>JARJLE010000039.1:0-600000 GCA_029289555.1 Mycena latifolia
TCTTTGATCTCCCCTTTTCTCAAAGCGAATCCCGATTACAGCACCAAGGTTGTTCAAACATGAACTGCGCTCAGGCTTTGCATGTGATGGTCCTAGAAGAGCTAGTTGTGCTCTAAACAGCTGGATAGCCTCATCAAGGTCCTTGGGATCTCCTTTTTGCTCGAATCGTGCATGCAATGTTTTGCCATGGTTGTTCAGAATTGTAACATGGTTGAAATCGGGGTGAGTTAGCAATTCCTGATATAACTTGATGACCTCGTCAGTGTCTTTGGCATTTGTTCTCTCTTCCAATCTATCTGTGATTGCCAGTGCCAGGTTCCACATACACTTGCCATACCATTCATGTGATGGACCAAAAAGAAGTAGTGCTTCTCTATCCAACTTTATAGCATCATCATTGTCTCTGGGGTCTCTGCTCTGCTCAAACCGTTTTCTGAGGAAATGAGCAGCACTCATGAGATATTCGCCACGATCTGCATGGGTTGGAGCACAAATGTCCAGTAATTCTCTGGACAGCACAATGGCTTCATCAACATCTCTGCCACTCCCCATAAGATTGAATCTTTCAAGTAGCAGAAGACCAAGACCATTGAGAAGCTTCAAGTACACAGGATGCTTCCACACAAGCAACATTTCTGCCTTCCTAAATGTGGCTAGTGCTGTATCCATGTCTTGGACACTGTTTGATAGCTCAGATACTTGAGCAGACTCTACAGCAGACAGGAATAACTGTATCCCATCATTGTGGGACTTTATTACTTCAGTCATTATCCTGTTAGCCTCTGGAAGGTGTCTTTTATAGTGTCCGGTAATCAGAGCTGCACAAAGCCAAAGAGATCGGTTGGGTTTGATTTCTCGAACTTTCCGCAAAGAGGATATAGCCTCATCCACTTGAGCCATATCATCAGTAACATGATTGCACATCAAAAGTGCCTCTGAGAGCTCGAAGAGGGTCGTCCATTGTTGTGGATGAGTTCCCCCTTGTAACAGCAGCGCCTCTTGATACATTGCGATGACAGTCTTTAGATTTTCCTGATCCACAGCTTGGCAGAAGTTTCTGACAATACTCTGTGCAAGATTTATCATGTCGTTAGGTTTGTCCTCAGCGAAGACATCCTAATCGGCCTCAATCAAATTCAGAACTGAGGATTGATTAATTCTGTGCTCACCATGTTCCTGAACAGGTCTGCAATGTTGCAAAAGGTACCAGAGCTCCAAGAATATATAAGCAATGCTTTTTGCACGTCTTCTACGTCTGGCTGATAGTTGAACCGGATCAGAAGTGCTCTAGCCAAATACTGCAAACATTCCAGAAATTTTGGGCGTGCAGTAAAGGAACTGTAGGCAGCACAGTGCAGCAGATATATCGCCGTGTTTAGATCTGCGATATTACTCTCTGTCTTGCACTCCTTGAGAAGATCATGGGCTGTATTGAACCAACTAGATGATTCATCTTCAAGATCCTATGGGATGTTTTCAACACTTGTGGGGCAAGTATAATATATCGATAAGAGCCTCACGGAGGTCACGCGCGCAAATTTGTCAGGATCCTAAGTTCTGTTCATTTCCATTCAAACACTTTGGCTTAAGCAACAACTCACCAGCGTGATGTTACTCATGGCTGTATGAGAAATTGTTTGTTAGAGTACTCGGGAAGGTTGTCTGGTGAACGGGCAAATGATGGGGGGATGAGAGTCGGGAAAGCCTCCGTAACATATATATATATATAATGTCAAACCGGCGCTTATTAGAATCATCCCAAATGTCAGCCTAGACAAAAAGTACCCGAGCCTCGTGGGGGCAACGTGAACACCCTCTTTTTAAAATTAGGCGTGTCTGTCCGTCAGAAGCCTCTCAAATTCAATAAGCTTCACTCTTACTGATTCAGCGGCAGACAACTAGGCTGCCTCCCCGCCATCGTCAAGTAAAGGCAATTCATGGCGCCAGCGCTGCTTCGGCAGAGGCACACTAGCTTTGATTTTCTGTATATCAGTTCTAGATCTGCTGAGTTCCTGAGTGTGGCAAGCACTATCCGAACTCCGACTGAAGCTCAACAGTTTAAAAGTGAGACCGCGCGCAGGTCGGCCGCTCACTGTGATAACCCGACAATTCAATAGGGTGACAAGTGGAATGTAGTGGATGTGACTTTATCAATCGTGCAGGCTGTCTGTCGTAGTCTCTCTAGACAGACACTTGATTGGTTTCTAACTCGTTCCTCGTTCCAATCAAGTCTGTTAGTTACCACGGTCTGATAAGCGGCGTCCGCAGTTATTATGTAATGATGGAACAAACAAAGCCATATAACTCATTTATTTTCACGCGTCTCGCACCATTCGACGCGTATAACCCCCCCTCGACGCAGCAAAATGGCCGAGGACATTTCAGGGATGGACCTGGTCGTCCCTGAGGCCTTTTACGCTACTCCAAGACCTGCCAAAGACAAGGACAGCCCCCCGAAAAAGACCCCTGGGCGACGAGCGCCGAAAAAAACCACTGCGCAACAGATCCCCCAAAATGACGCTCCGTCTACTCAGCCCAGGATACTTAAAAAGAAGCGAACAGTCTGGGAGAAAGTTGATGAAATTCTGGCCACAATCACGAAAGACTTTGATTCTCTGGGTCATTTCTTGGAGGTGCTTTTTATAACCGTATCTCCGGGGTTACAGATCAGCGTACAAGCCGCCACGTCCGCGCAGTTACTGCCTTTCTCAGGGGGGAATCGAACATGACGATGGGGACTATTATCAGTCTCATATACCATCATCGACAGAGCCGGGCTCCGAAAAACTCTACCGACTTCTCTCTAGACTTTGCCCCACCTGAGCTCTCCTCTCCACGGGACATTAGCTTTGCCCGCCCATGTCTCTCGACCTGGGCGCTCCAGATAGTCGGCCCCGAAATTCGTCGCCAGGTTGGTGTGCTCACTCAAAATGATCCATCCGACCCGACGGACACAACTCAATTGCGGGCTTCTACCAATGGCACCCGGAAGTTACGGCTGGCAACTTGGGATGACTTGAGAAGAGTGACGATTCCACTCATCGCGAGCCGGTACAAGTCGCGAGCCCGAGCGGTGTGGTATGCGACAGAGTGCATGGGGGCACCAATTGTGAATGGAGCAGTTGTGCTTCGAAAACGGCGACCTCATACAACGGTAAATTAAATTTACTTCGACCATTTCTAAATCTCCGAGTCCTGAATCGAAAATAGGTTCAAGTCGGTGTCATCAGCTCTTTGGCGCTCTCGCGGAACACCCCTGCACCGTCCAAAACGCAAGTGTCTCTCATTGAGGTCGAGGACGATGATCGCATGCAGGAGACATGCGACCAGCTGAGATTGGGGCGGGAACCGGGGATTTCGCGAAATCAAAGCTATAGGAGGCTCCCTCGGTATACAGTAACGCGATCGACGCGTCCAATCTCATTTTATTAGCCTAAACACGGTTGTTAATAGGCGGACGCGGCGCGTTTGATGTGGCACGTGCTCCTCCCAAAACGGTGCTTACATAATAAGGCTGGTCACCGCTTCTGATGCGCGGTAACCACAGGACTATGTCTGTCGGAGATCTGGGCTCATTAATAGTCTGATGTCCCAAAAAGGACTGATCCGGGTGATGCCGGTGAACTCATTGCCTCCCACGGGCCACAACTGCTCACTCTTGTCAACCTCTCGAATCGAGCGATGTAATCAAAGGTGGCTGATGTTGATTCCCAGAACCTTGAGGGAGGAATCGACGACGCTGTGTTGCAAAGTGAAAGAATATTGCAGCACGCTGTCATTGATCAGCAGGTTGTGAGCAATCATTTCCCAAAAGGAAGCAAGGAACGAGTCGGACCGGACTTGGTCTAGATCTGTGCGTGAGTAGCATGTGCGCTCGGCTAAATTTTCTTTTCCCGCCCATCTCTCAAGCCCCGACGTCGCGACTATAATCCGCCATGCTCGAAAATTCTAAGCTCGTTAAACTCTTCCCTGCCCTTCTAAACTCTCTGCGTGCTCGCATCAAGGCACTTCCCACGTCTATGCCCGTTGCTTCTCCGGATGGGCCTTACTTGGACTCGGACTTGCACCGTCGGACTCTACGAATACTCTATCCATTTCCGAGCGGCTAGTAATATAGGGATCCGGTATGAGGTAAGAAGCTGCGGTTAAAATCAGTCCTCCTCTTCTTATCTCAACTTCATCAGCAGAACTTTGCTGCGCAGGCTGGTCTACATGCCGCTGCGCAGTCTCTTGGGACCCCACAGTGATAATGATACATCTGGGGGCGTTATTGCCAACAATGTCTGCCCCATGAGTGAGTGACCATTGCGATAATATATACGAAGTCCTGATGGCGCAGCAGCGGACATCCGATATCAAGAGGCCGTCGGCGCTACATAAGGCCCGCGCATTCAGCCCGACACTATACGAGCTGATCCATGATGCTCAACCTCCGCAGCATCCTGTTAGCCTCGCTTTTCCTTGCACATGGAGTCTCTTCCCGCCCACTCGAGACGCCATGCCACACCGACCCGAACTTGCCCTTGCACGAGCGCCCAGCGACCTTTAATTTCGCTCCGCTCCTCGGGGGAGATCAGCCGCAAGGCCTGATCAATGACTCGTACATCGTCGTGCTCAAGAAAGACGCGTCGGCGGTCCACCTGCAGAACCACTTCAACTTCCTGCAAGCGGTGCAGGCGGAGGCTCCTCTCGTCGCGGACGGCGCGGGCATCCGGCACGTCTACGACGGTCCCATTAATGGCTATGCCGGGCGCTTCTCGGAGAGCGTCGTGCGGCAGCTGCGGGGCATGCCCGAGGTGCAATATGTCGAGCACGATCGGGTCGTCCACACGATGGGCACCATGGACATCGCGACTCAGAAGGGCGCGCCATGGGTCAGTCGCTCCGCCTTCTCGTGCTGTGCTTTTGGCTAATGCCCAGCGTAGGGTCTGGCGCGAATCAGCCATCGCGACAAGCTCTCCTTCCGGACCTATGGACGGTACCAGTACGACCCGCGCGGGGGCGAGGGCGTCGATGTCTACGTCGTAGATTCGGGCATCAATATTCACCACGTCGAATTCGAGGGGCGCGCGTCGTGGGGGAAGACGGTCGTCCAGGACGATGTCGACCAGGACCAGAACGGCCACGGGTAAGTGGCGCTGCTCCGTGACGGCTTACGATGCTGACGCTGCGCGCAGGACGCATTGCGCAGGCACCATCGCGTCGCGCAAGTACGGCGTGGCGAAGGGCGCGAACGTCATTGCGGTCAAGGTCGTACGCGCGGACGGCTACGGTAGCTTGTCGGACATCATCGCGGGCATCTCGTATGTGGTCTCCGCTGCGAAGGCCAAGGCTGCTGCCGCGCAGACGGAGTACACAGCGACGGGGCGCACCGCCTACAAGGGCTCTGTCATCAATATGAGCCTCGGGCTGAGCGGAGTGTCGCGCGCGGGGAACCAGGCCATCGACGCGGCCGTGCAGCAGGGAGTCCACTTCGTTGTCGCGGCAGGTGCGTGCGCCTCATACTCACCTGGGCCCCACTCATGTACCTCCCAGGAAACGACAACGCGGACGCCTGCAAGTACACCCCCGCCTCCGCGGACAAGGCCATCGCCGTTGGTGCCTCGACGCAGAACGACGAGCGCGCGTACTTCTCGAATCATGGCTCGTGCGTGGACCTCTTCGCGCCGGGGCTGAGCGTCGTCTCCACTTGGAAGGGCGCGTCCGACGCGAGCGCGACGCTGTCCGGCACATCCATGGCGTCCCCGCACACCGCCGGCCTCGTCGCGTATCTGCTGGGGATCTACCCCTCTGCGACCTTCGACCCCGTTTTCGAGACAGCGGCCCTCCCGTTGGCGCAGCGTCCGCTCGGTGTCTATGCCCTCCTGCGCGCGGCCCTTCCGCGACCATTCGCTAGCCTGCTACCCGCCGCGTGGGCGGGGCCCGAGGGCCCACCCACCCTGACCCCTGCGCAGATGAAGACCGCGCTGCTGAGCCTCGCCACGCGGGGCGCGCTGTCGGGCCTGCCTGCGAACACACCCAACAAGCTCATTTTCAATAATGCGACGACCTCTTTCTAAATGGCCCCCGCCTCTTGTACTACTGAATATATCCTCTTAAATCTCGACCGAGCATCTCCACCCATGGCCGCCTGGGGGCCTGCGCGTCAGCTGGATTAGGATGAGATTGGTATCTGGCGCGCAAATCACATGTAATGACGCCCATGAGAGATTGAGACTTCATTGAGGCTGTCAGCAGACTGCCAGTAGACTGCTATCTCCGGACTTCTGCGCACCCCAGGAGACCCCAGGTTACTCATATTGCCGACCCCGCATCCGCATATCCGGCGTCCCACAAATGAAGCGAATGAAATCATTGATTCTTCCTATTCCTGCCTTTGATTTTTTACCTCGACAATGCCTCCTCCGGGCGTTTCCTTCCTCGCGCGTCTGACTCTTCGGGTGCTCACCATCCCCCTCGCGTTTGGTGTCGGGCTCCACTATCTTGCGCGACGACAAGGCATCAGGGTCCCGGTGTGGGCCACCGTCCTCCTCACACTCGCCAGTGGCCCGCTGTATCTCACCTACCGCATAATGGCGCGGGACGCGCGCCAACGCCGCGAAGCGGAGGCTATGGGCGCACGCCTCGCTCCCAGGGCTGACGGCAAGCGCTTCGGCAACATCGATCACTTGGGTATGATGGTGCATAATCGCAAGTTCGGGTACCCTGGTGCGTGCGCCCCACAGGCTGCGCTTCTTCATTGCCCACTGACGCCCGCGCGGGTAGGCGATGGCTTCGACGAATTCTTCACCGACGGGGGCGCTGTCGTAAATGTGCGCGTACTGTGGATCGACGCGATGTTCACGGTAAGTGGATGGGCTTATTTCCCCCTGAGCGGACGTCTGGCTGACGCTGGGTGGAGATGTGGCCGGAGCACATTAAGCATATCCTCGCGACTGATTTCAACAACTATGTCAAAGGTGTGCTGTCGCCTGTCCGTTGTGCCTCTTCACACCAGACGGCTCACCTGTCTCAGGGAAACGATTCCAGTATGGCATGAACAGCGTCCTGGGAGTAAGCTCCCGGTCCCTGTCTAACAACTGCGCGCGAACTAACCCTCCTGAAGACGGGGGTATTCAACTCTGATGGTGCCTCCAGCTGAATCCTTCCGTGCTGCTTCATTAAGCTGACTGCCTTTCAGACGAGATGTGGAAATTCCATCGTGCAATGACGCGCCCGTTCTTCAGCCGCGACAAAGTCAGCCATTTCGACATATTCGACCACCACGCAGACGCCGTCATCGCTATAATGAAGCAGCGGATCCGCGCGGGTTTTTCGATCGACTTCCAAGTTTGTCGGCGATGCATGTCTTTTATTTTATTTCTGATAAATACAATTTCTAGGATTTGATTGGGCGCTTCAGTATGCTTTTTTCTTGCTCCCAGCCTCGGCGCTGATTTTGCATATGCGCACCAGCCATGGACTCCGCGACCGAGTTCCTCTTCGGGACGTGCGTCCACAGCCTCAAGGCCAACATCCCGTACGCGCACAACGTCGCCTTCCCGCCGCCGCAGTCGCGCTCTGCGGACGCACAGACGGCCAACACGTTCATCGAGGCGTTCAACGAGGCCATCCAGGTCATCGCCGAGCGGGAGTATATCGGGCACATTTGGCCGCTGTTCGAGATCTTCCAGGACAAGTCGGCGGCGCCGATGAAGATCGTGAGCGCGTTCCTCGACCCAATCATCCATGCGGCAGTGGAGAAGAAGCAGCTTGCGGAGGCGATGGCGACGGAGAAGAGCAATGTGGAGGCTGACACGCTCCTCGATGAGCTGCTCAATTCGACTTCGGGTGCGCGCGGACCGTGGCAACTCCTGGGCTCTGTGCGCTAAGGCTTCATCCCGCAGATCCGAAGGTCCTCAAAGACGAAACGTAGGTGCCTTTATTGGATTCCTCTTGCATGGCTCAATTGTTCGCAGGTTAAATATCTTGCTAGGTAGGCCTCTGCATTCGTCAGCGCATCTCGACTGACTCAGGTGGTGTAATTTTAAAGCGGGAAGAGACACAACCATGCATGTCATGACCATGGTTATCTATTTGTGCGTTCGCCTGTTTTTTTCAAAAAAAAAATATGGCTTGAGCGCTCGACAGCCTCTCGATGTACCCCGAGGTCTGCGCGCGTCTCCGCGAGGAGGTCCTCGCGCACGTCGGGCCGACGCGGCGCCCGACGTACGACGACATCAAGGACATGAAGTATCTCAGGGCTGTCATAAACGGTCCGTTACTTCTTAGATCTGCCCACTGATGCTGACTGACGTGCCTGCAGAATCTATGCGGCTGTATCCTTCCGTGTGAGTTTAAGCATCCATTATTTTCCCGTCGAACACAAAATGCTGATTGAGACTGGGTTCAGTCCGTTCAATGTCAGGGAATGCGTCAATGCGACGACGTGGCCCTCGCCCGACCCGAACGAAAAGCCGATCTACGTCCCCGCAGGCGCCAAGATCCCGTACTCGGTCTTCATGATGCACCGCCGCAAGGACCTCTGGGGGCCTGATGGTGCGTCGCCTGCTGCCGTGCCTGTCCAGCTGACGCTCACTCGTTTAATGCAGCGGAGGAGTTCTCGCCCGAGCGATTCCTGGACGAAAGGCTGAAAAAGTATCTCCTCAACAACGCGTTCCAGTTCCTCCCGTGAGCTGCGCTGCTTCTTCATAAATACCCGGGCTGACGGGCACTGCAGGTTCAACGCGGGGCCTAGGATCTGCTTGGGCCAACAGGTGAGTGAACGCAGACGGACTCGTCGCAGGAATAAGAAGCTAATCCGGGCGGCAGTTCGCGTACAACGAGATGTCCTTCATGCTCATCCGGCTGCTGCAGTCCTTCTCGTCGTTCGCGCTCGACGAGGACGCGTTCCTGCCCGAGGCGCGCCCGCCGGCGGAGTGGGCGCGCGCCCCCGGGCGGAAGGGCATCGACAAGTTCAGGCCGAAGATGCATCTCACGATGTATACCTCGGTGAGTGGATGTGCATCTGCGTCGAAACTTGACGTGGTATTGACGACATTTTCCAATTTGCGCAGGACGGGATGTGGATCAAGATCAAGGAGGCTGCGAATGTGGAGGCAGAGGCTTAAATAATATGTGCCATTCCGAGAACGCACTTGACGTATGCGCAGACAACTGTTGTACATGTACGATTTTTTGAACGACGACGAACTCCTTGTGAGCAATGATTAGTACGAGCCCGCGGCTACTTCGGCGCTCTCCATAATCGCGGCGCCTGATGACCTGCACACGAGTGAGCTAGGAAATTACGAGGTGCAAATGAACTTGGCGTGGCTCACGTTCCGATCCTCTCAGCGCCCGCCTTGAACATCTCGAGACACTTGTCGAAGCTCCTGATTCCCGCGGAAGCCTTGACTTTCACACCCGGCTTGTAGGCGATGCTTTTCCGCATGAGCAGGACGTCTGCGGCCGTGGCCCCGCCGCCGGAGAAACCCGTGCAGGTTTTTACGAAGGCCGCACCCGCCTCTGTGGCCAGGAACGACGCCGCGATCTTTTCCTCGTCGGTCAGAAAGACGGTCTCGAGGATTACTTTGACGGGGGCATCTGCAGCCTCGACCACGGCGCGGATGTCGGCGTGGACGAGAGAATAGTTGCCTGCTTTCAAGGCGCCGATATTCACGACCATGTCGATTTCCTTTGCCCCGTTTTTGACAGCGTCTTGAGCCTCGCTAGCAGGAGGATATCTGTCAGCGTGTGGCACGGATGGAGACAATGTCTTGAACGATTACAATGCCTTGGCCGCCGTCGAACCCGCACCGAGCGGAAACCCAATCACCGCACAAGTAATAGATCCACTGCCTTCGAGCCGCCGAGAAACCTGCTCGACATTCGCGCCGTTTACGCAGCAGGACTAATCTCGATACGGTTAACGTTATCCGCGGATGGCGTACACAACGCACTTTAAACTTGTACCTGATTGCCTGATTGCACAGTTCGTCGATCTGCGCGGGTGTCGCGTCGGGTTTGAGTAAAGTGTGGTCGATTGCGAGGGCGAATGTTGCGTTGGGGGCGGTAATCGATGAGAAGTCGCTAGCAGGCATGGTGAAGGAGGAGTCAGCGAGCACTTCTGCGACTTTGGACTTGATTATCGGAGACCAGTGTTCGTTTGTAAAGCTCATATTGCGTCTTTGAGGTAGAAAGAAACGCGGATGTTCGTGGTCGCTAGGCAAGCCAATGTGCTGGAGTCCGGCAATTGCCGGCGCCGGTGTCGCGTACGGTCACAGTCACTCAACGTGACTATCGCGTCGCGTCAAACTTTGCGCCCACCTCTCTTACTCCTACCTCCTCGTTTTAACAAAGTTAGCGCTCAATCCGTCGATAATACAAGGCCGAAAGTAAATCAAGGTTGGTCAAAACTCACGCACGTTCTATGGAATTCCTGGACCTCAGCTGGTGCCAGTGGCTGACGACTGAGACATCCAATTTACCTCCGCTTGCATCCGCGCGGGGGTTAAATGTCTGTCAGCCATAGGGGAAGCCCCCATTGCATCTTGTCTCTCGCTCTCATCTGCTCCCATCGCTCTCGCTCTCCACTCGCTCACTCGCAACCTACACCTACACCGACACCACCATAATGGCTCCCGTGGCACCTGTCTTCCACATGGTTCCCGTAAAGGACACGTACACCCCGCCCGTCCCCAGCGCTACCCCTTTCGTCAGCACCTACGTCGACACCAGCTCGATTCCCCAGTCCTTCTGGCTCAAGTACCAGGTCCTCCTCATCCTCCTCGGCATTGCGTTCGCGGTCGGTGTGTTCTTTAGCATCGGTCCCGTTTGCAGGATGGTCAAGAACTGGAGGAAGGGGAAGACTGTCGACGACGTCGAGGTATGTCCATCCTCGCGCTCTTATGAGGCTTTCTGACGATCCTTCTCTAGGCTGCGTCCGTCGTCGCGTCCTTCAAGCCCCCTATCATCGCTGTCCCCCCGCCCTCATTCGGCGCTTACGACTATACCTACAACCTCCAGGCTGAGATGGAGGAGCGCCGCGCCCGTCTGGCCCTCGACGCGCGGTACATGGGCTACGTCAGCCAGGGCAAGTTATGCAAGGGCGCGGGCAGGACTTTCTTCGGGTGAATCTCGCGGCTCTCGGCGGTTATCGTTCCATGGTGGATTCATTCATTCGCTCATCATTCTCGTGTTCGTCTCGGTATCCCGCCATCCCCCACCTCGCTGGATTGATCACCCAGCTGGGCTCCTCCACCGTCTTGTCTCTCGTTCTCTCTCCTCTCGTTTTCTCTTCCTTTCTCTTTCTCTGGACTGCGCGATACCCCCATCCATCAAGCCTCCGTGAAACCCCACCCTCAAACCTCCGCGACACCCTCCCTTCTCAGCGTCAGCGAAACCCCCGCCCTCAATCCTCCGCGACACCCCCATCCCGCAAACTCCGCGAAACCCCTTCCTCACCCTCCGCGACATCCCCCTTCCTCAAACCTCCGCGAAACCCATCACCCCATCTCCCCTTCGCGACGCCCCCCGCAATCATACCTCCGCGAAACCCCCATTCTGCAAATCTCCGCGAAACCCGCCATCCCTCAAATCCTCCGCGAAACCCCTTCCTCAACCTCCGAGTCCGCGACATCCCCCTTCCTCAAACCTCCGCGAAACCCCCGCCTTCAAGCCCGGCGAGACTCCCTTCCTAACGTTCGCGCGAAACCCCACCCCCGTCCTTCCACTCGCGACACCCACCACCCACCACCCTCAAACCTCCGCGAAACCGCCATCCCCCAAGCCTCCGCGAAACCCCCGGCCTCAACCCCGGCGAGACCCTCATCTCTAACCTCCGCGCGAAACCCCAGCCCCGTCCCTCCACCCGCGAGAACCACCACCCTCAAACCTCCGCGAAACCTCGTCCCAGCCCCCGCGCGACGCCCCCTTCCTCAATCTCCGTGAAACCCACCACCCCAACCCTCATCCGCCCGAATTAAGACAACACATCGAAGAAACCCAGACGAACGCAAAAACACGGAGAAAATCATCAAATCCAACCAATATTCGACAGGCGAGGGAGCGCGAGCGATGGGTGCTGTGTGCTAGCTTAGAAAATCTGTAGATAAATTGTATGCATCGCTCACGAGGGGTCTCTTTCCTTCGTGTTGTTTCTTTTTTTTGTCCTTGAACTTTTTCATTTCGCAAAGACCGTTTGAATCGATTTGCAACAAAAATTGTGTAATGAAAATACTAAATTGCTATAGCTACAATTAACTGAAATCCGTTCCTAATACACGGATAGATACATAATCGGTCGTTCAATGTCCTGGCATTAGCAACTGCTCATTGTCTGACGAAGAGAACTGTGCATAAGTAACAAGTCGAGCCTCCAATCACGAGCGCGAATTACCCATCGATTTCTCTGTCGAGAAACACCTTCCAGGCACCGTCTCCCGGATTGAGTCTCAAGAAAATTCCTAACTCGAATGTACGGGGAAGATTGAGGTATACCGCTGGTTTATCTCGCCCAATTGATGCTCTGAATCAAAAGGTAAGCGATAAAAGCATACGAGAATTCCAAGTCTCACCAGCGAGCGGGCTTCCAACAGTGCACGCCGCCAGGATCCGAATACCCTCCTGCAGTTCAACAACCAGCGCGTTGTGGTCCTCCCCGCCGGCCCCCTCGATTCCGAGCGCGCGCTCCAACTTCGCGCGCTGGATCTCATCTAGGAGCACGGTGCATGCCATGAAACCTACCGTGCCGACAATGGGGTGACCACAATGGGCAGAACGGCTGTGTTCGAATTCGAGCATCATGGGGCGGAGGGCCTGGAGCACCGTGCGCGCTGCTCTCATACACTTGCTCTGCGCCGTAGGATCCACGGGACTGAATTCGCGGTGCACTTTCATCGAGGCGGCGGCGATCATGGTATGCGCAAGGATGGACTCATCATCCGCCGACGGATGTACTGGCGGGAGGCCTTCCCAGAACTGCGCGATTCGCCGGTCCAACCAGACGTAGCATGCCATACAGGACGAGAATTCCGTGGGTCGCAGACCTGCGACGAAATTTAACATCAAATAAACTATGAGCGCGCAACCGTTCCAACGTACTGGACGCCCATTTAGCAGCCAGGCGGGAGGCGCGGTGGAGCAAGACGGAAGCCTGCGCAAGAATGGCCGATCCTGAGCTTGGAGTCCCGGGCTGCTGATCGTCCTTCAGAAACCGTCTGAGGACCTCCCCTCCTTGCCCCTCCACCGGGAATTGTGGAGGTTGGGTTTCGGTGTCGGGCCAGGGCGTGTCGATCTCCAGCCAAGCGGTCTCAAGCAAAGACGAGCAAATGCTACCGGGACAGTCCACGGCGAGGGTTAGGCTCGCTTGCAGGCTTACCACCGCCCAGAAACCGCGGATCCGTTGGCTCGCGTCGACGGCATCTTGCACTATATCGAAAAGCGGGGCGGAACCCAGCTTATGCAGTCCGTATCCGAGAGCGAGCGTCGCCGCCCCATTGGCATGCATATGTGCGGCGGGGACTTGTCGCTGCATGAGAAGGTAGTTTGAGAGCAGAATGTGCGCCTGCATCGTCTGCAGCGCGTGCATCGGGGCTCTGTCAACGCAGATCTCGGTCGCAACACATTCCAACGCGCGTCGCAGGAATACGGGCTCCAGTTCTGCGAGCGAGTCCACCTGGGATAGATGGGCGCCCCACAGATACACTGCGTAGAGGACAGAACGCGCGGGGCGGAGAATGTCGCCGAATGGGATTTGTTGGGGCAACAGTATAGCGTCGCGGAAGCGGTCGGGATAGAGGAAGAAACCAAATTGAACTGCGTGTGGGAGGAAGTGTTGCAGGCTTTGCGACGTTTGTTTCAGAGGAAGGGCAATGATGGTTGGAAATAATTCTCACAGGATGAGCGTCGTTTCGAAGGGAGGCTCCTGTGAAGAATGGTATTGGCATAATTCCATATCAGAGTTCGAGATATGTTTAAACCTCAATGTCCAGATTGACAAATGAATTGTCCGAAAAAGTCTCTGACTGAGCATATACGGAGTCGTTACTGAACGATGAGGTCGGCGTCGAAAATTCCGCTCCTGGCGAGTCAGAGCCATTGAGCTCCCCGTCCCCACTGAAATGCGGTAAAGTTGAAGTGCTGGCCACATTGTCTTCGTCAGCGGGACGAAACGGAGGAATTCTCGATGTCGGATCCGTGAATTTACAAGGATTATCCTTCGGTACTCGAGTGCAGTTTCCGCATACAGGATGCTACAGAATTTCTTAGTTAATGTTTAAAATTCTAGACAGACTGGTCTCTTACTATTCCATCGCATCTCTGTTGATAGAATCACTGTAAACAAGGGAGAAACATTGGTTGGGAGATGCCAAATGTACTTGCAATTTTTAGATGCCTTATTAAGCGGATGGTTCAGTTTCACGTCGTATCTGGGTCCGAAGTCCGAGCGTACCTGCAATTCAGACAGGCCGTTCCGCGTCTTAAAGGTTGGGTGCGAGGCTTTGGTGGACGTATCCTCTTCGGCCTTTCTAGCATGTATGGGGGGGAAGGGCGGAGGGTGTGTGTGTTTAGGAATGAGCTGGTAGGACCTTTCATCGTAAACTTGTTTCTTTATGACTCCAGCGGCCATAGCAGCGGCGCCGAGAATGGAAAGGCGCCTTCAGATTGCTGCCTAATCGTGTATTCGGTCTCTGTCAGCAACAGAAAACCGCAGTTGGAAGTCGTGCTGACAATTCAGCATGCGAGGCAGCAACGCGATGCAGCTACTTGGAGGGGCCTAGTTTCAATTGAGTCGAAGGCTATGCGGTGTTTACGTAAAGCCGTGCGAAGCCCGTAAAGTTTGAACATCATCAAAAATCGAGGCAGCGACAGCGATGCAATGCTGTGCGGATGGTAGGTTCGGCAAGCAACCGCGTCGCTGCCTCACAGAAAGCACTGCCAGTGGAATGTGCGAGAAAATCCGTCAAGTTGCTCTGCCACACCCGGCAAATTAGGAGTGTTAACCTGGGGGATTGGTTGTCGATTCATCAGTCGATGCGATACTATAAAAAGAAGTACTGAGTGTAATGGAAACCTTGAGTTTACCACTTGGCATTAAAAGCGCGAAAAAAGAAAACATTAGTACTCGCAGTACGAGTGGGCTCTGCGTGTACCGTGGAATAGAGAAAGACTCGGAGCGGAAGGAAAACCCGAGGAAAGCCGTCAGTTGACGGTAGAACGGAAGCAGAGGGAGGGGGACACTGACGTCGATGGAGCGCAGAATATTAATTAAACAAGTATTTTTATACCCAAGCGAGTTGCCGTCTCAGATAGCTCACAGCAGCACCAGAAGCATGTCCTGAAAAGGCTGACGGAGAGGTACGCGTTCGAGCGGCATACTCTCTAAGACTGTGCCAATAAAGTAAGAGACGCGGGTGCAGTGGAAACACTGTCCATCAGGAACCTCGCGGCAACGCTGAACTCCTGGGATGTGATCTACAGTGTGCAGTGGATGTGGGAGGCCGGATCCCTACGCGTCCTTCGGCAAGTTCAGAGCCCGGAAGAAGAACAGTGAACATAATTAATCTGCGGGACCGCAGCACGCACGATCAGAATGAAGTGTCCGGATGCTGTTGAGTGGCGTTTGTGAATCAACGGCCGTGGAAACATTCGTGGGCAGGTGCAAATACCCTGAAATTTTTATACGAAAAAGGTACACGGGATTTCATATCATTTAAGCCGTGAAGTCCAAAAATAGGTCCCAAAGTGCGTTGCAAGGCCCATCCTTGCGTCCCATCAGCCAAATCTGAGAAAGACCAGCGCAGACTCACAAGTGTATTACTCGGTACTGCATCAACGAAATTGTCTGGATCGACGTTGCCGTTGTACGCCAGCTTTGCGAGCGTCGCCGCGGGTGGCCCGGGGACGTATTTTGGCCAGTTCAGTGCGGGAGAAGTGGTTGGATCCTTGATGAAATTCGCAATCGTGGTCTGGAAGGTGCTGGACCAGGTCACTTCCGCAGGTGTCGCAGTAGATCTGATGAAGGTCCCGAACAATGGACCAACTGCCAAATGTCATAAATAAATGGAAGGAATGGAAGGGAGGGAAAGCTTGGACGAACGTTCAGACGAATGCCACGCTCCCGCGCCCGGGAATTTCTGAAGGTCGGCAAACACCGCACCTGAAAAAGTGCTCATGAGTGCGGAGTTTGTCAATATTAATACGCCTGGGACGAACCATAAGAATATCGGAAAACGTTGCTAACCCCAGCACCGGTCAAAGCAGCGCTCCACAGCTCGTCTGGGCTAATTATTGAAGCTCAGGGAGACAGGCCTGCTGAAATGTATTTGCACGCCTACCATCTGAATGCGGCGTCTGTGGACGAATCCGCAATGACATCGCTATCATTTTCGCCCGGATACAGTGACCGTACGAGATCTGGGGAGATGGGGATCCCAAGAAACTCTGTCTCGAGAAAGGCCGTGAGATTTGTCAAGCCCACTGTAAACGCGGTTCCGTCGTTCTGCATGTTGCCGATGACGATGGGAACTTTGGCTGTTGCGCTCGCGCGCAGGCGTTCGAGTGGGTCGGAGAATACGGTGACACTGGACGTCGATGAGTAATCCGCATCAGCTGGAGTTTTACTACACCCACTCGTCGACCACAGGTCCAAAAGTGCTACTAAGCGGCCCGTTCGTAAAGTTTCGGATGGTTGCCGCTGGAACTTGTCTCAGGCAAGTGAGCCTCGCCAAACCAGGGGTTTGGGAGCACCCGACTGCCGCAGCGAACCCGTCGAATGACGAGAAGGACGGGATCGGCGACGTCGAAGTTGGTGCTCCGGACAGCATTACTCCAGCTCGGAAAGGTGTCTTGACGCGATCCCGCACTATTGCCCACCCTACAGATATAGAACCTGCAGATTGACCCTGTTCGGAAATGATACGTTAGACGGAACGAAAGACTAGAAAGAAAGGAACAAACCATTATAGTCACTTTGTTTGGATCCCCGCCGAACTGGGCAATATTCAGCTGCACCCATTCCAAAGCCAATTCCTGGTCGAGAAAACCAAGGTTATTTTGCGTGAGAGGTAGATCACTGGACGAGGGGAAGCCGAATATATTGGTCCTGTAGTTGATGGTGACGACGACTATGTCTTGATTCGCGGCCAGCGAAGTCCCGTCATATCCAGGTAGGGATGCCGTACCAAATTCAAGGGCTCTTCGAACGTCGTTAGCGCTGATTTGGTTGTGTGATGATTCAACACGAACCCGCCGTAGAGCCAGAATACAACGGGTTTCTTCTCGCTTGTATTTGTCGAAGGGGCCCATACATTCCTGTCCGAACATTCATCGGTTGAACGACTGCTGGATCCAAGCTAAGACTCACAAAAACAGGCAGTCCTCGTTTTCGGACGCCGGCGGGGGATTGTTGAATATGAATTGCGTAAATGCACTGGTGGCAAACGGGAACTGCTGCAGGCACGAAGGGGCTAGAACAGTGGCATTTTGAGCTTGCGCAGAGACAAATGCGACTGGGGGCTCCCAGCGGAGCAGCCCGGTCGGAGATTGGGCGAAACGCTGACCAGAGTTACCATCGATATGCGTTTACAAAGTGTGGTGAGCTCACGACTCCCTTGAAAGACATGACTGGGATCGTGTCAGCAAACAGCTTTCAGCGTACAGAATGGAAGCAGACCTCCGTCTAGCTCAGTGCCATGGAGTTGCCCCGATGTCGTTGAAACGACGACGGAAGTTTGGCCGGAGACGCGGAGAACCAGGGAAGACAGGAGTAGGATGAGACACTTCATGTTCGAAGGAAATGTTTCGACGCACATGTGTGAATGCTCTGCTTAATATGTGTTGAGCCGGGTAACGCGAGACGTTTTGAGCCGACCAGAATCCCGTGGAGCGAGAGGAGGATAAGAAAAGACGTGGTTCAGCACCCGTGCTGGCGCGTCTGGAGTGATCACAGGGGTGAACCGCTCGAGTAGAAGCGGATGGCGTCTTAAGAGCGCCGTAAAAAATGCTCCAGGGGGCAATAAAGGCGACACCGGCTGCATTTTAGAGTGGGAAGAGATGTCAAGTCGGCTATAGAGTGAATGCTGGTGGAAGATTGCGGAACATTGTCATATAATGGTGGAGAGCTTGAAAGCAAACGGCACAGCTCCCGTGTTCTCCATCCGAACGAGATAAAGCACCCGTGAACGCCTCGAGTGACGTTATACCTGCATCCGGTCCCAAAAGTACATCGTGCCTAGCTGCATGGGAGCAATGCGTGTGAAGGAAGTGCAGAGGAGATTGCGAGGAGAAGAAGATGAAAGGAGCCGTGATGGCGTTGATGATATCATTGGTGCAACGTCCGGCTACCGTTGCCGTGAACTTTCCCTCTTCAGGAAAGGGTCACAAAAATAATACGACGACTATACATTATGCGTACACCGCACACGGAGATTGATGTTTTTGGGGCCTCGAGACAATGGCAAATGTTAATTATAAAGCAGATGTTGATGCACCACCAGTCTGATGTCAAAATGACCACAATCAGAAAATCAAAATGACCTCTCCTTGACCCTTGATGTCAAAACGACATCTGCGCTCATGGGGGTCAAAATAATATGGCTGGAACGTCATACTAAGGTATGCAAGAGCACTCTTTGTCACCTCATTGCACTCATGCAGACAGAAACAGTATAGACAAAAAAGATATTCTTATATTGGTGCAATAAATGTACTAATAATTACAGCCTCGTCCACCAGCACACAATATCGCGGACACCGGGAGAGTGAGAGGACACCGGGAACGACGAGGTAGGGAAGGGGGGCCGGAACGGCGGTGATGTACTTGCGCCGTTCAGTCATCCGTGGCACGGGTGTTCAACCAAATTCCGCGAAGCTTGAATGACTGAGACGAACTTGCAATGACAGAGGAGTTCGAGTATCGAGTGCCGCGGCGTGAGATTGAATGTACTTGTGCCGTTCAGTCGTTGGTAGCATGCTCAGTCAAAGGGTGCCCCGAATACAGCTTGAATCGACTTGACATGAACTTGCGATAACGAAAAACTAGTGTCCCAACTGGAAATTCTTGAAAGGAGTGTTTGAATTTCCAAAGCCCAGTAGCCAAAGACTCAGAGTGGGAAGACCGTTTGAAGGGATTTGAGTCTTGAAGGCGCGAAGGACCGGACTAGGGCGGAGAAAGCCGACTTGCAAGTCTTGAGGCAGTTGAGGTCTTGACCAGAGCTTAACTAGGTATGGCTTGAGGCAGTATAGTGGCGTCGGATACAGAACAGGTGGCAAAAGGCCGTGGTGGCAAGGTGGCAAGAAGCAAGACGCGTGATCGATGTTGATCAATTTGAGATTGAATCAACAAAGATGTGGTGTAAGCGCTTGCCGGCGTTGTGGGGGTTTATATTATAAAACAGAAAGCCTGGTGGTGGCAAGGCCATGGTCAAATGCTTGTGAGATGCACCAGAGGAAAACGACAACGCAGGGTCGACTGCGTATCTGATTGATGTCAAGAATGATGTCAATCTAACCTCCAACGATCGACCTCCAATAATGCCCATAATTGTCCCAAGTAGATATTCTCCAAAAGCATCCCTGCGCTATCAAGCACTTGACGTCTTCTGGGTATTTTTCCTAATTTGCGGTGTATGTAGATGGCCACGGGAAACTCCGCCCAAAGAAAAAAAACTCATACCACTCTTGCTAATTTATCGCACCAACAACGCCGCACCCATTCCAAGGCCAGCGAGTACCACAGACAGCATTACGGACGCATGGACGCGTCTTCCGGCACTTTTGTCACCGCCGCTGCTGGTACTACCTGCGCCGTCGAGCGACGCGTTGTGGCCGTTGGACGTAGCTAGCACAGATGGATTTACGGTTGCTGAAAAATGAACGATCAATGAATGGGCGCTGAAGAACAAGTAAGACTACCGACCTGTGTTGCGGGTGTGTGTACGCGCAGTGGTGGCGAATGTGAGCGGCGAGGCGGCGTCGGCCTCGGAATACACCGTATCCGTCAAGAAAATCAATGCGAAACCAGGAGCAGGAACCTTGACGGAGCATGTCTGCGCGCTGGTATCGCACGGGACAGTCTTGATATCTTCCTCTCCCATCAGACGGCCGTCAGACTCGAAGAATCCGCCAAAGGTCTGTAGCCGAAAGATGAATACAGTTCGCACGAAAATCGGAAAATATACCGCACCTGACCGGCCCAGGTGTAGCCTCCCTTCTGGCTAACGCTGTTTGCAAGCAGGTATTTAACTTTGACTTGCGCCGGCGTCGCCCCACCTGCGACTGAGACGGCAACAGTGACATCGCTCGCCCCAGTGGGGTCATCTACGTAGTTGAACGCAGCGACGCGCACAGGCTTGCCGTTCTCGTAGAGTCCGTAGGCGGGAGTATATACCCCGGTAATGTTGAGGTCAAGAACCTGAGTGAGGTTCGATGGACCCATTGCCTCCGCCATCACCAAGGCCGAGTAGTAAATGGGACCGACCGACCATTGACGGAAGGTTGATTCGGCGGTCGGAGGAGCTGTAAGGGCACTTTAAATCCGTTACTTGAATGAAGGAATCTCTTGGACGTACAGGTAAACGGCTGTTGAAATCGACTCGAGTCAATAGTGCGGTCATAGAGTTAAAGTTGTCGACGGACGTTATAGAAGACATGCTGTCCGCCGGTGTGGAACATTGCTCCAGTGAAATTGGAATGTGCCAACTGCAGAGCATAGTCCAGACTCCACAGCGCTGCCCCAAATACGTCAGAAACGCCGACAATACCACCACAAGATGCCTAAAATGCGATGAAACACGATGCAGCGAGTCAAGGTGCGAAGTACCTGATTTGTTTCCATCATCAAGAACGGCTTGCCCTTGGTTTGGGCGAACGCGGTGCTGGATAGGTATGGTTGAAGCAGTTGGGTGATGTGGGTATCGTGCCGAAGGAAGTCGGGGAATACGGTTTGTGGATCCAAGATCACTTCGCCATCGTGCTTGGTGGCGCCACAGTTGGAGATTGGGTACCTAGGAGCGGCAGGAAAATTTAGGTTCAGGCAGAGCTATAAACGAGAGAAATTGACCTCTCCACAGACAAAGACGCGAGGTTCTCGCTATAGGTATCTACGAAGCCCGAGTCCCACACTTGCTGAGGGGTCCATGCATACCAGGCGAGATTGGGGGCGACGAGAAGCCGACTCGCTCTTCCATTTATATCTGAGCCCGAGGCAGCCAGTTGCGTCAAGAAGTCATGCATCTCCCCGCCGTAGTCGTATGGCGTATACGGATCTACGCGGTGCTGATGCAGCACATACATGTCAGGCTCGTTTCCAGCCTGGAGGCCGATCAAGTAGTCGCCAAGGATTTCCTCGGACGCGGGGACGATGGCGAGATCAAACGGGGCAGTAATGAACCAGGGAACGCCTAGGAACCAGCGCACGTTCACGAGGGAGGATATGTTCCGCATCATATACAGCAGATCGCGCGTGTAGTCGAGCGGCGGCGTGTTCGTGGTGCCGGTGACACCGGTCTGATTCTTCAAGATTATGCGATTGTCGGGAAGCGAGTCCACGAGCTTCGCCGATTCCTGGGTGTTTCCGCCGACACGTATCCGAACGGATCCAGCGCGCTGCTGCAGGTTTGCCATTAAATTGAGGAATGCAACCTGGAGCTGGGTAGAGTTTTTGCCCACTGACATAGATGTGGTCAATGTGTGTCGGAAACATACTATCTTCGGGTCGACGTACAAACTTGATTCGTCACGGACATCTCGATTGAGAAACCCATGAATGCGCCGGACTGTGGAACGGATAGACCAGGCGTCCCTGCATTCTGGAACTGGACGGGGATTGTCGAGGCGATTGCAGGCGTCGGGACGGGAGGAGGGATAAGTGTCGTGGGGTTATAAGCTTCCGCGCCGGTGTACTGGGCTGCAGGCACAGAGGTCGTGGCGAAGGCCGCCTGGTTGTTGGCGTGATATATCGTGATCTCACACCGGCAGGGCACCAGCGTGAAGGCCAAGATGAGCGCTAAGGAGCGGACGGGTAGACGGAGACCCATAGTTTGAAAGAAATGCAGCTAAACGGCAGCGTAGAAGGCTCGAAGAAGGAGATGATGACTGCGGCCATGTATACCCGTGTTACTTACATATATCTGGATGTCTCAGCCGCGGGTGTGAGCGGTGATAGTCCATAAGGGGATTCCGTGCCTGGCAAAGTTATCTCCTTGTGTCAAGTCGGCCAAGTTAGGCGAGCGACCTCGAGAAAGACACGCGCTGGCGACACATCCTCCGCGAGGTTTAGTTTACATCCTTGGTGCTTCTTTTAATAGGTTCATGAACATGAAAATTTACACCATCATGCCCGTGGTCGCTGAGGTTAGCGAAAGCTTGAGCAAAAAATTCTTGATAGCAATGCAATGGGTCCAGGACAAGCTTGAAACAGTGTTAATTAGTCCGAGGAATTAGCTAGAATCGATACCAAAGACTATTTGCGCCATGATAGTTGGCTGGAAGACAACCGAGGCGCTCGGGTTTGCAACAATCAAGAGCCCGGGACCCTTGATCGTATAGCAGGTAGTAGAACGAGCTTCAATAATAAGTAGCTGGGCTAGTAACAACGATCATTGCACGATGCATTAGGATGCTTAGCGCGCTTTTAGGAATTATTAGCGCAAGGCCGTATGGTGATCACAAAGATTTTGAAGAGCAGGGCGGTGACCATTTAGTCGAATGCGGCGAGGCTCTAGTACGCATCATGAGTAGCAGCCGGCGAGCATGAGCACAGCGCACAGACCTTGACCCAAGGCGCTTCCGGCGGGCCGACGTGCACCTTCATCCCCTTTTCCACCAGCCCCCACCAGCGTTCCGCAACGGTGTCGGGCTCGTCATCGCATTGATAATTGTCGTGATCCAAGGAGAAGTTGAATTCAAAGTCGAGGAGCCGGGCTACACCCACGGGCGGGTCCCATCGCGCAGTGAGTGCGGTAACGAGGGCGTCGGTGAACGTGTCAGCCCAGCCGATCTCTAGGAGCACGGAGAATGTAATCACTTGGACGTGAGGGAGGAATGTCGACGAGTTGGCGAGCAGGGAAAAGAGCTGGAAGAAGAATTCGTCCGAGTCGAGGTGCAGTCCGAGGGTAGTTAGAGAGGGCATCGCGCGGAAGACCGCGTCCGCGACGCCATCCTCGATTTCTTCTTCGGGGCCATCGAAGCGGGCAGTGAATGTTTGGATGCCGGGGGCGCGCTTCAGGAAGGAAAGGAAGGGAACATCGGCGAGGGGAAAAAAGCAGCGGAGATCCAAGGCGCGAAGACGCGGTGCATCCAGCGCCTGGAGGATGTGCACACAGCCCGTTTCGTATTCGTAGTCTGGGTTCGCGACGAGGGTGAGGCATTCCAGCTGGCTGAGTAGCAAGTGTTTGACGGGAGGAGAGGGAAGAAAGTCTTCGGTGTCTATAATATCGCGGAATTCACATCGAACGAGTCTTCTTGCGTGATATAGGACGGAGAGGCACTCGTGAGGAGTGAAGAAATCACCGCGGAGCGTGGTAAGGTGTCCCCACTGCGTTGAGGACAGCTGGAATGATCCAAAACAGAACCAGGTTGCAGTTTCGTCTGGAAAGATTGGGCAAGAGCAGCGGTTAAGGTATCGCGGAAGGACGAAGCTGAGGGATAATGGCATGCTGCCGGCTCGGAGAAGCCAGTCCCGCACGAGACGTTTGAAGCCGTCACTGCGCCAAATGCTAATCTTCAATGCGGCCCACAATCTGGAATCGCCCCGCGAGATAATTCTCCACTCTCTACAGACCGCACCCAGTAGCATGGGAGCCGTCATTTGACTAGGTCGCTGCGGCTCGTCAGGAAGACAGTGATGGAAGATTTCGGACGTGATTTCGACGGGGATGGTGAGAATAGGATAAACGATGCGGTCTATGGACTCTTGGATAGCTGTTTTCTCGTTTGTTAGGCGGCGCCGGCGTTCCTGGTGCAGTCGGCGAGTTCTATCCTGGATCGAGCTGCTCTTCGATGGCCGATGGATGTCGTCTTCTATTTGCACTAATAGGGCGTCGATCTCGGCAAGACGCAGACGAAGGCGGAAATTGTGGAGGTTCATGACTGGCGGTAGGCTGGACTGGGAGGAGAAGGAGAAGAGCGTTGTGTTTGGCGCTGTTTCGTTTCGCAGTTAGCGTGAGAATCCTGACGCGACCCCGTGATGTGACATTGCGTGGCACGATTCCTTTATTTTGAAGGTTTCTTATCTCATGCAGCAAAAAAGCCTGTCGACTCAAACGAGTCTGAATTAATTGATTTGAGGCAGGCTATGCCTGAACAAGGAACGATGACTGGACAATGACTGGGTCTGGGTCGACGATCAACTGATTCGGCACGCAGTCCGGTAGGTAGACCCGTCGCGGTCCTTAGCGGTCCCGGCGCATAGTTCTGTCGGGAAAAGGAGGTTGCATCAGATTGACTCGGAGACCTGCTAGATCTTTCTTCAAATTGAAGGCGAAAAAAGTGCGATTCGATCGGAACATGTACAACTGCTCAGATGATCACAAAACAGTCCCATTACATTGGTGTTTCCAACATCCGGAGCGCGGTTTGTATTGACCCGTCCACCGATGTCGTCCAAGCTAAAAAAAAATGTTACGGGCCATCCCGGAGAACAGGGAGAAAGAAACGCACTCCACTCCCAGTTCTTGGTCACTGCGCCGTGCAGCTTCTGCAGCTTGTCCCACAATTGGGGGCCCGTATATCGGTCGAAATCGACGCCATCTACTGCGAAGGTGAAGTACTGCCCGTTCAGCCGGGAAGCCTCCATCACCGCGGCGGCTGCTGGGCGGCGGATCTCGTCGAAGATACGCAACGCACGCGGAAGGGTCTCCCGGGTCGTCGACGGGTGTCCGAGAACAATCGACAGAATATACGCGTCCTGATGTTCATCAGATTGGATAATCATCTCGGAATTCCGGAAACTTACCTCAATGGCCAGGCCTGCGCCGGAGCTGCAGAGAAGATCGCGGTCAGGCGCAATCGTTACATAACAGGAAATTACACTGACCCCTGGTGGGGCAACATGGCATGTGCCTGCAGAACGGTCAGCCTCGATTACCAGGTGTAAAGAAAAATCACGGAACCGCATCGCCCATGAGGACTGTCGACCCAGAAACGAAAGACCGGAGCGGCTTGACTGTGTGCACGGCCCATTGGAGAGGCTTATCAACACACTGGCGAGATATGAGCAGGAGTATGAAGGACAAGCGACCGTGCCCACATGTATTAATACCTGCACTTCAGGCTCCCAGTGGGCGAAGATTCCCGCAAATTGGGATTTGTCCCCGGGTGCCATCCATGGGCCGGGAAACTGGGTGTTCTCGAGATCATGTCGGCAGCTGAATGCGACGAAGTTTATCATCTTCCCGTGAGATATTGGGTACGCTATTATAAACTGCAAAGGGCTTAGATAAATTGGAGGAGGTGAAGAAAACTAACGCCGAGTTTTCCGAGATACTAATAGTGGGTTTTAGCAAGGGTAAGGGTGAATAAGAAACATCTTAAATACCATCATGGGTTTGGTTAAAACTTGGTGTGTCGGTGCCACGGATTTCAATCGGTCCGCAGGGATCAGCGCTCGGTAGGCGATGTGGCCGCTCCATACGGGCTCTATACATGACGCTATGTCTGTGGCCTCTTGCCATCGGCCTTGCGCCTGCATCCAATTGGCACGCTCGCTCAGGAAGGCCCGGCGCACCGCTGATTTCAAGCCGTCTGCACCAACTCTAGAGAAAGCTTAGAAGCGGATGGCCGGACAGGTAAGACTTGGCCTACAATATGTCGCAGAATGCTCTCGTTCCGTCCTCAAAGACGAGTTCCGTTGGGCCAGATGGCCGTTGGGTGTACGTTCGAAGACGCTTCGAGCAAGTAATTCTACATGATTTAGGAAGCCGATTGAGCAAAACTCTTTGGAAGTCCGCTCGGTGAAGTGAAATCAAGCCGCCTATCGCAGTGTCAAATCGGACGAGGTTGAGACAAAGCCAACATTAAATACTGTTGGTGATGAGTGTGCTAAAGCTCAAGCCGGGTTGCTGATCGCTCTTTCTAAAATTGAATCCCGGAACTGCGGGAGTAAGAATCTGTGCACATGAGCGAGACGATAAGCACTTACCTGGTCCTTCTCTCGGCTTCATCTCACATGTCTTGAGCAAATCGCGCTCGAGGCCGAGCAATCTGATGATCTGCCAAGGGCGGGGCCAAATGCCGATTCCTGCGCCTACTTCTGCGAGGGTGGTCGCCGCTTCATAGACCTCGATGTCAATGTCTGGATATTGAGAGAGCGCTACGGCGAGCGTTAAGCCCCCTATCCCCGCACCACTATGTCATAGTAGGATGAACTGCTGATTGCCGAGTAAAAAGAGTAAGTACACACCATATAGCAACTCGGAAACGTTTGGGAGCGCTGGACATTATCGCAGACTGAAAGGAAGGGACGAATGAGGGAGCATGTGGGTTGAAACTCCTGCCATCTTATATTAACCGTGCGGTCTGAAGAGCGCGGTTTTGACGGACTGACGATAGGCGGCAAATTAAGCGAGCAAGTGACCAGATTGAGAGATGTCCGATATCCCACGATCCAGTCGCGCCTACACATCTCACCCATCAGAGCTTGCGGAGACTGTCCTTGAGCTTCAGTAATCAAGTGATCACGCTTAACCACGGTTCCGTCGCATGGAAGTTGCATGGAAGCTACCCGGAAGACGAATGCGTGTATGTGGCGATGAGGGTTCAATTACTGCCCGTTCGGAAGCGGATAGTGCACTGGTCAGATATGGAAATAGGCTTTAATGGAATTAAAGCTTCAGTATCGGTGTAGATTACTGAGGTCGCTCTTTTTGGGAGAGAAAAGAGGGAGGGATACCGGCAACGTGTTGGCGACCAACAGCCGCGCAAACCGGGCCCGGCTCTCGCGCATAGCCCGCCACAATGCACACACGAGGTTAGATGCAAACGAGCCACCAAGTAAGCTTGACGGCTATAGTAGCAGAAAGTCCGAGTCGTCCATCTGTTCAAGGCTGACTCTGGCGCGCGAATTGGGCCCGGGCCGAGTGTCCAAATGCGGCTCAGATCAAATGTCATCCCAGATAGGAAGGCTATTCCCAGCGGAAGCTTCGTTCCTCTTACCGCCATGTCTTGCATCGGCGGTCTCGTTCTGGTTCCTCCAGGGGCTGGAGCTCCACCTGACGGAGAGAATGTACCCACAACTTTAACGGAACCTTAATGGCTGTCATGCAAGAACCAAGATCGTGCCTGCCTGAGCCATCTACTGGTCTTCTGCGTGGTTAATAATAATCGATTGCCTTCGAGCCGTTGCGAATCTTGCCACGGGACTGTTATCGCCTCATGTCAATAATTCACCCAAAATGGATATCACGACCTCAAGACACCGGGGACGATCTTTGCGGAAGACATCCCTCGGGCTTTCCGGGTACGGGCATGCCGAGGCTGTAATTGCTGTTCTCCATATCACCACATTATCATCATCCTTGGCCTAAAGGGAGAAAGTGACTAAGGAAATCTGTTCGTATTTTTAGTCAAGCTATTGCGGCGCATTGAAGACCTTTTCGAGTGCCCAAACTACACAACTTGCTCGAGTACATCGGACTTCTTGACATGGTGTAAAGCCCCAAGGAATTTCTATGAACTGGACGCCCCTCTAAACCTGTTCAGGTAATATTACCCACCGGGAATCCGGGGATGAGAGCCCCGCGAGCTTGTCGCTAGCTGTCTACTAGGCATTCAGCTTGGGGATCCCATCCGTTGCTCACTTGGACACTCAAATCGCCCTCCTCGGATACAATACCTTCGGAACCAGACGACTACCACGGCCGTTTATTTCGCACTACCTGAGCTGTCGACTAGACATTCACACCTTGGGGGATACCACCTGTCGCTCAGTGGGATGCTCAAATCGCTCTTCTCGGATACAATAAACCCTTGTACAGACGACCACCACGGCCGTTTATTTCGCCCTACGTTCGCATCATACTTTCTACTCGTGTCACAAAGATGAACGGACATTCACCCTCTTCCCGACGATGCGGCGAACACCGGCGTACCGAGCATTCAATTGACAAATAATCTTTGTCACCTGCGGGCTCGAACCGCTTCGAAAGGCTCACGACCGCTTGAGCTCCTCGCCTGGTTGCGCGCGCCGGTCGCACCTGCCCGACTGGGCTGTGATTATTGCGGCTCAGGTGCGTATAGCATTTCCGAGCTGGCCCCAACAAGCTAAACAAAAAAACCTGGCCCCGGTTGCGCCGGCCTGCGTGCTTTCCCCCGCCCCTAACCTTCATCCCCAAAGCCCCGCGCCGCAGATACACTATTCTCGCCATCCATGCAGCTGACCGAAACCCATAACACGGATAACCACAGTGCCCCAGCGTGCCCGCATCTTTCGGTGCTAATATTCAGGCTCCGCTGATACGTTCTTTTCGTTATTCACCCATTGCCAACCGACCAGGCCTAGACCACGGCTCAAGCATGCAAGCGTACCCGCATCTTTCGGTGCCAATCTCTACCTATTAATATTAAATCTCCCGCTCCACCCACGAAAGGATAATATTCTCTCACAAGGCGGGTAAGGAGCCCAAGGAGCGACCACTGTACGCCGCGGCCTGCGCGGGCGTGGCTGTGACCGTCCTTCATGCAGCGAAGAATTCACTTAGGCGCCAACGAAAGAACGAACGGAGATTCGGGCCTCCCTTCCGTATCTGAATATCTTCCTGTTATCACCGTTCTCCCGCACTCGCGACGCTCAATTCTCACGTATTTATCGTACATTCAACGTCGCCCTGATTCGGATTCGGATGTGGATTTGAATTTGGGCTTGGGCTCCTCGCGTTGCGCAGGAGCCCAAACTTGAAACCGGCCGTAATTCGGGGGCCTGGACCGCCAGGGCATCTCCGTCTACGGCGTGCTTACTGCATTATAATAAATTGGGCGAGGGCCGAGTACGATGAGATCATTGCGGTATCTTTGTCTTGTCACGGATGATCGTGCGCCCCGGCATCTGTGCGCGTTCGCGCGCTGTTTTCGGGTTTTGGCGTCCTTTGCTTCTGAAATCAGTGAATCTCTGCGGAATGCCAGAAACAGAACCAGCGACTCCCTTGTGGCACGTGTGGCACCCTTTTTCATTTCCACCCTTTTCATTTCCCCCGGGTGTGGTTCGTGCTTAGCCTTCTCCAACGTTAACGATGACGCTGTTAGGTACAAGATGCAGTGCACAGTGATAAAGCACGAAGCGACCAGCTGTCGACTAACCTGCGCGCCTATGCCCTGTCAGTGGTTAGTGGAGGCAGGGGACAGTAGCACGGCGCTGGTGACGGGCTGCCCGGGAACGTTCACAGCGGACGTGGTTGGCATACGAACGAACGGCAGACGCGCGCGCCGAAACGCAACTAATCGCCGGCAGCAGTGACCTCATTCCAGAACGCGCGCAAATCAATCTATTCGGCCATTAGACGGACGGGACCGAGCGGCCAAGGATCCGCACTCAGCGGAGCCTGCATCGATAAGTATATAGTGCTTGGACCGACCGACCGACCGACCGACGTTGGACGAGAAAAGAACGGGGATGCGCCCATCCTGGGCGAGAAATGTACGGGGCAAGAGATTCAGACGGAGTCGGAGAGGAAGGCGAGACGCATTCATTCATTCATCCATTTGCATGCCCGAGGAGCGGTCTACCTACCACCCGAATATCATATCCGACACCTGTCCCAGGACACCCTTGCCCGCCGGGGCAGCAGCACCCGCGGCGCCGGCAGGTGGCGCGTCACTTGGCCAGCTGGGCGCCTGTGGCGCAAGCGCGGGCTTCGGAGCACTGGGCCCCGCGGCCGCGCGTCTGAAAGCGGACGTGGACGGCGCCAGCTTGATCGGGGTGCCGACGGTGGGCGTGTTCGTGCCTCCGAAGGCGTGCGCGCCGGGGCTGGGGCTGGGGCTGTCGACCGCCATGGCGCCCGGATCCGGGGAGCTGTGGCGCACGACAGGTTGGCTCAGGAGCGCCTCCGCCTGCGCAGCATCCTGCAGACGCCCGTCGGTCAGTCAGTCCAGCCAAAAAGCGCGAACGTGTGCGTACCGCCCATTTGGCGCCGACCATCCAGCTCCCGCCGAGGACCTCGCCGTTCTTGCGCACGGCGCGCATCGCGTCCGCGGGGTCACTGTAGCCGATCCTGAAGCAATTGACGATGTCTGCGTGCGGGTCGGGATCCGACGCGGCGCCGAGGGACTTGAAGTACTCGGCCGTGACACTGTACTTGTCGGATGGGTAGCCGAAGACGATGATGTAGAGCATCTGGGAGGGCTGCGTGACCGGGGGCGGCCGCGGGCGCGAGCGCGCAAAGGAGGAGTTGAGATTAGAACCCTACAGTGGATGGCGGTTAGTGCAAGTTCGAGCGCAAGAGACTGAGTGACAGACGCGGGGCTGGAACGATGAGCTCGAATCGGCGTGCATCTCCGTCGGGATATCATTCACAGAGTTCATCGGCGGCGCGTCTTCGTCCGCCAGCGTCTGCCGCTGCCTGTGGAGGTATAAGCCATGGATGGGTGGTAAGATGTGCATAGCACACCTGGAGCTCTGGAACATCGAATCCATGCCAAAGTCAGACGTGGGTCCGCGAGAGAACGCATGGTTCATCTTGGCTTTCGTCTGAACTACGGGCGCTTCGTCGACGCGCTGCGCGCCGGTGGGCGAATTCTGTTTAAAAAAAATCAGTACGCGTCGAAAACTTCCCCAGGCAAGCGATCTACATTGGATTGGGAGGCCGACTAGAGAGTAACTGCAGGTAAGCATTTGACGATGAAAAGTAAAGTCAAATCGCACCATGAGATACCCAGGCTGGTAGTGGCTCCTGGACTGAGAAAGCGTGTCTGTGAAGGAGTTGGTCAAAGCGCCACTGGTGCTGGCCCCGCCCCAAGTGTTCAGGTTGGGATTGTGGTTATGATGAGAGGTGGATGTAGACGCCATTCCGGCCACAGCAAACGGCGACGGCGGCATCGTCGAGGACGCGAGCCGGTGAGAGGACAGCGGCGTTATGTTGGTTTATTTGGTCAGCCGAGGCTTTGCCACATTTGCACAAACAAGACCTTCCTTTCTTTCGATTGACTTGTTCGGTCACGCCTGAATCCCCAGAGTTTCTGTCTTCGTCTACGTTTCCCAAGCAGGTGGCTCAATGGCGCAGATCGAAAACGAAATCCATCCACCACTGGACCAGGAGCCTCAGCGCGCTCTAACGAAAACGGGCATACAGTCCATCGACCGCATCGTTTCCCCTATCCTCACCATCCCCGTCGAAATCACGTCCGAAATCTTCCTTCATTGCCTTCCTGACGAACCGCAGCAGCCGAGTAAAATGACGGCTCCCATGCTACTCGGCGCGGTCTGCAGAGAATGGAGAATTATCTCGCGTGGTGATCCCAGGCTGTGGGCCACATTGAAGATCAGCATTTGGCGTAGTGACGGCTTCAAGCTTCTCGTGCAAGACTGGCTCCTCCGAGCCGGCAGCATGCCGTTATCCCTTAACTTCATACTTTCGCCACCTCCTGAACGCTGCCGTTTCCCGATCTCCCCGTACGACGCCGACAACAACTGTTGCTTTCGATCGCTCCAGCCGTCTACAATCAAATGGGACCATCTCACTACGTTCCGTGGTGATTTTTTCGCTCCTGACGAGTGCCTCGCCCTCCTTCGTCGAGCACCTGGACTCGTTCGATGTGAATTTCGTGATATCGAACCACCCGACGAATTCCCGCCCTCTCCAGTCGAACAATTGCTACTCAGCCGGCTCGAATATCTCGCCCTCGCCGCGCAGCCCGAATACGAACTCTACTCGGGCTGTGTGTACATCCTCCAGTCGCTGGATGTGCCGTATCTTCGCGTCTTGGATCTCCACTGCTATTTCCCGCTCGCCGACGCGCCCTTCATTTCCTTCCTGAAACGCGCCCCCAGCATCGATGCATTTACTGCACGCTTCGATGGCCCCGAAGAAGAAGACGTCACGGACGACGTCGCCGACGCCGTCTTCCGCCTGATGCCCTCTCTGAATACCCTCTGCCTGCACCTGGACACGGATGAACTCATCTTCCAGTTCCTTTCTCTGCTCGCCAACTCGTCGACATTCCTCCCTCACATTCAAACGCTCACATTCTCCGTGCTCCAAGAGGTCACCTATACCGACGCATGCACCGAATCTCTCGTCGCTGTGCTCACTGCGCGGTGGGACCCGCCCGCGGGTGTATCCCAACTCCTCGATTTCGAATTCAATTTTCCGGGTAGCTACTCCTACCTAGATGGCCAGCCGGAGGACGTTGCGGAGCGCTTGTCGGGGCTGATGGAAAGTGGGATGAAGTTGCGCATCGGCCCGCGAGAAGCGCCTTGGGTCAAGGTCTGTGCGCAGCGCTCTTGTCCCGACTGCTACTAATCATAACGCTCCAGAGCCCTTAGATGGTCACCGCCGTGCTTCCAATTTTCTTTCTGATAATCATACCGCCTTGCACTATTTCCGAAAAGCGCGCTCGACATCCCAATGTGTAAAGCTCGGGCAATCCCTACTGTTACTAAATTGGCCAGATGCGTTCTATACAATTGGGATTCCAGAAATATCATTCGATTCAAACACGACAGCCCAGGTTGTCCTTCCAGTCAACTATCAGAACACACAATAGACCTTACTGCCGTACAACTGATTCCTCAGACTAATGAAAGTTCGGCAGTTGCCTTGGACCGCCGCCTTTGATATCACGAACGATTATGCTCTTCTACTGTCTTCCTGACGACCTTCAGCGACGGAAGTGTTCGGCCTTCGCCACGAGGAAGATTATATCGCACAGCGTTCCCATGCAGTGGTCTGCCTTGACATTAAAACTCCGCCGTTCGTCCATTGAATGAGTAGATTCTCTCCGTTAAATATTATTCGGGAACAATAAGTAGATCGGAATCAAGGCCCAACGGGAGAGTAAACCACGCATCTGTCCCTATACCCCGAGTTGCCCGGTCTGTATTACCCCGAATGAAGTGAAGGAAACTCCATTCGTGGGCACGGCGATTTTCTTGGACCGTCGTTGGGGCTGCATTTATTAAAATTATTATCCGTTCTCTTCGGCTTTCGTTTACATATATTTGGCTTTATCCCCATGAAGTTTACTGCAGTAATCCGACCAAGTTCAGGTGACGGGTGATGGTGAGATGTAAACTGAACACTTGAAACATGGACGGGGCCATTTTCTGGCTCAATTAAGTCTACAAACTCTAAAAAAACTTTGTCTGGCATTCGCCGGCCGTCCATATCTGGGAACTGACGGTGATTGCCGAGAAATGAACACTCTCAAAAATGAACACCTTCGGTGACGGGTGACGTAAAGATGGTCAGATTAGTACAGTATCCCCTTCCTGTCCACTCTCTCCTGGTCCTTCATCTTCACCGTCAAAGGACTTACGCACAGCAGGCAATCAACTACGCCTCGATACACAGCCTTGGCAGCACTTACAAATTAACCCCATACCGGGCCAATAGTCGCAACGACTCCGTAATTTCCGGCTGCTTCCAACCTTGAACCGGCCCGTTTGGGAACTGTAAGCTGTGGAAATTAGTACAATTTGGACATCGACGCGAACAGACGAGCGGCTTGATCCAACAACTTTAGTATGCAGTGCGAGGAATCCTTAAAGGTAGGTAATGTTCGTACTGCGGCGCAGGTCGATAGACTTCTTGAAATGCGGCCACGTAGTCCTTCTGGCCGGTATAAAGCTCTGCCATCTGCGCGCCTTCATTCAGTATCCACCTGCTTTCTGCTTCTCTGGTCTCATTCGGGCTGGTCGTCATTTACATACTGGGATCCTCACTTCTCAAGGATCTGCGCTGAATAACACTAGAGTCTACTCTTCCGGATACTGCTTCTTGCCGTACTGTTGCTCTATCGGCTAGCCTGGGAGGTGCTGGGTTGGCTCGCAAATGCTCCCCACAAATTACCTGGTCCACATCCGCTGCTACCCGTCCCTCGAGGATCCTCACACCCTGGCATTCGACCGCATATGTATGGCCAGTGTTATGTTGCCAGCTACGTACATCTGTCGGATCGTGTTCATATCCATAAACCGCAATGAAATTGAGCTTCTGAGATAAATTTGGGTTCTGTGCCGAAGCGGAGCGTAGGCATATCTTGTTCTTACTCATTTTGACACAGGCTTTCCCTTGGTAACACGTCAGTTACAGCCGCGCTCGCTCATATGTAGGAGGGCCGCCGGAAGGGTAGACGCATCTTTCATCCGTGGGCTAGGACTGAGGCGTATCTGGATTTTATGCAATTAATTTAGGCGTCCATGGATAAACCCAACAGCCTGAGTTGTCCTTCCACCCAACAATTATCTCGGGTCTTAGCAAGGGGGCGCTATATTTCATTGGCCGGCACGGAACAAACGTCTGTCATCGCGTGGACCACATCACTAGATGGGTCGATACATGGGGAAAGTAATGGAACTGTTTTGTGATCCGATTCGTCTGAGAAGTTGTATATGTTCCGATGGAATCGCATTTCTTGCCTTGAAGACAGGTCTCGATCTGATGTAACCGTATCTCGACAGAAATATGTGTCGGAATCGCTAGGGATCGTACACCCCTACCTATAGCTACCGGAGTGCCGAATCAGTTGATCGTCGATCCGGACCCGGTCATCGTTCCTTGTTCAGGCTTGGTCTGTCTCTGATTAAATTCGAAAGAGTCGCCTGACTCATTTACAGGCCTTGTCGCTGCATCATCGCCAAAACACGGAGAAACTTGCAAGGCCAAACAAGGCCTTATAAGGGTAAAGGCGTACCGGGCTTGGCAGGCTAGTGAAAAACACAACTAGCTTTACGAAGTATCTATTTTCTTGATAATGCAATAAAGAGACATAAAAGCATGGTGAACTTTCGGAAAGCAATCAGGCTTCCATGAATTCAGCGCGCGCAAATGCGCGTATAACGCTTTAGCTTGTCAGCGTGGATAGTATGCCGTGCTCCTCACGATTGAATCAAGTCAGGTCGCTCATCGTGCAAAATCAGGCACGGTCATCACAAAAAGATGGCATTGGCAGCACTAGCTGAAACAACAGGGTCACCAGCAGGATCAGGAACGGGCCAGGTACAGCTAGAGCGTCGTCGTCGTCGGCGGCGGCGGCGGCATGAGCAGCGGAAACAGGGCAACACGAAACCCCACTTTTGGTGATGATGAGATCTTCAGAATCTTTTAACAAATAAAATTCGCGCCGCGCAATGCCACATCACAGGGTCGCGCCAAGATTATCGCACTAACTTTGTGAAACATTGCCAAACACGACGTCTTCTCCTTTTCCTGCGACTCCAGCTCGCCGACACGCAGCTAAACATGAACATCCCCAATTTCCGCCTTCGTCTACGCCTTGCCGAGATCGAGGCCCTGTTAGTGCAAATAGAAGACGACATCCATCGGCCATCGAAGAGCAGCTCTATCCAGGAAACAACTCGCCGACTGCACGAGGAACGCCAGCGCCGCCTAACGAACGAAAAAACGGCTATACAAGAGTCCATCGACCGCATAGTTTATCCTATCCTCACCATCCCCGTCGAAATCACGTCCGAAATCTTCCTTCATTGTCTTCCTGACGAACCGCAGCAACCGAGTGAATCCACAGCTCCCATGCTACTCGGCGCGGTCTGCAGAGAGTGGAGAATTATCTCACGCGGAGATTCCAGGTTGTGGTCCGCATTGAAGATCAGCGTTTGGTGCAGTTTCGATTTCAAACTTCTCGTGCAAGACTGGCTCCTCCGAGCCGGCAGCATGCCATTATCCCTCAACTTCGTACTTTCGCCACCTCTAGGCCGCTGCTGTTTCCCGATCTCCCCGTACGACACCGACAACGACTGTTGCTTTCCATCGGACCAGCTGTCTACTATCAAATGGGACCATCTCACTACGTTCCGCGGTGACTATTTCGCTCCTGGCGAGTGCCTCGCCCTCCTTCGTCGAGCACCTAGACTCGTTCGATGTGAATTTCGTGATATCGAACCACCCGACGAATTCACACCCTCTCCTCCAGTCGAACAATTGCTACTCAGCCAGCTCGAATATCTCGCTCTGGCCGCGCACCCCGAATACGAACTCTACTCGGGCTGTGTGCACATCCTCCAGTCGCTGGATGTACCGTGTCTTCGCGTCTTGGATCTCCGTTGCTATTTTCTCATCGCCGACGCGCCTTTCCTTTCCTTCCTGAAACGCGCCCCGAGCATCCAAACGTTCACCGCTCACTTCCATGGCCCCGATGACCCTGATGACGGACTCGCGGGCGGCCTCGCCGACGAGGTCTTCCGCGCGATGCCTTCTTTAACCATACTCAGTGTGCACATGTACGCGGAAGAACTCATCTTCCAAATCCTCCCCCTCCTTGCCAATTCGCCTGCCTTCCTCCCTCACATCCAAGTGCTTGCGTTCTCCGTACTCCGAGAAGTCGAATGAACGGACGAATGGACCGACAGCCTCGTCACCGCGCTCACTGCGCGGTGGCCCCGCCCGCAGGTGTAGCCCAACTTCTGAAATTCGAATTGGATTTTCCGGATGAGTATGATGATCTGGAGGGCCCGCCGGAAGATGGTGTAGCGCGCTTGTCGGCGCTGGTGGAAAGTGGGATGAAGGTGCACATCTGCCCGCGAGAAGCGCCCTGGGTCAAGGAGGTCTGTGTGCTGTGCTCCTGTTCCTCGACTGCTACTCATCGTGACGCTCCAGAGCCCTTAGATGGTCACCGCCATGCTTCTTCCAATTTTCTTTCTGATAATCATACCGCCTTGCACTATTTCCGAAAAGCGCGCTCGGCATCCCAATGTGTAAAGCTCGGGCAATCCCTACTGTTACTAAATTACTCAGATGCGATCTATACAATTAAGATTCCAGAGATATTAATCGATTCAAACCTGACAGCCTTGTCCTTCCAACAAACATTGTATCAGAAGCCAAAATAGACCTCGGTACGTTCTAACTAAATCCTCGGATGTCAAACTTTACCCTGGGACCATCGCTTGATATGATGAATGGTTCTTTTACTGGCTTCCTGACGATCCTCAGCGACCGAAGTGCTTCACGCGCCGTTTGTTGCGAGACGAACAATTTCGCACACCGATCTCAGGTATTGCCCTGAAGCTCCGCGGTCTGTCCAATCGGTAGATTCTCTCCACTGAATTTATACTCGGGAACAACAGATCGGAACCAAGGCGCAATGGGAGACCGTATATTAGTCGTCTATCCCCATATCTTGGGTTTCCCGGTCTGTATCAATATCCCGCACGACGTTGGGGTGTGTATCCATTGGTAAGGTGGGCGTAGTCCTTTTCGGCGTCGCACTCCTTTCTGAATGTATGTTCACAGAGAGACTCCTTTTCAAAAAACGCTTGGCAACCCAATATCCGCCGCCCCGAACAGTAAAGCTCGTATAGTCATCGCCGTTACTAGAATGAGCTACCTTCTGAACTTTAGGAGTCCACAGATATCACGAGCCAGGGTTATCCTTCGAACTAACTAAAACGAAAACTCACCGGGTCCAGCTATTAGTCTTAGGCTGAGCTAATTTCTCGGACCACTTGATTTTATGTCAAGCTTCAGCCTGGGAGTACATCAGTTACTAGCGGCGTCCTCGACGAGTTGACATCGAACAAAGTTGGTTATCTCCAATTCTTTGTCTGATGTATGCATATGCTACACAGTCAGGCTTCCTTTCCTTTCGAGGACTTTAAAGCGCTCGGCATCCCGATGTCCGCTGCCATAACCTCGGAAAAATCATCGCGGTTACTGGAGTGCGCAGCGCCGCCATAGTGCTACCGGGTAAAAACAATCAATTCTACACTATACAATTATGAACGAGTCCATGGATTCAAACCCGATAGTCTGGGTTGTCCTTCCTTCAACCAGCTGTCAAATACAAAACTTGAATGATCCTGGGCCTTGGTACGGGTGCGCTCTAGATCCAAATCTTCGGACTAATTAATTAATGTCGTTTCAAGCTTTGCCCTGGGAGTACATCAGTTACCGCCGCGTTTGCTCAACTAAGTGAAAAAGGAACTCACCTCCTCCTCGACATCGACATCGAGCAAAAATCGGTTGCCTCCCAGCAGACGCTCCGATTCAACATCGGCTGGCCGCGGCGCTGTGCGGAACTCCATCGTTCCCGAGTTGCCGCCGAGGCGTCTCAGGCGCTCTTCCAGGCTCCGCATCTTCCTAAGGAGCACCCATGCCACCATCACGCAGACGACGAGGCCAAGCGCGAGCCCTCCGACAAAGGCACCCGTGATCGCACCTTGTTGGCGGGGGCAAGGCCACTCATACACCGTCTTCTGCTCTACCTGCGGTGGGTACTCCACGCGCACCTCCGTGTAGGACGGCTACCGGAAGGTGTAGACGCGTGGTGTTGCGGTTGTCCATGGGCGCCCAAGCGTTCGGGTCAGAATCTCTGGAGCGACGGTGACGAGCTCCGTGACGGTGATGGTATGTGCAGGGTCCGTCCGCAGTGCGTCCCGCGTGCGGCTAGGGTCGTGGGATCCGTCGTGCGCGGACATTGGCGTGGTGATGGCGGAAACTGCTCTGATGCGGCGTTTATAAGTCTGCGCTTTGATGCCAAGGGAGGCGGTGAACACTGCGAGGATCTTCGCACAGCACATCCCTCTCCCAAGGATAGGCTGCCAAAGGCTGACAATTTCGCTATGTACTAATTGAAGCGTCTGCCAAGGCGTCTGCTTCAATATTAATTCAACTAGATTCAACACGGATTGGCTTACATAACTAGGTCGCGAAAAGTCAAGGTTGTGTGGCGACAGCCGACACTTGTTGTAATTGCATCCAAGACAATTACCTTCACTGAACAGCACTGAACACAGAACCGACGCCAAGCACAGCGATTGTAGGGACCAAGGGAGTGTCAACAAAAGATGCGAACATTGATGGGAAGATGCCGGCAACCCGATTTTGCCCGACTTACTACAACGCTGTTGCTCTTGGACTCTTGGAGGTTCTCCGCTCAGATTCGCATTGGGGGTGGCGATACACTCCTGGCCATCCCGCCGCAGGAATTCTCGCTTCCATAGGAACTGCACGCCGTGAGATATTGACAGCAGTACGAAACCAGGAGCTCGCTGGCAACTGATCCGTCTGTCATGCCCGGGTCCCTACACACCTACAAGCGCTCGCGTTTCTGGCTGGGCACAGGGGATGGCACCGCGGCATCAGGCGCTGGTCGTTGATCATCTGCACGCATTCACGGTGAAGGCGGGCAACCAACGCTGCTGTGAAGTTTCAATATCCAGGAAAGTAATGATGCAGCCCAACACAGCGGGCCTGCGTACCGTAATCATTGCGGACGATGCCAAGCCTTGGCCGCACACACGCCGAGCTGATTGCATCCGCCGCCGTTTCTAACTTAAAAGGGATAGACGGAGAACAAATCCCTTGCTCTGCTTTTTGCGCAAGTCACTTCTCCCGTCGGAATCTTTGGAATTCCCTTTGAGCCCCTTCGCAGCCCAGGCGGCCCTACCTTCGTTTATCCTTCGACCCACCCTCTTTTGATATACCCCTTTTCAAACATGCACTGCATCAACCTCGTCTTGGCGCTCTCGGCTGCCGTACTGGTGTCTGCGGCCCCAGCTAACAAGCAGAACCCGATATGTGCCAACCAAGACAAGAACCGTCCCGGCCTGACTGCTGGTGGACCCGGCGGAATTTACTGTGAGCCTGGTTGCAAAAGAAAAAAAAATCTTTTGGCTCATCGCGCGCGCAATAGGGATGTCCAACGAGCCGAATGGGAATTTCCTTTTCACGGCAAACCTGGACAACAATGGAAATATGGTACGTCTTGGCGGATTTTCAACCGTGGAAACTCCCGCTGACTTCTGTTTGGGGTCCAGTTGTTCGGGGACGCGGTGTACGCCGGTGGCAGAGGCGCACACATGGGTCCTGACACGTCGAAGCCCAACGGCCTCGCGTCCCAGGGCTCCGTCAAAGTCGTCAACGACAAAGTTGTCGTGGTCAACGCGGGCTCAGACACTGCGTCGATCTTCCAGATCGACTTCCAGAACCCGGCATTCGTCCGGATGATTGGGCAGCCCGTCAGCACGGAGGGCAACTTCCCTGTCAGTGCTACGATTAGGTGCGTTTTCTTGAATAGCGCACCGTGTTGGTCTGATCGACCTGTTTTTAGCACCACGAACGGGAACGTCTGCATCCTGAATGCGTAAGTCAGAAGGTCTGGGGTTGATGTAATATATGCTGATGAGATTTATAGTGGCCAGAACAACGGCGTCAGCTGCTACAGCGTCGATTTGCGCAAGGGCCTCGTCCCGATCCCTAACAGCGTCCGCTCGCTGAACCAGAAGCTCACGACACCGCGTACGTATCCTCCCTCTGCGCTATGCGCGTGTCTAACGATGGCCGCCCCCTCTCAGCGCAGAATCCGGACAACACCCCGAGTCAGATCCTCTTCTCTGACGACGGGAAGCGCCTCTTCGCGTCAGTGAAGGGAAGTGGGACCACCACGGGCTTCGTCGCCGCGTGGGCCGTCAACGATGACGGCTCGCTCTCGGACGACTTCGTGAAGAACACCCCGAACGGCGGGCAGAACCCTGCGTCGCTCACCATCATCCGCGGTGCCGATGCGCTGATGAACACCGACATCGGAAAGGTACGACCCCCTCTCGCACTCCCTCCGAGATATTCATTCATATAAAATTCAAACCAACAGGGCATTAACATCCTCGACTTTGGCAACGGCAGCACCACGGCGGTGAAGACGCAGGACCTGGTCATCGGCGGCTCCGTGCACACCGCGTGGGGCGAGTTCTCAGACGCGACGAAGAACTACTATATCGTGAGCCCTCCCTCTGCATCCGGCGTTCCGTGGAGTACTCATTACGTTCGCAGAGCGACAGCGACAAGGCAAGTTGGTTTCGAGTAAGGGCACGGATTAATATATTGACTGTGCCTGTAGGACCTGTACACGGAGCTCAGCATCGACCCGACGACTCTCGCGGTCAAGGGCGTCAAGGTTCGTTCCCCTCCCCCTCCGTTTCTTCGTGTTCACTGATTTGACGCGCCGTGCAGCAATACCCGCAGGCGAAGGGCTCGTTCCCTATCGACCAGGAGGTTGCCCTCATCAACGGGAAGGACACCGCGTACCTCCTCTCGCCCGGAGCCATGACCATCCAAATGCTGTCCTTGGTCGCGCCCGGGGCTGCGCAGCAGAAAGACGTGCGTGCTTTCCTTCCCTCGACTCTCTAAAATAAAATCTGACCTGAATCTGGGCAGCCTTTCGACATCGCGAAGGCTGCCAAGAACATCGGCGCGACGCTCAACGCGGCCAACATCCAGGGCATCAACGCGTTCTTCACCGGCTAAGCGGTCCCCTCCGATGCGCTGGTCCAGGTTTCGGTTTTATGTTTCATTCATGTCTTGAGCCACGGCGTATGCGTGTATGTATAGACGGGTTCATTTGGATTTGGGTTGAACACGCAGGGTCGGAGCGTGAAACGAACGTATTTATTACTATTTCATTGGATGGGTTAGGGGGTTCAATTGCAACTGGTTCCGATTTCCGAACGCAACCGTCGCAACGTCGGGTTTGCCGCTTTCTGGTATTACAAGCAACTCCCTTCTTCGAAAATTGCACCGGACAAAACCCAACCGCGCCTTGTCTTATTGATAACGTACATGGCGTTCGACAAGCCTAGTGTGGATCTTTCCCTCTCTCCCTACCGAGAAACTGGGGGTATAATTTACCGGCTGGGTAAATCACTTCCTTATCGGTGTTCCGGGTCGCCGACCGTGGGGAATTAGCTGGAGGAACCTGAGCGCTCGCGACGGTGCGATTTCTGAAAACCTGCGGTAGTTCGATTAGAAATACTGGAATTCGCCAATTCAAATTGGGACGTGGATGTGGGTGACAAACTTCAATCGCACTTCTTACCTGATATTTGGATAGGCCTCACGCGATTCAACTGAACTTCAACATAATACGGAACTGGAACCCGTTAACGGCCGTCGACAGAGTTGGTCTTGCGGTTTGCGGGTCAATTGTGCCGCCCGCAGCCGCCCAGCACATTCAGGAATTATTCTCGCAACGGGCCTCTGTCGCCCACGTAAATACGGGGACAGTAAAAGCCATCAGTAGTATTTCCGGCCCTTGTTTTTTTTATAGTTGCGTGTAGAGATGTGGTATAGATAAGGAACTGGCCAGTCGCTGAACTTAAATTGAAACCGGCTTGTAATCGTTCAACTGACGTCACAAGCTAAGATCCGCATGGTACCGCAAGTTGATGACCAGGATCACTGTTTGTTCAACTCTGGCACGGGACCGCGATTTTCCTTTTTCGGTCCGCAGCGGTCGTCAGAAGACTCGTTTGCATCGTTACCAGTCCTCCACCGTTTTCCCAGATTTTCTCGCGTCCATGAGGTTGGGCGGAGCAGGCTGTGGTTCTGTGCTCCATATTCAGAACTGGGCGCTGAAGCTTGTGTTTTCCCGGAGCGAGCGGTGGACGGTCCGCGGCTTCACGGGATCAATGCATCGGACGAGACTCAATAGGAGATTGCCTCCGGTCGCGCTCTCTTAGAAACATGTGTACTTGTCCTGTGCCACCAGATGATGAAAAACTTCGGGTTAAATTATTTCACGAGGCGCGCCTTTAAATGCCGCCACAATATCCTCGTCGTCAGCTGCTTAGCCCACATTCCCTCCCCCCAACTCTCTCTTATCTCTCCGTCAGCCATGCGAAGCGCACTCGCCGTCTCTGCTCGCCTCCTCGTCGTCTCTGCCACTCTATCTTCAGCTCTCGGCGCAACCTACTCGCGGACGGAGAACATTGTCGGCACAGGATTCTACAACGCATTTAACTTTGAGGCAATCCCGGATCCCACACATGGCAGAGTGTCAGTACCTTTTAACGCATCCCTCCTTCTGCTGTTGATACCATTCAGAAATTATGTCGACAAAGCGACAGCGCAGGCCCAGAACTTGACGTTTGCTTCCGCGAACACCTTCATCCTCCGCGCCGACGCGAAGACCGTCATCAGCGATTCCAGTTCTGTCGGGAGAAATTCCGTGCGAATAAGGACCAACAATGCGTACACTACGCATGTGGCGGTGTGAGTCTTCTTTCTTGGGATCGATCCATGATCATCAGCAGTAAGTGCTTAAAATGATCACAGGTTCGATATTGTCCACATGCCCCAGGGTTGCGGGTTCGGGATGTTTTCGATTTCGACGGCCGTTTGCTGACTTCGTTGCAGAACGTGGCCAGCAGTGTAATCAATTACGCTCACAGCTCAAAGCTCTCAGAGTCTGATAAATTGTTATCCCACAGATGGGAAACCAACGAATCGAATTGGCCGAACGGTGTACGTACGTCCCACGATGCATCTAGCATGTGTTAATTTTGTTTTGCAGGGCGAAGTGGATATCCTCGAAGTGAATTCGCTTTATGCCTCAAGCATGATGTTTCTTATCTGAACCCTATAGGGCGTCAATGACGTCGGAACGGATCAGGTCACTCTGCATACCGCGCCTGGTTCGTGCGATTATAATGCCCGATTGAATTTAATTAAGTGTGTGACGAAATACCTAGGGTGCTCGATGCCTGCATCGAGGCCTCAAACTGGGTTAGTCATATTTCAGGGCCTTACTTCATGCATTGAAGATTGCGGTTGTGGACAGCACTTCCCTTGCAAACAATTGCGACGTTAACGTGAACAGTAACACGGGCTGTGCTGTTAGTGTTGGACAGGCACCCAGCTACGGTCCTACATTTAATGCAGATGGCGGTGGATGGTGCGTCGCCGCGACGTTATGGATACGGCCACACTGATCTTCATGCTGCTTTTAACACAGGTACGCGATAGAGCGCACGAACACATTTATCTCGGTGTGGTTTTGGTCCCGAAACGCAGGCAACATACCGGCAGATGTTAGAGCAGGGGGTGCGAGTGTGAACACGGGTAACTGGGTGCGTTGTGCGCTCCTTTTGTTTTGGGGCAAATGCTAACCATATATCAGGGAACCCCGGTTGCCAACTTCCCTAACACCAGCTGCAACATCCCGCAATTCTTCGATGGGAATAACATTATTATTAATCTCACCTTCTGTACGTACTCCTTCCTTACTGCCCTGCGAGCGGTGTTGATTCAACCCCCGGGCAGGTGGCGACTGGGCTGGGATCCAGAGCATATACGCCTCGGGCGGCTGCCCCTCCACCTGCAATAGTACGTGCCGTTTTTAACCCGTGGCCACAAATTAATTGCGCGCCGCGTTGGCAGGCTACGTGGACGCCAACCCGGCTGCATTTGCCAACGCCTATTTCCAGTTCAACTCCATCAATGTCTATACTTGAAGCGCAAGCATCTTAAATTCAAATGGCTATTTTAATATTTATGTACAGTATATATATATATATCTGGTTGGGCTCGGAGCGCTGACTCTCCACATATGAGGTGTCATGTGAGAATGCCTGTACTGAATTTGGTGCGACGACTGAATGGGTCGCTCATTGTGTTCGCAAGATGTGTTATTAATAGGAAGATCTAGCTGCTGACCTAGGCGGTAGGATTCGCTTTGATCGGGCCGCCGTGCGCGTCACGTGCATCAAGTTCAACTAATCTGTGGGTCAGAACTCGATATCTGTTTGGCACCCTTGAAGATCCGGCTAGACTCAAGGCTCCACGCGCGAACGGGTGGAGCCCCACTCGCAGTAAGCCAATAAATGATCAAGAGTCTCCGATGAGCATACGAGGAACACCCGATAGTTAGTAATTTGGAATCATGCTTCAGGCACATGTTAATGCTTCTACTCACTTGTCTCTCAAGGTCGCTCGGCGAGTTGGTCCGTTTGAATGGCGTCGTGGCGGCCCGACCCTTGTGACCGATTGGCTTCCCCCTCGCCTGAGAACTTGGTTCCTCATTTTCCATCTCGTGCTCCATTTTACTTCGCTGGCGGCTGCCTCTCTTGGGGAACACCGTCCTTCCAGCTGCCTATTTCTCGGGTGCGAGATGATGCCAAGAGTTTTTGCACTATACTTAGCTTGTATATTCTTAGTGTAACGGCCCCGCCTCCGGACACTCTCGTGTTAAATCAGTGTCTCCAATTCAGATGGCTGTGGGGATGAGACAACTAGCAGACTCGAGCGAGCAGCGGATGGGTACCATGACCCGTTTGCGGATAAATGCTCTAGGCTCCCTTCGTGCCGCCATTGCGAAGCCCTTTTCCTAAATTGTATCACGAAAGACGTCTTCTCCAGTTTCTCCTCGGGAGTCATGCTCTAAAATATTGTACAACTGCCCCTTGCAAATGCGAAAATAGTATTCGGGAATTAAGGCATAACGGACACCTGGTTTGTTCGCTCGTTGCTGATTTAGCATATGATTGACTTCCAGTTGATCTTTTGAAGAACGTCACCTCCAATTGGGCAGTGGCACTTCACAATCACCTCATCCGGCTGGTGGCCCGCGGGGTCCAGCGGCCCGCCGGTAGCCACTCTGTTGCAGAATGATGTATAAAAATCTAGCTGCAAAGCCATCGAATCTCAGCCCCGGCCCCTCATTTGCATCTCATTAAAATGAAGTCTGCCTTCTTCGCCCTTGCGCTGGCTGCATGCCACGTCTTTCTGGTTCGTCAATTGTATTTCAACGTGATGATCTCTTCTCATATTCCCTCTGCTAGACCACTGCTTCTATTGTTAAGAGGGCGACTGTAAACGATGTCGCCACCCTTGGTTATGGTGCTTTAATTCCCGTTCTTTTGCTTCACTGAGCTCATAATGGGCGCCGGTATATAGCAACCTTGAACGGAGGGTGAATTTGGAGGTCTTATCTCAAATGTCTCATTCTGATCCTCCACTTTAGCACCACCGGAGGTTCGGGTGGACCGACCACCACCGTGACGACCCTCGACGCTCGTACGCCCCTCCTTTTTGAGTGCGGATGTGATTTCGAACCATAAAATAGTTACAACGGCCGTCACCGGGAACGCAAAGAAGATCGTCCTCATCTCGGGTTAGCTCTCCTCTGACTACCTGGATAATTCTCAAGGCACTCATATAGGAACCATTACTGGCGACGCTGTTGTACAGATTGGCTCGAACACCACAGTCATTGGGAAAACCGGATCGTGTAAGTAGGGTTGATTAGACCTCAGGTCAGAGTTAACTTCGAGCGGACAGCCCTTGTGGGAGTTGGTTTGCGAGTGCTCAACGAGGCAATATAATACCTCCTTCATTGCTTGATCACTTGCATTGACCATGGATTTCCAAGGCTAATGTCATTATCCGCAATGTCAAAATTTCCAAGGTTCTTGCGTCGGCAGGTAAAATCATCTCATAGCGAAGACGGTTTCTGCCCTTCTCAAACACGGTCTCCAGGTGATGCCATCGGCGTTCAAGCATCGTCGCAAGTTTGGGTTGACCATGCAGACCTTTCGTCCGACCGAGGTGAGCATCTACTTGCCACGGTGAAAGTGTGAAACTCATTGACTGTAGACCATGACAAGGTTTGTTGTTTCTGATACAAAACCGGAACCATATTGACGTCTGGACAGGATTTCTACGATGGCTTGCTGGATATGTATGTCTCTTTGCCACATTATGCGGTTAACATTGACCATGATCCTAGCACCCACGGAGTGACTGGCATCACGGTTACCAACAGCTACCTCTACACTCACTGGAAGGCGTCTCTTATCGGGCACTCTGACAGCAACGGCGCAGAGGATGTCGCGATCACTGTCACAATGGCGCTGAACCACTGGTCCGCTCATATAATTCAACCCATTATCAAATCTAGCGGCGACTAATTCAACCTCGCTAGCAGGTTCAACCTCAGCTCCCGCACCCCCTCATTCCGATTCGGGCACGGCCACATCTTCAACTCGGTCTTCGACAGCAACGATGATGGAATCAACACGCGTGATGGTGCGTGCGCCCGTATTGGTATTCCCCGACCAACGACCATCTTATACATTATGCATCCGCCTTTTCGATCTCCAGGTGCCCAGCTGCTCGTCGAGAACAGCGTTTGGTCCAACGCCACCAAGGCCATCAAAGACACCGATGGCGGCTTTGCTGTGGCTAATGGGAATGACTATGGTGGCGCAACGAACACCGGTAAGTACAATCTTGTCCGATTATGGAAGAGTCTGGTCCCGTGGCTTATCGGACTTTGGCAGCGCCCGTTGGTAACTTCACCAAGGCTCCGTACTCCTACACGCTCCTCGCAACTGCAAACGTCCGAGCTGCCGTTGGTAGGTGTCTTCTGTAACTTTTTCGCAATCATTGACTAATTTACATGTTAGTTGGCACGGCCGGCCAGACTTTGACGTTCTGAAAGGCTTTCAGCAGAGAACGCCACTGCATTTACTTACTTTGCAAAAATCTATCTTGTCTGTAAGCTGCGCTGAGAATCCATACTTCTCCCCCGACGCGTGAAAGCCTCCGCATGAAACGTTAAGTTGCATTAATATTGAACCGCGCCCTTGAATACCAAGGTTTAAAAAACTCATATTGTCCTCTAGGTGGAATTCTACTAGAAGGGGTTGTCATTTTAACGTTATTGAGCTCCACTTGCTTCGGCTGCTATTGTATGGCGCATGACTCTTGATGTTCCTCTGGAAACAAAATGATATGATGCTGCGGGTGTACAAAAGGCCCCAACTGCTCGAGCTCAATGGTCTGTAATTGATTGAGGGTGTGGTGTATGCTAATGATCAGTGCTGTTGCCTTTCCTCTCGGCCGTCTCTGATCTAGACCCGTTAAACGACGGTTGCGAGGTACTTTGCACTCAATAGATTGAACTCTTCCAACGAGACATACCATTCTGGTAACGTAGCATTTTCCGTCGTCGTTAATGAATAATTGAACCAAGTGTTGCTCATCGGGAGTAACATAGATACAGAAACGATGTAGTTAAATATCATGGACCCGATCCAGGATCAGACTCCGGTTTGTTGTGCTGGCCACTGAACCGCAAGCTCTCGACATTTGCAGCTGGACTACAGATGCGCCTCTCCCTTCTCGTCTTTGCCTTCGTATCTGTCGCATCTGTCGCATCTGCGACTCCAGTACAGCCTGCCCCAGCGCCCACAAGCACTTTGCGTGTCACTGTCTTCGGGATCTCTCTCTCTGCGTACGGAGTTGCAAACATCCGAAAAACCGACGAAACATACCACTTCGTCGACGAAGCGGGTGACACACTGTTCAGCGTTGACCGGGACACCGGGAACTGATCTCGACACGTCAGTGGATGTAATGGCATTATTACCGATTATTAGGCTACGCCCTGTGCTCAAACGACCTCAGTCCCGGCCACGCACCCCATCAACGTCGCGTCCACCGTCCCTCCCGTCTTCTCATCTAGCCAAGCATCAAGACGCTCGAACAACACCATAGCAGGCCCGCCCTGCGCTTTCACTGCCTGTTTCCCCGGCCACATCGCCTTCTCCTGCAAGCCGATAAAATTGAACGCGATCCAGCCGCTGCCTTCACCCGAAGTTGGGAGTTTCACGACGAGGTCGAGCGTCCATGTATCCGCTTTATAATACGATGCCTCTTTAACATGGTGCCGCGCGAACTCGGCGGGGGGATTGTTGTCAAGATTCCACTTGAGCACGTGCGCATCGAATGCAATGACTTCACAGCGCAAATGAGACGGTGGGTAAGAAATATCCACAAGGAATTGAACTTACCCGTCCAAATGAGGCCAGGATGGTTCACCTGGAGCGTAAAGCTCCGGGTGCCCGCCGCGAGATCCGTCACATCATTAATAGCCGCCAGCGAGAAACTGGTCTCGGGCGCTATCCACGGCGAGCTATATTCTGCATCGGTGGGGAGCTCGATTTTATAAGGGGACAAGAACTGAGTGGGAGTTAGCTCGGACTCTGATAATGATAAACCTACAGTACGTACAGCGGAGAACGGATACAGCGGGTCCCAGTCCGAGTTGTAGTCATCCATGATCACAGGAACGGCCGCCGTCTGCAGACCCGCGAATTCGCTGGTGATGTCTTGCACGAGCTCGTGGAACCCAGGAGCCCCGTCGGCAGCCGCGATGTGCATATGGTGTTCGTGCGTCGTGACCTACATTTCCGGCATCAGCTACAAGTCAACGCGCTACTATTAAGTTTACATTCTCTAGATGCAGGACGAACAGCCGCTTTTGATGCATCGGGTCGAACACGTCCTTGCGAGCGTAGATCGCCATGTTCACGACAGTGGCTGCGGTCAACACGAGAACAAGCTTCTGTAGCGCCTTCCGACCGAATCGATGGGCGAAAGGTACCGCCAATGGGAGAGCTTGCGATCCGAGGATGGAGATAAGGGTCGCGACAATATTATCCGCTGGCACGTTACCCAGCCGTCCAGTCTGAGAAACATCGGTGAGAAAGTGACAAAAAATAGGCGGTGTCACGAGACTTACAAGAGGAACAAAGACCTCGACGGTGGGGACCATGATTAGCGTCCCCGTCAGCAGCGGTAAAAACTGCCCCAAAGCGTACGTCCACAACGATACCTCGCCCTTGCGCGTCGTCAGAGCTACATTGTTGAGGAACAACGCGGTAAAGATCGGCAGGCCAGAAATGAAAAACGCCGCCGCAGAACCGACGTTGAGGAGTTGAATCCCGAACGCCGCCATCGACTGGAGCAACATGATGGCTGAAAAGACCGACTTTTCGTCCGTCGTGGGGACGACCAATTGGGAGGCAAGTCCACCTGGGGGAAAGTAAAACCTAACTCCCGCACGAAACCGAGCAACCCACCGAGTAGCGTTGCAGGCGCGTATAGCCTGATCGCGGCGAAATGACCGCCCGCGAACCAGCTCATCCCTTTCCCGAGCACGCGCTGCATCACCAGTGCAACTATGTTCGGCGCCAATATACTACCCACGATGCCCCCAGCCACCGCCAGCATGCCGCGCGCCTGCCCGCCCCACACCGGCCGCGTCAGAGCGAGTGAGCCGGCGAGCAGCGCGCCATAGATGACCTTCGCCGTCGAAAATCTATACATGAAAAAGTGCGACATGAGCCCAAAGTACACCATGTGCATTCGCTTGTGCTCGAAGCCGGCTTTCAGCTTGGGAATTGGCGAGCCCTGCGCGGTGAGGTGCCTAATGAGCGCGAGCGTGTTCTCGCCCATGTTCTATAGACAAATTCAGCATACTCTAACAGCTTTCCAGCTTATTCGAGTGGTTGGGCGCACCTGTGCGACGCCGGCTTCTATATTTTCTACGAGATCCTAGGGCTGGCTGTTAGTCTTAAATCTCGCGGGCGCCGTATCTAAGCTACCTTGCGCATGTGGTACAAGTAGCTATTGCCGACGATTGCGATCTACCAGAAGCGGCCTCTCTATCAGCGCGTCAAAGGAAGAGAGGGCAGTTAATTCACATCCAATCCAGGAACGTCCAAGTATTCCTCGAACTGGCGGAAGTCGGTGCTAGAAGTACAGGTCAGAAATAGGTGTGATAACGTGGAGTGCACGACGTACTCCGATAACAGGACGCCCGAGTTAAATATATCGTTGGCGAATATGGTGCCAAAAGGTCTACGGCAGCGTTATTATTATTCCGCTGGCACCGGCCGGGATGACACACCTCGGTACATGGGAATAGGCCTCGACCATCTCTTCAGACGTGGCCTGGAACAATAGCTCCCGGCCAGTCGTTCCCGCAGCTGGGACAATGTTAATTTCAGTGCGCCCGCAGCTCAGCAAGTGCTTACCTTCTAGATTAATGATCGCACGAACTCTGTTTCACTGTGTGTCAACGGAACAGTCTGAGAAATTAAAATCATTGCAGCTCACGTATGTGCGATCGGATGTTGTGTAGAGAAAAGGTGGGAGCCATCTTGAAGCGATTCCTCGGCATGGTTGAACACTGGATAATAATATAAGCCCGAGTACGGGACAGACTCTGAAACGCACGGAAGATAACGGCGTGGGCGGGAGACCATCCGGGGGTGTCGACGAGGACTCTGATGCAATCGAGCATTATGCCGACGGATATCGCGTCATCCGCAGCACCTGGACTAGGGAGTGTGCTGTCCAGATGCGAGTTGAGCAGCAGCGCGTGTTCCTTCCCCGCCGCAGTACCGTCTGACACCCGGACGATGATGTTGGTAAGGTCTGCGAATAGTTAGAAGACTGAAAGGCATAAGATGAGGAATGGCGCACTTTGATAGCTCTTATAAAGCCGTTTGTTCATCATGTCGAACCTATGGGTGCCACTGCCCTGCTGCCTCCACACCTCGCACTCGAGTTTGCGACCGCTCTCTTTGACGACACGTTCGCAATTACGCTTCGCCTCCTCGGCCTGATCCACCATCCAAGTGTCCGCCAATGCGTGCTCATACGTGCCGACGGTCCTGTACCCGATATCCTCGCTGAGGTACTTTGCGAAACCCAGGATGCGCGCCTCGGATATTTGCGGAAGGTTCGTAAGCGCGTCGGTTCTGTCCCAACGGAGTGAGAAGAGTTCCGGTCGCTATAGAATGGACGTACAAGGCGGTTTGAGGCTCCGGAAGAGCTGTATCGTCAGGTACAGTCACTGCGTTAGTTCGTCGTGTAGCCCAGATTCAGGAGTGCGCACAGTAATGCTGCTTCAGGGCGATGAAAGGCGCAATGAGGAGAATGGGTCCGATCGCCAGGAGAGAGCGCCCAAGGCCCCACTTCGGCGACAAGAGGCTCATGGTGGTAGGACGAGAGCAGCAAGCTGGCAGCCGGACAAGGCTTTGATCGGGATCTGGCTTACATAATTTGCCCTCTTTTTGCTTCCGACGGTGACCATGGCAAACATCCCGCTCATCTACAGGCTTTTCTTCCTCTACATCGAGCCCATATCGGCTCTCGCAGGGGCCTACTATGCTGCCTTTCGCCCTGAGGACTATCTCAGAGACCTCAGCCTACCTGGGGCGCGGCCTGAGCCTTCGTCCTTGACGACACAGAGCAACATGGTGTTGCTCCAGCTCGCCAATCTCTATCTTTTATTCGCCCTAAACGAGAGCTTGGTGCTCTCCTCCACCAACTCGCTCAAAACCTGGCGCCGTCTCTTGTTCGGCCTGTTGGTGGCCGACTTTGGCCACTTGATCAGTATGGCACCTCTTGGAGCCGATGTATTCTGGCGCGTTCCCGATTGGAACGCAATGGTCTGGGGAAGCGTTGGATTTGTTTACGCGGGGGCTAGTATGCGGATGTCGTTCCTTGCCGGGCTTGGACTGCCTGCGGAAACTGGGGATAAGAGCCGGTCGAAGACGGAATAATGGTGAGTGAGACCCTGTATCCAAGTCCAATATATGGCTAATCATCTTTATGCTAGACCCAATGCAAGTGCACGCATCCGTTACCAAGCAACCCGCGTTTCTCCGGAGGACAAAGTTCTGATGTCGCAATTTTTTAAAGGCTGCGAGCACATGTACATGTATCTGTATTACGAATGAGCCCGTGTTGTCTATACTAATGATGAAGTTCCGGCTATCCCAGTCAACGTCAGACTCGAATGAACCCAAAACAAACCCAATCTCAACACTGTAGAGATCCCCATCCACGGCGAATTAACTGATGAGTCCGCCACAGATTCAAACTCGGTCGAGGACCTCCAGGATTTGATTTTGCATCGCACCTGGATTCTCTCGTGCACCTCACATATTTTTCCCAGGCTATTCTTCTCCACCTTTTTTCCCCGGAATTTGGAAGATCCATGCAGTCAACCATGCGTATTTGCGGAAAATTACATTGCCCTCCAAATCGAGAAAATAAATTATTCCACCCTGTACGTACAGACAGATTGACTCCTCGAATGACTGGCTCACGATCCATCCCTTCAAGGTCAACACCGCATTCGACATACCCCTATTCAAAATACAACAGCAGCTTACAAGGCGTCTCCGAAGTACAAGATAAACACGCCGAATGTGGAATGTCTCGTCCTGCGCTCCCCATCAAGCTGTGCGCATGGCGGCTATTTATAAAGGCTGCGTCCCGCTCTCCTTCCAGCACCAAACAAACCAACCACCCACCGAACCGCACTAGTACTTTCCCTCCGCACCAACCCTCATGCGCACTCCACCCACGCACATCCTCCTCCTCCTCTCCTCCCGTACGCTCTGCCCGCACTCGTTTCTCTTCGTGCCTTGCTACGTACCGTTCCAGTTTGACCTTGAGCAGCCAGCCCGATCCTCACGTGAGACGTACGCACGCCATTGCACGCGCATGTACGATGTCAATTAACGATCCGCGTCTTCTTTTACAGAGCGTCGTCGCCCGCGAGGCCAACCCGGCGTGTCGGATGTACACCTGCATCTGGTGCGTGCTCCGGACTTACGTGGATCGATTTGCTAATACTGCCCTGCGTGCACATGCTAGATAATCAATGTAAGTAGTCCCTATCTCGAATCGCCCTCGAGTACTGCTGTGCCCAGGATATTAGTCCGGCCATAGTAATATACGTCAAACGCTGTTAATTCGCCGAAGTTCCAAGCCTCTCCTGTAGTGCAAAGCGACGCAAAGACTCTTTCACAGCAGCTTGGTATCTTTCGTTCGACGCGCCCACCCGACTTGCATAATTCACGAAATCCTCATTGCCTGCCATCAGGTTCTCTTCTCTGCCTTTTCCCATGCCAGCTATCGTGTCCGCCCAATTACCTTCTGGCCACCTTTCATTCGAGATTCCCCACTGGCGTGCTGATCGGGCCTAAACTCCTCCACTGTTTGTGGTCGCAGGCCAGCCGCGGGCAAGATGCGACTCGTGCGTCGGATTGGCGACAACGGGAGCTCTCTGTCTGAGTCTCGCAATAAAAGCTGGGACCACCGTCCCGACTTTCTGCAAATTGGGAGAATCTTAGCTTTGAATCCTCGCGATCGAAGGAGATTGTGCCCGGTTTATGTTCTTGCTTCTTCGCTACATTGTGAATTCCTTGATTCCCTGAGCTGTGGTATGCAGGCAGCCAGCATTACTTTCTGCCGACGTCGGGCCGTCACATCGACCTCCTCCTGCTCATATACCCACAGCATTTCTTCCGCTCGGACATTAATAATGTAACTCCGCAGTCCCATCGGCTCGTGCTGCACCAGCCGAAGAGAGATACTCTACCCCGTTTGCAATTATCCCACCCAGTCCTGGAACATGTTACTCAGAGAGACGCAAATTAATCAGTCTCGTAGTGGCTCAGAGCTGTGACAGATACATACCCGGACAACGTTGGGAAAGATTCCGCCAAGTTTACGCGAGCAGATCGACAACGCCAAGGCTAGGATCGATATCATATAGAGAAACCATGAAGGCGAATGGTCGATGACATTCAACGAGACAATTAGTTCCCAACTCGCCCAAGCGTCTCCAAAATATGAGCCCCGAAAGCAGACACATGTTGCAACTTCCAAAAATTCTACAGACTCCAGTCCAGGGCATTCGCCTTCTTCACGTACTTGGCGCGGATGCCGAACTTCTCGAAAAGTGCGACGGTCTCTCCCTTTCCTCCGTCGACTGGGCGGACGAACGTGGCCATGGTCGAGACGTAATGGAGATGGAAGTCTGCAACGCTGGAAAATCCGGGACTGCAGCGCCGGAGAGAGGCCGTATCCACGCCAGATTCGTAAAATAGGAGATAAAACTCCTTCCTCCCATCGGCATCGCACGGGCCAGCCAGTGTGAAGACCAAAGCGCTCGGGGCGATTTCCGGAATAAAGCCTATGGGGATTATGCACCCCACGATGCCGAAGTAATGGCGCACGACGAGGCCGGCGATCTCAATGCCGTGGTCCTTGCGCCGGAAGATATAGATGCCGTAGAACTCGTGCCAATTGACAGAGTAGTGCGCGTAGAGCTGCTTCTCGGGCGACGTGGCTTCTGTGTTCCAGTGAGCACGGTCGATGACATGATCTTCGTCCACGGGTGTGAGCCAGGCGGCAGGAAATCCCTGGTGACAGCAATTATATCTGAGTCGGAGCGCAACGCACTGGAGCCAACGTACCTTCGCCTCGGATATCGACTTGAGTGCAATGCTCTGATTGACAGCAAGTTCTGTACGAGGTTGAGTTAACAAGAACGCTGCCCGAGAGAACCTGCACACACCTGCGACATCGACAGGGGCAATCATGGCGTCACACGTGTGACATGACGCGAGATCATATCGTGATCTGCGCACGCGGCAGGTGCCGAAAAATTCTTCTTCCCAAGTCTCGATTGATCTAGAATTCTCCGAGCTCCAAGGGCAACCTGCAAAAACCACGCGGCTAGTGGCGTTCAAGGCTCCTTGATGTTTGTTCCTCCGGGTTGAATGGCCCCGCAGCCGGCAGCAGTGATGATCCATGCAGCCTGAATGTGCCGAAACAGATGCGCCTATAGCGTTTTGTCGATGGCAAGTCCATAATCGGATCCAGCCTCGCGCACTTGATAAACTCGAAGCACCCTGAAAAGCCTCACGTCTCGGAATTCAACGTCGGAGTTCTGGTCAGCCCCGATCGCAAGATCGTCAGCAGAGAGTCGCCCGAGGCGATCCTCACCTGATTCTGCGACTCGGCCGAGCCACTGAACGCTATGCGCCAATGCCAAAATTGCACGACATTGGCCTACAATATCAGTGGCGCCAACATTATCGACTCCGCCCTCGAGCTGTTATAACGACCTCAGGCGACGGGAAATCCGATAATGGGTCGTCCGAAGCTGCTGAACTATCCTGGAACACTGGAGCGGAATGCGGATTTCGTGAGCCACTTCGCGCAGATTTAACGCTTTCCACCTCCTCTTTAAGTTGCTGATAATGACAGCCTAGAGTGGCTGTCTTGACAGAGTTACTTTAGACCTGCCAGCGGCTATTGACCAAAATGGAATACATAGGCGTAAGCGGTGCATACAGGCGCCAGCATCCGAAAGACATGCTTTCCGGTACTTAGTATGAGCTCTCGCTAATGCCAGGTCTGCCGCGCTGAGTGGAGCTGGAGCAAATTCGTCGAGTTGCGCTTCCATCAGCCCGGAAATTGAGTCGTAAAACACGCCTGTAAAGTGAATTGTTGTGAACAGAGGCCCGATTTACATATTTGCTCAGTCCCATAAGAAACCCTTTTGAGCTCACGACGATTTCGAACTGAGATCCACTCAAAACTACGAACAAAACCCTTCGCGAGTTCAATTCTGATTACGCCTTACATATTCCAACTCCTAATTGAAAAGTTTACAACGCAGCTGGCAACAGCAATGATCACGAAATTCACGCATTGGGATGCTGAGCGTGCCTTCAGGCAATACTGCAAGGCGATTATCAGAAAGAAAATTGGAAGAGCCACGGCGGTGACCATCTAATCAAATGCGGTGAGGCTCTGGAGCGCATCATGATTAGCAGTCGGGACATGAGCACTGCGCACGAACCTTGACCCAAGGCGCTTCTCGCGGGCCGATGTACACCTTCATCCCACTTTCCACCAGCCCTGACAAGCGCACCGCAACGTCCTCTGGCTGGCCATCCAGGTAGGAGTAGCCATCCGGAAAATTGAATTCGAATTTGAGGAGTTGGGCTACACCTGCGGGCGGGTCCCACCGCGCAGTGAGCGCGGTGACGAGAGTCCCGGCGCACGCGTCGGTCCAGTCGACATTGAGGACGACAGAGAATATGAAGGCTTGGATGTCGGGGAGGAACGTTGATGAGTTGGCGACCAGGGCGAGGATTTGTAAGAGTAGTTCGTCCGTGTCCATATGTAGGTCGAGAGTAGACAGAGCAGGCATCGCGCCGAGGACCGCTTCGGCGACGTTGGTGATTTCTTCCTCGGGGCCCTCCACGCGAGCGGTGATTTTTTGTATGCCAGGGGTGCGTTCCAAGAAGGAAAGGAACTGCAGGTCGGCGAGGGGGAAAAAACAGTAGAGGTCCAACGCGCGAAGACGCGGTGAATCCAGTGACTGGAGGATGTCCACACAGCCCGAGTAGTATTCGTATTCGGGGTGCGCGGCGAGGGCGAGATATTCGAGCCGGCTGAGTAGCAATTGTTCGATTGGAGGAGAGGGTGCGAAGTCGTCGGGTGGTTCGATATCACGAAATTCACATCGAACGAGTCTAGTTGCTCGACGAAGGAGGGCGAGGCACTCGTCAGGAGTGAAGAAATCACCGCGGAACGTAGTGAGGATGGTCCCAATGGATTGTAGACAGCTGGAGCGATGGAAAGCAACAGCTGCTGCCAGTTTCTCCCGGGAAGATCGGGAAACGGCAGCGGTCAAAAGGTCGCGGAAGGATGAAGCTGAGGGATAATGGCATGCCACCAGCTCGGAGAAGCCAGTCCCGCACGAGAAGCTTGAAACCGTCATTGAGCCAAAGGCTGATTTGCAATGCGGACCACAGCCTGGGATTGCCCCGCGAGATAATTCTCCATTCTTTGCAGACGGCACCCAGCAGCATTGGAGCCGTCGATTGACTCGGTTGCTGCGGCTCGTCAGGAAGACAATGAAGGAAGATTTCAGACGTGATTTTGATGGGGATGGTGAGGATAGGATAAATGATGCGGTCGATGGACTCTTGGATAGCTATTTTCTCGTTCGTTAGGCGGCGCTGACGTTCCTGGTGCAGTCGGCGAGTTCTGCTCTTCGATGGCCGATGGATGTCGTCTTCTATCTGCAATAACAGGGACTCAATCTCTCCAAGACGCACACGAAGGCGGAAATTGTGGAGGTTCATGACCGGCGACAGACTGGGCTGAGAAGAGAAGGAGAAGAGTTGGAGAAGAGCGTCGTGTTTGCCGACGTTTCCGAGTCGTCTTCGCCAATACCGTGACAGCATGATAATCGCGACGCGACCCCGTGATGTGACATTCGGTGGCGCGAATTTTGTTTTGAACGATTCTTTAATTCTAATTCCCACTATCTCGAAGAATGAGAGTAAGTGGGTCTTGCGCCCTCCGCCTCTGGGAGGGGTGGCGTCACAGGATCCCACGATTTTCAAATCCTCACACGATAGCCGATGACCGTCCCGCTTTGACCGCTCGCCACTGAAATCTTTATCACCGCCTAACTTGAGCAGTTCCTTGTCTTGCCGTACGTGACCACCGCTTTGACTGCTCGCCACTGAGATCCTTATCACGCCCTGAATTCCTTGTCTTTAGGGACGCGATTCTAAACTGTAAAGGTCTATGATAAATTGGAAGGGGAACGAAGTGAGTTCTTTTCTTTTCTGAGTTAAAGCGGCGATAACCGATGTCTGGCTGAGAATGTCGCAGTTCTATGTTGGCCAAATTCCGAGCGTAAAAGACCTTATCCCGAAGGAGATGGTTCCACTCGCGAGCCACATATCGTCCGATTGGCACTCGAGCGCAATTCGCGTGGCGGGGAGGATCCTCGGAAGCGTACAACCCATCATGGCGGCTCGGGCGCCCTCGACATGACCCATACAACCACATCCTTACCACTCACCTGACCGTCACTTTTTCCTCGTTGCCCCTTTTCCCATTGCATTTTAGGGCACGAAGGTTTTTCAAGTCACTCAAGAGGCCCTTACGATCCCAATGACCGGCACGACGCTTATGTCATTTATGATATTACTATGCCATGCTACCGTTACTTTCTTTCCGTGTTGGGTTCATCGAGGTATCCTTACTTAACTACGTACGTAGATGAATATCAGATTGTTAAATTGTACACCCAGGGTAAACCTCAACACAACACTAACTAATCTGAAGATTGGATCTATAACGCACCCGTACCGAGGCGCAGGATAGTTTGCTGATCGGAGGACGACCCAAGCTGTCGGGTTTAAACTACCTCGCAGTAGGCAGTCTGGTAACCACGATAGTGTTACGACCTCAGGGCCGCGGACATTGGGACGCCGAGCGCAATCATCAAAGGAAGTCGCCCGGTATGGATATTAATATTATCAGAAAAAGAATGCGGAGAAGCGACGAGTTGCCTCCCGTCAAAGATTGTGATCGCTTGGATATTTGGGAGGAACGTCGACGAGTTTCCGAGCTGGGGGAGGATTGAGAAGAGGACTTCGTTCGTGAACAAGTAGACCGCAGACGTGGTCAACGCGCAACTCACCATCTGCGAGCCGGGACATGCCGGACTCTTCCTCAAATTGCCGACTCGGGACCAGAGTGAGAAAGTACACGAAACCGTATTCAATTCGTCGCAGACCATGGCGTCGGGAGCGCATAGTCGTGGGCACATGTATACGTATGACATGGATGAAGCAAACGCATAGTACCCCGACCCCCTAGCCAATCTATTATCATCACTCCTCCGCACATGCCCTCCCGGCACGCGCACAACACCCCAACCCGCAGCCCTCCGGACGCCCTCTCCGCCCGTGTGTGGGAGGAGGACAACAAATGCGCAGAGCGGAATACAGAACCCAGAGAAACGGTGGTGGTCGAGTCGTCGTGGTGGATGGAGAGGGGGAAACAGAAAAAGGGAAGGAGTGTAGTAGGTTGTACTTAGCAGAATGGAGTGGGAAGAAGACGTGAAGTAACAAAAGGTGGTGGTAATACGAGCTGGAGTGGATAGTGGTGGCAGAAAAAATAGTTAAAGGATCCAGGAAAGACACGGGCGCAATGTGTGGGGATATATCAGACAGTAGGCGATATAAAAAGGAATGAAATGCGGCCAGCAGCGTCCCCGCTCTGCGGAAGGGGCGGCTACCAGTGTGAAGAGAAAGAGCGTCCGTGGGTAAATATATCACCGGGTAGGGGGTTATGTATGTCGAGGAAGGGGGCGCCATATCGCGCCGCGCCGCGGGCGAGGAAGCGGACGACCTGCTGTGTGGAGTGGTCGCGATAATTGATGAGCGATGCGCCGCGGCGCGTTGACTGATTGATTCCAAGCGGCCCAAGCGGGATCCAACGCCGAGCGCACTTGTTTGCGTCATGCCGGCGGGATGGGACACTCCCGTGTCGGTTCGCTTCCTAAAATCCACCTACCCACACTCCCCGACGCCAACACCACTGGGGATCTCCCCCCCTCCGTCTCCCGACTGAGCAAAACCTCTGCACCTTCTATCCACCCCCAGTTGCTCAGCCGCACTCGGGACGCAAAGTTTGCACACCCACTCCACGGACGAACGGCCAAAGAATCATCTACCAGAGTTCAGTCTCGCGGCCGCGCGCGCCCCGCTGCTGCCCAACGGCCCCCGGCGGGCCTTGCTGCGCCTGGCGGGTGTGGGAACGGAGCCTGCAAGGAGGCGTGTCAGCTCGAAATAGCGAAAAAAGATGGGAGATGGACCTACATCCTATCGCTCGCGCGAGGGTCCTCGTCGTCCTGGACAACCTTGCGGCGCACGCCAGCAGCAGCCTTGCTGGGGCCAGCGCCGCCGTTGTCCTGGGCACCACGCTGCACGCTCCAGTCGAAGACATAGTCGTACTGGTAGCCCTCGCGCACGAAGAGGTCGCGGAAGAGCTTGCGCAGGTAGGAGTAGTCCGGTTTGTCGTCGAACCTGAGGGCGCGGGTGTAGTTGAGGAAGATGCCAAACTCGTTGGGGAAGCCACGGCACAAGATATCCGTGGGAGTCGTCATCTTCTTCTCCATGATGCGGTCGTACTTCTGCTTCTTGGTAGCAGCCTTGAGCCCCTGCCACGGCAACTCCCCACGCAAGAAGTACATGAGCACGTAAGCGAGGGACTCAAGGTCGTCGCGGCGCGCCTGCTCGACCCCGAGATGGGTGTTGATCGAGGTGTAACGGGCGGTACCGGTCAAGTTCTTGTTCTCCCTGTACGGGATGTGGAGATGGGTCTTGGGGTCGCGGAACTTCTTGGCGAGACCAAAATCGATAACGTTCACCTGGTTGCCACGCTTCCCGATGCCCATCACGTAATTGTCGGGCTTAACGTCACGGTGAATGAAATTGCGAGAGTGAATATATTCGCTTCTCGAAATCTGACATGTGATGTAAGCGAGAGAACAACAAGCACCATGAAGGGTTGGGATGACTCACGAGCTGGTCCGCGAGGAGCAGAACGGTCTTGAGGCTGAATTTGCGATTGCAAAAGTTGAAGAGGTCCTCGAGGGAGGGGCCGAGGAGGTCCATGACCATGGCGTTGTAATCGCCCTCTGTGCCGAACCATCTTACAAAGGGCACACCCACACCACCGGCGAGGGTCTTGTAGACCTTTGACTCGTACTCGAGCTGGGGGTGCTTGGCCTTGACAGACTCGAGCTTAATGGCAACCTCTTCGCCGGAAATAATGTTAATTCCGACATAAATGTCACCTAGGAGGGCAAGTCGGTGAGCTGGGGTGTCAGACGGGCACACAAGCACAATGACGCGCACCAAAAGATCCCGAGCCGATCTTTTTACCAAGCCTGTACTTTCCACCGACACGGAGGTCGAGTCTGTGCGAAGAGCTGTCGGCCATTCAGAATGAAGATGTGGGTGGGAGCTATGGAAGGAAGAAGGGGGGTGTTGATACAGGCAGAAGAGGGGCAGGACGGAAGGATCAACAGATGGCCTGCGGCTAGAGTGCTGTGAACGGGCCCGAAACAAAAACGCTGTGAGCGTGCGGTGCGGTGACACGTACGGCAGCCAATGCCACGTTGGGTCGTTCTCTGAGGCACACAAAGGAGAGCAGCTCGGGCAGTTTGATCAGGAGGACGTCCACGTTTGGTTGACTGCCAATGCTGAGCGGGTGTTGGGAGCGGGTGTTGGGAGACAAAAGGGAAGGTAACTGTTGTCGGAGTTTGAAAGTACGGCATCGAAGGCCTGGCGGCGACAGAGCGACATTATAACCGCTCAGCCGCGGCCGGCGGTATCTCTAACCGGAGCAATCGGACAACCGGAAAATGTTCCGAGGCAGATGTTGACTTCGCTTGGTAAGGATGCGATCTTGTACCAGTGAGTCACGCTTGTGCTCGCCCTCCTGCCCTCTTCCTCCACTGATCCAGTAACCTCAAAACTCATTTGTAGCAGTCTCACTATCTACTGGAGCTGCTGGGCAATGCCCCTTTGATTTCTGCCCCGGATCTATGATACACCAGTCCATACACGGGAAGCTCTACTTTTTTTCGAACCACTGGCATGGCTTGAGAAATGGTCTTATCACCCACACGAGAGCTCTCAATGAAACAGGTTTCTCTTCAAAACCCCTGTACTACGTGTTACCCAGCCAAGGAGTCACTGGAGGTGGTCTTAGAATTGATGTACCGGTACCAAGGTGTTGTAGACGCCCCAAACACGCGTCATTTGGCCTGAAATATATTGGGAGTGTCCGTACAAGCCTCCGATACTTGTTTCTTGTCTCAAAACGCGTGCCAATACTGTTCTTCATGGGCGGTGGTCAATTTCTGCTGTATTTGAAGTAAAAACACGGTATTTAACGGTTTTGCGACATTCAAGTCCCGGTGAGTTCGTGCTAATGGAGACCATACCTATGGAGAGCTCTGAGATCCACAATTTATCGGGGCCATGCACTCTCCAAGAACAAAATCGACCCGCAACCTTTGTTGTGGCATGTGTTACTGATGTCAGTGAAACACCTAGGGGGGCACTGCAAACTCTGCTGATGAGCAACACCCGAACGAGCTTCCATAATCCTCACAGCGTTTCACCGCCTCCCTCGACATCGCAGACTTATAAAATAGAACGTTTCATTAAAGTAGCTTCTGCCATCACCGCGCCGATGGCCGCGCACGACGGATCCCACGACCCCAGCCTCACGCAGGACGCACTGCGGACGGACCCTGCGCATGCCGTCACCCACCGTCGCCCCCGAGACTCTGACCCGAGCGCTCAAGTTTTGTATTTGTATTGGGTTTGAATCCATGGACTCGTTAATGATTGTATACTTAGTTTAGAACGATCCCAGGTAACCGGAATGATGAGCCAATTAGGATGCCCAACGCTTTAAGTTCTTGAGAGGAAGTCTGCCTGTGTAGACCTCATCAGAAAAGGAGAGAGAAGCAGCTGAAAGTTACGACGAACAGCGCCGCTCACACTGACGGAATTGTCTTGGTGCATACCTAGAATATACGCTGTGGACGACGGGGAGAGGACGACTGATGTGGAGAAATTTAATTTTTGTTCAACGTCGAGAATGAGGTGAATACTTGCAAACGCGGATGTAATTATCACCGATGTACTCTCAGGTTCGGGGTACTTTTTCCCGAACGCCGAACTCGAACTTCCGTTCGGTTCGGGCAGGGCCATGAACCCCGAACCTGAACCTCAGGTTCAGGTTCGGCACGTTCTATTCGGCGTTCGACAGCGTTTGAACGCTGAACCGAACTTTTCCGGTGGCAACTGTTGAATTTGTACGCAAGGTGTAACACATTTCTCAGATAACAGGGATGGAGTCTGGAAAGGAATAATAAGACAGCCCAAGGGAGTAATAAGTTACATAAACAAGCGCCGCAAAGCCGCAATCAAGAATTTGGTTAAATGCTAACTACGTACCTCCCAACCGGCGTGTAATGCTGCTGCCGCCCTTATTTAAACTAACCCATTTGGAGAATCGGGTGTATTCGGGCGCAAAATATGGTGCTTAGGTTCGGCGTTCGAACGGGTTCGGACGCGTTCTAGTCTCTCGTAGACAGACATTACAAACTATAAGAAGCTCGTACCTCGCATGTTTGTAGACACGTTCAGAGAAGTCCAGCCTTGCCCGAACGCTGACCTGAACTTCCGGTTCAGGTTCGAGTATTGGCTGAACCTGAACCTGAACTTCGTGTTCAGTTCAGTCCGGTTCGGGTTCGAATCGATTTCAAGTTGAACCACACCTTGACAACACTAGGAATTCCATGTAGCTGGAACCGACACCACGGTTCGGTTTGGGTTTCAGTGGTTGGATGGACGGCCAGGTTTTCGGGAATCAATGAATTTCAAGGATCAATTCAAAACAGCGTAACATTATCATGGCCGTCGACGGTTCAACCCGGGGTTTAGGAGGAGGAAGGACACGTGGTGTCACCGTCACCGTGGTGTGACTCGGTGCGATCATTTCCTCATCATTTTTCTCTTCCATCATGGACTCCGACGCTCAAACGAATCCGCAGGAGGTCGAAGGGCTATGGTTTTCCTCTGATCTCGTCATCCTGAAAGCGGGCAATCGGCTCTTCCGTGTCTTCACGTCGATTTTGAAGGAAAAATCACCCATATTCGCCGACATGTTTGGGCTACCTCAACCGGTCTCTACAGATGTCGAATCGATTGGCGGAGTCCCCGTTATTTTGATGCATGACGATCCGGTAGAGCTGGAGGCCTTCTTGAAGGCAATATTCGATTCCAAGCGAGTGGCTTTGTTCTTGGTGCGGGTTGTGCTTATGATTTCCTTCTCATTCAGCTACTTCATGCCACCTCCTGCAACAACGGACATTGACACTATAGTCGGGGTTCTTCGCCTCGCCCATAAATATGATGTCCATTTCCTTCGCCGTCGTGCTCTTGAACATCTAGGCACCCTGTACTCCACATATCTCGAGGATTACAACGTTTCCGGACATTTATCATTCACGGTGGAATCGATTCTCCATATCAACCTAAAGACAATCCAGATTGCAGTCGAGGTTGGGGCATTGTGGCTTCTCCCTGATGCGTACCACACCATGCACCAGGAGAACCTCCAAACGGTTATGGCCACCGGGGCCTTGTGGGATTGTTTAGGAGAGGCAGAGAAAACCAATTGCTTCCGCGTCTTTTCACACGACAACCGGATCCGACCTACTATCCAGATCGTCCAGGCTGTCTCAACAGAGTCGTCAAAATGCAGGGATTCAGGGGCCTGCAATATCGCTCGGATGATTACCCTCCAAAACCATGATTGGTACGACACCGCAGACGCTCTTGTCCCATTCAACTGGTACGAGTTGAAGGACAATGGTCTTTGTGAAACTTGTTTGAAAAGTGCGAAAGCGATGCACGAGAGCGCCCGCCAGAAGTTCTGGGACGAGCTTCCTGGAATGTTTGGCCTGCCGCGATGGGATGAATTAGAAGAAATGCGGGAAACGGCTTTGGCATAGTTCCAGCCCAGGTTCTTCAACATCGGTCTGCAATCTAATTCTAACGCGCCATTCATCATTTGACGTGTATATTTATTAGCCCGCCATCCGCCAACCCAACCACACTGTCTAGATCAGACATTCTCGCTTTTCCCATCATAACCTGTACTCGCAGTGTTATCCATCTCGTTTGGGTCCCTGCTTCTCCCGACTCCAACTTGTGAATTTGTAATATCTTACAGTTTTCAATAGCAAACTCTTCAGGCTGTCCGATCTCTCAAGGCTCATTCCATCGTCAGCATCTCTCTTCGAAGCGATAAGATATTTAGGTAGGGTGCAGAAGTATAATTCTGACTCGGAGGATTCCAACGACGTGAGTCGGACTGGGAAAGGAATGATTGTCCGGGTGAGGAGATGGTGCAACCATTTTTATTCTAGCGCCCGGACCTGCCACTGCTGATACTGACCACGAAATCACCTGGCACTTCACTCGAACTTGGTCGATGACCGTTTACCCCAGCTCGGAGGGTTTTGGACGACGGCAACCTACGGCAACTCAGGCGTTTCCATGACATCGAACCGCATGAGCGTATGCAGATCTGTGCAGATCTCTATTTCACCAAAATTTCGAATGTAATCAACCGAGGAAAGATGCATGTGCATGGAGGGACGTGTCGTCTCCGCCTCACCAAGTACGTTACTGTAGGTGAATAACTCGCTTGGTCCAAGCAAGGTCCAAGGCCCCAAGACTGGTCTCTCCCCACTAATGCATCGGCTATCAGCATCAACGCGGATTCTTCGTGATGCGATTTGTGATCCCTCAATTTCAACACCGCGCGGTGCGGCTCGCCTCGCTATCTTCTCCGTCAAAATCTCCGATGCCATCAGCCAGGGGGCACCAGCTGGGGCATAGAATTCCACCTCATCTTCATCCACCATGGTCTCTCCCAGCGTCGCCTACCTCATTCGCTCGAGCCCCATTTTGGCCATCCCCCTCGCTATCGGTGTCGGCCTGCCACCACTATGCGGACGCCTAATTGGCCTCACAATCCCGTCGTGGGCCGCCGTCACGTTGGCGATCGCTGGCCTCCCGTTCTACACCTTCTTCAGTGTGCTCCTCCGGGACTGGCGGCACCGCCGCGCAGCTGCCGCCCTCGGCGCACGACTCGTCCCCGTAGTGCAGGGAAAGTCAGTCGGCAGCATCGACATTCTGAGGACCATGCGATTCAATCGCGCCTACGGCTATCCTGGTGCGCCACTCCGGTCATTTAATTTTGTGTATGTGCATTACTGAACCGCCTCGCAGCGGACGGCTTGCTCGAAGCCATTGCGGAGCTCGGGGCTACCGTTAACTTCAAGGTTTTGTGGATGGACACGATCCTCACGACGTCGCCGGAGCACATCAAACTTATTCTCGCCACTGATTTCAACAACTACATCAAGGGTACGCATGCACTTCTTGGGTGTTGTCCCGTCTTATCTCCTCATAGGCGAGCGGTTCAAATATGGCATGCGCAGCGTTCTAGGGGTTGGTAAATTTAGAACCGCGGCATCGGTGAACGCTGACGAGATTTATTTAAGACCGGTGTATTCAATGCCGACGGTATGTTTCTACGCCTCAAGCTGTTGGATTATGCTGAACCACAAGTCATAGGCGAAATGTGGAAACTGCACCGCTCGATGACCCGCCCTTTTTTCAATCGCGACAGACTGAGCCACTTCGACATATTCGACTGCCACGCGGCTGATGCTATTTCGCTTCTCAAGCAGCGCATGAATGCCGGATATGCGGTTGATTTCCAGGCGCGTTCCGAGCAAGTCCATGTAACCACGTCCATGCTGACACCATTTATATAGGATCTCATCGGCCGCTTCACAATGGACTCTGCGAGCGAATTCCTGTTCAGCTCCTGTGTCGATAGCCTCAAAGCCAACCTCCCGTACCCTCACAACGTCGCTAACCCACCACCGCAGTCGAACTCAGCGCAAGCACAGGCAGCACTCAAGTTCACGGATGCGTTCAGCACCGCCATGGTGCTCATCTCCCAACGAGAAGTCCTCGGCCGCGTCTGGCCCCTGTTCGAAATCTTCGGTGACAAGACTGCGGAGTCCATGAAGGCCATTAGCGAGTATCTCGACCCCATCATCCATGCCGCCATGGAGAAGAAGCGGCTCGCTGGGCCAACGGAGAAAACCGGAGAGGAGAGCGAGGAGCTGAGTTTGCTGGACGAGCTTCTCGAGGTAACTTCGGGTGCGTACGCAGTTGTGCAGATATTTTGAGGCGAGCTCATCCTCTTTGTTTTTGGGCAGACCCTCAGATTCTCAAGGACGAAATGTAAGTCGCTCCATTATTTTTTTTGCAAACGCCATCCTGATGGACCAAAGGTTGAACATGCTGCTCGGTTCGTCTTTCTCGTTTGATCAGGTCATCCTAAGTCACACTCGCGTTCAAAGCTGGGAGAGACACGACCATGCACACTTTGACCGTCGTCATATACTTGTCAGTATTTCTTCCTGCTGTTCGTAGGTTGGAGCTTAGTGCGTCTCCAGTTTTACCATGTACCCTGATGTCTGCTCCCGAGCTCGCGAGGAGGTCCTTGCGCAGGTCGGTCCAAATCGGCGACCAACCTACGACGATATCAAGGGCATGAAATACCTCAGGGCCGTAATCAATGGTGTGTGATTTTCCCCGGTGCATAGTTGCGCGTCCTAAACCCATGAGTCCAGAGACGCTGCGACTTTATCCCTCTGTGTACGCATTTCCTTTCCAGAAACGCCTTGATGCTCATTAATCTCTTAGTCCCTTCAACGTCCGGTACTTAGGATTTTGTAAATGAAATGATTCCTCCATCTAAGCTCGAAACCCCCAGAGAAAACATCGAAGCCGCAGTTTGGCCGTCGCCCGACCCGAACGAGAAGCCCCTCTACATCCCAGCTGGCTCAAAGTCCGTTCTTCTCTTCTGCTCTCCCATAACGGCCGTGCCGATGGTTTGTTCTACAGACTCCCGTACTCAGTATTCATTATGCATCGTCGAAAGGACCTCTGGGGTCCCGATGGTGAGTTCTCAGATTACATGCAATTCGGTTCAACCTGCTGATGATCCTCGTAGCCGAGGAATTCTCGCCGGACCGCTTCCTCGATGAACGACTCAAGACCTATCTCCTCAAAAATAGCTTCCAATTCCTTCCGTGAGTCGCCCGACGTATGTCTGAAATCGTTACTTGACCGAAGTTATTAGATTCAATGCGGGACCTCGAATTTGCCTCGGCCAACAGGTTTGTCGTACACTTGGCCATGTTGAAAAAAATTATAACATGGCTTTCATTTCAATAGTTCGCATACAACGAAATGTCTTTCATGCTCATCCGACTCCTCCAAGCATTCTCGTCCTTTTCTCTTGACGAGGACGCCTTTGCACCGGAAGGCCGCCCTCCTCCCGAATGGGCCTCCGCCCAGGGACGGAAGGCGATCGAAAAATTCCGGCCCAAGCTGCACATGGCGATGTCGACCACGGTAAGTGAAAATGACGATATATGTCTGCGTGTGGTTTGTCAATTTCATACAGGACGGTCTGTGGATCAAAGCGCAGGAGGCGGAAAATAATTGAGGGTCGAGAGCGTCTGAATCTATTTAAAGAACCTGTTTATTGTTAACCTACTACGTCCACCGTCCATTTTCCTTGATGTAGAGAGTGATATCGTCTGGGTAGGGGCTCACGTCGCGGACGAGGAACCCAGTAGCGGCGACGGCAGCCAGCCGCGCTTCGACGGCCTCGCCATACCGCGCATTTGGCTCACACGAATGTGTCATCAAATAAATGCGCTCCAGGACAGGGAACGGGGAATCCTGGCCCCCATGCTCGGACAGGCAATCCGCCATGTCCGCGACGGCGGTGCCATCCCACTCATAATCGAGGCCAATGGAGAGTGTCGTAAGCATCGGCAGAGAAATAGCCCGCCAGGAAGCGTTGCGGTCGTGCGTAAATATCTCGAAGAGCGCGGCCTCGTAGGCACAGTCACAGTTTATGATGCTGATGCTTTGGAGAGTCGGACAAAATTGAATGAATGCGAAGACATCGTCGGCGGTCATGTCGGCGATGTTCTGGAGATGAAGATGGCGGAGCTTGAAATTGGATCGCGTATAGAAAGGCTGGAACGCGCTTGGGTCCAGGTATCCGACATCCATGTATATCCTCTCTAGGTTTGGGAATGTGAAGTCCCGCAAGAAGAGAGACGCATCGAAGTCGGGGTCCTCCACCGCCAAGTAAAGTTCTCGTAAATTGTGGTGGACATGGGGAGGCATTCCTTTCCTGTACGTAGCGTCAAGTTCGCGCACGGAGAACCGGGCCCTCTCCAGTTGTGGACACTGTAGAAAGATATCCAGTGCTTGAGAAAGGGCCGAGGGGATCTGCATACGGAGATTCTTGAGCTGTGCCCAAGGAAATGTGAACGGGCTGAGAGGAATTGCGCAGTGGTTAACGCATGAGAGATCCAAGGAATGCAGGAAGGGTGCATGCCGGAACCCGGCCAGGATCCGAACCAAATCAATTGCATCTAGAAAGAGGCGACGATTTCGGCGACGATTTCCACCTGGGCAATCGGCGGCGCTGACATGAATGGAAAGCGTCGCCAGCTGTGGAAACAGTGTATCCTGGCGCGGGGCGAGCTGCGCGATCTTGCGCGGCTTGATTTCCAACGTGATATCTTTGAGTCTGGAGTGTGATCCCCACAGGATTTCAAAAAACAGAGTGTTGTCAACAGGGGGATAAGCCATGTTCCACCACCTGGTCAGATTTACAACTGACAGGGCTAAGGGCAGATTTTGAGACCTCGCTAGTAGATCCCGCACGACAGAAGCCGTGTCGGTATCGACTGACGATGATGTCGGGAGGACGACGCGGTCCCAGAGTCGTGGGTTTCCGTGTGAGATTATGCGCCAACGGGAGCAGACATGTCCCAATAGCACAGGGGCCCGACGTGCATCGGCAATTGACGTTCTGTTGGTGCGATCGTGCTCGGCGCACATGACGAATATGTACCCAAGTATTTCGGGGGGGAACCGGCGCAACGCAGACAGGGCGCCCCGGACGGGAACCAGAGACTCCGATTGCTGTGATGACTGGGATTTGAGTTCTGAAGGTAACAACGAAAGTGTCGTAATGGTCCGGTCGAGCTTGGAAAGCTCAAATTCGCCCGAATCGAGCAGCTGTTTGAGTTCCCGAGCCTGAGTCTCGGTAGGAACGCTGCCGTGTCGCAGGACGGACACCAACGCGGGATCCATGGAGCTTGGTACGTCTGCGAGCACAAGTGTGCATGAGCAAGGAAAGGATGACCGGTGCGGAAGGACGGACCATGCGAGCTCGTACTTGCGCTCGCCGTTGAAGGAATTGACGGCGTGAGGCTCATAGAATGAGAAATGGAGGCGGGAACTGCCAGGGAGAGTTTAGCTAGTTGCCGGAGAGATGCCCCGGGCCAGCGGCAGTGACCCTTGCGTGACCCTGTCACATTTCTCGCTCTCTCTCCCTTTTTGCCATCTCCCAAATCTGTCCCATATCCTCTTCTGAGAGCCCCATTGTTGGCCAGTATGCCGTCCCTCGGCTCTCCAGAAGGCGGAGACACTGTGGTTCTCTCCAGAGGTCGTGATCCTCCGGGCGCAGACGCGCATCTTTCGCGTTTTCGTAGCAATTTTGAAAGAAAAGTCGTCCGTATTCGCAGACATGTTTACGTTCCCTCAGCCTCCCTCCTCGGCTATGGAAACCATGGAGGGATCTCCTGTGGTCACCGTACACGACGATCCAGAAGATATGGAAGTCTTCTTGAAGGCAATCTTCGACTCGGAGTGCGTAATAAATTTGCCTCGCAGTCGAATGGGGAGATACCAGGTTCTTTATGCCGCCCCCTACGACGACTAAATTTGAAGACATCATCGGAACACAAATACGACGTCCCTTTTCTCCGCCGCCGTGCCCTCAAGCACCTCGGAACCGTGTACCATATGACTCTGTCGGAACGCGAGGCGTGAGACGACAATCCAATATTGACTTCAACAGCTTTTTTGGCTCATCTATATGCATCGATCTTATTACCATCAACGTCGCTAGAGAATCCGGGGCATTGTGGCTTCTCCCAGCAGCTTACTACGACGTGTGCCGCTTTCCAATTGAGGACATCATGACAGCGGGCGCGTCGTAGGATGCATTGGGGGAAGCACAGAAGATGGCATGCGTCGTTGGACATTCGGCTCAGGTCCGACAACTCCCAAACATCATTGCATTCCATTTGGCTGGGGCAGAACAGTTCCCCGATTGTGTCGACGGGACGCATTGCGGTCTGGTTCGACTTGAAGTCGCAAAGAGAATCTCTTGGGAAATGACATTCCCCCTCGACGCTGTGGATAAAAGCGACTGGGGGCAGATGAAGGACTCGGGATTGTGTTCGTCTTGTTGGCATGATCTGAGGCAACTCTACTAAGCCGCGAAGCAGACTTTCTGGGGGGAATGTTTGGGCTTCCGGCTTGGGCTGAACTCGAGGAAATGCGCGGAACGCAACTCGGTGAGGGACAGTGATACTTCAACTGTCGAATATAGCATACAATAGCCTACACGATTGATGACAACTGCAACAATTTACTGCACGAAATATCAGAACTCCTCCGGAATCAAATCTCTTCGACAATGTAGCGCATCATCATGGCCTGGAAAACCGAACACCCCAGCGGCGCAAGCTCAGCAAGAAGCTGTGATTTAGCGGTCTTCGACATGAAAATCATATTCGCAAACTTTTCGTCCGTCCGGATGCCGAGGAAGAAAAACGCAGGCCCGAGCTCCTCCATTCCGTAGTCCGCTAGGAGCGCATCGACGGACGGGGGAGCGTCCGCGGCTGGGTGCCCACGCTGGCGGGGACACTCGTGGCGCTGTATCGAAAGATCAGCCAAGTCGCACATTAGTTGATGAAAATTTTGGTTTACAGGCGGGCTGCGTTGTGTTCCGGACTGGCCTGCTTCCTGTGCGCGAAGGAAGCGTTTGATATGCAGGAGCACCGGCCAATAATCCGGATATTTCCTCAGCGAAGGTCGATCCTCACAAACCTGAGGTCACTCAGGGACAATGAACCCTACGACAGGGAAAGGCACCTACTGATTTGAGGAGCGCGTAGATCTGGGCGTCGGTCTGCTCTTCAAATGACATCGACACATCGAGGTACCGCGGGATCTCGGCTTCGATGGAGTCCTAGTAGGGGATTTATGAACGGTCATGGATGTAAGGAAAGATAATACACACCACAAGGTCGAAATATTCGTCGTCGTCGGCCATGCGCATGTGCTTCTTGACATGAACGTGGCTGCACGTATGCTGCGACAAGATGTTCTCCAGCCCCTCCGAAGGACGGGGGATCGCGGCCAGTTGAACTTTAGCTGGACGATCGCTGGTCGGACCTTCCCCATTCTGCCCGATGTAAGTGTCCAGCAAGTCAGCGATCTCAACTTTCTCGAGATAGGTGAGATGGTCGGGAGTGATGCTGCGCAGAAAGGCCTCGCGCTGCTTGGCACCCACTCGGAGAAGGGCACGGAGATGATGGTCAGCGACGATTCCTACAGCTGCCAAGACGTGCCGCAGGTCGTCGCGTCCATTGAAAAAGAGCTGGAGTTCGATAGTTTGTTCGGGAGGAATAGGGGGTCGAAAGCCGCAAAGTACACAAATACTCCAGATCGCTTTCTGTTTGACGGGGTGCGAGCGACGAGAGGCAGGAGGGATCGGCGACGACGACAAGGACGGCGTGGAAGCGGAACTTGTCTGGCTCGAGGACGAAGACTCCGGGGTTCAAGTTAGCAGTGGAGACAATCGAGGCGCGTATGGAATCCTACGTATTCGCAGTGCCTTGTTGAAGAGATTTCGTTGTGCCTGGAGGCCAGTGGTTTGCGCTCGGGCTCAGGTGACAAGGGAGCGCGATGTGTCCCCGAAGTGCGCTGAAAGGAAGGTTGCTTGATGGTTTAGGGTTAGTTATATTCAGTAATTTAAGCTCAATCTCAGCTGGACGACACACCTGTTCGTTCAAATTTTCTTGCTCCGGCCGAGGAGGCGCAGCTGCTTGATGTTCACGGCCCTGACGAACCCCCTTGTTTAAGCTGGACTGAGTCGGCGGCCATGTCGGAGCACCGTGCGAGCTCGAAGTGCGCTGCGAGGTAGACTGCTTCACATAGGGAGTACGATTCAGCGATTTAAATTCGTTCATGGACGAAACCTACCCGCTCGTTCAAGCTGGGCTGAGGCGGCGGCCATGTTGGAGCACCAGAACTGATCACGCCCTGCGGGAGATTGGATTCACCAATAATATCCAGGACGTCCCCTTGACCTACCCGTTCATTCAAGTTCAAGTTGACCTGAGCAGGTGGCCACGACGGCGCGCCTTGTGAAGCTGAACCGCGCTGCGAGGCACTCCGCTTGACAATGCTCGTTGAGATTAGATTCGCATGCAACGTGATCTCAACATACGTGTTCGTTCAAGTTGGGCTGAGCAGGCGGCCATGTCGGAGCGCCCTGTGTCCCCGGAGCAGACCCCTTGACATTCATGGTCGTCTACAGGTGGTTGCATTCAGTAAAAAAAAACGCGACTTAATCTCCCGACATACCAAGTCCTCCTTCTCCTTCTCGCGATCCGGTTCAGGCTGCTTCCTCTTCTTCTGCAAGGTGCCGGTGTCTGAACCCTGCACCGGGGACGACGCCGCCGCGGTTTGCGATGTCGCATTCCGTCTTAAGCGTCGCCAGTACGCGTAACCCGTGTAGTAGAACTCGACCGGCCACGCGCCTTCAAATGCTTTGAGCGCGGGGAAGGCCTTGACAGACTACCACAGCCCCAGCACATGGGTGAGTGATTGGAGGACCAGACCAGGAAACGAGCATACATCCTCCACAAGCTCCCTCCACTTCGCGTCCTCCTGCGCGCGCGGCGGCGCGTACGTGTCCAGGCGGAAGACAACGGCGTTGGCCGCGACGTGCATCTGGGCGCGGACTCTCGACGTCAGAAAGAGGAACAAACACCGTGACGGGCCCGATGCAGAGGTGACGAACACGCACCGTGAATCTCTTCAAGTCGACCGGCGTCCAGCCCATAGCCTCGCGCAGGCGCTCCGTCGTGCAGTGGTCGATCCGGGAAGGGGCCCATGCTGGGCGTGGAATGAGAGTTGGAGTTGGAGGAGACATAGGTAGTGGTGGGAAGGAAGGGACGCGTTGTTGTGCCCGTGTTGATGTTCAACAGAACGTGTTGAACGGTTTACGTTGAACAAAAGTCGGCGCGGACACGTGTAGCCAAAGAAAGTCAAAATTAAAATCATCCGCGGCCCCCAATCGCCGGCAACGAACCGCGCTACGCTGCAATGAAGTAATGGCCTACGAGGTCCACATCCATCGCTGTTACTGCATTTATTGTGGAATGAAAAAATGAAAAAGACGATGTGAATAACGATATGCACGCCAGAAAATAGGGGATACTCAATCTACATTAATCGCTCCCATGCCAGTGCATCGACCTGCGACAACCGGATAAGAGTGTAACTCTGGGTACAACGACGCGTCCATGGTGGTTGATACAGAAGGGGAGGAACTCTGTGACGGGTGATCATGATGGTCACACTCTTTCCTCTTGCCACCATGTCCGAAAACGGTTCACTGCAAAGAGCAGAAGCTTTGTGGTTTTCTCCGGAGGTTGTGATACTTCAGGCGGGGAACCGTGTATTCCGCGTCTTTACGGCAATCCTGAAGGCCCAATCATCCGTTTTCGCGGACATGTTTTCCCTCCCCCAGCCTGCTTTGGCAGAGATTGAAACGATGGAGGGATCCCCTATCGTGAAGCTCCAGGATGACCCAGATGAGGTCGAAGTCTTCTTGAAGTCCATCTTTGACTCCAGGTCAGATTATTCTTGGAACGAACGGTAGATATTGCTGAGAACGGTCGTTTTTTAGCTTCTTCATGCCACCCTCAGCAAAGCCTCAGTTCGATCACACCATCGGGATCCTCCGCCTCTCACACAAGTACGACGTACCCTATTTGCGCCGCCGTGCTCTTAAGCGCCTCGAAATCATATATCCTATATCCCTAGAGGAATACGACATACGAAGGAACCACGACAGCGGTGCCATTCCACCGCTTCCTGACACAGTCGCAGCGCTCAAAGTGGCTATCGAAGTGGGGGGGCTTTGGCTCCTCCCCTCGATTTATCACAACTTGTGCAAAAATTCGATGTCGACGATCATCTCTGCGCCATGGTGGACCACCCTGGGCGAAAAGGAGCAGGCTGCATGTCTCGTAGGCCACTCCGCGCAGACTCAATACTTCCCAACAATTATCGCCTTTCTTCCCGCCCCATCCGTCGGAGACATGTGTGACTGGCACAGATGCAACACAAATCGTCTTTGCGTTGCTCGTGACAACCTCCAATCGCTTTCGATGAGAGAGCCACTCGAGGCTAGCGACGAACTACTGAGTCATATAAAATCCATAGACATGTGCGAGTCGTGCGTGGAGGAGGCCAAGGCTCTGTACGCAGCAGCTCGGAAGGCTTTCTGGGATCAGCTGCCGCAGATGTTCGGGCTCCCGCCGTGGGCAGAGTTGGAGGAAATGCGACGGGTTGCGCTGTCGATATCGTGATTTTTTTTTCGCTAAGCGCATTTGCTCATTGTTTGTATCACAGTGTACACTGTCCAAATTACTACTCGTGTTGTTTCCTTGCATTGAAATGCGTGACTTGTATCCATGTACAAAATGTAGTCACCCACCCTCCTACTCCCTCCTATCATGGCCGAAAATGACTTTCTGCAAAGAGCAGAAGCTCATAATCCGCGTCTTTCGATCCTAAAGGCCCAATCTTCACAACCCAGGTCGCAGCTCATCGGGGCTCACACTTGCATTTGCGCGCGCCACGACGCGGACGACGACGACAACGAAATATCTCCCCTCGCCCGAGTCGCCCGGTTCGGGGTTCGGTGTGGGTCACCTCATCAACTCAAAACCGTCGGCATCAACTCAAAAACCGTCGGCATCAGCTCAAAATCGCCGGCAGAACGCGCGCCCTCGTGTATCTTTCGTTATTTCGAACTTCGAAGCGTGCCAGTGGTGCGGTGCGATGATGAAGTGCCCCGCGCGTGCTTTACGTGTTGAAATTAATGGTATGTCGGAAGATTTTTATTTTGCGGTGGAAGGTCGTAAGAGGACGAGGTTTTGTAAGAGAAGAGAACTTTGCTTTTGAAGAATGTTCGTAATAATACCCTCGCACCCCTGGTATGGATACCTTGCAAGGCAGCACAAGGCCCTTCAAGAGGTGGGTGGGCAGCGCTAATAAATTTAAATTGTTGTAAGAGATGTCGGCATCTTGCCATGCGATCATATAAGAGCAGAGGTAAATCTCCGAGCTATCTTAACCGAATCCTAACGACGGTGGGCTCCAGCATCTCGCCGTCGGGCGATTCTCGTCGCGTGCGTGTGGTCGAAACCGTCGGCAGAATTAATATTGCCAGTGGAACCAGCCCACTCTACCGCCTTGGCCCGCCCGGAGCCGCTGCTTCGACGCCTCTAATGCATGATGTGCCATGCGGGATCATGGCCACCCGAACAGCGTGCGGTACCGGTGCGCTGCCACCCGAACGCCGTTCGGTGCGCTGGCAGTGGCGCCCCTCATGGATATTAAGAAGGTTCGATTCGAAGCGCGCGGGATGACGGCGTCGGAAGCGGAGCGGGCGATGATCTCGGTGTCCGCTCCCGAGTTATGTTGATCAGCGTGTTGAAAACCTACTCTACCCGCCGTGAACCTGAAACCGGCGCCCATACCCCGGACCCCGCCCTTAAGTACCACTGGCCGGCTATCTAGGTATACTTAAACCCGAAAATCCTCGGAGCCCCTATCCGAAAGCGGACTAGAACCACGTGCACGTGCGAGTCGGCAAGAGGTCGGTAATCACTGGTCATTATCGTACCACCGAAAAAATCTAACGATTCTTTATTTTTTATAAAAGGCCTGTGTGGGCTCACTCGCCTCTCTTTCCCGCGCCGCTCCTCCTCCGCCCGCTCTCTGTCTGCCCACTCCTCCTTTAACCCCCCCGCACACACACAATGGGGCTGTCGACCTGGCTGCTGATGCTCGTTACGCACCCGCTGGAGTTCCGGACGCTGCTGCAGTACCACATCTACCACGACTCGAAGCGCGATATCACGGCGCCGCAGGAGCACGCGACGAGCGGGTGGGACCGGCCGAGCATGCGCCGCTGCTGGGCGTTCCTCGACCTCACCAGCCGCAGCTTCTCCTCCGTCATCAAGGATATCGAGGGCGATTTGGCCAGGGTGGTGCGTCTCTCTCTTCTTCTCCCTTTTCTTTTGTTTTTGTTTTTTGCGAGAGAGAGAGCTAACAACGACGCGACAGATCTGCCTCTTCTACCTCGTCCTCCGCGGGCTCGACACGATCGAGGACGACATGACGCTCCCGTCGTCCGTCAAGCAACCCCTGCTGCGCAACTTCCACGTGCACACCCTCACGCCCGGGTGGGCCTTCACGGGCTCGGGCCCCGACGAGGCGGACCGGCAGCTGCTCGTCGAGTACCCGTTCGTCGTGCAGGAGCTGCTCCTCCTGCCCCCCGCGTACCGCGACGCGATCGTCAGCATCTGCACCAAGATGGGCGCGGGCATGGCGGACTTTGCCGCGTTCGCCGAGGCCGCCTCCGCCTCTTCACCCTCAAATGAGAAGGGCGGGATGGGCCTCGAGAGCATCGCGGACTACGACTTGTACTGCCACTACGTCGCGGGCCTCGTCGGCGAGGGCCTCTCCCTCATCTTCGCCGCCTCCGCAAAAGAGTCGCCCGCGCTCGGCGCGCAGCTCGAGCTCTCCAACTCCATGGGCCTCCTCCTGCAGAAGACGAACATCACGCGCGACTTTGCCGAGGACGTCGCCGAGCGGCGGTACTTCTGGCCGCGCGAGATCTGGGGCCAACCGAAATACGGCGGCGGGTTCGCGCGGATGGAGGAGATGTGTCTCTCGCCGGCCGCGGCCGCGGCGCCGCAGGCCGTGCAGCGCGGCGCGCGCGACCGCGCGTGGGTGCAGAGCGCGATGGTGCTCGACGCGCTGCGGCACGCGTGCGACGCGCTCGACTACCTGCGCCTGCTCAAGAACCAGTCCGTGTTCAACTTCTGCGCGATCCCCGCGAGCATGGCGCTCGCGACGCTCGAGCTGTGCTTCATGAACCCGCGCATGTTCGCGGGGAACGTGAAGATAAGGAAGGCGGTCGCGGCGGAGGTGCGTGTCTCCTCTCTGTCCCTGCGTGTAGAAGAAGAGGAAAGCTGATGAGACGGTGCAGCTGATCATGCGCTCGACGAACCCGCGCGAGGTGGGGCTCATCTTCCGCGAGTACGCGCGCAAGATCCACGCGCGCGCGCTGCCGCAGGACCCGAATTATATACGGCTCAGCGTCGCGTGTGGGAAGGTGTGTATTTTGATTTCGTGTCCCTTGTCGCGTTCTCCCTCTACGTCCCGCGTCTTCCCTACCCACTCCGTCCGCCCCGCTGCCCGTCTGTCTCTGCGCCCGTCCTCACCTTACACCCCTGCATCCGGGCCCCGTCCGCCCCGACTCCCTCCCTCCACCAACCCGCCCGCTTGCCTTCCTTCCACCCCTCTGTCCCTCTTCCCGCACGTCCCCTCATCCCCGTCTCCATCGCCCCTTTCCTCCCTTCCCCGCATCCCTCTTCCCCCCTCTGCACCGCGGTCATCCCCGCCCTCCATTCCACCGTCGCCGGACTTGTCCCCGCCCCCGCCCCCTTCCTCGTGCTCCGCTCCGCACCCACATCGGCCCTTGCTTACGTCTCCCCGCCGCCCCGTCGCCCCGTGCTCCATCCCCTCCTTTCCTCCCACCGCATCTGCACGAGCCGCTGATGGACGCGCCGCGCGCGGGCGCACGCGGATCTCGAGCTCGCCGCGATGTAGGCGCAGGCGCGCGCAGAGGGCGGGCGCGGGCAGGGCATTGTGGCCTCCCGCACGCCGTCCCGCGCCTGCGCCCTCACGCCCTCTCGACTTCCTTTCGCCCTCCCCTCTTCCCCTGTCCTACCCCCGCCGTCCTCCTCCGTGCACATCCCCTTCCACGCGCCGCGTGCCGCTGGCGTCCGTCCATCCTCACCGCGCTCGTCCCTCCTGCGTCTGCACTCCGCTCCCAGCCCGATGCCCTGTTATCCCCCGTGTCATCGACCTCCCTCTGCCCTCTACCCTCCTTCACACCGCTCACCGCCGGCGTCCATCCGTCTTCCGCACCCCCTTCCGTGGCGCCGCTTCCACCCGCCCTCCTCCCTCCCTACGTCTCCCCCCGCTCCCACGCTGTCCTCCGTTCTCGTCTCATTCCTTCTCGTGCTCTTCACCACTGCTTCTCCCCACCCATCTTCCTTCCTCATTTCATGTCGTATCTCGCACCCTCCCCTGCCCACCCGGCCGTCACTCCTTCCCACCTTCCCGATGTCGTCCCTTGCCCGTCTACCCCCGCTCCACGTTCTCGTTTCATTCTCGTGTCTTTCTCGTGCTCTTCACCTCTGCTTCTCCCCACCCATCTTCCTTCCCTATTTCATGCCGCGTCTCGCACCCTCCTCCTCACCCGGCCGTCACTCCTTCCCACCTTCCCGATGTCATCCCTTGCCGTCTACCCCCCCGCTCCCACCCGTTCTCATCTCCTTCATTCTCGTCCCTCTGCCCTCTATCCTCCTTCTTTTACTAACCCCTCGCCCAGATCGAGCAATGGTGCGAACACCACTACCCCTCCTTCGTCCTCCTCTCCGCCGCGCCCTCCTCGGGCTTCTCCAGCGCCTCCGCCTCCCAAGCGATCGACCCCGCCGACGCGCGCGGGCGCACCTTCCTCGCCGCCGAGAAGCTCGACCACGCGCGCGCGCAGACGCTGCGCATCGACGCGCTGCGCGCGCGCGCCTTAGCGAAAGGCATAACTGGCGCGGAGGGCGACATGGGGAGGGCGGGGGAGCGCGTGGCGGGGGGCGAGCTGCGGGAGCTGATGATGTATGTGGGCGCGGGGGTGCTGGCGCTGGTGTGTGTGTCGGCGGGGGTGGTGTGGCTGCTCCTGCGGATGTCGGATTAGGCGGCGCGCGGTTGGTAGATTGGCGGCGCATGGCGTGGGCGTGGGTGGCGGCGCTAGCTCGTCGTGCGGCGGGGGTAGCTCGTCGCCGTCGGGGCCGTCGCCGATTAGGCGGCGCGTCGGCGGCGGGCGCGGGCCTGGGGCGGGCGGACGTTGTGTATCGTTATTCACATTACATACTTTTCTTTCTATTCTGCAACCTGCAATACTTAAAACGCTATCCACATCCATACAGGCCATAGATTGTATGGAGTTCCTCGTCACCCCCTCGCTGGCGCTGAAGTGAATTCTCGGTGCGCGGTCACGTGCTAACGGAGAAGGGAATTAATTAAATCATAAATGCGGAGTAAAGGAGGAGGGGGATTTTAATGGGCGAAACTCAATTGTCGTTGGATATGGCTTGATGAGGACTCGTTCTGGGTGCATCACCTAGTATCAATAGCAGACGGACTGGATATGCGCATATCCGGTCGCGCGACCTTGTTTTTTGCAGCGAGCCGTTTTCGGCCGGGATAGGAGGGAACAGGAGGCGCATATGTTTGAGGCAAGGAAACAGCAAGGTAGTAATTTGGACAATGTGCACAGCGATACAAACGATGAGCAAAAGCATTCGGCGAAAAAATCATGATGTCGCCAGCGCAACCCGTCGCATTTCCTCCAACTCTGCCCACGGCGGGAGCCCGAACATCTGCGGCAGCTGATCCCAGAAAGCCCGCCGAGCTGCTACGTGGATTGTCTTGGCCTCCTCCATGCACGTCTCGCAGATGCCGCTCTGTTCCATTTTTTTCCAGTCGCTTTTGACCCAGGCATCCAGTGGACACGTCATGTCCTGCCACTTGTTCGTCCTGTTGGCAATGTCAAGGCGAAGGCGATTGCACACTGTCCAATCATCGCAGACTGATTGCGAGTGCTTCGAGAGGGTGAGAAAATGGAGGATATTGGGGAAATATCGGGACTGCGCTGAGTGCCCGACCAGACATGCGGTCCGTTCCCTTTCTCCAAGCTCTTTCCAGCACTCCGCTGAAACGAACCACGCAATGCTTTGCGTGCAAAGCTCGTAATAAAGCGTTGGGAGAAGCCATAGTGCACCGACTTCTGCGGCCACTTGGAGGGGCATAACCATGTGCAGCAACGTTCGAACTTTCGCGAAGGTATGCAAGTTCGCCCTCCGGGCGTCATATCCGGATAGAGTCGTGGGATAAAGGGTTCCTAAGTGTTCGAGAGCACGGCGGCGAAGATAAGGCACATCGTATTTATGTGAGAGACGGAGTATTCCGACGATGGCCTCCAGAGGAGTGTTTGCCAGTGGCGGCGTGAAGAAACTGGAAAGGCTGCGGTTCGAGCAATCCCCGAGGTTTGTTTAGAGAGCTAGCTCACCTAGAGTCAAAGATGGCTTTCAAGAAGACCTCGACTTCATCCGGATTGTCGTGAAGCTTGACGACAGGAACACCGTCCATGGTTTCCATCTCTGCCGACTCAGAGCCTGCCGCAGGCTGGGGGAACGTAAACATGTCTGCAAATACGGATGATTGGGCCCTGAGGATTGCAGCAAAGACGCGGAATATTCGGGTGTCCGCCTGTAAGATCACGACCTCAGAGGAGAACCATAGAGCTTCGGCTCTTTGCAGTGAGTCGTTTTCGGACATGGTGGCGAAAGGAGAGAGCGTGACCATCACTGTCACAGGTTCTTGCCCTTTCGTATCAACCACCACCATGGACGCGCCGTTACACCCACAGTTGCGCTATTATGCGGCTGTCTCAGGCAGGCCGGTGCATGGACGCGATCAATGTGTATATCTCTTTTCTGGTGTGCATGTCGTTACTCACATGGTCTTTTTCATTTTTCATTCCGCAATAAATGCAGTAAACAGCAATGCATGCGGACTTCGTAGGCCATTACTTCGCTTCAGTGGAGCGCAACTTGTCGCCGGCGATTGGGGGCGCGGATAATTTTAATTTTGACTTTCTTGGGCTACACGTGTCCGCGCCAACTTTTGTTCAACGTAAACCGTTCAACACGTTCTGTTGAACATGAACACGGGCACAGCAACGCGTCCCTTCCTTCCCACCACCACCATCGATGTCTCCTCCAACTCCAGCTCTCATTCCGCGCCCAGCATGGGCCCCTTCCCGGATAGACGCCTACCCGACGGCGAGCCTCCGCGATGCCATAGGCTGGACGGAGGCGGACTTCAAACGATTCAAGGTATATACGCTTCACCTCTGCGTTAAGGGTGTACCTCTTTCTGATGACTATGTTCCGCGCGTAGGTACACGTCGCGTCGAACGCAGCTGCCTTCCGGCTGGACACGTACGCGCCGCCGCGCGCGCAGGAGGACGGGAAGTGGGGGCAGCTTGTGGAGGAGGTAAGCTCGTTGCTGTGCACCCATTCGCTTCCTTTCCCTAATCGGACTTTTGCAGTGCGTGAAGGCGTTCCCCGCGCTCAGCGCCTTCGACGGCGCGTGGCCAGTCGAGTTCTACTACACGGGGTACGCGTACTGGCGCAGAATGAATAAGCGCAGAAGGCAGACTACGGCAGCTCTCTCGGGCCAGGGCTCCGACGCCGCGCAGAGGACGCGCACGGAGCAGTCTGGGCCGGATCGCGAGAAGGGGAAGGAGAAAGGAAATTCAGGAGCACGGTCCGGCGATGGGGAACGGGTACGTCGTGAGATTGAGTTAGCAGAGTTTCTGCTGAATGGACTCGCTCATAGGCAGCAATGAATCTCAGGCAGTCCACTTCGAGCACCCAGGGTCCTGCGTCGAAGCCGCCTCACTTGAACGAACGAGTACGTCGTGATTATCAGGCAGTCTAAGTTCTTCTGGTAGAATCTAATCGCAAATAAATTTGTCAAGCAGTCTGCCTCGCAGCGCACTTCAGCTTCACAGGCCACTCCATCGTGGCCACCTGCTCAGCCCAATTTGAACGAACGAGTACGTATCTTTTTGGTTGAATCCAATCACTCGTAGACCGTAACCAATGTCAACCAGTCTGCCTCGCAGCAGATTTCGGGCTCCCAGAGTGCTCCATCGTGGCCGCCTGCTCAGCCCGATTTGAACCAACGAGTACGTCACATTCTTCAACATTGAACATAATTTGCTGAATCTAATCTCCAATGTCAACAGTCTCTCTCACGGCGCGTAGCTCCGACATGGCCACCGACTCAGCCCAACTTGAACGAACGTGTGCATCATGGCGGTGAACGTCAAGCAGCTCCGCCTACTCGGCTCCATAAAGAAAATTTGAGTCAACAGGTGTGTCGTCCAGCGGAGATTGAACCTAAATTGGGCTGAATATAACCATGGGCTATCGAGCAACCTTCCTCTCAGCGTACTTCGGGGACACAGGACGCTCCCTCATCATCTGAGCCCGAGTCCAAACCACTGGCCGCCAGGCGCAGCGAAATCTCTTCGACGATGCGTCGTGAATCCGTAGGCTTCCACACACGCCCCGATTGTCTCCACTGCTTACTTGAACGCCGAAGTCTTCGTCCTCAAGCCAGACGACAAGTTCCAACACGTCTACGTCGTCCTCGTCGGAGCCCATTCCTACTGCTCCTCGTCGCTCGCAGACCGCCAAACAGAAAGCGATCTGGAGTACTTGTGTACTTTGCGGTTTTCGACCCCCTATTCCTCCCGAACAAACTATCGAACTCCAGCTCTTTTTCAATGGACGCGACGACCTGCGCCGCGTTTTGGCAACTGTCGGTATCGTCGCTGACCACCACCTTCGTGCCCTTCTCCGCGTGGGTGCCAAGCAGCGCGAGGTCTTCCTGCGTAGCATCACTCCCAACTATCTCACCTACCTCGATAAAGTTGAGATCGCTGACTTCCTGGACACTTACATCGAGCAGAACAGGGAAGTTCCGACCAGCAATCGTCCAGCTAAGGTTCAACTGACCGCGATCCCGCGTCCTCCGGAGGAGTTCGAGAAAATCTTGTCGCAGCATATATGCAGCCACGTTCATGTCAAGAAGCACATGCGCATCGCCGACGACGACGAATACTTCGACCTTGTGGTGTGTATTATCTCTCCTTACATCTATGATCGTTCATAAATTCCCTACTAGGACTCCATCGAAGCCGAGATCCCGCGGTACCTCGATGTGTCGATGTCATTTGAAGAGCAGACCGACGCCCAGATCTACGCGCTTCTCAAATCAGTATGTACCCTTTTCTGTTGTACAATTCCTTATCCCTTAGCGGCCTCAGGTCTGTGAGGATCGACCTTCGCTGAGAAAATATCCGGACTGTTGGCCTGTCCTCCTTCATATCAAGCGCTTCCTTCACGCGCAGGAAGCAGGCCAATCCCGAATGCAACGCACCCCACCTGTAAGCCCCAACTTTCCTTCCACTCATCTGCAACTTGGTTGATCGTTCGATACAGCGCCACGAATGTCCCCGCCAGCGTGCGCATCCGGCCGCGGACGTGCCCCCGTCCGTCGCTGCACTCCTAGCGGACTACGGCATGCAGGAGCTCGGGCCTGCCTTCTTGTTCCTCGGCATCAAGACGGACGAAAAGTTTGCGAATATGATTTTCATCTCGAAGACCGCCAAATCTCAGCTTATTGCTGAGCTTGCGCCGCTGGGGTGTTCGGTTTTCCAGGGCATGATGATGCGATATATTATCGAACAGGTTTGATTCCGGAGGAGTTCTGATATTTCGTGCAGTAAATTGTTGCAGATGTCGTCAATCGTGTAGGCTACTGTATGCTATATTCGACAGTTGAAGCATCACTGTCCCTCACCGAGTTGCGTTCCGCGCATTTCCTCGAGTTCAGCCCAAGCCGGAAGCTCAAACATTCCCAGAAGTTCATCCCAGAAAGTCTGCTTCGCGGCTTGGTAGAGTTGCCTCAGATCATGCCAACAAGACGAACACAATCCCGCCTTCATCTGCCCCCAGTCGTCCTCATCCACAGCGTCGAGGGGGAATGTCATTTCCCAAGAGATTCTCTTTGCGAGTTCAAGTCGAACCAGACCGCAATGCGTCCAGTCGACACAATCGGGGAACTGTTCTGCCCAAGCAAAATGGAATGCAATGATATTTGGGAATTGTCGGACCTGAGCCGAATGTCCAACGATGCATGCCATCTTCTGTGCTTCCCCCAATGCATCCCACGACGCGCCGGGCGCCATTATGTCCTGAATTGGAAATTCGCATACGTTCGCGATCCCGGAGACGCGTGCTGTATTCAGTTCCGAGATGGTTGAGCGCACGGCGGCGGAGAAAGGGGACGTCGTACTTGTGCGAAAGACGAAGAATTCCAATGACGTCTCGGAATCTGGCTTGTGCAGGAGGTGGCATAAAGAACCTGAGAGGCGTTAGAGACTTGAGTGTGATTTCCACGAGATAAGCACGCACTCGGCGTCGAACATTGCTTTTAAAAAAACCTCCATGTCCTCCGGATCGTCGTGTACGGTGACCACAGGAGACCCTTCCATGGTTTCCATGTCCGAAGAGGGAGGCTGAGGAAACGTAAACATGTCCGCGAATACGGACGACTTTTCTTTCAAATTGCCACGAAAACGCGAAAGATGCGCGTCTGCGCCCGGAGGATCACGACCTCTGGAGAGAACCACAGTGCCTCTGCCTTCTGGAGAGCGGACGGATCCGGCGTACTGGCCATTAGTGAGTCTCGGAAGAGGATATGAGAGAGATATGGCAGGGGAGATGGCAAGGGAAATAAAAGAGCGAGAAACGCGACAGGGGTCACGGTCACGGTCACTGCATGTCACCGTGACGGGTGGCATCAAAGGTCACGTCTCATCACTCTCTGGCAACTCCCGCGGCCAGCTAAACTCCATTTCTCAGTCTATGTGCCTCACACCGTCGATTCCTTCAACTGCGAGCTCAAGTACGAGCTCGCATGGTCCGTCCTTCCGCACCGGTCATCCTTTCCTTAGTACTTACTCATGCACTTGTGCTCGCAGACGTAGCGAGCTCCATGGATCCCGCGTTGGTGTCCGTCCTTCGAAACGGCAGCGTTCCTACCGATACTCAGGCTCGAGAACTCAAAAAGCTGCTCGATTCGGGTGAATTTGAGCTTTCCAAGCTCGACCGGACCATTACGACACTTTCGTTGTTACTTTCAGAACTCAAATCCCAGTCATCGCAGCAATCGGAGTCTCTGGTTCCCGTCCGGGGCGCCCTGTCTGCATTGCGCCGTTTCCCCGCCGAAATACTTGGGTACATATTCGTCATGTGCGCCGAGCACAATCGCACCAGCAGAACGTCAATTGCCGATGCACGTCGGGCACCTGTGCTCTTGGGGCATGTCTGCTCCCGTTGGCGCATAATATCACACGGAAACCCACGGCTCTGGGACCGCATCGTCCTCCCAACATCATCGTCGGTCGATACCGACACGGCTTCTATCGTGCGGGATCTATTAGCGAGGTCTCAAAACCTTCCCTTATCCCTGTCGGTTCTAAATTCTACTGGGCCATGGGACATTCCGGACTGTCATGTCATCGAAAACAGACTTTTTTTCGAAAGCCTATGGGAAGCGCACTCCAGGCTCAAAGACATTACTTTGGAAATCAGCCCACGCCAGACCAGACAGCTGGCACCGCACATTGTCCAGGATAGATTGTTTCCACAGCTCGCGACGCTCTCCATCTGCATCGGCTACGATTGGGGGGTTCAAGACCCTATTGACTTGGTTCAAGTCCTGGACGGGTTTCGGCATGCGCCATTCCTACATTCCTTGGACATTTCAAGCATCTACCACCACACAAATCCTCTCACACTCTCCATATTTCCATGGGCACAACTGAAAAATCTCCGCGTGCAGCTCAGAACGACTCTCGTTCAGGCGCGGACTATTTTGTTGCAGTGTCCGCAACTGGAGAGTGCCCGTTTTTACATCAGCGAGGCTGTCGCCGAGAACAGCCCAGGAATTTTGCCTTCCCGTGTCCTCTACAATCTACGGGAGCTTTACCTAGCGGTGGATGTGGACGTCCCAATTGCTATCTTCTTTAGGGACTTCACATTTCCAAATTTGAAGAGGCTATCCATGGACACTGGATACTTGTCACCAGAAACGTTCAGGCCCTTCTATATGCGATCCAACTTCAAGCTCCACCACCTTCATCTCGAGCGCCTCAGCGACATGACCGCCGACGACCTCTTCGCATTCATTCAATTTTGTCCGACTCTCCAAAGCATCAGCATCATAAACTGCCAATGTGCCTACGAGGCCGCGCTCTTCAAGATATTTACGCACGACCGCAACACTTACTGGCGGGTTATTTCTCTGCCGATGCTAACGAAACTCACCATAGGCCTCGATTATGGCTGTGATGGCACCGCTGTCGCGGACATGGCGGACTGCCTATCCGAGCATGGGGGCCAGGATTCCCCATTCCCGGTCCTGGAGCGCATTTATTTGATGACACATTCGTGCGAGCCAAATGCGCGGTATGGCGAGGCCGTCGAAGCGCGGCTGGCTGCCGTCGCCGCTACTGGGTTCCTCGTCCGCGACGTGAGCCCCGACCCAGACGATATCACTCTCTACACCAAGAAAAATGGGCGGTGGACATAGTAGGTTAACAATAAACAGGTTCTTTAAATAGATTCAGACGCTCTCGACCCTTAATTATTTTCCGCCTCCTGTGCTTTGATCCACAGACCGTCCTGTATGAAATTGACAAACCACACGCGAGCATATATCGTCATTTCCACTTACCGTGGTCGACATCGCCATGTGTAGCTTGGGCCGGAATTTTTCGATCGCCTTCCGGCCCTGGGCGGAGGCCCATTCGGGGGGAGGACGGCCCTCCGGTGCAAAGGTGTCCTCGTCAAGAGAAAAGGACGAGAATGCTTGGAGAAGTCGGATAAGCATGAAAGACATTTCGTTGTATGCGAATTACATAATGAAATGAAAGCCATGTTATAATTTTTTCAACGTGGCCAAGTGCACGACAAACCTGTTGGCCGAGGCAAATTCGAGGTCCCGCATTGAATCTGATAGCTTTAGTCAAGTAACGATTTCAGAAATATGTCGGACGACGTACGGAAGGAACTGGAAGCTATTTTTAAGGAGATACGTCTTGAGTCGTTCATCAAGGAAGCGGTCCGGTGAGAATTTCTCGGCTTCGGAGATCATCAGCGGGTTGAACTAAATTGCATGGGGTCCGCGAACTCACTATCGGGACCCCAGAGGTCCTTTCGACGATGCATAATGAAAACTGATACGGAAGTCTGTAGAACAAACCATCGGTACGGCCGTTATGGGAGAGCAGAAGAGAAGAACGGACTTTGAGCCAGCTGGGATGTAGAGGGGCCGACGACGAAGAGTACTTCGAGCTTGTGGTGCGCAACTATCTTCCCTACCCCCTATCATTTTCAACCACAATTTCTTTCTAAAAATCCATCGAAGCCGAGGTCCCGAAGTACCTCGATGTGTCAAAGCCCTTTGAAGACCAGGACGACGCCCACATCTACGCGCTTCTCAAATCAGTAGGTGTGCTTTCCTGTCGTAAAATTCCTTGTCCCTTAGCGGCCTCAGGTCTGTGAAGATCGACCTTCGCTGAGGAAATATGCAGACTGTTGGCTGGTGCTCCTACAAATCAAGCGCTTCCTTCGCGCCCAGGACGCAGGCCAGGCCGGAATGCAATGCACCCCACCTGTAAGCCCTAACTTTCCTTCCACTCATCTGCAACTTGGTTGAACCTTCGATACAGCGCCACGAGTGTCCCCGCCAGCGTGCGCATCCGGCCGCGGACGTGCCCCCGTCCGTCGCTGCACTCCTAGCGGACTACGGCATGCAGGAGCTCGGGTCTGCCTTCTTGTTCCTCGGCATCAAGATGGACGAAAAGGTTGCGAATATGATGTTCATGTCGAAGACCGCCAAATCCCGGCTTCTTGCTGAGCTTGAGCCGCTGGGGTGTTCGGTTTTCCAGGGCATGATGATGCGATATATTATCGAACAGGTTTGATCCCGAGGAGTTTGTGTATTATATTGAATAGTTTGTATGAAGATTGTGGGCGAGAGAAGCTGATCCCTCTGTACCATGTAGAGTTGGTGTAGAGAGCTCGAAGCCACGCTCCAAAGGGAGAAAGGGATAATACAGCAGGGTTTGGTATAACACTCTAAATCGACATTCCAAACATCGCAATTACTCGCCGAGTTGCGCTCGGCGCATTTTCTCCAGTTCTGCCCATCCTGGAAGCCCAAACATTCCCGGCAGTCCGTCCCAAAAGGTCTGTTTCGCGGTTCTGTGGATTTCCCCCATGCGAGTCAAACAAGACGAACACAACCCGGATTCCTCCAGAACAGCACAGTAATCGTCATCCACAGTTTCAAGCGGGCGCTTCATTTCCCATAACATCCTACTACGGGCGGCAAGAACAAGCTGCAAAGCTCCGCATTGCATCCGGTTGGTACAGTCCGAGAGCTCTTCTGCTCCCGCAAAATGGAATGCGATGATGTTCGGGAAGAGTTGGACCTGAGCGGAGTGTCCAATGATGCATGCTATTCTATGGGCTTCACCCAATCCATCCCACGACACGCCGGCCGTCATAATGGTCTGGATTGGGAAGCGGCATGCCTCGTAGTAAGCTACTGGGAGAAGCCACAATGCACCGGTTTCTGCAGCGACGTTAATCACAGTAAGATCGATGGATACATCCGAAGGGTAAGAGATGAAATCAATCTTGAAGAGTAGGTCAAGATCGGGTTCCTCGTGTTCCGACAACCGAGTATGGTATAGGAGTCCAAGATACTTGAGGGAACGGTTGCGGAGAAAAGGGACGTCGTATTTGTGTGAAAGACGAAGAATTCCAATAATGTCTCGGAAACGAGCCTCTGCAGGCGGTGTAATAAAGAACCTGAGGAGCGTTAGAGACTTGAGTGTGATTTATACGAGATAAGCACGCACTCGGCGTCGAACATTGCTTTCAAAAAAACCTCCATGTCCTCCGGATCGTCGTGTACGGTGACCACAGGAGACCCTTCCATAGTTTCCATGTCTGAGGACGGAGGCTGGGGGAACGCAAACATGTCCGCGAATACGGACGACTTTTCTTTCAAAATTGCCACGAAAACGCGAAAGATGCGCGTCTGCGCCCGGAGGATCACGACCTCTGGAGAGAACCAGAGTGCCTCTGCCTTCTGGAGAGCGGAGGGATCCGGCATACTGGCCATCAATGAGTATCTGAAGAGGTTATGAGAGAGATTCGGGAGATGGCAGGGGAGATGGCAAGGGAGATAAAAGAGCGAGAAACGCGACAGGGTCACGGTCACGGTCACTGCATGTCACCGTGGTGGCATCAAGGTCGCGTCTCCGGCTCTCACCAACTCTCTGGTAACTCCCGCGGCCAGCTAAACTCGCCCTGGCCGTTCCCGCCTCCGTTTCCCATTCTATGAGCCTCACGCCGTCGATTCCTTCAACGGCGAGCTCAAGTACGAGTTCGCATGGTCCGTCCTTCCGCTGCCCGCACCGGTCATCCTTTCCTTGCTCATGCACTTGTGCTCGCAGACGTACCAAGCTCCATGGATCCCGCGTTGATGTCCGTCCTGCGACACGGCAGCGTTCCTACCGAGACTCAGGCTCGGGAACTCAAACAGCTGCTCGATTCGGGCGAATCTGAGCTTTCCAAGCTCGACCGGACCATTACGACACTTTCGTTGTTACCTTTCAAATCCCAGTCATCACAGCAATCGGAGTCTCTGTTTCCCGTCCGGGGCGCCCTGTCTGCGTTGCGCCGGTTCCCCCCCGAAATACTTGGGTACATATTCGTCATGTGCGCCGAGCACGATCGCACCAACAGAACGTCAATTGCCGATGCACGTCGGGCACCTGTGCTCTTGGGACATGTCTGCTCCCGTTGGCGCATAATCTCACACGGAAATCCACGACTCTGGGACCGCGTCGTCCTCCCGACATCATCGTCAGTCGATACCGACACGGCTTCTGTCGTGCGGGATCTACTAGCGAATTATGTCTCAAAATCTGCCCTTAGCCCTGTCAGTTGTAAATCTGACCAGGTGGTGGATGGCTTATCCCCCTGTTGACCGCACTCTTTTTTTTCAAATCCTGTGGGGATCGCACTCCAGACTCAAAGACATCACGTTGGAAATCAAACCACGCGAGATCGCGCAGCTCGCCCCGCGCCAGGATGCGCTGTTTCCACAGCTTGCGACGCTCTCCATTCATTTCAGCGCTGCCGATTGCCCACGTAGAGATGATTGCAGTCGAAATCGTCGCCGAAATCGTTGCCTCTTTCTAGAAGGAATTGATTTGGTTCGGATCTTGGCCGGGTTCCGGCATGCACCCTTCCTGCATTCCTTGGATCTCTCATGCGTTAACCACTGCGAAATTCCTCTCAGCCCGTTCATATTTCCTTGGGCACAGCTCAAGAATCTCCGTGTGCAGATCCCCTCGGCCCTTTTCCAAGCACAGGAGATCTTTCTACAGTGTCCACAACTGGAGAGGGCCCGGTTCTCCGTGCGTGAACTTGACGCCCCGTACAGGGAAGGAATGCCTCCCCATGTCCACCGCAATTTACGAGAACTTTACTTGGCGGTGGAAGAAGACGACTTCGATGCGTCTCTCTTCTTGCGGGACTTCACATTCCCAAGCCTAGAGAGGATATCCATCGACGTCAGGTACCTGGACCCAAGCGCGTTCCAGCTTTTCTATACGCGATCCAATTTCAAGCTCCGCCATCTTCATCTCCAGCGCATCTTCGACATGACCGCCGACGATCTCTTCGCATTCATTCAATTTTGTCCGACTCTCCAAAGCATCAGCATCATAAACTGCGAATGTGCCTACGAGGCCGCGCTCTTCGAGATATTTACGCACGACCGCAACGCTTACTGGCGGGCTATTTCTCTGCCGATGCTCACGACACTCACCGTAGGCCTCGATTATGGCTGTGATGGCACCGCTGTCGCGGACATGGCGGACTGCCTATCCGAGCATGGGGGCCAGGATTCCCCATTCCCGGTCCTGGAGCGCATTTATTTGATGACACATTCGTGCGAGCCAAATGCGCGGTATGACGAGGCCGTGGAAGCGCGGCTGGCTGCCGTCGCCGCTACTGGGTTCCTTATCCGCGACGTGAGCCCCGACCCAGACGATATCACTCCCTACATCAAGAAAAATGGGCGGTGGACGTAGTACATAGCTTTAACAAGAATCAAGTGATTTAAATTTAATCAGACGATCTCGACCATCAGTTAAATTCCGTGCCTTACTCCAAGCAGGTTGAGAGCCATGTTGACTGTGCAATCACGGTCGGGGAGAATCGAAGAGAAGAGTTTATTATCGGGAACCGCAACATATTCAGCCACGAATTTACAAATCACGAAACGACAAGTGGGAGAAGCAGGGATCACGGCTGGCATTCGAGGTACCGGTTACGAGGGAAAGAAAGAATAAGGACTGCGTCATCAGCGCGGTTGGCGATGGCGAGCTAATGAAGATGCATGTCAAATGAGGAGCAGTGGGTTAAAATCAGAGTGCAGACCGAAGAGTCTGTACTGGAATCACGTCAGAGCTGCGTCCCGCATTTCTTCTAATTCGTCCCATCCCGGCAGAGCAAACATTCCGGGAAGCTCGTCCCAGAACTTCTTACGGCCACATTTGTAGATCTCGTGCGCCTCGTCTAGACACGATTTACAAAGACCCCAGTCTCGCAAATCGTGCCAGTCACCAATCCTCCATCCGTCAAGGGCGTGGTTGGTGCTGGTCCATGCGAAGTACTGGAGCTTCTCCGATCGAACGCCATTGCAAGCCACCCAATTGTCGCAGGTTGAGCTCTGGTCTTTTGAGATGGCGAGGAAGGCGAGGATTTCGGTAGCGCCTCGCATCCGCGTGTTGTGCGAAAATACGCGCAGACAGTTCCTTTTTTCCGCATCTCCCAGGGAATCCCAGGGAACCCCAGCCATCACGATATCTTCGGGGTCAGTGTTGCACAAGGCGTAGTATGCGTCTGGAAGAAGCCACAATGCGCCGACCTCCACCGCTGCTCGGATCGCCTTCAAATTTGGAGCAGGGTGGATTTTGATGTCGTTTAATATCTGGCTTGAGATCTCATCAAAATCCTCGAGACGCGTAAAATACAGAGTGCCCAAATATTCAAGAGCACGACGGCGGAGGAAATTCACGTCGTATTTGTGGGATAGACGCAGAATTCCAATGAAAGCGTCGAATTCGACCGATTCAGGTCGCATCAAGTAGCTGAGAGCATCTCTCAATTCAGCGGATCCAAGGACGGGGCGTCACGCACCTGGGGTCAAACATAGCCCTCAAGAAGGCCTCCAGATCTGCCGGATCGTCATGCATCAACACAACGGGGACTTCGCCCATCGATTCGACCTCCGCAGAGACTGGCTGAGGCAGCGCAAACATGTCTGCGAATACAGATGATTTCTCCTTCAAAATCGAGGTGAAGACACGGAAGAGTCGATTGCCCGCTTTGAGAACGACGAGATCGGGGGAGAACCATAGCCCTTCGACCTCCTGCAGATTTGCCTGCCCGTCGGAGACCATAGTGGATGGAGAAGGAAAGGCTAAATTGGTAAGATCGCATCACGTCCACATAAACTCACGCGCACGTGTTTTAGATCTGAGTCGCGTCGCGTCGCGTTGGTGTCGCGCCATCAAAGCGGAGGTTGAAATAAACAGATGTTATTCTGCGAGAATCAATGATAGGAAGTCAAAGGGCACCGACATCCGTAGCCACTTTCATACGAGAAGATCTATCTTGGGACGGCTGTCATCGTCGCTCCCTTTGTCAGATTCGCCGAAAGGTGAGGGTTATGATTTCGGAGTGCTCAAGAGCACGGCCAGCGCAGTTAAGGTTTGCCATATTTGTTTGAGAGACGAAGGATTCCGACGATATGCTCGAGCTGAGGCGCCGCCGGGGGCGCCACGAGGAAGCTGAACGACCATTCTCTGAGCCGTCATTTCGAGAATAAGCTCACAGACTGGAATCAAAAATGGCCTCCAAGATTTTAAGACCTCGACCTCATCCGATCGTCGGGAAGGTCCACGAGAGGGATGCTGTCCATGGATCTGCCGCGGAGACAGGCTGGGGGAGCGCAAACACGTACGCGAATATAGATGATTGGGCCTTCCGGATCGCTGTAAAGATGCGGAACATCTGGGTGTCCGCCCGCACGATCACAACCACAGATCCAGAGCTTCTGGTGATTGTAGTGAGTCAGTTTCAGCCAGCTTGTCTGACGGTTGTAAATGTCGTGCCTTTCAAGTCTAAAGATAAGTCCGAAAATGCAATCGAGTCGACCTGTTTTCAGGCTGATAAAAGTGCCAGATCGCTGACAATTGGTAAAGGGAAGTTAAACATAATGGTGCTCGAGCCAGTGTGCATGGATACTGCAAGAAGACAATAAGCAAAGGTCCAGCATATAAATCATCACGTCGAAAGCGCAGCCCCTCGCATTGCCTGCAGCTCCTCCCACCCCGGCAGCCCGAACATCTGCGGCAGCTGATTCCAGAATTGCTGTCTGTTAGCTTCGCGCTGAACTTGGGCCGCCTTCAGGCAGCTCCCGCATGCGCCCTCGTATTCTAATTGCGCCCAAAGTCTCAGACCGGTCTCGAGTGGCTCTGTCATCGATAGGCGTAGGAGGCTGTAGTTAGTAACGTCAAGGCGAACTCGATTGCACTCTATCCAGTCATCGCAATCCGTGGTCTCGCTCGACGATGCAGAAAGAAAGTCGACGGCTTTCGGGAAATATTGGATCTGCGCCACATAGCCCAGGTAGCACGCGTTGCGCTCCTTGTCGCCAAGGGAGGTCCACCAAGGCCCGGACATGATCGATGCGATCGGGTTGTTGCACAAGCGGTAATACGCAAATGGGAGGAGCCAGAGCGCATTCACTTCCGCAGCGACTTTTATCACTGTGCTCATGCGCGGGAAGTCGCTGTTGCGAATGGTGCGACCGTCGGGCCGGGGGTCCGCGTCGTATTCCGATAGCGACGTGGGGAATGCGACGCCGAGGTGCTCGAGAGCGCGGCGGCGCAGATACGGGACGTCGTATTTGTGGGCGAGACGGAGGATGCCGACGACGTGGTCGAAATGCGGATTCGCGGGGAATGGCATGAAGAAGCTGTGTAAGAAATTGAAGACGACCGTTCGCTGAGTATTCGCGGGCCTCCAGCTGAGAGCACGCGCACCTGGAGTCGAAGATGGCTTTCAAGAAGACTTCGACCTCTTCCGGATCGTCGTGAAGTTTCACGACAGGAAATCCGTCCATCGTTTCCATCTCGGCTGAGGCCGGCTGGGGGAACGTAAACATGTCCGCAAACACGGACGACTGGGCCTTGAGGATTGCCGCAAAGACACGAAATATGCGGGTGTCCGCCCGCAGTACGACGACCTCTGGGGAGAACCACAACGCGTCTGCTCGCTGCAGTGAGTCAGAGTCGGCCATGATAGGAGAAAGGAGGAGTGTGACTGTCACTGTCACGCTTTTTCTCCCTTTTGAAGCAGCCACCACATGGACACGCCGTTGTACCAACCGCTGCACAATGACACGCATAAACGCGCTTTCGAGTAAACCGTTGTCTACGAAAGGCACCCAGAAGCGTTTGGAAGGTTTTCGTGCAGGACTTTCAGGACGGCACAAAGTGGACAAACGGCTGTACCGGTTCACTGGCAGGTCCAGAAGTTGAAGGACGCGCTGAAAGATGAACGAGAGGCAATAACGGCTCTGAGTAGAGTCTGCACCGTCACCTCCATGAAGCCAGTTTACACAATCGATAGATTATCATGAAGCAGAACAGTGTATCCAATGGTCGTTGGACTCGAGTCTGACCAGTCAGTTTCAATCCTAACCATCCTTCGCATCCATAAACTTGATCCGTCTCCGATTTTTCAAGTGGTGCCGCTGGTGATCCTCTGAAAGAATAAATTGCAAAGTCAACCCTGGCAGGATTCCCCATCCAACCGACCCTGAATCTTGGCTAAACGAATAAAAAATCAGCTTCTCCTGAGTTTTGAGTCTAGATGAGTGCATCGGAGCGCCCAAGTTCAATCTATTGACATCAATTGTCCGCACTAAATTTTTCCGCCCTGAGAAATCGTCACCGGCAACTGCCGTTTTTTTTGGGCGCTTGAGCAAACAGACCCTAACAACGGACAGCCGCTGGCGCACACTTTCACTACTCTTTCACTCCGCACCCTCTACGAATACAGATGATTGGGCCTGCCGGATCGCCGTTAAGACACGGAATATGCGGTCCGCCCGCAGGATCGCAACCACAAATCCAGAGCTTCTGCCGGTTGTAGTGAGTCGGTTTCAGCCAGCAGGTCACCTGTCATTTTTGTCCGACGTTTGTAAATGTCGTGCCTTTCAACTCTAAAGATAAGTCCGAAAATGCAATTGAGTTGACCTGTTTTCAGGCTTATAAAAGCGCCAAATCGCTGACAATTGGTACAGGGAAGTTGAACACAACTTGGACTAGGGGTGCTCGAGCCAGTGTGCATGTATACTGCGATATAGACAATAAGCAAAGGTGTAGCATATAAATCATCACGTCGAAAGCGCAGCTCGTCGCATTTCCTGCAGCTCCTCCCACCCCGGCAGCCCGAACATCTGCGGCAGCTGATTCCAGAATTCCTGTCTGTCGGCTTCGCGATGAACTTGGGCCGCCTTCAGGCAGCTCCCGCATACGCCGTATTCCAATTCCTGCCAGAGTCGCAAGCCGGTCTCGAGTGGCTCTGTCATCGATAGATATGCGAGGTTGCCGCTAGCAATGCTGAGAAGAGCTCGATTGCACTCCGCCCAGTCATCGCAGTCCGTGGTCTCGCTCGACGACGCAGAGAGAAAGCCGACGGCTTTCGGGAAATATTGGATCTGCGCCACATAGCCCAGGTAGCACGCGGTGCGCTCCTTGTTGCCCAGGGCGGTCCACCAGGGTCCGGACATGATCGATGCGATCGGGTTGTTGCACAGGCGGTAGTACGCAAACGGGAGGAGCCAGAGCGCATTCACTTCCGCAGCGACTTTTATCACTGTGCTCATGTGCGGGAAGTCGCCGTTGCGAATGGTGCGACCGTCGGTCCGGGGGTCCGCGTCGTATTCCGATAGCGACGTGGGGAATACGACACCGAGGTGCTCGAGAGCGCGGCGGCGCAAATACGGGACATCGTATTTGTGGGCGAGACGGAGGATGCCGACGACGTGGTCGAAATGCGGATTCGCGGGGAATGGCATGAAGAAGCTGTGTAAGAAATTGAAGACGACCGTTCGCTGAGTATTCGCGGGCCTCCAGTTGAGAACACGCGCACCTGGAGTCGAAGATGGCTTTCAAGAAGACTTCGACCTCTTCCGAATCGTCGTGGAGTTTCACAACAGGAAATCCGTCCATCGTTTCCATCTCGGCCGAGGCAGGCTGGGGGAACGTAAACATGTCCGCGAATACGGACGACTGGGCCTTGAGGATTGCCGCAAAGACGCGGAATATGCGGGTATCCGCCCGCAGTACGACGACCTCCGGAGAGAACCACAACGCGTCTGCTCGTTGCAGTGAGTCAGATTCGGCCATGATTCCCGCTACCTTTAGGTACGGGTAGTATTATCGCGCCCCATCAAACGCTTTTTGGCTGTACATCACATTTTTGTCATTCGTTTTCGCGTAAACTGCTTTTCTTCCCGCCAAAATTTGTTCGGCCCGAATCTTTGCTGCTTGATGGCGAATAATCTTGCTTACCGCAAGCCAACACCCACGAGGAATCCCGGGCCGGGCTCTACATTGAATGTGCCCCCAATGTGCCCATTATCTATTTCCCAGGTTTAATGTATGTAATGTTTGACACTTATGCATTAACCATCCGGGCGTCGCACCCGATAGACAACCCTCAGCTCGACCCCTTGCTAATCAATAATTAGCTCGAAGTCTGGCAGAGTTCGGTCAATAAGGAATAATTCCTGTCTTGTATGTACCAGGAAGTATGTGTGATTTGTCCCCCAGGCTCAACGTGAGCTGGTCGATGCAGCTCCAGCGACCGAGTGAACGTTGGCGACGAAGTCAATCTATCTCTCCGTTCTGATTTTCCTCGCCGATCATGGAACATTTTTTACGTTGGATACTCCGGTTGAAATCTAATTGAAATGTTGGATAAGACTCAGGATAATATTACACAGCATGGTCCCGTTTCGAAACATGCTGGGGTGTAGCTAAGTACACCGACCATATAGAATGTACCTCACTACACTACACCGTTACCCTCGACGAGTTGACCCCTCTCGGTGGGGCTGTAGATCTCGGGCACGTATGCAGCAGCTGAGGAAGTACTGGCTCGGGACTTGCCCCCCTACTCCGCTGCCTCCGCTGGCCATACCACTGGCATTGGCTCTGCATTGAATATCTTGAAGACCTTGTATGCAAACTTCGCAACCTGGCACACCGTGTCTCTCCGGAAGATAGCACTGCTTATACTAGTAGCGCATCCGTTCCACGGCCAGCGCGATGTTGGCTAACGATCACACGTCAAGGCCTTCCGGTGTAGAGCATTGGTGACCAGTTCAAGATAATGACGGAGCACAACAGTCATTTCCTAGCAGGCTCTTTTCCAAACTGAGATCTCCACGGGCCAAAGCTAGAATCCACCATTTGACCCCACCAAAAGTCATGGCTTTCTGGCTTCCAGGCCAAAGCCAGACGTTTGGCTGGCTTGGCTTTTGGCCCCGCCTCTGATTCTGTGAGGCCAAAGCCAGACGAAGCCGGGCCAAGGTCAGAACATCACTAGAACTTGTAAGTTTTAACGGTCCAGGTCCAGAAGTTGAAGGACATGCTGAAAGATAAACGAGAGGTAATAAAGGCTCTCTCCAAGTGAGTAGAATCTGCACCGTTATCTCCATGAAGTCGGTCCACACAGTCGATGGATAATCATGAAGCGGAACAATGCAAGAACAATGCATCCAAGGCCCGGGGCCCTGGCCGCCCTGTAAATTTGTCGTGTTTATGAACACATTTTTAAATGCTCCAGCCAAAATGGCCTGTTTTTAATTGGTTCTGGAGGGGTCCGCCAGGCGACTTTGATCAAAGAATTGTCACTTGTGGTTCACCGCGCTCATTCAACGTCGATGTGAACCTTCTCTGACGGTCAGATAAATCAGTGGCCCAGCTTCGGACATCACCTTGGCCGTCCAACACATTGTATGATTTGACTCCGAGACCATTCAGAATCTTGTGCGTCATCTAAGTTTCATATCTTCTTCAATATTCTAATCGCATGGGACCGTGGAATTATGAGTGCTCAAGTCTGGGCTTCCTGGAGCGAACAAAAGATGGTCACACCCTCCCTCCTACTGCACACTGGGAAAACTTTTATGGGGGGTAGTTTGTAAACAGGTTTATAAACGCCCTGTTTGCAAACCGGTATTTAATTTATATTAAACCGTGTTTTTAAATCCCTGGGAATAACTTACAGGGCCCTACAGTGGCAAGGGGGTAAATTCGAATCTGATTCATAACCATCCTCCACATCCATCAATTTAATCCGTTTCCGATTTTTCAAGCGGCACCGCGTGTGATCCTCTGAAAGAATAAGTTGCAAAGTGAACCAGGATCATGATTCCACGATCAACCATCCCTAAGCCCTGAATCTTGGCTAAATAAATAAATAAATCATCTCTCCTGAGTCTAGCCCGCATCGCACCCAAGTTCAATCTATTGACATCAATTGTCTGCACTGATTTTTTCCGCCCTGAAAAATTGTCGCCGGCAATTGCTAGGTTCGGAGCAAGCCTGCGCAGCTCCGGCCCGGCGAGCCGGACCTTCGCTGAAGGGGCTTGCTTCAAACTCCGTCAAACAAAGGACGTAGAAATGAATCTGTAGCAGCTGCAATCTTTACTCAAATGCTTAGCTATAAACTGGAGGATTGAAATGATATCTCTGAGCATACACGGGTACATATCCATCGGCACCCACACTTTGCATTGTCTTTTAATCCGTGAAATGATCGGCTCTTCCTGCATTTTCCGAAATCATCATCTCCATATCTAGGAAGTGCATTTAGATATATAGTATTGCGGTGGTTCCTTTTCGCAGACTTCTAATGGACCTTCACAAATATTTTGGCTATTTTACAGGAAGGCATGGTGAATGTCATATGTCACAACATGTCACACAGCGTAATCTGACCTCGACGCGTTGTCTACTTGCCCACAAGATGATTCTGAAACCTTTGGAGCATTTGGAAGGTCTCCCTGAACACAAAGGCGCGCTGGAGAGTAAAAAACCTGACCTCCAGAGTACCAAAAATAATGTGATTACTTCACACTATCCGACATGTGTTATATCCCTTGTAGAGACTGGAACTATGTGTGAGAGCAGTCAGAAATGGACAAGAGAATGATCTGTAAAATTTCAAGACTTGTTTAAACATATATAATGGCTGTCTGTGCCCGTTTGAGACTGTCAGAATGATTTTCTGGCTCAACTTCTTGTTTGCTACCATTACGTGGTTCCTCCACATATTAGGAATGGATAATGGATCAACAACACATCCCTCAGCAATAGCACCCTGTGGGACACTGGAAACTGATTTTAGAGCTCGTGCTTGGAGCAGGGGAAATATTTCGTGTCCTCGAGTCACGGGTCACATTGTGTCACAGTGTACATGATTTCGGTCGTTTTCTGGAATCAATGAGGCATAACTTGGAACACAGGTAACGGAACCCTCCGGAGTGACTTGTAATACAAAGTTGTATGCCTAAGGGATCTGGCTCTGACACAAGGGATTTTTTTGAGAAGAAATAAATATCTGTAGTGCACCTCAAAAAAAGAGTGAAATAGAGCACTTTTGGGAGGCTTCAAACTCGATGAATATAGAGCGGAATATTAAAAGGTCTGAGTGAATGTTACAGCCAGGTGGATAAACTAAAACTTTCATTAATTGACCAAGAGGCAAAGTGCCCGGGATGTGGCAGGAGAGCTCGATTTCTAGGTCCTCTGTTTGACGGAGTTTGAAGCAAGCCCCTTCTGACAGTCTTTGACTTTTCGCCCTGGTCACGTGCGCCAAATAAGGTAATCTGCGTGTCATATTTGTCTCAACACCGCAAAGGGTAATCCACAGCTGAACCACTCAGCTCGGTTCATGGCCACCGAGACCCATTATCTGCCCAATATGGGATCAAATTGGTGGCAAGAACTCATCCATCCCCTGTACTGCCATCCCGCCCGCTCATGGCCGCCTTTTCGTTCCGTTTTGATGCGCCCCCAGCCCCTAAGGACGCGTTTCCGTCCAACACGTCGTCGGACGCGTCGTCAGACGCGTCGCCGAGGCCAACAATTGATCTGGAACCCCTCTTTACGATACCTGACTACGTTCACGCCACACCTACGTCAGCTGCACCTGCTGATGCCGCTGTCGGAAGCTTCGAATACGATCTCCAGCGTAACTATAAGCTACGCTGGGATTCGTGGGAGGCAATGCGAGCGTGGATGAAGGCTGAACAACGCGACAAATCTATTGAATTCCTCAAGAAAGAGTGTCCTGCCCGCCACTCTGGAATAACAACATGGGAAACGGTCACCGTTTATATATGTGCCCGTCAGGGCAGCGGTGGCAAATCGGCGTATCAGCCGAAGCACGCCCGCAAGCGCAAGATTTCGACCAAGCGGACCGGATGCCCTTGCCGTCTTACAGTAAAGACGTATCCGGGGACGTCCGAGGTCTTGGGCTTCTACAAAGAGGAGCATTCTCATGCAACCGGAGACGAGAACCTCAAGTACACGCGTCTCGACGCCGAAACCCGCCAAGAGATTGAGAGACTTTTGCGGCAAGGCATGGACCCCAAGAAAGTGGTATGTTATTTCTATCCTTGTGTAAGGAGGCTCGTCGCTGAGTCTTTTATTGTCCCAGCTCGACCAGATCACCAAGAATATGTACCATGAAACCAAGCTGGATGACCTGCGTTCTAGACGAGCAGACCGTCGACATTTCGCCACCCGAGCAGACGTGCGCCGCATCCAAAAGATAATCGAAGAAGAAACTATTCGGCTTGCCTCCGGTGATGGCGCATCTGTCCTCGAATGGGTGAAGAAGTTACGTGAAGAGGGACATTTCGTGTTTCTCAAGCGCAGTGATGAAGCACCGCCCCCCGAGTCAGATCTTGAGCCCGACAGCTTTGTTCTCATCATACAGACCCAATATCAGCGCGAGTGCTGGGAGAAGTATGGCTCGCGTTTCGCAGGCATCGACGGCACCCACAACACGACCCATTACGAGAACATGACACTTTTTACGTTGCTTGTTCGGGACAATTGGGGGCGCGGTAAATATTCGACCATTATTCACACCTTTCTACGTTTCTCATGGTTCCCCAGGAATGCCCGCGGCGTGGATGATCTCTTCTAACGGGAAAGAGTCCACAATTGATTACTTTCTCGCCACCGTCCTTCTCGAGAACCCCACAATCTTTCCGAATATATTCATGTCCGACTTCGATTACGGGCAACTAAACTCAATACGCCGCCGCTATCCGAGATCTCGACTTCTTTTATGCTGGTGGCACGTACTTCATTCGTGGCAGAAGCATTTCGTCACCCAGCACCATCCTATGCTATGGGAAAGACTCAAGAAGTGGATACGCCTCACGGATCGAGCCGAGTTCGACGCATACTGGGGCGAGATCCAACGTCTCGCACCTGCAAGCGTTGTGAAGTATCTCGAGACGTACTGGATGAAGGAAGTCGAGCTCTGGTCGGCTGTATATCGCACAGATCGTACCATCTTCGAGCTCGGGGACACCAACATGCTCGTCGAAGCCTGGCACCACCTGCTGAAAGGGGATTTTCTGGAGGGAAAGCGGAACCGGCGCCTAGACCACCTGATCCACGCTCTCTACGACATCGCACTCCCGCACTTCATCGCTCGACATCACCGACAGGCAATGGGATTTGAAGGGCCAGACCTGGAATTGAAACACCGGCTCGAAGTCACCCGGCGGGCGGATTCAATTGCCAAATCTGACATCGAATATGATTCTGCCACCAGGAAGTATCGTGTCCGCTCCCAAACTGGCTCCAAGATATTCTACGAGGTGGACCTCGACGCCTACGACTGCACCTGTCTTTCCTTCCCCCTTATTCGGTTCTGTAAACACATCTGCGCAGTGCAGCATCATTTCCCCGAGGACCACAATACCGTTCCATTGGCTCGCTTGGAGATACTACCCGAGTCTGATGAGAATGACAGCAGCGATGAGTCGGACGTCGATATGGGGCACCGAGACGACCCAGAAGCTGTGCAGGCGGCGACGGACATGCAGAGCATTGCGGATCTGACTCAGCGTCTTGAGTCCCTCGCGATGTCCTGTCGTTTCCTGCCGTCGACGCAGCTTAATGGGAAGCTTCGCAACACCATTGCTGCTGCTTCACATGCATTAGACATTTTGGCCGAGGATCTACCGCCCGTCAGCTCCGAGTCAGTTTTACCCCGCAAGAAGCAGAAGATTGGGCCGAATGCGTCAACACAGGGAGACTTCAAGAATACTCTTTCCATCATGGGCGCCAAAGTCAAAAGCCACAGGCGCACAGACTATGGGCCGTACGGCGGCAACGTACAGTCTGGTACAAGAGCTAAATCAGACGCAAGAGGCCCAGCATCAATCACCTTCCCAGATGGCGACGACAGCGCATCAGATCCAGCGACGACAGCGAGTACACTCACGGCTTCGTCCTCCACTGTCCAGCCCTCGGCAGACTCGACTCCCTCATCATATTACCGCCCTCGGCCCAATGTCCCTTTACCGGCTGCCACCCTACCCCCTACCACACTATCCTCTGTGACGAGACCACCTCGACCTCTCCCTCAGGCCGTCACACCATTCGATGTGGATACTTTTGATATTGCGGGCAACAGCGCACTCGAACGGCTGAATAATAACCAGCTTCGTGCCTTGTGCTTAAAGTATCACGTCGACACGGCCCGTTCAAAGGAGGATAATATTAAAAATCTGCAAGAATATCACAGATCTTCTCAACGTCGTCGCGCGGTAGCCCCTCCTCCTCCCTCTTCGTCCTACTATCCTTATTATCAGCCTATGTATTATCCTCCTGTGTACTACCCGCCGCAACAACCTCATTAATACATGCATTCTGTCGGATCTGTCTCTGAATTAATTAAATTAGAACTTACTACTGCTACTGAGAGATTTAGGTGGTACTTCTGACTTTGCCACCGAGGAACAATGGCTCATTTGCAGAGACGAGCCAAGCAGCGGTTCGCCGCCGCTTTGGGTCAAAAGACAAATATGACACGCGAATTCCCTTATTGGGCGCACGTGACCAGGGCGAAAAGTTGCCAACTCCTTCTGACGAAGGCGTGTTTGGTCTATTTGTTTTGATGTTTGGTCTGTTTGTCTCGTCCGGCACGCACGGCATCGTCAGAACGGGGCTTGTTCCGAACCTAGGCAATTGCCGTCTTTTTGGGCGCGTGAGCAAATAGACCCCAATAGCGGACAGCCACCGGCCTCTTTCACTCCGCATCCATGGCCATCTGGCGCTCTTGCTCGCTGCGCGCCTCGTTAGCGCTCCGGAATGCCCCAGTACACGTGCAATTTCGCGCACTCGCGACGGCAGCGCCTTCAGAGGTTCGTCGGTTTCTGCACCCCAAACGCTCACCGACGCCCGAAAACTAGCTGAAAAAAACGGGGCTATATGATTTCCACGTGTCCAATGGCGCGAAGATGGTCCCCTTTGCCGGGTACTCGATGCCGCTGGCGTACGGAGACGTGGGGCAAGGTGCGCTACACCACGGTATCTTTATGCCCAGCGATTGATTCACGGTCGAAGTTGCAAGTCACACCCACGTCCGCACGAGTGTCGGGCTGTTTGACGTCGGGCATATGGTCCAGTCGATGTGCGTACAACCATATACTGCATATGCGCGCGAGCTTATCGCGTTGGACACGAAGTTTCCGTGGATCAACCGCGACGGCGTTCCTGGAGTGGCTGACTCCATCATCATTGTCCTCTTTGCAACCATACACCTCGACGCTGTCTGTACTCCTCAACGAGCGCGGCGGGATCATCGACGATACAATCATCACCAAACACGCCGAGGACGCGTTCTACGTCGTCACCAACGCCGGGCGCCGCGAGCGCGACCTCGACTGGTTCAAGCTGCGCCTGGCGGAATGGAACGCGGGCGAAGCGGGTGGGAAAGGCCCCGTCGAAATGGAGCTTCTGGAGGACTGGGGGCTCCTTGCGCTGCAAGGTGCGCGGCTCCGTATATTCCTGCTGGGGTCGTAATCAATACTAATATTTTTTTCCCTGCTAGGCCCGGAAGCGGCGTCGTACCTCCAATCGCTCACCTCGTTTGACCTAAAAACTCTTACGTTCGGCAAATCGGCGTTCCTCCCAATCGAGGGGTTCAATCTGCATGTCGCGCGCGGGGGCTACACGGGCGAGGACGGCTTCGAGGTGCCCATCCGTCCATCCGTCTTAGAATTAAGCACAGAAGCAAACACTCACCCGATGTAGATCTCGATCCCGCCGTCGCAGACGGTCGAGGTCGCGGAGCTGCTGTCCAAGGCGCCGGTGCAGCTGACGGGCCTCGGCGCGCGCGACAGCCTGCGCCTCGAGGCAGGGATGTGTCTCTACGGTAACGACCTCGACGAGGACACGTCGCCCGTCGAGGGCGGCCTCACCTGGGTCATCGGTTCGTTCTAAATGTACTACATAGCTCGAGCGTTCGCTGAGCGTCGACATATACAGGGAAAGAACGGAAGGAGACCGGGACGTTTATCGGCGCGGAGGGCGTACGAGCACACCTGAAGGACGGCCCGCCGCGGCGCCGTGTGGGCTTTATCGTCGAGGGCGCGCCTGCGCGGCGTACGTTTTTTTTCCCGTCCCGCTCATATCATCAACCTGATTTGGGGTTTTCTCTCATTCAGAGGGCGCCAAGATATTCGACCCCTCCACGAAAGAGCTCCTAGGTTCGTCCCCATCCCTCCTTTCCCATCCCTCCTCCGAGTTCATAATAATCTTTCATTTTCAGGGACGATAACCTCGGGCATCCCCTCCCCGACGCTCGGGAAGAACATCGCGATGGGGTACGTGCTGAGCGGGTGGCACAAGAAGGGCACAGCGGTCGAGATTGAGGTGCGCGGGAAGATGCGCGCGGCGGCGGTTACGCCTATGCCGTTTGTGAAGCCTAAGTATTGGCGCGGGGCCTGAGCTGAGTGAAAGCACACATACTAGCGGGCGCATTGGGCGCGCCTTGTCCATACTTACTTTGGATAAGCGACGCGTAGCATACTATGCCGGTGGAACTCAACTTCCTCGCTCGTATCCATGGAAAAACGAACGGATGCGATCGAATTCTGTGCAACTCTTGATTACACGGTTAGGTTGGACTAGTCGGTCCTGCTTTGCTCAGTGTGTTTTTGTGACACGAAACGGTGACAAATTTACAAAGCAGATGCGTGAACTAAACTCCAATATGAATAAATGGCATCCAGCGCTCATACGGAACTCCTGAATCTCGTAGCTTTCTCACTGCAATTTGCAGGGCCTCGGCTGTGTCTTTGGGTTCCGGGTGGTGCATGTTCAACCGTTTCAGCCTCTGCTTGTCAAACAAATGACTGTACACCGTCTCCGCAACGATGGGTCCGTCTTCGTCCATCATGGTCCACATGGTGCCGATTACTGCTTTGAAGCCTGCAGCAATGAAGGCTCCGCCCAAGTGCAGTGACTCGTTCACCATCTCTGTATCGCCTTTGCAGTCTGGCATGCCGCCAGAAACACGAACTCTGGATTTGGAAGAGACTTCTGGAGAATGGATCCCAGATCGAGTTGGTCGTTGTACAGTTGGAGAGAACTCTTTGTTGGATCCGCAGGATTCTGAACACCATGACAAGCAAAATGCATCCGATTGCACATCTGAAGTTGTTTCTTTGTTTGCTCAACAGTTGCCTGGCTTCCGCAAATTTTCTGAAATTCAACATTGCGTTTAGCACCGATTGAGACAACTCTTTTGACTTCCTCGTCGAAAGAAGACAATGTTCGAGCCCCGCCAGAGTTTGTGTGACACTCCAACTACACCAATTGTTGGTTTTGAACCATGTCCTTTTCCCTTCAGTGCATTAAGGAGGACTCCCAAGCCTGGTGCGTAAGATTGAACAAATTTGTCGGAGATGCAACGGTAGTCCTGTAAACATGCCGAGGGGACACCACCACTGATGTTTGGCAGAGACAGGGTTCTAACAATGAATAAGTACCTAGACGGGTGGAATAAGTGAGTACTGACACATTCCAGGACCCAATATATCGAAAAGACGATAAAGGATAGTAAATAACTCAACACGTCTCCTAACCCCTGCTGAACATCTCCCCGAACACCTTTATCTCGGTGGCCAGATAAACGGTCAATGTCTGATCTGCTGTTACAGCTGGCAGGCAACGTCTTCAAGGTCTATTTGGTCTATTGCAGTTCATCCACGGTAATATCCAGATTGATACAAATTGGCTGTGAGGCTGGATGGGGAAGAATGAGTGCATTGCATGAATGTGGGTGGGAGCTTAGGAGAACAACAGCACCATTCTGTGAGACTTGGCATAAATCACTGTATAGAGAAATTTCTCGAGGCCAGGTTGACTACGAATTGTCTCCAGAAGTTTATGTCTTTCTATTCGAACTTTGCATGGATCTGACTCCCTCCGGCGGATAAGCTCGACGGGATATGTTTCCAATAGCTTGGCATGGTCGAGAACGAGAAGTTCATGTATACTTGTTCAGCTGGAATTTTTGCTGCAAGATCATTGCGGGGCCTCTTTCAGCGAATTCTATATCCAGTTGAAGTTTGTTTTCCGCGATACAAATTGACACTGCATGAGTGATTGTGTGTTCAAGTTGCATTTTCTTTTGAGCCACTCGACGCACAGACAGAGAATTCCCCAGCCAGAGAACATCTGACAACAGATTAAGGACAAGTGCATGGGCCCTTAAGCTTTCAACTTTGTGTTCCTCCCCCAGATAATTGAGGCCTCCATTATTGATTCCCAATTTTGGGCTGCGTCCAAAGACCAGAAAAAATGTAAGAAAAGACTTTCAAAACATTCTGCATATTTGGCAGATGCATCGCTCAAATACCGTGCATCATTTTTGGACCAGAATTTTGCTACAAGCAAGAGAGCCCAGTTTTGGAGGCAGTGATGGCGTCGTGGATTGTCCCTGGGCAAAAGGTGGACGGCAGATTGAATGATCCCCAGTGCTCTGTCAAGGTTACCCTGGTCATTCTGCGTGTCATGCTGTTCCTTGACAGACAATGCCAAGTTCTGGATGGATGCAGCACAATTTCCATCAGAGATTCAGGAGTTGGTTTGATGCTATCTTCTATAGAAACATGTTCGATGATGCTCCCTCCCTCTTTTGGCTCTTTATGTTTAAAATGCAACGATTTGTGTGTACCTTCTGCTGAATAGGTATGAGCCAGAAACATGAGAGCCTTCTCATCACATTTCATTGCAGCATCAAGGTCCATCATATGTTTTGTTGCTTTATATCTTTCTCTGAAAGAGGTGGCCAAGTTTTGGAGGCATTGAAGGTATTCTCGAGATCCGACAGGAGTCAGTTGAAGGGCTTCTTCATTTTTTTCCGGAGCTTGTTGAAGATACTCTAGATTACTGGGATACCAATACAGTTGTGTCAAAGATGCAGCCAAGTTTTGCAGACCCCTTGGGTCTTGCCGCTGTTTTTTTAGGGTGGTTTGACTAAGACCCAATGCAACCACTAGATCATCAGAGTTTCCAGAACGCTGGTATCTTAATCTGTACGTTGATGCCAAGTTTTGTAAGCGCTTAGGATGCTCGGGATCATCCTCTGGTGTGCTTTGGATGGCCTTTTGATTATTTTCCAGTGCATCCTGGAGGTCGTACATGTTCCCGGAAGTTTAATATCGCTCTATGAGACACGCAGCCAGCAATTGGGTATATGCCGAGTTGTCTGGTCGTTGGCCAACTGCTGTTTCGCTCTGCACTATTGCGGTCTGAAGGAGCTTCGGTGTTGTCCTTCCGGAGACATAATATTTCTCCAGTAATCCGCGCATGCGGATTGCATCATAAACAGCCGCCGGCAGGCTTCCATGCCTCGCATTTGTACATTTGATAAGTATCACAACATAAGAACGATAGATGAGTATCCCTGGCAGCGCTGGACAGAGGAAGAAAACATACAGAGTTGACTGCGGTACGTGGCTTTACTGCATACATGTAAGTCTACTTTAAGCCGCCGTAAACGGAAGCTTTCAGGAAACTTGATCTATGCTTAGACTCGCAAGGCCAGTCTACGTCCACAGTGCTCACACAGAGAGCTGGAGCAACAGACGAATGCTCACTAACTTTAGGTATGGGCCCTGAAAAGCCTAATGGTGCAGAGTTTCATATGCATTTTCCCACAGCCAAACAGTGCAATTAATACAGTGAATTTTCCCGGGTGAGTTCGATTTCCGTCGCTCTAAATTTCGCATTTCAGAGTGGGTTCAAATGAGCACTGAGTCATCGGTTTTGGAATTTACAGTGCGGACCTCAGTCATCTGCCATCAGTATTGTTCGAGACGGTGGCCACAGTGTTGGCAAAGCGCGGTTCACTTTCATTTAGTTTCTAAATTGGTTTCGAACCTCACTGGCATCACCGCGTGGGTACCCTCAGGCTGACCAGTGTTTGAAAAGTGCTATCACTCAATTCACTACAAACATTACAAACTCCTGGACCAGTAGATCTCGCAATTCTCGCCGATGGATCGGGCAGGCAGGCATGCCCCGACAAAGTCGGGCCTGACTGTTACATTACATAATCGAGTAGATTTCCTGTATAACTTGTGAGGCCCTTTACTGCCAGTTGAGTACAGTTCATTTAATTTGTACCAAAGAACTTGAAAGAAGATTGAACAATCTAACCCAGAAATTCTTTCTATGGCTTGCCTGAGGCTTTAAATTTGGATAAGTCTAATCAGCAAGCCCCCGTACTCGTGTACGGGGGGTTGCCAAATAGCAGATGGCTATTCAGCAACCCCTACAATGTCGTGCTCCCCGGCTTATCGCAGATACATCACTCGCCGGGTGATTCAGTATATTCGGCATCTATAGCGGACGGTAGAGGTCACGCTCCTAGTTTAGGTCGTGCTTTGCATCTTGGAGATCTTGCCACCGATCATCGCAGTAATGCACTGTTTTTTATCGCTATTTTGTTAACTTACGGTGTGGTGTAGCCTTTTTACCCTCCTTTCTCACCTCTGAATTCCGCAGGAATTTTCCTTGGTAGTATTTAAGAGACTGCCTGGCACTGCCTGAAAATTCAGACTTCCCACAGGGTGGTAGTAGTTTCGGATCACGGGCTGATGTTCTGGGTCGCCAGAACTGTTGTTCACGGAGCCACCAACCGGGTCAGAATCAGGCCAGTTGTCCTGGCCGTCTGACCAGTCTGTTTTGCCACCCACTCGTGGCGAAATAATCGCGCTCCAGGAGTGTGCTTTGTATAGTGGGACAAGTTCAGAGTGCACTCTGCCGCATGCGCCATCAGTCTCAATGTACCGGCATGCTGATCCAAGGAGGGGTTGCTGAATAGCATCAGCAATCAGCAGGTTGCTGAATAGCAGCAACCCCCGTACTGCCAAGGGGGGTTGAATTATCCTTTAAATTGGGCTTAACTGAAGCATCTCATTGGTTAGTGGGCTCTGCCGCAAAGCGCGCCACAATTGTTATTAGGCTAGAGAGCAAATAAGAACACCATCCGAGCAAATAATGATTGGACGTCAAACAGCGGGTAAGTTCGTGGTAGGTAGGTAGGTAGGTAGGTAGGTAGTATTACACGGCCGGTCCCACTTAGGAACGCCGGTTTCCAGGGAGTAGCGAAGTGTACACGCGCAACGTACACTATTGCCCCTGGACCTCCCTACACCCCCATAGCCGAGCTCACGGACGCAGTCTTGCGATCACGTCGCAAAATCTCGCCGCGGTAGAACTACAGGAATATAAGAAAGTAAAATTAGCACAAAAACTGAAGGGACCGGTTGAATCAGAACAAGCATATTACAAGCGGAAGACAGGTATGGCATAAAAGATTTCGAGGACTTCATGCGTGAATTTCGCCATGAGTGCATCATTAGGTCGGGAGTGTATCATGGTCTTCAAGAACTCCACATTAGTGTGTTCGGCCATGTAGCGTTGAAGGTCTGGAGAGTTTGAGAATAATTTTTGCAGAAAGCAACGGCGAAGTTCAACCACTTTGTCTGATGACGTGCAGTTGATTAACGCGTGTTCTGGCGTCTCAATTTCCTCTTTGCAGAGCCTACAAAGCCGCTCCTCCCGGGGCACGGGCTGGTGTGCATGATCCACGTAACACAATATTTCGGCGGCGAATTGGTGAGTTGAAAGCATGATGGAAGTGGAAGTCAAAGCTTCCCGGTGCTTTGGGGTTCTCACCATCGTCAGGTAGTGCCGCATTTTAGAAATAACTTGCGTCGGGGATTTGTCCTTCTGAGGTTCAAGCCTGACTTGCAGTAAATAGAGCTTGTCTGACGAGTTGATTGCGTCCTGTAGCCAATCCAGCATGAGCTTTTCAACCGTTTTAGCGTCGTCCTGTACATCTTCAATTGAAGTAGTGTCGTTCAGGACTAGTACGGGGCACTGGAACGGCAATCTTGATGCAGCCGTGACTAAATCTTTAGCCCAGGATTTTTTGCCCATGGTCAGCAGTTGTAAAGAACTGTTTAGTGCTGCGCGGGCATAATCTTCCGGATGGAGGCCAAGGAAATAGACTAAGTGGCTCAAGATCAATAGGAGGCGTCGAACTCTAAGCTAACTTGAACTCGAACTAGATGGTTTCCGTGAATGTCTTCGTTATCCGGCGAAATTTCGCATCCATGGATTAAATGACAGTCCGCTTTAGCCATGTAAAGCTCCTTAAGCTCTTTTGGTGTTAGTCTTCCGATCATGTCTTCGATTGCCATGATTCGGTGTCCACAGTACCGTGCTGTACGTGATTTGACCTTGTAATGAGCCGCGAGCATGTTTTGGGTGTCTGTTCTGTGTTACTCCGACATATTTCTCTTCAGCGGTGATTTCTAACTCAGTGGTTCCCAGAATGAATACCGGGTGCGGCAGCAGCAGACGTCTCCCATATCTAAAGATCAAGATTACAGTTTTGATCAGGTTGATGAGAATAAAGTTGCGCGCGCACCAGGCCTCAAGTGTGCAAAGTTTTGCTTGGAGCCCAAGAGGAGACAGTGATACCAAGAGAATATCGTCCGCTTGAGCAGGCAGAGAAATGCGAACAGCAGCCAAGAAAACATCGTCTCTGTCGGGCATCATTTTGAGATCGGCCAAAAACAGGTTCCAAAGAATTGGCGAAGCAGGATCTCCTGTAAGGAGTCCAATGAGAGCATTGAATGCTTCAGATTCCCTATCTCCGTGGCGCACATAGTAGGACATTCGTTTATATAGCATTCGGAGCCAGTCGAAGATTGCATCTCCCATTCCCAAGCGGAACAATTTCAACCACATGGTGGGTTGATCCGTGGATGGAAAGGCGTTTGACGCGTCGAAGGCGGCTACATATACAGTGAGTCCGTGAGCCCTAGCCCAGTCTCGTACGCAGTGGAGAATGAACGGGATATTATTAGTTCGACAGCCCGGTCTGAACCCATTTTGCCACGGCGGGATCAAGCCCCGTGCCTCTGCCCAATCGTAAATTCTCCAATGAATGAGCATCGTCAACGCCTTCAGAAAGCAGCTTTCCAGGGCTATTAGCCTGTAACTGTCAGGGTTGTCGTGCGGTTTCGGTCTCTTCAGGATTCCGACTAGGGCTGACATAAACCAGATTGTGGGGCATCGTTCTTTCCAAAGCACTCATTGCATAGGTGGGCGAGGTCTTCATTTGAAATTCCCAGTAGCTCAATGTATGAAGCCTGGTCCTCTCCTGCCGAACTGTCGAGCGAATGCTTACGCAGGTGGTCTTTGAGCCGACCCATATCGTCCTCCGTCCATTTGCGGGTGAAGAAACCTTCCGGAGTTTCGGCGACTGTCTTCTCGGGCAGCAAACTCGCAAGAATCTTATTTATTTCATGCTGGGCCGAGTCGAATTGTTCCGGAAGGACCTCTAGCGGGTTTAACCTCAATTATCTCAGTCTCGAGAATAGAAGCACGAGCACGCCGCGGGTGGGACATCGTTACCATTCGGGGAGTTCGCATCCATGGAGTGGTATACTTGCCGAGCCTTGGCGAGTGACCGGTTCGCAGTTGTTTGCTGGGTTACTGCCTGTTACCGCCTAGCTCTTCACAACCCGGATATAGACTGATCGTAATACGGTCAATTTAATGGGATGATAGAGATACATACACTTTCAGCCGTAATTAACCGTCCTGTCCCGGACAGTAATGTCGAAAGGTCAGCTGGTACGGTACGGCCCAAAAATAGTCCGTCCGGTAGGAATTCTAGAGATCATAACCGTAACGCCAAGGGGTTGTTAAAAGTTTGTCAGGATGACTGCAGGAAATATCTGAGGGTGTAAATATGACTCGAGAGGAATGAAACCGCGGGAGTTGAGGGTTTGCGTGCATGGCGGTCAGAGCCAAGCTACGGCCTGTTCGGTCAGCATTGGCGGTATCACAAATGCGGGGTTTCGATCACCGTCGAATTTAAAACTATTCCAGTGATGGACAACGATTTAAACGTCGTATTCAGTCGCATTGTTCGACGGAAGTATTGACCTATAGTACGGTAAATCCAGTTCCGTCAGATGGAAGGGCGAAGAGGCTGGACAGTGCGGGTGCCCTGCGGAACCCGTATAACCGTCCGATACGTTTTCGGTCAGCAGCCCTAATATCATAGAACAATGGATCGACCGGGACCGGTCCGACCAACGTTAACCCAGATCTGCACAGGGGCATCGCGTTTCGCTTCGAATCGGACGGATATTTTTCATTATCTCTTTTGGTCTGCAATGATCATTTTCAACCAAACATATTTTGGGTCCCGAAACGGCATACAAGCGTTGGAAACTTCGGCTCCCATTACAATAAAGGCAAGACGTAAAGAAACCGCGGTTTATTTACAGCGTACGAGCCCAGAGGCCGAAACACACGTCGGCGAGCTGATCGGAGATTTTCTAACCCCCCCTGTAGCCCAAAATTGGGTGAGAGACAAGTGAGAAGCCACAATTTTGTGATTTGTTGGTTCACTCCTTTTCTATAAAAAATTAGATTCGGATTCAGGCCCACGGAAACTTCATATGGCAAGAGGTTGGTGCCTTATTCATACCTCTCGCCTACTGGCAGTCTGAGTCTTGGTCTGAGTCTACTGCGTAAAGTGTACGGTCACATGATACTATCAAACACGACCAAATTGAAACGCGAGCGATCAACATCACTGGAGTCGTGGAGTTGGGCGGAGCCTGAAGCTCACTCGTCCGACACGTGTTGCTAGACGACATATACAGTCAGCGTTGAGCGGATTTTCTCTCAAGTTTGCAGAGCTTCGAAAGAACCGAGACAGATAGGAACAATTCGGCGCGAGCACCAGGAGAACTCGGCCTTCTGTCGTGACAGGGTACAGAATTAGCTTATACAGAGAGCCAAACTAGCAGCCGTACCCAGCGAAGAACCGAATCATAGCGAGCACCTTTTGCCGCTTCGCTTCCCGGTGATAGGCAACTGTATTTTTCCCTAGAGGTCACGTATGGGGCAATGGCCGAAATGAAGTCAGATGGTCCCTGCGTCGTAGGGCCTCGTTGGATGCATCCCCGCAATTTTCCGATCCAAAATACAAGAGATAAACGATCTCCCCGGTAGAGCCGTCCCCGAGACTGTCCGGAGCGATAGCCAAGATGAAACCAGATGGAGATATGGCCCCTGAGTCGTGGATCCACGCCCACAATTATTCGAGAAGACAAGAGAATCGATGAAACGATAACGGGAGGATCGTGCGCACATTAGGGGTGCGGCCCTCGTGGGGCATGGTTTTAAATTTCCGGGTTTTACATGAGGGAACACACCATGCAGCCCACTAAACAACCAAAATCTCCCTCCACCGGTCAGAAGGGCCCCAGAGCTGGCTTCGGTTCCTTCCAGCAGCTCCGCCCGCTGATCGCCCAGCCCGACCCTCACATCCCACCCTATTCCCTCCTTGGTCCCAATGGCAAGACCCAGCCTGGTCAGAGCAGCGTCCCCCTCAGAAAGTCGCCGGCAGGCAGTCAGGCGGGGAAGACACGGACTCCAAACAAAAATAAATCGTCCTGAGGCCCGAGACAACGGAGGGGTGGAGGCGCTAGCGTAGAAAGGCTTCGACGGCGGCGCGGGAGTCGATGAAATAAAACCCAACAGAAAATAAGCTGGCGGAAGAGATCGGCGGGTTGGAACGGTACGCGGCGACGATGGCCGTACCTTGTACTATAGGATGTGGATATTAAAATATGTCAAGGGGCCGTGGGTTCTCTGGTCGCGCAATCTCTATCTTTCTTCGCTGAATCATGTGCAATTGGGGTCTGGCGTCGATAAAACGTCTCATGGAATTCTTGCGATATACGCAGCGCACACTGCGCTTGTCCGTGACGTGCGTGGACCTCATCATGGATGTACACCAACCCTCCGAGTCCGAGTAAGCCGAGATAATCGCAGGCACGGCGGGAGCACGGCGACGCATACTCCCGACGGAACAAATGATCATGGGGATGCACAATGCGCGTCGTGCGGGCTGCGTGAAGCTGCGCGAACCCGCGCATTGGACGCACCGAACTCCGAATCGGAAGGTTTGAATCAAGATGAATCGTTGGTAGGTAATAATTTAGTGCAACAGTGGCACGTCCCCGATAATCTTATCACGGCGCGTGGATACATACGGAGAGGGTGAGCAGCCACCTAACGATGCCTGCTTTTGTGACGCAAAATCCGGACCCAATTGCGACCTCGGATTAAATAGAGTTCAATTTAAGCTCAATCGCGATCGGGAGATGATGAATGAGGTCCTGGTTTCGTGGCGGGAGGGTGGAGTAATAGCTTGATGGTCGATTCTGATGCTGGGAAGACTCGGCGGACCTGGGCCAGCAGCACGCTGTGCGTGGAGGAAGAGCGGTGGCCAAAAGGTAATCCAAAGGCGTCGAATGAGATGGTCTGATGCCACCTCATGCTTGTCACTTAATCCGCCGTCGGGAAATAGATAAACGTCTTCCGGTGAGTGACGAGGGCGCGCCCTCCGACGTGGGGTGTACGGTGATGACGGGGAGACAATACAGTGATTGTCCGCGGATGCTGGATGCTGGAAGGTGTTTGTGACGGGCCGATCTGGGCGCAAAGTAGCAGGGCCTGACTCGGAAGTAGAAGGGATATTTTCCCTCCCACATACCATGACCGCCGACGCACATGAATAATGCGAGCAGGTGCCGTGAGAGGCTCGCTGTGCCATGGGGCCACTGCTGCGGACGGGAGAAGGGACCCACTGACAGGTAGTCCAAGAAGCTGCGAACTTAGAATGATTGAAATACATACTTCAAGTTAGGAAAATGCAAGCTCAATTCAATCAATCGCGAGGGTCGCGATAGTTCTAGTAGGACGTGAGAATCGTTTTCGACCTTTCTACAATTCGGTCGACCGTCGCTTCGACCATGCATCATTCTATGGTCCTGTCAGGTCCCGTCAGTTAATTCAAAGGCACCCAGGGTTACGGAAGCAAAGTTCTAAAGTGCTGTACTCGGATCGCCGGTGATGCTTCCATGAAGTACGTACAACAGCGTGGGGACGCACCCGCACCAGTCGCTCCATGGAGACGCATGCCCCATTTAGCCTATGACAATTCCCGTGTGGCAGAGAGATTGGCCAGCTCAAACAGCCATATATTATAATGAAGCCAGCCATCGCCTTGAACCTTCTGGGGGGACCAGCGCAACATATCGTCCTTGCTTGTGCAAGCTCTATTTGGATGGGGAAGCTCATTTTGAAGGCGGTCCAGTTCAGAGCCGACGGCAAGCAGAATTGTGGGACAATCGCGTCCACAGGTACGGTACCACACGGGGTCGACTCCCGGTGCAGCTTTAATAAATGGGCATTGGAGGTTCGGAGCAGTGACGTGCGGAGTCTATGTCCAAATTAGGCATAGAGGCGGGTGCAGCAGCAATATATTGATCACATCTCCTAAGTTAAACTTGGGCGGCGAAGCTCCAAAGCAGCTCAGGAAGCTGTCGAGGCCATTGGAGGTTCGGAGCAGGAACGAGCCAAGGAGTTTGTAATGAAATCAGGCGAAGACGCGGGTATATGGGTGTAAGCAGAGGTAGAAGACAGCCTTGTTCTAGTTTTGTTTGCTCGTTTTCGAGAGCAAGGAGGCAAACGATGTCGCAAGGAATATAAGAAAAAAACAAGTGACGCCGGCACCTGGCATTGCATCACTGATCTTCTTAAGCGGCGGTGGCGTTACAACAGCTTTTTGCGCGCAATTCCTTTTGTCTACGGGAGTTTTATATGGCGGGCACTACTCTCACAAAAGTTCAGATCCATCGGCAACCTCCAAGCAGTGAAATGACGCCTCGTTTCGCTCTCACGTACCGTTTCGCTTCAATAACCCACAAGTTGTGGGTTATTCGCAGGAAAACATCATAAGCCAGTGGAGATCTAAGGGAAGTCAGTGAGGTCCATTTCCGGTAGGGCTGGGGAGGCGTACTGGAAACCAATGGTTTCCATTGGGGTCCAATGTACGGCGATTCAGTCCGGCGCAGGCCAGTGCCGACCAGTGCCGATCGGCCGACTAGTCCGCGCCACGTATATTTACCTATATTTACTGGGAGCTCGCAACCTTAATTTTGATTGCTTCTCTGAGAGCCGGATGATTCGGATCAATTCTCCCAACGCCTTGCCGGTCCTTGCCGACGTCTCTTTCCCTTTTACCTCCACCATTCCCGTGACGTCGAGGCCCAGGCCCTTCCCCTGAAAACACAAGCTCTGCCGTCGGGGACGATCTACACGAGGGCGTGAGCGGTGGATGTGCAGCGGCAGAAGGATCAGGTACCAATACAGGGCCGTGCGCAAACCGCTGCGCAGCGCACACATTCCCTAATCATCTGGACGTCGAATTTCTAGCTGCCAAGCGCGCCGAGCCGCAGTGAGCGGGGGCGGTGTAAACGAGCATTGGGAACGTCAGGACATCTGGGGCTCTGCGTGCGCATGTGATACCACTGCGATGCATACGGCGGCATACGATCCAAGCTTAAGGCGTATCACCCATCAACCTCGAGGAGAGTCTACGCATCATTTCGATTAATCAATCCTAGCCATCCTAAATTAACGGTGGAAGATCTCTAACTCCGGGTCCTTCCTTCCCGCTCGCTGGACCAACAGCGGGCGGAATTAGTGCTCTAATTCTCTATTTTCTAAGCTTCAATGCTGTACCGCCCTTGTACTTACCACTCGTCTATCCAGTACATTTGCATTTGCTCACGTCGGACACTAACAATTCGCGACGCCTACCACTCAGGAAGCTACCCAGGAAGCACGGTGCCCGACGGAACCCGGCCCACAGCTATCTGCTTGCGAAATTAAGCGGAACTGGTCCGATGAAACGGAATTTAATAACACTGCGCCTTGCCATGGATGCTGTCATGCAGTGCGTACATGTCCCAAGGAACGGAGGGTGTTTCTGGCCGTGCTGTATTCGAACAGCCCTGCGCACATCGGACCGTTTTGGTTTCAGGCCCTCCTTCTAGCGCTGTAGGGCTGTGTCTTGCCTTCCATTTTATCATGACCTTGACTGCGACGGGAGCATCGCTCCCCACTCTTGTGTGGTGCTTCTCTCAAGTGTTGTGGAAGCGAAGGTGTTAATTTCATGCTGTATTGTCCTCTTTGCAGCCGTACACTTCGACACTGTCCCTGCTTCTCAACGAGCGTGGCGGGATCATTGATGACAGGATCATCACGAAACACGCCGAGGACGCGTTCTACGTCTTCACTAACCCCGGGCGCCGCGGACGCGAATTCGACTGGTTCAGGCTGCGTCTGACCGAATGGAACTCCGGCGAAGCGGGCGGAAAAGGTCCTGATGAGATGGAGCTGCTCGAGGACTGGGGGCTCCTTGCGCTGGAAGGTGCGCGGCTCCATATATTCCTGCTGGGGTCGTAATCAATACTAATGTTTTTTCCCCTGCTACGCCCGGAAGCGGCGTCCTACCTCCAATCGCTCAACTCCTTTGACTTGAAAACCCCCACGTTCGGCAAATCGTCGTTCCTCCCAATCGAGGGGTTCAACCTCCTGCCCGTCTCCCGCGGAGGCTACACGGGCGAGGACGGCTTCGAGGTGCCCATCTATCCACCCTTCTTAAAATTAAACGGCGAAGCAACCGCTCACGCGACGTAGATCTCGATCGCGCCGTCGCAGACGGCTGAGGTCGCGGAGCTGCAGTCCAAGGCGCCGATGGTTGACAGGCCTCGGCGCGCGCGGCAGCCTGCGCCTCGAGGCGGCGATGTGTCTGTACGGCAACGACCTCGACGAGGACACGTCGCCCGGAGTCGAGGGCGGCCTCACCTGGGTCATCGGTTTGTTTTAAATGTACTACAACGCACCAGCGTTCGCTGAGCGGGGAAATATACAGGGAAAGAGCGGGGCGCGGACTCCGGAGGGTGTACGGATGCACCTGAAGGACGGCCCGCCGCGGCGCCGTGTGGGCATTACCGTTGAAGGCGCCCCTGCGCGGCGTACGTTTCCCCCCCTTCGTCTTGCTCATATCATCAACCTGATTTGGATTTTTCTCTCATTCAGAGGGTGCCAAGATATTCGACGGTTCGTCGTCGTGCCCTCCTTCCCTGTCCTCATGGTCTAAATCAAACGAATAACATTTTAATTTATTCTTCAGGGACGGTAACCTCGGGCATCCCGTCCCCGACGTTCGGGAAGAACATTGCGATGGGGTACGTGCTAAGCGGCTGGCACAAGAAAGGCACAGCGGTCGAGATCGAAGTGCGCGGGAAGATGCGCGGCGGCGGCGGTTACGCCTATGCCGTTTGTGAAGCCCAAGTATTGGCGCGGGGCCTGAGCTGAGTGAAAGCACACATACTAGCGGGCGCGTTGGGCGCGCGTTGTGCATACTTACTTTGGATAAGTGACGCGTAGCATATTATGCCGGTGGGAACTCAACTTCGTCGCTCGTAATCCATGGAAAAACGAACGGATGCGATCAAATTTGTGCGACTCTTGGTTACATGGTTAGTTTGGACTCGTCGGTCTGGCTTTTGTTCAGTTTCTCTCTTTTTGGACAACGCGAAATGAGAAATTTCCAAAGTACTTAATATGTGAATTAAACTCTAATATGAATATTAATAAATGGCATCCAGCGCTCACACGGTCCTGAATCTCGTAGCTTTCCTAAAAGAGCTTACTAACTATAAGATGAACTCCCTAAATGCATATAACATGTTTTCAGTGGTCATAATGACTCTTTCGAAGGTGTTGAATAAATGTGGGAGTCCAACAAGGACTCCGGGATTTTCCGTACCCACCTCCTGGACCTCAACAACAAGGTAAAATGGATGGTAGACCATGAGAGCACTCAAAATAAACTAAAATATGCTGTGAGATATTCACAAATCACCAGTTCATCACTTACATTCAATCTGCACAGAGAGACCCGGGTCTGCTGAATATCTGAACCGCCCTGCTTGGACCCTACTTCGGGTCGGGCTTGGGCTTGGGCCCTCGATCCTGGCAACACTAGCGCTGCGGCGTTTGCATGGTGAAATAGCCACGATGCTGCCCGGGCGGCCACATGGTACTACCCTACCCAGACCCTGTGCCAATTGAATGATTTTTCTTGCGAAAGTTATGATCAATGAGAAAGTGAAATAGGCTCTGTCGCCCGTCTCTCAGATCCGCACCAAGTCGCCGGAGGAAAGCAAGAGCTGCGGTCACTGGCCACCGACGTTGTGCGGCCGGCGTGGGCGTCCGAGTAGCACTGGTGATGGCTGTGGTTGTGTAGATGTAGACTTGTTACCAGTCTGCCTACAAATGGCAAAAAATGTGGCAAGCACTTTGCCGTAGACAGACTGGTACAATTCGGAACGATCAATTGGGCTGAGCCTGGAGTTTGAATTTTTCTTGTGACCCACGCCCTGGCCTCAAATTTAATTATTATCATTTTCTCGAAGTTGAAGACTTCATTGGGGGAGTCATATATTGACTTTTGTGTCTTCAGAAGTTTAGTGTATAAGCTCCCGGGATCACAGCGTTAGTTTGATTGATAAACTCACTATCGGACCGAGCCCCGGTGATCGGCGTGATCGGCACCACCCAAAATTTCAAACTCCGGGCCCAGGTCAATTGTTTGTTCCGAATTGTACCAGTCTATGGCAGAGAGTTTTGCGCCTCGTAGACAGACTGGTCACAAGTCTAGTGTAGATGTACAGCAGCAGCTGGGACATCCTGCGGCCTTGAGCCAGCTCGAACTTCCGGCAGCACTGGTACATCACTGACGGATCAGTAGCCGATATTCACACGCCTCTAAATTTGCTCTAAATTTACAAGTCGCCAAGTACTTCTAAACATCCTACATGTACCCCGCTAGCCTCGTCTGGCTTCCATTTCTTGCCTGAGAATATTTACTCAGTCCATTTGAAACTCCGCAGCTACGAGATTACGTGATTGTTTGGACCAAACAAGTCGTTTGGTTGATCGCCTTTCTCTTCCTTTTCTCTCGACCTGCATTGTCGCCGCTGTTGACAGCATCCTCCGCACCCGTATTCTTCAATCCAACCGTCCGGAGATTTCCGACATCGCCACCCCAAACTATCCTCGGGTTGTCGTACTCACAACTTAAGCAGGGGCACTGGCATGAGACTGAAAGAAGGTGAGAATTAAAATTTTGGCTAGGCTGCCAGACCTCCCCCCTTTGGCACCGTACTTATAGGCCTTTGGCAAGTACCACAAACCCGTCGTTCTATCCCCAATGCTTTATGCTCTCACTGTGCCCCGCGCTCCGCAAACTGCATTCGCGCACCCGCTCAATGAGTCAAGCGTCCTCTCCCTTGTCCGCCTACAAGCCTCAAGACCTTGCAATTCTTCGCCCTCAAGCCCCATCCTAGAGTTCCCTGGAACTTTCCTCTCACTCAAATCCTCTCCTTGCCACCCTCAGCGTGCATTCGTACTTGGAGGCAAGAGATAGCTCGTTGCCACTTATGTCGTACCATTAGTGTATCGGTGTTTTGGTACGTCCATTCAGCTATATCTTATATTCCACTAATTCACGTCTTTCTGAGCCATCGCTTGCTAAAGCATACAAATTTGCGTCGGCTCGGCTAACGAGGATGTATGATAGGAAGTCTCGCTATCGCTTGTAACGGTTCTCTACAGAGCCCGAGCCCATCCTGCGAGGTCGCTGCCCGCACCAAGTCCGCACACAATACCGCCGTCACACCCCCGCTCCGCCTTGTTTTTTTCAGTCGACTCCTGCGCCGTCGTGGCCCAGACTACGGCTTCGCCCGCACCTCTTCCGAGTCGCTTTGTGGCCTCACGTCGTTTTCCTGTTGCTTTGGGTGGGCGCATTCCCCGCCTGATGCCCGGACGGCAATTTTTGTGGCTGGCCGCTGCTCTGCGTCCTGCTCTGCGGGCCGAGGAGGTGCATGTGGGGAAGGTGGGGCGTGGGCTGGAAAATGTACGGCCGGGGCTGCTGGAATTTTCCCCAGCCAGGTCTCGGGCCATTCTGTCCAGGAGAGAAGGAATTCGAAGAGGAGGAGTTCTGTTGTTTGGATGGATTCGAATTCATGGTAACATGCCCTTCCTTAATTTTCAACCCATAAATTTAAATCCCCTGGTAGTGGGTCCAATGTGCCCACAGTTATATCGGCTGGATCGCATAATTGGGGCCCTGGTTCCCGTGCCAGGGTCCGTCTTTTCACCTAATTTCGCCACGGTTATCCGACTCTCCCCCATGGCGTTCTCCGGTAAGTGATTGTTATCCCCGGTACATTCAGCCGGATATTTCCAGTATCTTTGAAAGTTGCGGCAACCGTCTTTGGCTTTGGCTCTCTGTTTACACGAATGCGAATATTCCGCAGTATGTAAACATTTTTGTATAATACGACCTGCAGCTTCCCCCCTTTCTTCATTCGACACTCACTCCCCGAGCTGTAGAACTTGCGATCCCAGAGGCTTCGTCCGCGCTAGCATGGGCAGGTATAAGAGTCTGACGAAAATAATTTTATCTTGACAGATGAACCGGGTTTTGATGTGAAAAAACGTAATACCCCATTGGCATATTCGGCTAGGTGATTCGAACCGAATAATAATATTGAATCGAACGCGCAAAAAAATTATCAACGGTCAGCGGATAAATGAGCGGGCGACCAGACGGCGTAGTTTCAGCAGAGCGTTTTATGCGACTGATGCTTGATGTGCAAAATTTGGTGCCGCGGAGGGCTTCCTGTTTTTGAAATAATATGATTTGCTGCCGCGCGCATACGCGCGCGTAAGGACACGGTGCGGGGGATGCGAGTAGCGAGCGGTCGAGATCTCAATTGTATATGGCCCACCCGCTCAAAATTGGGTGATCCGCCTGCTCCGGTTCCCGCGTGGTTACGAGAAGATCCTCGGCGACGTCGAGCCCATAAGGGGAAAGAAAATCACCAATAATGGGCAATCCGCCGACCACGCATGCTATTACCTGAGGCAGCGTGCATATGTCAAATCAGTGATAAGCTAGCGCCAGTTCGGATAGACAGGGTCGCGACACGGCAACCAGCTGCCGTTGGTGCCAACCGTCCGCTGTTTGAGGAGCTGGCCCAGCTGGGGAGCAGAGCCTAGCAGAGCGCGGCAGGCCTGGTCGACCCCACGCCCTCACAGACATGTCAGCCAGGGTCGGCACAGCTGTGCTGCTACGAGTTCAAAGCTAAATCACAAGCGAGATGTGCACCTACTCGGCAGACGTCAACAGACGTCAGCTCAAGTCGGCAGGCTCGACGGACCCCTGAACGCAGCGAGTCACTTTCAACCACGGGACACGGCGGATTCGGTAGACCCAGTCTATTTGTATCGCATATTATCTCGTCATATTCACATAGCTCTCCAGCGCGGTGCGAACCAACTCCGCGACGGTAAATTTAATTCGATTTTTTGAACCGCAGAGCTAGATACGGGCCGTCGGTGTGTACATCTAGTATCTGAGATCGTTTCTTGAACGCGATCTTCCATCATCTCTTTCGCCCGTAAAACTCGGATGCACCCGGAGCGCGCTGCCCACTCGTGTCAACGCTATACCACGTGAGGCGCGCACAACGCGCGCCCGTGTTGCCTGAAATGCTAACAGTTGTTTCGCAAACCAAACTCCACGTATTCAACGCGTCCTGCGCGTCGTCATTTACTCCACGCGCGTTCCACGGGCCACGCTCGCGCCCGCGCGGCTACTCATAGTCTCGAAGCCAGGTGACGCTATGCGCACGATGGCGTGCGATGGGGACACGCCTCGAGAGGGCGGTTGCTAGTGCCCATTCCGGTGAAGTTAACGCGGAATCTCACGCTGTCGAAAATCCGAGATCATCGCTCGATTTCGAAGTTCTCCAGCTGCGCAATTTATCTCTTTTCGCTGGCTTGTGTAACTGAGGTCTGGCGTTTCTACTACGAAACATGATGACTAGAGCTACCCTGAAAACCAAGTGCACTACCTTCCCGAGGTTTGCGCGGCGTGCTAGCATGAATTCCGCAACATGGACGCCCGGGTGGCCGCACACCGACAACATCCAGATGCGGTTTTCGTGGAACTCGGGTGCAGCGCGCTGAGGATGCTCGCGGTCCATCGAGCACCCGCGTTACTGGTGCGCGAAGATGACGGACGAAGCAAACGCACGGGGGAACCGCCCGGCCTTCAGCGCGCAGCGACATGCGAAAATCGAAGTCCGTGCGCACGCATTGGAATGAGTCCCTGCACCCGCTTGCTGCGCGAATACGCGAACTCAAGATCGGGTAATGCGTGTCGCCTGCGCTGACGAGTACGATTGCGCCCCGCCGCGCATTGATGGGATCCCAAGAGCGCCGCCCTCGTCATTGCTTTCCCGCGGCGAGCTGCGCGGCGGTCTCCTTGTGCAGCGGGCTCAAATCCATGGGGCGGTCGTATAGGTCCATCCACCGGGCGCGTGAGCCTCGCCCTCCTAGATCCATGAGCTGCATGACTGCGACAGTGTCGTGTTCGATTCATCACCAAGCACGGCTCCAGGTCTAGCAACGTGTCATTGAGTTTATTTGTCGCTCGTATTGGAGGATCCCTTGCAAGCACGTCAAACAGAAGCAACACGCGGGACGTGAAGCGACGCACGTACGCACCGTTTGTGACACACTTGAGACCACTCTTTGTTCGTCGGAGTAGCGTCAGTGTTGTAACACAGAAGTAGCGGGGAGCGCGCGCATCCTTGAAAAGTGAGGACCCCGTTTCGTTTGCGGCTCGGCAATTATGGGTGGGGACTCCATTGAAGGAGTTGGCGCACCCGCGCAGGGGTACCGCGCGATTTGCGGCGACGGGTGTTTGTGGCTCCAGTAGATGTGCGGCGCGGCCGCAGGGCTCGGAGAAGCAGAAGCTTCACCGTCATGCGGCCAGGCATGAGTTCGAAGTGAATGGATAAAGATATGTCAGTAAGTGTACTAGAAGGTGGGAAAGTACGGACTAATTGGACCACAAGTGAAGGAAGATGAACGTGGTGAGTTGCGGTCAGAGCTCGCGAGTGCTAAGCGAATCTTGAACCCTCTCCCAGTAGCCAGCGCCACATCTGCAAAGGAGCAGAGCGCGTCGCCCGCGGAGTCATCGTCAGGCTGGTAATACACCGCTGCGCGAGCTGATGGAATTACCACATCTGTGTCGGCGATGGCGGTGCTACAAGTAGTCAATTGAATATAAAAGAATGCTGCCACAAGAGCCTGAGGACGTACCGTTACAGTGCTTCCCAAGCCCACCGGTATCACACAACTCCGACACGAGAAGCAGCGCTGCTACATCCTCGCCGCTGCCGCCGAGCACACTTGGTCCCCCAGAACCGCGCCCTCACACACACAGTTCCGAACCCGGCTTGGTGTAATTGCCAGACTCAGACGTCGGGACAAGTGTAATGCGCAGCACTTCAACAGCGGTAGCGCATGAGGCCGTTAGGAGGCGAGTCTCGTTTGGCGTAATCACCAGACTAGATATGGCGAGATGGGTGAGTAAGGTGGACGAGGTCGTGGTGGTTTATGAGACAGAAAACGAACCATGGACAAGTATCTGCATTGTTCTATCGGGGTAGCGCCCGGCGTACAATGCTGCGTCTCTGGCCGCCAGCAGCATTGGAAGCCAGGAGATCCGCGCGTGCAATGGAGATGGGCACCATGTGAAGTTGGTAGAGTGCGTCATATCCACGAGAATGTTGCGCCCTCGAGCAAGTGCACTGAAGAACGGCCAGAGCGGGCGCAGTGACCGAATAGGCGTGCACAAACGGGCGGCAAGGAGTATATCGCATGAGCGTGCATGGGAGCGCGTCGCATCTCGCTTGCTGAGCCGTAAATCGAGTGGCTAAAGGCCCCACCACACAGACTCCGTGGCGATATCGTGCGTCTATACAGGGGAAGCGGGCGGCGCAAACCATCCGTGTATTGACGATATGCAGAGGTCAGATATTTCCATGTCAGAGGTGAAGGTGGAAGGCTGAATGGTGTGCGTGTGGGGGACGGTGTGGGAAGATGTGAAGAGGAGTGGTTGACGCTTCGATAACCTGACAGTAAGCGGAGTTTGAAGATTGTCGGCTAGGTGGTCCGGAAATGCCGGTGTTTTGATGGACCTCCAGATTTATTCAACACCTTCGAAAGAGGTACTACAGCCACTGAACCATATTAGATAGCTTTTGGAAGCCCATCTTATAGCTGCTATGCTCCTATATCCCTCACAAATTTTCCTCACAACAGTGGAAAGAAATATTCAACCAAGCCCCGAGTCCGATGCGACCTGGGCCGACCCTGAGGTAGGATCGGGCTCGGGATCCTTTCAAGCCCAAGCCCGACACGACCCGACCCAATCCCGGACTTTTAAGCCCGACCCGACCCTGACAACACTAGTCTGGTGGAGTCCAGTCAGACGTCTGAACTCCCCTTTTGGCCTCTTCATTTCCGCTGACGTCGCACTGATAACTGTATAGCTGCGCGTGCGCACTAACTTAACCCCGAGGACTCTTCACTCGTGCTCTGAATGCAATTATTTTTATTTTATCTCGGCTGCGGCAGGGGAGGAGGAGGAGGAGGAGTGTATTACGGAAGAGGTCCGGATCCCTATCAGGGACAAGAAGGTACTGTATCTGAATACATCGCGTCCCGAACGTACGCTACAGTCATCAACGGGGAGGCATACGCTGGTTGTTGTCCCGGTGATAAGACCGGTGTCTGCCTAAGCGGCGCGAGCAATGTACTAGCTGCGAATAGCAAGTCGAAGGTATATACCAACAACTAACAACCCACCAACTACCACCTAACCACTACTGCACTACTCTCAGACACGTGTCCCTTGTTTGTTCGGGGGTGACGAGTCAAGTATTAGACTCTCAGAACGAGATTTAATTGTGTTCGAACGATTTATAGGGTGTTTCGACAAGGCTCGACGGAGTTTCAACAATCGTAAACGGATCGACTTGATTGTCGACAATGAGTACAACGATGTATATGGGCCAGAGCAGACGACAAGTACGGTATTTAACCGTGTATATGGTAGATTTGGGGCTTGTAAACCCTTCAGGACGCAATGGGAACAGACCCAACGAACTGTATAAACGCGATTGAACAAGTCAAACTTGTAGGAACTTCCAGGCCAGATAACTTCCAGGCCAATAAAACTTCCAGGCTCAGTGTATTGTGACTTCCAGGCTCAAATGTTAAACTTCCAGGCCAATGTACTTCCAGGCTCAAATGTTATAACTTCCAGGCTCAGGTGTTTATATCAATCCAAAGGTATATTCACACACTATAAAGCAGACTCTACTGAGCTGTGCCTTAAGGCGAACAGAGCACACAACCTACCAAACAACTAATTGTGACTATCTTCTAGCCTCCAACCAGCTGTCGGTGCGATTCGCTGCCGTTCCCTCTCGTGCAGGCGCCCTTATATACTGTTTCTATATACGATTACAAACGATGATTACACTACTAGCTGATAAATAATATATGAAATGAGCACGCGTTCCGGAATATATCGATCCCGAAACCTCTATGATTGGTCGAGGGCCCTCCCACGTTCGTGGATGACTCCTCCTTGCTGATTCACAGCGGCGCCGTATGACTCGTACCTCCGATCAGTCGGAATATAGGTGCGAACAGTCATACTCCAGGGTATATCGTGTTCAGAACACCTTCGAGGTGTCTTATATTGTATTAAGGTTTCCTTCCCAAGCCTGGTATATATCATATACAGACTTTAGGTGCTAGTCTACGGTAGTCGAACATCGTTCCGGAGTCTTCCGATCGATATTTGATTCCGTCAATGGAGTCATCCGTGTCCGTTCGGATCCGATCGAACCGGCTACTCGTGTTCCCGGAGCCTAGACCCTTCACGTGAGGTGTCGCGGCGCGAGGATCAGTGTCAACATGTTCAAACATCCTGTCATTCGACCATATATGCCGTTCTTAGCATGTATACAGGGCTCGGAACCCTTCCCCTTGGTTGGGAACCGACACTAAGTGACTGATAACCCCTGGATACTGGGCTGCACTGTTTTCTACGGAGTGTTATACCTCAGTGCAAGCTGTATATAGGCCTCAGTATGGAGTACCGTTATACGAACATGCTTCGAAGCTCCCCTAAGGTGTCCGACGTTCAATGACTAACTGTTCGGGCTCACAATAGTCCTCTTATACAGATGTCCTTAGTGTATATGGTCATGATATATGCATAAAATGCGATTTTCACGGCCAGAATTGTACACTGCTTATCACCGGGATTGCCAAATGCGGTACTTAACAACTGCCATCATACATGTCGTGCGGGTGAGAGATCGTGTTCCTAACAAGAATCACTGGACTTCTCCCGAGTTTCAACCCTGCCCCCCAGCGAGACCCCCGACCATTACGGGAGATTGTCGATGTTCATTTCCCTTCTTCCGTCCGCTGTCATGCTACGTCTCCCACTTCAAACCGTGTTGACTTCGCCGATTCGTGTGCCCATTTTGCCCAGCTCAGCGCGCGCTCGCATTTCCGCCGTGATGACCAGGCGCATTCGTTTTAGGTTGCATCGCGGGCACCTTCCAGCGTTCGCAGCGTGATTTCTTGATCGCGACGTTACCTTGTCATCGCCGAAAACCCCATGCCCCGGAGTCCACCCGTCTCGTCGTTCCCAGGAAGATATCCATTCACTGTCCGGTCTCAGACTGAGATTAACTCACAATTTACGGGATGTTGCTTCAGACGACGTTCGACAGTACTACTCTTCCTCAAAGCGCAGTACATAGACCGCAGGTCCGCCGTGAGTCTTCCCACCACAAGAGCGACCAGCTACTCCACCCTTCCTCCATCGCCCGGACATAATCCCCCCCCCCCGGATTCTTATCTTGTATCTATCAGACTAAATTAAACTGGGCGCGTTCGCCAAATCAACTGTTCGCTGGGCTCTCGTTGCCTTTTACGACACAGATCTGCATTTGAAACGCATCGGCTAGTGGACAGCATGTGATTCATCGCAATTTCTATGTCGGGGATGGATATGCATCCGGGAGCGAAGAAAAAAAAATTGTGTCCTCGAAGAGACGACACGGTCAAGTGCTCTGAACTGTGTTCAGCTCCCTGCCCACTTCTCCCCCTCCCTCCCGGTGACCCGTGACACATAGAAAGAGCGGTCGCTTTAACCTGTGACTGAACACTTAAGAGTATGTAAGCGCTGAGCAGTAGCAACTTGCCTATTTCGGCTTGTCCGAGCGGCAGATCCCGGCGGCGATCCGTGCCGATGACTCTTTCTTACCTCCACGACATCAGCGCGCCTATGCCCTCTCCCCTCCCCCCACCGTGCGCATGCGACGCCAATGCATTGCGGCGATAACAAATCCATGGCCTCTCACTGCCAATGTCAATGAAAAATCCAAGTTCATTTGACACAGATCCTCATTATCATGACAGAGCAGGGGCGCGATGCGGGACTTTCGATGCACACGACGCCTACTATCCAGGTAGCACAGTGCACTTAGATAACAACAAATTAACCGCAACTGGTCCGCTGAAACGGAATGTACTACAACCCTGTGCTTGCCAGGGATACTGCCATGTGGTGCGTCCATGTAGCAAGGAACGGATCCGAAGCGTGTCTCTGACCGTGTTTTTCCAAACAACCCTGCGCCCAGCTGACCGCTCTTTTTTGGGTGCTTCCTCTTAGCAGTAGAGGGCTGTATCGGCGCGCTATTCTGAGATGCCATCTGTATTCCTCTCTCAAACGCTGTGGAAGCGATGGTGCTGATTTCATGCTGTAAGTTTTTTCTCGGAACATATCTCTTTATTATGTCGTACATGCTGTAAGATAATCTTTACAGGCCTTGTTCTAAAAGGGGTCTCATTTCGAAGTTAGCGCCCATAACGCGAGCATCGAATGTCTACTGGCCTCAAGACCTGAAGGAAGAGTAGGCACCTTCAAGGTATACTCGAATCGCCACCCACGGTTTCGCTAATCATAGTTATACCAGGCGCGAGAGCTCCAATGCGGCGCTCCATATGTGACGGCGCCTAAGCCACAGAGCATCTAGTCCTATCTACCGGGGCCCGCGATGCTGTCTACGCCTTCCGCCCGGAAGCGAAGTATTATTTAAAGCCTAGCAGCGTGTCTATGTACAACTCTGGAATTTCCCACGCCATGGCCGTAACTTCAAACAGCACCTGAGGTGTAGGGGGTCAATGGATCGTGCTCACTTCTCCGTGCGCCTCGAGCCCATCTTCGCGCTGATCGTTGGCATAGACCAAGTGCGTTTCCTTCTGCTACCGTCTCGCTCTCCAGCTTAATCGACCAATTCTAGTACCAGGCGAATGATGAATTCAACACACTGAATGGCGCTGTCAACGACGCTGAATCGTTTAAAAACCATCTCGCCGACTTTCGGGAATCCTTTTGACATTCGACTGCCCACTTCCTGAACAATCCAGTCATTCCCGATCAAGCGTCGATGATCTTTTTCTTCGCGGGGCACGGAAGCCGCGTGGTGTCTCCGGGCAACCTTCTTGCTACAGATGACAAGGTCGAGGTCATCTGTCCTGTCGACGAAAGGACTGTGGACGCCGGTGGAAATCGTGTGCACGCGATCCCGGACTATCTGCCTCCAGAAACTGTACCGCCTCGCAATGAGGAAGGGAAATGATATTGTGAGTGCGCGCACCTCTCTCGCTGCATTCTCCTTTTGCTCAACCTATTTGGATTGCAGACAGTCATCCTGGATTCATGTCACTCGGGGGGAATGGGGAGGGATGGCGCGGAGCCGAAGGCGCGCAGCCCTCCACGGTCGTCTCAGGCTCTGCCAGAGCCAGACGAGGATCACAACGACCCAAGTCGCTCGTACCGACTCTGGTCCCCCTCCTCTGCGATTCACGTCCTGCTGGCTGCGTGCTGGTACGACGTAAGCATCTCCTGCTTCCCTGTCATTCAGTTGCGCATAGCTTACGTCCGTCTAGGCGTTCACGCAGTCGTGTACCTCGCGGACTGCGTGATCTTCGCATACGGACAGACGGGCAGCAGGAAGGGATGGACGGTGGAGGGCGCAGACGTGCGTCTTTATTCTCTTCCTCTCTCTCTATGTATCGCGCTGATGTCATTTGATTCACAGCTGAAGAAGACGCGGGGATTTATCCCAACGAGCTCAAAGACAAGGACTGGACCTACACCATGGAGTTCCAGCTTCTCGAGATCGTGCGTCTCTCTCTCCTCTCCCTCACCCCACCTTTGTTCACATGTAGTCCGCAGTACAACGAGACGATCGCGGACCTGCTCGCGCCTGGGCTGGGATTCAACAAGCCGCCGCGCAAGCACGAGATCCACCACCACCAGACGACACACCTCACCACTGTCTCGGACTCACTGCTCGCTCAAGCGCTGGCAGGGCCGGCGGTGCATCGCGGCGACGCTCGTGAATGAACTAGTGCAGCTCGAGCTCGCACTCGGTGTTCACGCTGTGCGGGGAGGGTAAGCGCGTGGGGCGCTGAATGTCATGAATTTGACGGGGAGCTCGAGCGCCTCAACACTTGGGGTCGGGTCATCGGTCGCGCACGGGAACGCCTGAAGAAGATGCAGAGCAGTAATCGGAGTCTGGGCGCACTGGGGGACGTCGTCGCGGCGCTCAGGAGCGCGCGCTGCACGGGCGGAGAGCACCGTGCCCGAGACCGAGAAGGAAGCTACTGCTATGCGCTTCAACAAGCCCACCGTGAGGCCTGACGACGGCAACGCCATGGATGTCGACGCCCCAGCCAAGCCCGCGCGCTGCGCCGCAGCCACAGCCGTGAAGCCATCACCCAGCGTACCCGCCCGAAATAGCCCCTCGTGCCCGCACCCGTGAAACCTGTGCGCCACACACGCAAGCCCATCGGCAAGCTGGAGTCTGAGGGCGACGACGGTCCCGCAACGCTCTCCCCCGGCCAAGTCCCGGTGCAGGCGCAGGGACAACGCCGACGTCCTGGGCCGCATGCGTATGCGTACACCACTCGCCGCGTACCTCGCCACGCGGGGCTTGTGCGCCGCGGTCGAGGATGCAGACCTGCAGCGCAGCTTTCGACCGGTGCGGGCGGCTTTTGCCTGTGTACAAGGTGCGCCGCGCAGCCGGTGCCGCCGCGGCAGCTTCAACCTGAAAACTTTAACCTTTGGAAAATCGGTGTTCCTCCAGATCGAGGGGCTCAGCCTGCACGTCGCACGCGGGGGCTACACGGGCGAGGACGGTTTCGAGGTGCCCATCCATCCCTTGAAATTAAATATAGAAAAAAACGCTCACGCAATGTAGATCTCGATCCCGCCGTCGTAGACGATCAGGGTCGCGGAGCTGCTGCCCAAGGCGCCGGTGCAGTCGGCGCGCGCGACAGCCTGCGCCTCGAGGCGGGGATGTGTCTCTACGGCAACGATCTCGACGAGGACACGTCGCCCGTCGAGGGCGGCCTCACCTGGGTCATCGGTTCGTTTTAAATATACTAGATAGCTCCAGCGTTCGCTGAGCGTCGAAATATACAGGGAAAGAACGGAAGGAGACCGGGACGTTTATCGGCGCGGAGGGCGTGCGGGCTCACCCACCGAAGTGACCACCGTCGCCATTACGTAAAGGAGCTCTTAGGTGGGTCAAACTGTAGTAGTCTGACCCACCTAAGAGGTCCGAGTCGGCGTCGTGGGCGGTACTTTCTATTAGGTCATGTGTTCCGTACTACTGGGTTAAATTCTGACTGCGTGAATTCCGGGCATTTCCCTTCATGTTCCCACACCCCTATTGTTGGTGGCGGCGGGCCTCCGACGCCCGTCGCAGTCCCTCCCCTTCTCTAATCAGAGCTCTCCTCATTTAGTATTACCTATGCATACTCTCCACTGCATTTCTCGCAATTCGGATGCAACTCGATTGATTTTAAGGCTTCTTCCTCCAAATCAACACTACGTCGAAGGCGTCCGGTTCAATATTGGCCCGCCGCCACCAGCAACAGGGGCGTGGGAACATGAAGGGAAATGCCCGGAATTCACGCAGTCAGAATTTAACCCAGTACGGAATGCATGACCCAATAGAAGCACCGGCCTCCAGGCCTACGACGCCTACTCGGACCTCTTAGGTGGGTCAGACTACTACAGTTTGACCCACCTAAGAGCGCCTTTACGTAATGGCGATGGCGGTCACTTAGGTGGGCTCGCCTGAAGGACGGCCCGCCGCGGCGCCGTGTTGGGCTTTGTCGTCGAGGGCGCGCCGGCGCAGCGTACGTTTTTCTTGGTCCTGCTCATACCTCAGCCTAATTTGAAAATCTCTGTCGTTTATCAGAGGGCGCCAAGATATTCGATTCGACCCCTCCACGAAAGAGCTCCTGGGTTCGTCCACATCCTTCCTTTTCCTTCCCTCCTTCAAGCTGATAATAATATTTCATTTTCAGGGACGGTAACCTCGGGCATTCCTCGACACTCGGGAAGAACATCGCGATGGGGTACGTGCTGAGCGGGTGGCACAAGGGCACCGCAGTCGAGATCGAGTACGCGGGAAGATGCGCGCGGCGTTTGTGAAGCCCAAGTATTGGCGCGAGGCTGAGCTGAGTGAACGCACACGTACTAGCAGGCGCGTTGGGAGCGCGCTGTGCATACTTACCTTGGATGAGCGACGCGTAGCATACTATGCCGGTGGGAACTCAACTTCCTCGTTCGTAATCCATAGAAAAGTGTTATTTGATCTGGACTTGATGGTCCTGCTTTTTCTCAGTGTGCTTTTGTGACACGAAACGGTGATAAATTTACAAAGCAGATGCGTGAACTAAACTCCAATATGAATAAATGGCATCCAGCGCTCATACGGAACTCCTGAATCTCGTAGCTTCTTGACTGCAATTTGCAGGGCCTCGGCTGTGTCTTTGGCCTCTGGGTGGTGCATGTTCAACCGCTTCAGCCTCCCCTCGTCAAACAAATGACTGTACACCGTCTCCGCGACGCTAGGTCCGTCTTCGTCCATCATGGTCCACATGGTGCCGATTGCTGCTTTGAAGCCTGCAGCAATGAAGGCTCCGCCCAAGTGCAGCGACTCGTTGACCAACTCCGTATCACCCTTTGCGGTCTGACATGCTGCCAGAAAGACGAACTCTGGATTTGGAAGAGACATCTGGAGAATGGATCCCAGATCGAGTTGGTCGTCGTACAGCTGGAGGGAACTCTTTGTTGGATCCACAGGATTCTGGACACCATGACAAGCAAAATGCATCCAATTGCACGTCTGAAGTGTTTTCTTTGCTTCCTCAACAGTTGCCTGGCTTCCGCAAATTTTCTGAAGTTCAACATTGTGTGTAGCGGCGATTGAGACAATTCTTTTGACTTCGTCCTCGACGTGAGACAATGTTCGATCTCCGCCAGAGTTGGTGTGTGACAGTCCGACTACACCAATTTTCGGCTTTGAATCATGGCCTTTTTCTTTCATTGCGTCAAGAAGGACTCCCGGGCTTGGCGTGTAAGATTGAACAAATTTGTCCGACATGTCTGCTGCATGCAACGGTAGTCCTGTAAACTTGCCGAGGGGGCACCACCACAGGCGTTTGCCAGAGACACGGTTCTAACAACGAATAAGTACCTAGACGGGTGGAATAAGTGAATACTGACACATTCCAAGACCCGATATATCGGAAAGACGATAGAGAATTGTAACCAACTCAATATATCTCCTAACCCCTGCTGAACGTCTCCCCGAATACCTTTATCTCGGTGTCCGGATAAACGGTCGGATTTCGATTGCGTAATTCTGCTGTTACAGCTGGCAAGCAATGTCTTCAAGATCTTTTTGGTCTGTTGCAGTTCATCCACGGTAATATCTAGATTGATACAAATTGGCTGTGAGGCTGGATGGAGAAGAATGATAGCATTGCATGAACGTGAGTGGGAGTTCAGGAGGACCACCGGACCATTCTGTGATACTTGGCATAAATCACTGTATTCCTTTGGGTGGAGAAATTTTTCAAGGCCAGGTTGACCACGGATTGTGTCTAGAAGTTTTTGTCTTGCTGTTACAGATTTGTATGGATCTGAGTGCCTTCGACTGACAAGCTCCACGGAATACGTTTCCAATAGTTTGGCGTGGTCGGGAGCGAGAAGTTCATGTGTATGTCTGTTGAGCTGCAATCTTTGCTGAAAGATCACTGCTAGTCCTCTTTCGGCAAATTCTATGGCAAGGTGGAGGTTTCCTTCCATGATGCAAATTGACAACGCATCAGAGGTTATGTGTTCAGTTTGCATTTTCTTATGGGCCACTTGACGCACAGTCAGTGAATTTCCCAACCAGAACACATCTGACAAAAGATCAAGGGCAATTGCATGGGCCCTTAAGCTTTCAGCCTTGTGTTCATCCCCCAGAGAACTGAGTGCCTCCTCTATTGATTCCCAATTTTGGGCTGCATCCAGAGACCAGAGAAATTGCATGACAGGACTCTCAAAGCATTCCGCATATTTGGCAGATGCATCCCTCAAATACCGTGCATCATTTGTGGACCAGAACTTGGCTACAAGCAAGAGAGCCCAGTTCTGGAGGCAATGATGGCGTCGTGGATTGTTCATGGGCAAAAGGCGGACGGCAGATTGAATGATCTCCAATGCTCTGTCGAGGTTGCCCTGGTCATTCCGCCTGTCATGCTGTTCCTTGACAGACAATGCCAAGTTCTGGAAGGATGCAGCACAATCTGCATCAGAGATTCGTGCGAATGACGTTTGTTCGATGCTTTCCCCCAATTCTCCTTCTAATTGCCAATTTCCATCCCTAAATGAATCAGCCATTTTCTTCCAGTCTTGTGCCTCAACTGTTAGAATAGTTTGGCCTGAAACCGTCATTCAGCACGTGACCGCTCAATTCAACGCCTGTGCGCACCCGCTGCAAAATTGGCGTAAGCCAGGAACATGCGAGTCTTTTCATCGCATCGAATTGCAGCATAAAGGTCTTTCTTATCCTGAGTTGCTTTGTATCGTTCCCTCAGAGATGTAGCTAAATTCTGAAGACGCTGAAGATATTCGCGGCATCCGAAAGGAGTCAGCTGAAAAGCTTCTTGATGTTTTTCCAGCGCTTGTTGAAGATGCTCCTGATTATTTGAATTCCAGTAGAGCTCTGTCAAAGATGCACCCAAGTTCTGTAAACCACTTGGGTCTCGGGGTCGCTTTTTTGAGGACGCTAGATTATGGTCTAGTGCAACCATGAGATCATCAGAGTTCCCAGAACGCTGATATCTCAATCTGTATGTTGTAGCCAAGTTTTGCAGGCGCTTGGGATACTCGGGATCACTCTCCTTTGTATTGCGAACAGCACTCTGGTTATTTTCCAGTGCATTTTGGAGGTCGTACACGTTCCCGGAAGCGGAATATTGCTCAGTAAGACAAGCAGCCAGCAATTGGGTATATGCCGGGTTGTCTGGTTGTTGACCAACTGCGGTTTGACTCCACAGTATTGCGGTATGAAGGAGCTTCCGGTTTGACCTTCCGGAGACATAATATTCCTCCAAGCAACAACGAGAGCACCGTGCCCAAGTGCGCTCCCAATGATGCGGATCTGATACTGGGTTAACTTCGCTTCAGCCGAAATATACGTCCTCAAACTTTACCTCTATGTATCCGGCGGAAACACCTTAGAATCTCTTCTGGAAGATCCTCATCGCAAATCTCATCCTGAGTATACCTCAATTTTCTTGAGTATCATCGAAAACACAAAGTCCTCACCTCGGCGTACTCCATAGTTGTTTCCGAGCTCGAAGCATGATATATATCTATCGACTGGTTCAAGGTCAAATAGCTCTGAAGCAAGTAAAATGCGAGGCTCACATGTGGCATGTAAATGGTCGTCATTCCTTCACGCGACATCCACATAGTTTTGCCAGCTTATATTGCACGAATGAAAACAAGACGGGAGAACCTAGATCTGAATCGGCACTTTGGGTCAGTTTTTAAAATACAGCGCTTACCCTGCCATGCACAGGTTGAACACCTTCGGATGATATCACGGACTCGATGTCCAAGCGCCGATTACATTACACTCTAAGCTGACAGTCCTTCCGAGTAGCGTATGTTTAAACTCGACGGTTTGAGGGGAGAAATGATCTCACAAAGGAGAGAAAACCTGAGACATACTTCGCCGCTGCAGTACATAATTACTGACTTACACAAGAGTATCTTGCAGCTGCCTTTCCGTAACTGGCGCTTCGTGTCACGCCCTGGCTGACACTGCCGCGTCACCGTGTTCATTTCGCCAATGCCGTGAAGGATACGTAAGTTGGGCAGCCTCAAAAAAACACCACCATTGACCAGGAAACTGGTTATTCAAAGGGAAATAATAATAACTATTACAGTATGACACCGAACCCTAGGCTGCAACGAGTGAGATTGGACGATACCAAACACGAGGCGGATGGGCAATACGCCCAGCGATGTTAGCAACAGCGGACGTTTGGCTAGGCATTGGCAGCACCTTGAGAGATCCGATCGAAACGTAATTAAACGTGTCGCCGGTCGTATACCATATTCTCGGCCATATAATTTGCGGCTGCCACTCTGCAGGTCACCCGACCGCAACCGCACTTGAGGTTCTGTATTTCTGCGAGACTTGACGTGGCAATTTCAACGCAGAAAGGCAGAGGACAAGAAGATGGCGAGCTCTTGGGGAAATGGGCTTTAACGGGGGTAAAAGCTGTGGAAACTAAATCTGTCGCAGATAAGTGGGAGCGCTGCGGCGTTTGCATGGTAAAACGGCCGCGGCGCGGCGCCGGCAGCCACATGGTACTACCTAGGCCCTGTGCTAATTGAATGATTTTTCCGTTTTTCCCGGGAAAGTAGTGCTCTGGCGCCAACCCGCACGCCTCACAAAGCCCCGCGGCATGGTATCCGCGTACTCGATCCCTGTCGCAACAGCGGTGGGGACTGATACAATGCGGCGGCGCGGCGGAGGAAGGTAAGCGTTGCGCTCACTGGCCACCGATATCGCGGAGCCGGCGTCGGCGTCCGAGTAGCGCTGGTGGTGCGCTGCGGCTAGGGTGTATATGTAGAGCAGCAACTGGTACATGCTCGCGAGTGTCTTAGTCGCCATGGCCTAGCCGCGCCTGGATGACCCGGGTCGTATTCGGGGTGCTGGTGAGAGCGCGCTGGGCTTTGTGACGAAGGGGAGCGCTTCTACGCTGCGAATGATTGCGGGAACGGCAACCACGACGCCCCGCGACACACTCAGCCGTGCGCAGGCGCTCGGACGGAAGAGCAAAGGAAGGGGTACGTATGTGCCCACTTAGCCCGACGATGGCGCCGGCTCGGCGGGTGGTATTTTCTAGAAGTGGGGTAACATTAGCGTTGCGCTCGTATGGCTGTCGCGAGGAGTACAGAAAGAAAGGAAAGAAAGACGAAGGAAGGAAAACAAAGTGTAGAGTGCGGACCTTGCGAACCCCCTATAGTCGGCGCCGCGCCTCAATTATTGAGGCGTCGCTATGAATATGAAGCAATGAGACGAGTGATCGATCACTGACTAGCCATGGGACAGAAGATTGTGAAGGCTAATGGCTCAAATGAACCCTGCGAAGGAAAACTTACAGCAGCAAAATTAAATAGCCTTGTGCACAGGGTTCCTAAAGTGAACGGGTAAAATAAAAAAGGTGCTTACCGGAATCAGGTCGAGCGCGAGTTTGACCTCTCAGAGTGGGCGGCGGGATAACACGGAGGACGAGCCGGAGCCGATGGGGCACGCTGCAGGGGCAATAGTTCACTCGAGAGGTGGGGCGGCGGTAGCAGCAGCGGTGAGATATGCTGCACACCTACTACCCGTGGAGCGCTGTGAGAGGGCTTTGCAGCCTTTGCTGGCGGGCGCTGATGCCAATTTGATGCCACTGGTGATGCATTGATGCGTGGCGGCAGGCGTGGGCGCAGGCAAATCCCGAGATATCAAAGCTGATATCAACCGTGATCGGCCCGATGGTCCGACTTCATCTGCCTCCGCCTGAAATGTAAAATCTGGTGCACACAACCCTCTTCCGCATTTCGGGGCATTTCCTACCTTCCCATCTACTTTTTCAGGTGAACGACCTGGACCAGACCGCTTTGATGGAATTCCCTTTCTGGGAGCATCGAATCAGGGAAGTTCTAACTCAACTTTGTTGCTCCTAATCCATGGAAGAATGAACGAAATTCTGTGAGTAAATGGCATCCACCGTTCATACGAAACTCCTGAATCTCTTAGCTTTCTAACCACAATTTGTAGGGCCTCGGCTGTATCTTTGGCTTCTGGGTGGGATGCTTTCAGCCGTTTCAGCTTCCCCTGGTCAAACAAGTGACTGTACACTGCCTCCGCAATGATGGGTCCGTCTCTGTCCATCATGGTCCACATGCTGCCGATTACTGCTTTAAAGCCTACAGCAATGAAAGCTCCACCCAAGTGCAGCGACTCGTTGACCAACTCCGTATCACCCGCTGCCATCTGACATGCTGCAAGAAACACCGACTCTGGATTTGGAAGAGACATCTGGAGAATGGATCCCAGATCAAGTTGGCGGTCATACAGCTGGAGAGAACTTTTTGTGGGATCCACAGGATTTTGAACACCATGACAAATGCATCCAATTGCATGTCTGAAGTCGTTCCTTTGCATCCTCAACAGTTGCCTGGCTTCCGCAAATTTTGTGAAGTTCAACATTGTGTAGCGGCGATTGAGACAATGTGCTTGACTTCCTCGTCGACATGAGACAATGTTCGAGCTCCACCGGAGTTCGTGTATGACACTCCAACTACACCAATTTTCGGTTTTGCACCATGGATTTTCTCCTTCATTGCATCAACGAGGACTCCAAAGCTTGGTGTGTAAGATTGAACAAATTTGTCCGACATGTCTGCTGCATGCAACGGTAGTCCTGTAAACTTGCCGAGGGGGCACCACCACATGTGTTTGCCAGAGACACGGTTCTAACAACGAGTAAGTACCTAGACGGGTGAAATAAGTGAATACTGACACATTCCAGGGCCCGATATATAGGAAAGACGATAGAGGATTGTAACCAACTCAATATGTCTTCTAACCCCTGCTGAAAATCTCCCCGAGCACCTTCATCCCAGTGCCCAGATAATCGATCGGGTTGCAATAGGGTAATTCTGCTGTTACAGCTGGCAAGCAATGTCTTCAAGGTTTTGTTGGTCCATCCACCGTAATATCCAGATTGATACAAATTGGCTCTGAAGACGGATGGAGGAGTAAGAGTGCATTGCATGAACGTGGGTGGGAGTTTAGGAGGACCACAAGACCATTCTGTGATACTTGGCATAAATCACTGTGTTCATTTGGATGGGGAAATTTCTCAAGGCCAGGTTGACCACGAATTGTCTCTATTATCAGCGACTGCTTAGTGGGCCAAACTAGTTAGTGGGCCACTTGCATAATAGAAGGTACTGTGATATAGAATCCCGGGATTTGGTGGTTATAGGATGGAATATGACCTATCGCGACACTGTATGTCAAATTTCGAGGCAGAGTGATGCGGCGATCAAAAGTTATGGGAGGTTCTCGATCAAGATGCCGGTGTGTGAACATCATTTCTTATCTCCGAACGGCCCTAGCGCTCGTGTTTGGCTTGTTTCTTCACCAATTCTTCGCCGATTCACAAGTTTTTGGGCTCGTTCGCATCCCTTGATTCGAATCGATGACTCCGCGCCATACTATATGTGACAACGATTCTCCCTCACCTCTTGGACCCTTCGAGATCATCTCGACCTGATCCTGAGCGGCACAATCCAGCCATCTCTACAGCGATCCACCGGTCTTGGCTAAGGACTTGGGAATTGGTTTTTGCATTTGATACCACTAACCCACTATTCTAAAACGTCGAGTTGGCTTTTAACTGCCCGACTTTCTGTTCACGCTGGGCTACCACTCCAAAGCACCGAATTTCAGTTGCACATAAAGATGGATTTTGTTGGACGGGTTATGGGTATATGGGGGTCGTCCTTTGCATTTAAGTATGTCTTAATACTTCCCATGGAGTCGTCCATGTCTCAATTTTGGGCTTCGTTGTACTCTGTCCTTCAGAAGGTAGGCCATTCCGTCTGGACAGCAATCTCACCCATCGCAGATGGCTGGAAAGGCAAACAGTTATGGTCCCAATACATGCCAGATTTGCAGTTTGAGTGTACCCAATAATGTAGCCCTATCCACTAAATGATTTGGAATGCACTGGGGTGAATAGTACGGGCGCGCACGAACGATTTGGCCGGGTGGCCCACTAAGCCGTTTATCCCCCTTTTGGGATACCGCTGGAAATAAAATTCGGCAGGCCATGGAATGCAAATGTAAATTCCTAAAAAAAATCTCAGCTCACACATAGGATGTATACCTTCGTTTATGAGCCCATATACTTGTATCCATTTGACTCTCTGTACGGGCTCGAGGACAAAAATGGTAAGGTGGCCCGGTAACCAGTCTCAGATAATAGAAGTTTCTTTCTGGCTATTCCGCTATTCCAACTTTGTATATATCTGAGTGTCTTTGACTGACAAGCTCCCCAGAATATGTTTCCAATAGCTTGCCATGCTCAGGAGTGAGAAGTTCATGTGCATATTTGCTAAGCTGCAATCTCTGCTGAAAGATCATTGCCAGTCCTTTTTCAGCAATTTCTATAACCAGCTGAAGTCGGTTTTCCACGATACAAATTGACAGTGCATCCGAGGTTGTGTGTTCAAGTTGTATTTTCTTCTGAGCCACTTGACGCACAGTCAGTGAATCTCCCAGCCAGAGAACATCTGACAACAGATCAAGGACAAGTGCATGGGCCCTTAAGCTTTCAACTTTGTGTTCATCCCCCAGATAACCAAGTGCCTCCATTATCAATTCCCAATTTTGGGCTGCATCCAAAGACTAGAGAAATTGTAAGACAGGGCTTTCAAAACATTCTGCATATTTGGCAGATGCATCATTTGTGGACCAGAACTTTGCTATAAGCAAGAGAGCCCAGTTCTGGAGGCAGTGATGGTGTCATGGATTGTCCCGGTGCAAAAGGTGGACAGCAGATTGAATGATCTCCAATGCTCTGTCAAGGCCAACCGGACACTGCCGCAGCACTACCGCACTCATTTTGTCCAATGCCTTGCAAAGAGCTGTTGGGATTCAAAAATTGGATATCGGCTCGAAAAGTTTTTTTCAACGTCCCCCTCCCCATATAGGGAAGGAGTTTCCCACCCATAGTGGCGGGCCGTGCCTCCGAGTCATGTGCAGGCCCACCGCCACCTCACCGCCACCTGATGGGTAGCTTCCCAATTCAGCCGATGAGATCACCATTACCTCTGAGTCGCCTCTGAGCTGCTCTAATATGCCTGGGGACATCATACATTTGAATACTACCCATGGTATGTCCTTCCTGAGCTGATCTGCTCATTTTTACATCTCAACTTCCCAGACCAGAGACTGCTGTGGCTCCGTGAGCCTCCGAACGGTCATTGTATACATACCTCAAATCGTGTCTTAGAGGTTCCAGGACTTCATGCAAAATCCATACTAAAAAAGTTTTCTTCAGACCTCCCCGGGACCCCCCCCCCCCCTCCTCATATCTGGAATTTTAATCCCAACAGCCTGATGCTGCATAGGATATGTAAGTTCAGCAGCCTCTGGGAAACACCACCATTGATCAGTAAACTTCTTGTTATTCAAGTGAAAAACAAAATAACTACATATAGTATGACACCCTAGGCTGCAACAAGTGACACTGCCAGCACGAGCCAACACATGTGGAAACCGCATGCACTGGAGGCATGTGGGGAGCATGTGTATGGCACCCAATAGAACACTTAACAAAGAAATGTAGGACAGACAAAGGGGGGCTTTGTCAGGCCCCTGCCAGCAGACAAAGCTGCCCTTTGTCTGTCCCCCAGTGTTCCATTGGGTGCCAAACACATGCAGAATACATGCCTCCAGCACATGTGATTTCTACATGCATTGGCTCATGCCCGCAGTGTGAGGTTGGCAAGGAGGTTGGACCATTATTTTCAAACCAAACACAAGGCGGATGGGTAATACGCACAGTGATGTCAGGAATAATGCATCTGTGGCTAGGCATTGGCAGCCCCACCTTGAGATCCGTGAAATGTTAATTAAACGTGTCATTGGTCGTATACTATATCCTCGGCCATCTAAGTTAACTCGCGGCTGCCACACCCGACCGCAACCGCACCTAATGTTCTGCATTTCTGCGAGACTTGACATGGCAACTTCAATGCAGAAAGGAAGAAGATGGTGAGACTTTGGGGACGTGGGCTCTAACGGGGGGTAAAAGCTGTGGAAACTAAATCCGTCGCAGATAGTGCCCATTGTGCACGTCCGCGGACCGCTATGAATCGCGGGGAAACGTGAAGATTCAGAGCCCACGCCAAGAATGACGGCTCACAAGAAACGCAACATCCGATTGCCAGGTGGACAACTCTGTTGAAAGCAACGTTTTTCAAGGACCAAAGGGCCGGGCACCAATAAAGATTAGGCACGCGGCAGAAGGATTGTTAGTGTTGAAGTCTACGTCACCGTTGGCGTTTCAATCCCCCTGCTTCGGTCGCATCTTGCCTTTATAACCCTTTATAACCCACGTTCGTGAAGGATCTGCCGTGTTTTTTCTCGACAAGCCCTTCATTAATCAGGCTCGCAATTTCGTTCATTTATCGAAATAGGTATTTCACAACCACGCGCGGCTTTGAGTGACGCAGTTTATGCGTTATTGGGGGAGTCAAGATGGAGTCGGCGGAAGTGCAGTCGGCGCGGACACAACATGCGCGGAATCAAACGTGAACCATTGACGTGAACACTAATACGGAGGGTCGCGCCCCTGCGGTGACTCCTGGTGACTCACGATGAGCCCGCGACTCGGATGAGCTCGCGATGATCGGAAGCTGATGACCGACGGGGAGGGTGGCAGCGCTGCGGCGTTTGCATAGTAAAATGACCGCGGCGCTGTGCAGCGGCCACATGGTACTACCCAGGCCCTGTGCCAATCGTGATCGATGAGAAAGTGAAATAGGCTCTGTCCCCCGTTTCTCGGATCCGCAACCAGGGTCAGTTACAAGTAAGCTAAGGGGCCGTCGTTGCGAGACTTCGGGTGAGCTGGTGCTGAGACAGCATAGAAGGCTTTGAAGAGGCTGCAATCCAAGTCCACAGGGGGAAAGGACGGGATCGCGATCTGGCGCCAATTGCAGAGGCCGCGCGCCTCACAAGGCCCGCGGCATGGTATCCGCATCCTCAATCCCTGTCACAACAGCGGTGGGGGCTGATGCGATGCGGCGGCGCGGCGGAGGAAGGCAAGCGCTGCGCTCACTAGGCACCGATGTCGCGGGGCCGGCGCCGTGGGCGTCCGAGGAGCGCTGGTGGTGCGCTGCGGCTGGGGTGTAGGTGTAGAGCAGCAGCTGGTACATCCTCGCGTGTGTCTTAGTCGCCATGGCCTAGCCGCGCCTGGATGACCCGGGTCGTGTTCGGGGTGCTGGTGAGAGCGCGCTGGGCTTTACGACGAAAGGGAGTGCTTCTACGCTGAGTAAGTACCAAAGTAGTGGAAGTGGAAGTGAGTCAGTGGAAGTGGAAGTGGGCCAGTGGAAGTGGAAGTGCCCACCAGTGGAAGTGGAGGCGTCACTGTGATGGGGTAGCCAACTGGTGCGCCCGGCATTATCTCCCAATTTAGCACGCGCAGATTTCTATTGTTCTTTGCCACTGACCGTTTCCTTCACATTTAACAAGTACCGCCTCCCCTGGGACTTTCTACTTTCTACACCTGAAAGGCTGAAATGCATGCCACCCTCTACTATGATGGGTCTGGGACGAGGACATCAAATGTATTTAAGCCAAAAGTAATCAAGTAATGTGCACCACACGCACTGTATATTCCCATTCACTGTCTTCCTCTCCTTGAGCTCCGACAAAGGCCTGTCCCTCGGGATGCCACTGAAATGATTTCAAAAGCACCAACTAGATATCAAATAAATCATTTAACCACTTCCCTCCGGACTCGGAGGTGCGCACACACATCCAAGTGAGAGATCCGGAGGCGCGGCCGCCACGGGCGGGATGCGTGACAGACACCAGTGGAAGTGGAAGTGGTGGGCGTGGTTTCACTTCCACTGAACTTCATTAATGGAAGTGGAAGTCGTGTCAGTGGAAGTGAAAGCCACTTCCACTTCCACTACTTTGGTCATTCCTCTTCTACGCTGCGAATGATTGCGGGAGTGGCAACCACGACGCCCCGCGACACACTCAGCCGTGCGCAGGCGCTCGGACGGAAGAGAAAAGAAAGGGGTACGTGTGTGCCCACTCAGCGCGACGATGGCGCCGGCACGGCCGATGGTATTTTCTAGAATTGGTGACATTAGCGTTGCGCTCGTACAGCCGCGAAGAGTACAGAAAGAAAGGAAAGAAGGAAGGAAAACAAAGTGTAGAATGCGGACGTTGCGAACCCCCTGTAGTCGGCGCCGCGCCTCAATTATTGAGGCGTCGCTTTTAGTATGAAACAAGACGAATGATCGCTCATTGACTGGGATAGAAGATTGCGAATGAACCATGTGAAGGAAGACTTGCAGTAGCAAAATAGATTAAATAGCCTTGTGCACGGGGTTCCTAAAGCGAACTGGATAAAATAAAAAAGGAGCTTACCGGAATCAGGTCGAGCGCGAGTTTGACTGGCGGCGGTGGCGGGATAACACGGAGGACAAACCGGAGCCGAGGGAGCAGGCTGCAGGCAATAGTTCACTCGCGAGGTAAGGCGGCGTGCGGCAGCAGCAGCGGTGAGATGCGCCGCGTACCAGTGGACGGCGCTGTGAGGCTGAGGCGGGCGCTGATGCCAATGGTCGTCGGTGATACGTGGGCGCTGACAAACCCCGAAATATCAACCCTGATCGGCATTTTACATTTCAGGCCGAGACAGATAAAGTCTGGTGCACATAACCTTCCGCATTTCGGCGTCCCTACCTTCCCATCAACTGTTTCAGGTGAACCACCCCAGAGGGCTTTGATGGAATTCTCTTTCTGGGAGCGCCAAATCATGGAACCTCAATATTTCATGAAGAAGTCGCCCGTTGGTGGCTCTAGCGAGCTCGAGCGAGAAGCTACTTGACGCGCGCGTCTGATGGTCGTATGCGCTGGACGCCGCGAGGTTGGCGCGCCTCGTGTCAATGGACTAAATGTAGCCGATGACGAAATCCCTCTGAAACCGGCGTTCCTGAGCGTGACCGCCGCCGCGCGCCAACTACATTCACGCATAAATTCCATCAAAGACGTGTGGGGAGTTGGTCCAAATCGGGTCTAAATGTATTCCACTACCCGACGGCCACGTTTTGTTGTGCGTCAGAGCTAACCGACAGAATAGCTCCGCGAATCCCCGCGTACTCGGAGTGGCCCAGATTAAGTACAATGGAATCTGCCAAAACCAAACAAACCATAATACTCGAGTTGAATACCTCAACACTCCGTCCGAGTCGCCCTACCCTCGGGGCCTCGACAGTTTTTGAGAGATCCGCGTGAGTAAGCTCTGGACGGCAGAAGCAGGCCCCTCGTCATAAAGGCTCTTCGTCTTTAAGGGGAAGAACTCATGATGAGTACGGCAATCATGACACACCGGACAATCAGTATACTTAATTTCGCCTGGGGCTGGCAACGTCGCTGAAACTAAAAGATTCGAGCCCCTGTTCGAATCTATCTTTTAGTTTCAGCCGCATTTTACTGACTCTTTACGTTCCTGCGACGTTATCAGGTGGGCTGAAACTACTCATTTTCCAGTGTGATAGCTACCGGGTATTGAAGAAGCCAAGTTTGGAAGCGTAAGGGACACCGGGATTGGCTGAATTTCGAGTCAATCGGCATTTCTTGCCTTGCTGTGGCCGAGAGGAGTTAAATATCTGCTCAGTCCATTTGAAACTCCGAGATTGCGTGATTGTTTGGACAAACAAGTCGTTGGTTGGTCGCCTTTTTCTTCCTTTTCTCCCTCGACCTCTGCGTCGTCGCCGCCGTTGACAGCATCCTCCGCAACCGTATTCGTCAATACAACGTCTGGAGATTGCCGCTCGCCACCCCAAGCTGTCCCCCTCCTCGAGACCCCACTCTCGCCCTAGGCTGCCAGACCTCTCCCCTTTTGGCATCGTACCTATAGGCCTTTGGCAAGTGCCGCAAGCCCGTCGTCCTATCCCCAATGCTCTATGCTCTCACCGTGCCCCGCGCTCCGTCAAGACCCGTCAAACTGCATTCGCGCACCCGCTCAAGCGTCCACTCCCTTGTCGTCCTACAAGCCTCAAGACCTTGCCATTCCTCACCCTCAAACCCCATCTTAGAGTTCTCTGGAACCCTCCTCTCACTCAAATCCTCTCCTTTCCATCCTGAGCGTGCATTCGTACTCGGAGCCAAGATGTAGCTCGTCACTAATTAGTGTATCTGTGTTTTGGTATGTTCATTCGGCTAACCGTTATCTTATATTTCACTAATTCACGTCTTTCTGCCATGTAGTAATTGCCTCGCAACCGATAGCTCTGGGCCGTCATCGTCGAGTGTGATTGCCATGAGCGTTCTTTTCCCTTGGCCTTCGTAACCCCCCTGACATTCGGATATGACATTACGAGCCCGGGCTCCAGGCTCCGGGTGGCTCGAGACTCGAGTCTGTATCATGGAGGCGGCCGGAGGCTTTTTATCGAGTGGTGTTCTGTATTCTGTAGGGGAGTGAATCTATTTTATTCTATTCCATTATATCGTTCGTAACCCATCCTGCGAGGTCGCTGCTCGCACCAAGTCCGCACACAATACCGCCGTCACACGACTCCCGATACACCCCCGCTCCGCCTTGTTTTTTAAAATCAACTCCTGCGCCGTCGTGGCCCGGACTACGGCTTCACCCACACCTCTTCCGAGTCGCTTTGTGGCCTCACGTCGATTTCTTGTTGCTTTGGGTGGGCACATTCCCCGCCTGATGCCCGGACGGCAATTTTTGTGGCTAGCCGCTGCTCTGCGTCCTGCTCTGTGGGCCGAGGAGGTGCATAGGGGGAAGGTGGGGCGTGGGCTGGAAAATGTACGGCCGGGGCTACTCGAATTTTCCCCAGCCCGGTCTGGGGCCATTCTGTCCAGGAGAGAAGGAATTCGAAGAGGAGGAGTTCTGTTGTTTGGAGGGATTCGAATTCATGGCAGCATGTCCTTCCTTGATTTTGAACACAGAAATTTAAATCCCCTGGTAGTGGGTCCAATGTGCCCACAGTTGTCTCGGCTGGATCGCATAATGGGGCTTTGGGGCCCTGGTTGCGACCAGATAATCTGCTATAGGGTCAGTCCTTTCACTTAATTTCGCCACGGTTATCCGATCCCACCATGGGCGTTCTCTGGTAAGCGAATACCATTTTTTCCTTATCCCCGATAAATTACCCATTATCAGGAACATTCAGCCGAATATGACCAGTATCTGGGAAAGTTGCGGCGACCGTCTTTTGCTAGTATGTAAACATTTTTGTATGTATGATACAACCTGCAGCTTCCCCCCTTTCTTAATTAAACACTCACTCCCCGAGCTGTAGAACTTGAGATTCAAGAGGCTTCGTCCGCGGTAGCATTGGCAAGTATAAGAGTCTGACGAAAATAATTTAATCTTCACAGATGAATAGGATTTTCATGTGAATATTGAATCGAACGCGCAAATTATCCACGGTCAGCGGATAAACTTGAGCGGGCGACCAGGGCGCGGCGTAACTTGAGCGGAGCGTTTATGTAGCTGCTTGATGTGCAAATTTGGTGCCGCGGAGGGTTTCCTGTCTTTGAAATAATATGATTTGTTGCCGCGCCTTGCCGCGCGCATACGCGCGTAAAGAGGCGTAAAGACACGGTGCGGGGGATGCGAATAGCGAGCGGTCGAGATCTCAATCGTATATGGCCCACCCGCTCAAAATTGGTTGATCCGCCTGCTCCAGTTCACGCGTGGTTACAAGAAGATCCTCGGCGACGTCGAGCCCACTGGAGCCCATTTGTACTAGGTTGACGTAGGCCGACGTCATTTATTTCTAACAGTGCATAAGGGAAAAGAAAATCACCAATAATGGGAAATCCGCCGACCCCCTGTTGTACTATTGTCAAATCAGTGATAAGCTAGCGCCAGTTCGGATAGACAAGGCCGCCGACGGGAGGAGGAGCAGGAGCGTATTGTGTATTACTGCGGAGGCCCTATAAGGAACAAGGTCCCCGACGGGTGTGATGGTTTTCAGGACTTCCAGAGAAGCATCGCCACATGCATGTATCTAACAGGAACGAGTTAGGTAGTAACTTGTTCTCTTGTCGCGCTTTTTCGCATCCGATATCATTTATTGAATAGATGACGACACGAAGAGTGGGGAGGAGGCTCCTTTTGGTTCAATTACGAAGAGTCCAGTCTACAAATGTTCGGGATGCTAGAATGACGGTTTCAACAACGTCACGCGGGAAGATTTAGCAGAAGATCCTAGCAAACGCGCAGGGGATTCATTCGAAAACTCTACATATAAATACATACTAGAGCAATCTAACGGAGAGTAGAGTGGAAGGGGAGTAAATTACGGCCGGTCGGGCGGCCAAGTGGGGTAATGCGGCCGCTGCGACGGGGCGCGCGAGCGCGGACTCGTGATTCCAACACGGGAGCGAGACAACGATAGCAAGAATAAAGCAAAGAGTGTACTTATGCTACAATCTCGAAGCGCAAAAAACAGGGGCGATTGATGACATCTAGCGCGAGCTCACTTTGACAGTAACTTGACTCCCTTTATATTGCAGATCAGCCATCACTCACTGCGTTCAGGGGTCCGTATTTGATGCCAATGGTGATGCATTGATGCGTGGCAGGTGCAGGCAAATCCCGAGATATCATTATCAAAGCTGATAATAGATATCAACCCTGATCGGTCCGATCCCGTATTTCGCACTTCATCTGCCTCCGCCTGAAATGATCTGGTGCACACAACCCTCTTCCGCATTTCGGGGTCCCTGCCTTCCTATCTACTTTTTCAGGTGAACGACCTGGACCAGACCGCTTTGATGGAATTCCCTTTCTGGGAACGCCGAATCAGGGAAGTTCTAACTGGGCATATCACTACCTAAGCGAAGCTCTCGGCGGAAGGAGCGGAAAAAATAAATCAAAGGAGGTGCTGGCATGATGCAAGATGTTTGGTGCCGGTCGGGATAGGCTGCCAGGTCTCCTCACAGTTGCCTCGCAGTTAAAAATGATGGGACGAAAGAGGAAATGGGACTCACGCGCTACTCGCGAGGAGAATGGGGATGCTTTAGCTGTAAGGTGACGTGGAAGAAGACTTATTTGCAGGGGCGAGAATTACTCCATGTGAACGCTCCACAGAGGCTCTGCCGACGGACCCCTGAGCGCGGTGAATGGAATCTGCCAAAACCAAACAAATCTTAATCCTCGGGTGGGAAGAAACGAGTACGGCACACACCAGAAATCAGTAATCTCGCCTTGGGCTGACAACGTCGCTGAAACTAAAAGATTCGAGCCCCTTCAGCCACATTGTACTGAATCTTTACGTTCCAGCGGCGTTATCAGGTGGGCTGAAATTACTCATTTTTCAGTGTGATGGCTACCGAGTATTGAAGAAGCCAAGTTGGAAGTGTAAGGGACACCGGGATTGGCTGAATTTCAATTGATATTGGTTACGATTCTTCAAACAATCCTCTGAAGAATAAAATGGTCAAACTAAAGCTGATTCTCCTAGTTTAACATAGTTGATATGCGATCACCAGCCAATAGCAACCCATCGATAATTACCCCCCCGCATTGGCTGTGATGGTATATCGGCGCAAGTTGGTCCCGTTTCGCGCCGTTGTATTTTGACAGCATTTTTCAGAACCGTAATTAATATCGATATCGGCTGACACGAAAATCGGTCAATCCCGGTGTGAGGTGTAACATCCAATTACTCGGCGCACTTGATGCCGTTTGGGTGCTTCAAATGCTCGCGTACCCGTTTGACGCTGTACGGTTTTTTTATCGTTGTATTTTCCTTTGAGATATTCGTATTCATGTAAATATAGAGCAAAAGACGGTCGCCGCAACTTTCCAAGATACTGGAATTATTCGGCTGAATGTCCCTGATAATGGGTAATTTACCGGGGATAAGGAAAATAGTAATCGCTTACCGGAGAACGCCCATGGGGGAGAGTCGGATAATCGTGGCGAAAGTGAAAGGACGGGCCCTGGCACGGGCTATCTGGTCGCAACCAGGGCCCCAATTATGCGATCCAGCCGAGACAACTGTGGGCACATTGGACCCACTACCAGGGGATTTAAATTTCTGGGTTCAAAATTAAGGAAGGACATGCTGCAATGAATTCGAATCCATCCAAACAACAGAACTCCTCCTCTTCGAATTCCTTCTCTCCTGGACAGAATGGCCCGAGACCGGGCTGGGGAAAATTCCAGCAGCCCCGGCCGTACATTTTCCAGCCCACGCCCCACCTTCCCCCCATGCACCTTCTCGGCCCACAGAGCAGGACGCAGAGCAGCGGCCAGCCACAAAAATTGCCGTCCGGGCATCAGGCGGGGAATGTGCCCACCCAAAGCAACAAGAAATCGACGTGAGGCCACAAAGCGACTCGGAAGAGGTGTGGACGAAGTCGCAGTCGGGCCACGACGGCGCAGGAGTCGATTGAAAGGAAAAAAAAGCAAGGCGGAGCGGGTGTATTGGCGGTCGGGTGACGGCGGTATTATGTGCGGACTTGGTGCGGACAATGACCTCGCAGGATGGGTTCGGTCTCTGTAGTGAACATTTACAAGCGACAGCGAGACTTCCCTATGTTTCATCCTCATTAGCCGAGCCGACGCAAGTTTGTATGCTTTTACAAGCGACGGTTAGAGTTCCTTATCGATCTATCACTCATCCTCGGTAGCCGAGCCCACGCGAATTTCTGTAGTCACCCAAACCTGAACATTTGGCATTTCAGTATGTTCTCACGATTTATTTTAGAATTAGCGGGGCTTCAGAAGAGGTCAGAAGGAACCACTGAAGGAGCCATTGAAGGATGATTGGTTCTGTTTCAGCTCGTGTTCCAGTCCTTCCGGAGTAAGGATGTAAACGGCGATCAGAGATGCAACCATAACATCAATCTTCTTACACGAACACCGAAGGCGCAATATGTCGTCGGTGCTCTGATTCCATCGAGCCCTGAAGGCACAAATCAAACTGAGCACACAGTGTTATCCTGTTCGCGGGGGTGGTGGTCCGGATAAACATACGCAGGCGAGAGTTCTTTTCAGAACCGGTCCGATGGTCCGTCCCTGAACTTTGCCTTCTGTTTTTCCCAGCCGCCGCCGGCACACACCACTCAGCTTTTTGCCGCGCACCTACAGTAAGTCTGGACGCTGTTGGAGCTCTACGGCGACCCGCGCCGATGCGCGGTCCCCGCGCGCTTTGACAGGGGATCTACGCTGATTTATGAGATCGCAACGCCACACGTGGCCGTGTCGCGCCGAAAATCGGACGATCAATCGGATCATGATGATCCCGGATATACCATATAAAGAAATACGTTCTCAGGCTCCTCCGAGTCCGACTCTGTTCTCAGTTTCTCTCCTCGAATCTCTTTGGCGCTTGGGGCGTCGAGGCCCAGATGAAAAGGAAGAGTGGCACGTTCAAGGCTCCTGTTGAACAGCCAGCTGCTGCGGACTACATACAGTACACGACTCGGACCTTGCTCGCTGAGGAACCGGCTTGTGGTACGAACTGATTCCTCGTGGGCCCATTCAAACGGTTCAGACACCGAGTACCGCTCGTTCTCGTTATCATGGTCTAGACTCCAACTCCGGAAATACATGTACTTTCCATTTTGCATGGTTACCAGGTGTCTTCATTCAAGCTGTGGAAACGGCAGTGCTGATTTTATGCTGTAGATTGCGGTTCTGAACTCCCTCGATGTGATGCACATGATGTATGATCATCGAAATATTCTTGAACTCAAGCGCCCGGGATGCGAACCCGAAGCACTAAACCCCAGCCGAGGTTTCAGATGGGGCACTTCCATGATAAAATGAAATCCGAGTCGCTGGTGCATCCTTTCTCTCAAAATCGTGGTTGTTATCAGGCGCGGTGTTCGGTATGTGACAGCACCAGCGCCAAACAACCCTGTCCGAATCTCGGCGTCAAAGGTTTTGCATCATGCGTGCGCTGTGCTTTAGGTATTTCCCGACCCACTCAACGGTCATAGCGCCGGGTAACAGCATCCGACTTGCCGTCTGAATGGCGAACGCAGGGAGATCTAGATGTTCCCCTGGCACGATGCTCGTGTCCTCTCATGTTCCAGTCCTTCAGATATAATGTAGGTAGTCCCGTTGCTTCCCAATCATTAATTGGACGATGAATGACGCTGACTTCTCCGCCCGCGCCAAATCCATCTTTGCGCTCGTCGTTGGCATTGACAAAGTGCGCTCTTTTCCTTATCTCATCGTCTGGTCCTCCAGCTTGATCGACCGATTCTAGTACCAGGCGAATGATGAATTCAATACACTGACCGGTGCTGTTAATGACGCCAAATCGTTTGCAAAGTACCTCACTGACTCCCACGAAACGGGCGGCCTTCAAGTTCCAAGCTCTCACATCGAACTTCTTGAAAATGAAAAAGCTACGCGGTTCGCTATCCTTTCGGCATTCGACTCTCACTTGCTGAACAATCCAGCCATTCCGGACGATGGGCAGGCGGCGATGGTATTTTTCTTCGCGGGCCACGGAAGTCGCGTCGAATCTCCAGGGAATCTCCTTGCTACGGACGGTAAAGTCGAGGTTATTTGTCCTGTGGACGAAAGGACTGTGGACCTCGATAGAAATCGTGTGCATGCAATTCCGGACTATCTGCTAGCGCAGAAACTGTACCACCTTGCAATGAGGAAAGGAAATAACATTGTGAGTGCGCGCACTTCTCTCACTGTACTCTACCCTTTCTCAACGTACTTGAATCACAGACAGTCATCCTGGATTCATGTCACTCGGGCGGAATGGGAAGGGATGGCGCGCAGTCGAAGGTGCGCAGTCCTCCACGGTCGTCTCAGGCTCTACCAGAGCCAGGCGACGATCACAGCGACCCAACCCGCTCGTATCGACTCTGGTCCCCCTCCTCTGCGACTTACGTCCTGCTGGCTGCGTGTTGCCAAAGAGGCAGGGCGTACGAATCCGCTTCGCGCCCCTTCCAAGGCCACTTCACGGAAAAGCTCATCGCCGCGCTGCGCAAAAATACGGACAAGACAACCACCTACGCTGATCTGATCGAGAACCTGCCAGCGCTTCCCGTGAAGACGCAGATCCCGCACTGCGGCGGCGCGCACAGAGACCGACTTGTGTTCACGACGGACTACCCCGCCCGTGGGATGCGGACGGTCCCCCTCAGGGAGACGCACGTATTTTGTGTCGAAACCAAAGGCACCGCTGGCGTCCGCGAAGGGGCCGAATGCTGTGTCTACGATGCCAGCGATGCGATTGTTTGCACCCTCGTTGCGCGAATGGTGACCGAAGACCTTGTTGTGCTCGCCTCGCTGGATGGTCCTGTCGATGCACCCAAAGGGTCGCACGTAGTGGTCGACGAACGCAGAAATATCAGCGTGCCTCTCGGTGAACACTCTTCGTTCCCCGCATTCCTCATCAGAACCGGCAGCTTCGAGGGTGTCCGCGAAGGGATGATTTTCCCCATCCGCGCGCCCGACACTAATATAATCGGGACTCTCGTCGCAAAAATCGTGAACATCAACCAAGCTCTGCTCGTCCCGCTGGACGGGAAAACAACCGACTTGCCTAAGGGCTCGCGCGCGGTGGTCAAGGACTGGAAGGACAAGGTCCGCGTATTTGTGCCGTCCGATTTCACACCCAAGTTATTCCCTCTCAGCCCCGAGGATGCCCAGAGATACGAGGAAGCAGAATCATACAGAGTGGCCGATATTGCCCTGAGGAAAGAGGAGGGTGACGTCGTCATTCAGCGGTTGACCGGTACGACTATCGGTTACCACCACGAAACACACTTCCAGCTGAAGGACCCCCAGCAGCTTCCGAATGCCATTGGGGGCATTGCCCACTTTCACTACTTCCTTGAACGCCACAACGAGAGCACCTTGCTCTCGGGCTTTGAACTTAAGATGAACAGGCTAGAGGGTGTATTCCCCCATCGCAGGCCGATTCCCAGCGAGAATGACGGTGGGAACCTCATTAAGGCTATCGGAGAGAATTTATACAAGGCCGAAATCAATTCCGATAGGGACGCCACGTACGGTTTTACGATATGCAACAAGGGAAACCAAGATTTATTCTCATATCTTTTTTACTTTGATCCCGTGGAGTACACCATTCAGGCGAGTGCTATATTCCGTCCCGCATAAATACCGCTGAAGGTTTTCTCTCGTAGTGTTGGCACAATCCCGAGTGCGCGCATGGGACGCCGCCTTTGCGCGCAGCAGAAGGGGAGAGGACCATCGGCATAGGGGGAGAGGGTGGTTTCTATTTCACTTTGCCCCCAGGGCAGTCGTCAAGCTCTGCGTTCATCAAGCTTTTTGTATCGACAGAATATCTCGGCCTCGACTGGATTGAACAAACAGGATCCCCGTTCAGCTCGAATTTCGCTGGAAGGGCTCGACTCGATGCTTATAGGGAGGCCTTCCGAATGTCTGACTGGGCTTCCCTGGAAGTGGTTTTGACGATGGAACCGGGGGTTCGTAGGTATGTGCCCATCCGCCTTAATGAGAAAATCCTCTAATTATTTCACAGTTCAGCCTTGGTTCAATGAAGTCACGTATTATCATGTTTTTCGACATACTTTATCTGTTGGAACTTAGCCTCGTCGGACGAATGCTGCAGCAATGGCCAACCAGTGTTGAGACGCAGGTGGCCCGTGCATAGCGATCACGTGACGCCCAACCGCTTTGGGCCACTCGACGCCAAGCTCATTCCATCGGCTCTTCTCCGCATCTCCGAACGCCGTTGCGCATGTTAGACACCCACACATGCATATCACTTGGCCGCTGCAGCCTTGCGGTTGGTGGGCTCGGTTCAGTCAAAACTTCTCGCCAGAAGACTTCCAATTAGCTCCCCATATTGCTCGCTCGGCAAAACACCCATGAAAACTAGCTGGAGGGCGTTTGTTTGAACGCTGTTCGGGTCGATTATATTGTCCAATGGACCACGATGCTGAACGGCCCATGTGTCTTGCTCAGAAACTACCCGCCTCAGAGGTGCCAGCTTATAAGTATCTTGGATTTCGACCGCGTCTGATTCAGAACCCTAGATTCCAAGCGTACAACGATCTAAAACGATGCGCTGCAGCGCAAGTTTGGAGAGAGCATCAGCAATGGACGGATAGTTGCCGCCAAGGCCTCCAATGCCGAGACCTTTCTCCAAACTCTTCGTCGAGCTTCCACGTGGTTCTGCTCCTGCTTTGCTTCCATCGGCGCTGCCCATACGACCCTACACATGCTGCAGATAACGACGCCAGACGATGCCCGGTACTGAGGGTAAATAAAGCCTCGCCTGTCTTGCGCTACGGACTCGAGGTGTTCGGTCCCTTGCTTTTCATCGCCATCATGAAGTTCGCCTCTGCCTTTGGTCTCGCCTGCGCTGCGTTTGCAGTCGTCAGCGCGGTACCCATCGCCCATGATGAGATTGTAGCCAATTCCGCTCAAGGACTTCGCCTTTTGAGCCTGGAGGAAGGAGTAGACCCCGTGTGGAAGACCGAGGATGAGAAGTTGGAGCTCATGAGGGCGGGCGTGCAATTCGTATGTGCCACAGTCTCGCGCCTTTTCTCTTTCTTACCTCTCGCCAGTTCGACGTCACCAACACCTGGGAGTACAAGTCAGCCCGCATCGCGGAGGTCGCCGGGAAGCTCAAGGCCCTCGTCACCTTCCCCGCGCCCTCAAAAACGAGCCAGATCACGCCTCTGACCTCGCAGCTATCGACCACGCGGATGAACACCTACCTCACCAACCTCACCGCCTTCAACAACCGGTACTACACCACCACGACCGGCGCGTCGGCGAGCAACTACATCCTGAACCTCGTCTCTGGCTTCGCCACCGGCGACGTCGAGGTCAGCCTCTTCGCCCACTCGTGGCGGCAGAGCTCGATCATCGCGAAAATCCCCGGCACCAGCGCCCAGAGCCCTGTCACCATCCTCGGCGCGCACATGGACAGCATCAACCTCAACAGCCCCTCGTCGGGGCGTGCACCGGGTACGTCTCATCGCGCGCATTGTCTGAGGGGACGTCACTGACGGCGGTGTACAGGCGCTGACGACGACGGCTCGGGCACGGTGAACCTCGTCGAGATCTTCCGCGTGCTCATGGCGAACGGCTTCGCGCCGGCCACGCCTGTCGAGTTCCACTGGTACTCCGGCGAGGAGGCTGGGCTGTTGGGCTCGCAGGACATCGCCGCCGCGTACGACGCGGACGGCGTCACCGTCAAGGCTTTCATGGAGCTCGACATGGTGCGCGCCCTCGCCCCCGCCCACGCCTGACCACCCCACTGACGTCCTTACTCCCCCTTGCAGACCGCGTACTTCAAGCCCGGCTCCGCGGAGGTCATCGCGCTCGAGGCGGACTACATCGACGCGGGGCTCAACACGTGGCTCAAGAAGCTCATCCCGCTGCACTCGAAGCTCACGGTGACGATGGACACCAAGTGCGGGTACGCGTGCTCGGACCACGCGAGCTGGTACGAGTACGGGTGGCCGACGTCGATGCCGTTCGAGGCGGTGACGGGGAACGACAACCCCGTGATTCACGGCTCCGGGGACACGACCGCCGTGAGCGGCTTCTCGTGGGCGCACTCGCTCGAGTTCGCCAAGGTCGCGCTCGCGTTTGTGTATGAGATGTCGGCGTAGGGCGTGTACTGCCCATTTGTATCTGTACCGCCTTGAAATAGAATTGGCGCCGATATCGTCACTTCCTCTCTTCATTTCGCCCCGTATACTTTACAAGAAGGCCGACGAGGAGCGGAGGATGTGAGAGCAGAGCGAATGCATGATTAGAGAGCAATGAGTGACTGATACGATACATCGATGACCCTGGCAGAGCATAGATACAAAGAGCTAAGGAGCGTAAGTACGCAAGGAAAGTCCACAGCAAAGTCCAGTTCTTGGTCCGTCAGAAATACGAATACGAATGTCTACTTTTCGGAGTCATTAGGGGGTGCTAGATTAGATGTGGGGTGGTGGGGTTCGGCGGCGGTCTCCGGCGGCGACGCGCCGACCGCGGTGTAGCGCTGCTGGCTGGGCGACGGGGCGCGCGTGGAGTTGAAGGGCATGGCGACCATCTCGCCCAGGTCGACGGTCGACGCCGCGCGCGAGTGCGCCATCGCGGCGGCGGCGACGTCGGGCCCGTACTGCTCCGCGAGCTGCCTGGAAAGAAACGGGGGGCGTCAGCGGGTACACGGGGCAGGACATACGGAGCGGAGCACGTACGCGGCGTAGTTGTCCATGATGAGCGCGACGCTCTCCGCGGTGAGGCGGTACGCCTTGGGCATCATGCCCTTCCCGAAGCGGTACGTGACGTGGTTCGCGCAGAGCAGCGCCGCGACGATGACGCCGATGTGGAACGCCACGAGCGAGAAGACGGCGATGTACCACCGCCGCAGGACCAGGCGCTCGAAGCGGAAGTACGGGACCTTGCACCCGGGGAGGATCGAGCGCGCGTAGCACGTCGCGCTGATGCTCGCCTCGATGAAGGGGTTGAAGTACCCGCAGCACCCGAGCGAGTTCTGAACGCGCCGCCGCGCGTCGATGCCGAGCTGCTCGGACCACTGGAAGTTGAGCTTGCCCGGGAGATTGAGCGACGCGCGGCGGTAGGTGATGTACCCGGGCACGACGAGGAACGCGAAGGAGATCCAGAGAAAGAAGGTGTAGAAGGCGAGGAAGGAGCGGTTGTTGAGCATGACGCCCGCCCAGCCGAAGACGGAGGTGAAAACGGCCACCGCGGCCGCGAGCGTGGTGAAGATGAGCTCTGTTCGGTTGGCCACGCGTATGACATCCGCATGATCCAGGACATTTAGCCAGATGAGGAGCATGCCCACGAGCGCGGCCAGGGCGACTACTGAATACTGAGGAGCATGGATGAGCGAGCCGGAAGAATAAGAAAGGGACGACGTGCTCACCGCCAAATTGAAGAAGAACAGCACCCATTTGAATCGTGTCCACCGTGACCCCGTTTCTGAGCGGTCAAACCACCCCTTCCGGGCGGCGGAAGGGTGGAGATCGTCTCTGTCCTCCGGCATGCGCGCCTCCCCCTTCCTGAACGCGTCGACGCCCCCGCCCCGGGCCATGGCGAGCTTATCGACCTGGGGCGCGCGCCGCCGCCGTCTGGCGCCCCCAACAGCAAGTGCGTCGGAAAATTTGGACGGCAGGTAGTTGATCGACAGCGAGGTGGATGCTCGGTTTTCCGGGTTGATCCCAAACAGCGACGGCGCGCGAGAGGAGCCATCTCCGGGCCCCAGCATGGATGCGGCCGCAAATGACGGGGTCCGCGCGCGGTGCATGTTGGCGCTCATCGGACGCGGTATCGGCGCATCAAACATCGTCGTGGCGTCGAAGTCCTCGGGGGCAATCCAGCTCAACGGCTGAGAATTGGTGCGCGTGCGCGAGTGGGGTGACGGGCGGCTGAAAGAAGAGGAAGACGGTCTGGGCGACAGGGCGAGTCAGCATTGGCAGGTAAATGGAAACTAGAACTCACGAGTGGTCGGCAGGCATCTAGGGGATCTTTAGAAGGGCATTAACGTCGAAAAAGTCGGTTCATACCAGAGGCATCGTGCTGCTGGCACTCGAGGCCTCGCGGCTATACGTAGGAGCATGACGTGAAGGGGACGAGGAAGAAGCCATTCGAGCGATAGGTGTCCGTTGAGTGTCCAATTACTATGAATGCTTGGTCTATTGGTACGCTGCTAGTGCATCGCCCGCGCGCGGCCGTCGACTAAAACGCGGCAAAGGAGTGGGCAAATCGGTGATGGATGTGCCGAAACCGCCGTTAAAAGACCGCCGGTTCGAGGCCGTTTCAAGAGTGGCGATCACAGCCTCGAGTCCCGAGCTGTGCTGATTCAGCTGGACACTCTCGAAAGTGCGCCTGGTGGGAGGAGGAACGAGCAAAGAGCAAACCTGTGAAATTTATGCTGAAACGGCCTCTCCGATCACTTCGGGGATTGTTACCGTGTTGTATACGTTATTTTTGGATGATGTCTCCTTGGCGCTCCAGAAATAACCAACGCTGAGTTGAGGCTGAGATGCATGAAATACGGACTGGCAAATCTAAAAATCCACTAGGTTCATCGAACATGTCGAAAGAGAGCAAGTCAAAAGTCTTACCTAGCTTCAACACGCACTTGCATGGAAATAGAAGGTTTTTATCAAGTTTTTATTGGAATGGTGAAGGAATCCCGAGAGTTACACACGCTGTCTCAGCATTGAAAAAAACGGCGAAGAGGGTCCGAAAAGTGGTGGTCCTGCTTTTTGGGCGACCAGAAATATTTCTGCAGTCTCCAGCCTCGGCTGTTAATCGTGGGGTTAGCGAAGGCGTGCTCCGCAGCGTCGAGTGGAGATAACTTTCTGCCTTCCATCCGGTTCAGGAAGGTTAGCAGCGGGCATTCGAGCTTAACGATGGAGTCGAGCTTGTCCGACGCGCGCAGTTGGACGAACACAGCATTTATTATTCTTGCGGTAGGAAAGCGGGAGCGAGGATAAGGGGATAGATAAATTCAGGAGGGCATTCTCCGCCATGATCACTTACAGCACAAACAGGACGACGTACGGGCGCTAGGTGGCAAGATCCGAGCAACGGTGTCGAGTTAAAATTGACTTTCAGTTTAATAGGCCTCGATGTGGAGGTGAAGGGGGCACTACATGATGGTCGCCTGACCACCAACTGTGGTCCTATGGCCTGGTTCGCACGTCTGCGCGCCTAAAATTATTTGAATAGCCTCTTGTGATGCAATTCCCGATTATCTATCAAGCGCGAGGAATCAGCCTCGCGCGGAGCAACCACGCCGTGTCTATACGCACTTGGCGAGCGCCTTCACAGCCTCCCGTTCCTCTTTGAGTGCGTCCTTCAGCTTCTGGACCTGCACGGTTACAGCCGTGTGTCCGCTTTGCGCCGCCGTCGTGCGGTCCTGGAAGTCCTGCAGGAAGCCCTCCAGACGCTTCTGGGTACTTTTCGCACTCAATGGCTTGCTCGAAAGCGCGTTTATCCGCAGCGGTGGGTGCAGCGGCGCGTCCATGGTGGTGGTTCCTCCAAAAGAGAAAATATGTGACACGTGACGGTCACACTCCTCCTTCCTCCTATCATGGCCGAAAACGATTCGCGCCAAAAAGCCGAAGCCTTGTGGTTTTCTCCCGAGGTAGTTGTACTTCAGGCGGGCGATCGTATATTCCGCGTCTTTGCGGCAATCCTAAAGGCCCAATCATCTGTATTTGCGGACATGTTCGCGTTCCCACAACCTCCCTCCGAGTCGGCAGAGACGGAAACGATGGATGGATTCCCTGTCGTCAGGCTTTACGACGATCCGAAAGATGTAGAAGTTTTCTTGAGAGCGATATTTGATTCCAGGTGCGCTCGTCCCAAAGAAGAAAAGCCGTGATTTGCTGAAACCGGAGCTGTTTTCCCAGCTTTTTTACGCCACCAGAAGATACTCCACTGGAGGCCATCGTCGGAATACTCCGTCTCTCACATAAATACGATGTGCCTTATCTGCGCCGCCGTGCTCTCAAACACCTAGAGACGATCTATCCCACGTCTTAGTCAGAATATGACTCCTCCTGGCAAGCTCGAAAACACCAGCCAGCTCAATGGCTCAAGGAAATGATCTTGGCGATTCAAATTGCCGCAGAAGTCGGCGCTCTGTGGCTTTTACCCGCAGCTTATTATCAGCTATGTACACAACCGATTTCGCGGCTCGTCGCCGCGGCGTCCTGGCTTCGTCTTGGAGAAAAGGAACGAAACGCCTGCCTGATCGGCCATTCAGCAGACGCAGTATTTTCCGAAAATCCTAGGTTTCTTGAGGGTCTCGAAGGGCTCGGCCTCGGCGTGCGCCGATTACATCGAGTGCAATCGAATTCGTCTCGAACTTGCCAGCAGTGTCGAACACCGGCTGGATATGACCTGGACACTGGATGCTTGGAAGGAGGGCGACTGGGAGGGCATGACGGAACGCGGCATATGCGTAGCGTGCATGGAGGAGGCCGTGGTGATGTACGCAATAGGTCGGCGGTCTTTCTGATATCAGCTGCCGCAGATGTTCGGGCTGCCGGGGTGGGAAGAGCTGGAGAAGATGCGACGAGTCGCGCTCTCGACTTCATGATTTTTCCGCTGGACGTTTTTTCTCATTGTTTGTATCGCAGTGCACCCTGGCCAGCAGAGCACCACTATTCCGAGTTGCGTTTGACTTCCCTGTACCAAATGTCAGCGATCTGGCGCTTTTATCAGCCTGAAAACAGGTCGACTGCATTTTCGTACTTATTTTTTTAGCCCTGAAACGCGCGACATTTACATGACGGGTGACCTGCTGGCTGAAACTGACTCGCCACAGTGAGCAGGAGCTCTAAATCTATGGTTGTGATCCTGCCAGCGGACACCCGGATGTTTCGCGTCTTTACGGCGGTCCGGAAGGCCCGTACTCGCGGACATGTTTGTGTCTCCCAAACCTGCTTCCGCAGCAGAGATGGAAACCACGGACAGCGTCCCTGTCGTGGACCTTCCCGACGATCCGGATTAAGTCGACGTTTTCTTGAAGGCCATCTTTAATTCCAGTCTGTGGGCTTATTCTCGAAATGACCGACGATGACTGCTCATAGAACGGTCGTTCAGCTTCTTCGTGCCGCCTTAGGCAGCCCCTCAATGCGAGCATATCGTCGGAATCCTTCGTCTCTCGCACAAATATGGCGTACCTTATTTGCGTTCGCCGTGCTCTTGAGCACTCCGAAATCATATATCTCATGCCTTTCGACGAATCTGATAAAGTGAAGGCCGTCTCGATAGATCTTCCTGGTATATACGATCGCAGTGCTCAAAGTGGCTATGGCGGTTGGCAAGCGCAAATCTTTCGCCTCAGGCTGGCAAACTATTTCTCGATAGAATTCAACACAAAAGGAACATTTAAATTGTCATTGTACCCGTAGGATACGACGATTCTCCTACAGTTGGCTCCTATTTTGGGGCCCTCTTGGCGACACCATACATGCGAATTCGGATTAGACGCGAGCGCGTCTACTATTGACACGTGAGCCACGCACGCGTGATGTGACTCAGCGCGATCTGTGACTCGCCACTTGCTCGCCACTCCTCTTGTTCTACATTCCTCGAATCATCATGGACTCCGACGGGCAGATGAATCTGCGGGAGGTAGAAGGGCTGTGGTTTTCCTCTGATCTTGTCATCCTCAAAGCGGGAAAATTGCTCTTCCGTGTCTTCGCGTCGATATTGAAGGAGAAGTCACCCATATTCGCCGATATGTTTGCGCTGCCTCAGCCGGCCTCCTCAGAGGTCAAATCGATAGGCGGAATTCCCGTTGTCTTGATGCCCGACGATCCGGCAGAACTGGAGGCCTTCTTGAAGGCTATGTTTGACCCCAGTGCGCGACTTCAGATGAATTTCAGCAGTCCTTTCATAACTTGCTGACAATGAATAAATACCTGGGTTTCAAAAGAGCTGCTGATTGCGGCCACTTCCGTTGCAGTTTCGGACCCAATGAATAGACCAGTTTTCTATACATTTTGATTTGGCTACTGATTTATACAATTTCAGCTAACGTTTTGACTTATGTCAAGATTTTTCTTTATCTGGTGTGGTAGTATTACTCGGGAACACTTCCATAAAGTACAATTGCGTGGGAGCGCAGGATCCGTCCATTCGCGCACCCTGCGGCTCCATGGATTCTGGAGTGCATGCCGCATTCTAGTAGCTTATCTTACGATCATCTGGTGGTGAGGTACACGGAGTTGTGTTCATCCATAGAGGTTGCGACGCTAACAAAAGAGAAACTTCCTTTGGACGAACGGCCTCGATTTATGGTTCAAATTCTCTCGCACTGAATGTCTGAACTCGGCACGCCAAAATTTATAAAAACGTTCCTGGGGGGAAATTTGGCCATTTTTCGCCAACTCTGAGGTCCGAAATAGATTAAAACGCCAATTTCATAACGATTCTTTGCTCAACAAATTTGGACTGGGTGAAATGGGACAGGTTCGGCTCGTCCCGAAGTTGGATCAATGCCGGATGTTGGTGCCGAGCCCTGCCGATGGCACTTTCCTTCTTACCTCCCGCGGCCGCCACCCGCCAACGTCGCCGCCACCGCTGCGCACTCGCACTGGCTCCGTGCCTGTAAACTTCTCTCCGTCGCCCAGCCGGCACTGGTGCTATAGCGCGATTGGAACGTCGGAGACTGACCCTACCAGTCCCGCACGCCCTAATAGGGGCAGTCAGAGTAGTCGGTTTTGAGGCGTTTTGACGGTCGGTTTTAAAAAATATTCTAATTTTATTGAGGACGATCCCGAGCATCCTAAGCGCTTGCAGAACTTGGCCACGACTTACAGATTGAGATATCAGCGTTCTGGGAACTCTGATGATCTTATGGTTGCATTGGATTATAATCAAACGGCTCTGAAAAAACAACCCCACGACCCAAGTAGTCTGCAGAACTCGGCTGCATCCTTGATGGAACTATATTGGATTTCAAGTAATCTAGACTATCTTCAACAAGCACTACAAAAAAATGAAGAAGCTCTTCAACGTACTCCTTTTGGATCTCGAGAATACCTCCAGCGTCTCCAGAACGTCGCTACATGTTTTAGTGAAAGATACAAAGCAACCAGAGATGTGAAGGACCTTGATGCGACGACGAAACGCGAGAAAGATCTCCTGTTGCTGACTTATGGCCATTCTATACTAGGTGTGCACAAATTATCCATTCCGAGAATGAAGACCTGAGAGAGGAAACAATCTTGCAGGCCAAACCAGAACATATGCACAAGGCCAACATAAGATAGCTGAATCATCTGGAGGAGAATGGGAGGACAGCCTCAAGCAAGCTCATTTTGCACGAATATCTGATGCACATTGTGCAGGAATTATCCATAATTTGGCATTGTCTTTCAAAGACCAATACGACATACGGGACGATCCAGGTCACATGGACAGAGATCATTGGAGAGCATTCAATATGCTGTCCGCCTTTTACCCAAGGACAGTCCACGACGCCATCACTGCCTCCAGAACTGGGCTCTGTTACTTTTAGCCAAGTTCTGGTCCACGAATGATGTCCAATATTTGTGGGATGCATCTGGAAAATATGCAGAAAGTTTTGAGAGCCCTATCCTACAATTTCTCTGGTCCTTGGATGCAGCCAAAAATTGGGAATCAATAACGGAGACACTCGGGTCTCTAGGGGATGGACACAAACCCCTCGAAGTTCAAAGCTTAAGGGCCCATGTGATTGGCTTTGATCTGTTGTCGGATGTTCTCTGGTTGGGAAATTCCCTGACTGTGCGTCAAGTGGCCCAGAAGAAAATGCAAACTGAACATATAACCTCTGATGCGCTGTCGATTTGCATCATGGGAGGAAAACTCCAGCTTACCATAGAATTTGCTGAAAGAGGACTAGCAGTGATCTTTCAGCAAAGATTGCAGCTCAACAGACATACACATGAACTTCTCGCTCCCGACCACGCCAAACTATTGGAAACGTATTCCGTCGAGCTTGTCAGTCGAAGGCACTCAGATCCATACAAATCTGTAACAGCAAGACAAAAACTTCTAGACACAATTCGTGGTCAACCTGGCCTTGAAAAATTTCTCCATCCAAAAGAATACAGTGATTTATGCCAAGTATCACAGAATGGTGGTCCTCCTCAACTCCCACTCACGTTCATGCAATGCTATCATTCTTCTCCATCCAGCCTCACAGCCAATTTGTATCAATCTGGATATTACCGTGGATGAACTGCAACAGACCAAAAAGACCTTGAAGACGTTGCTTGCCAGCTGTAACAGCGGAATTACACAATCGAAATCCGACCGTTTATCCGGACACCGAGATAAAGGTGTTCGGGGAGATGTTCAGCAGGGGTTAGGAGATATATTGAGTTGGCTACAATCCTCTATCGTCTTTCCGATATATCGGGTCCTGGAATGTGTCAGTATTCACTTATTCCACCGGTCTAGGTACTTATTCGTTGTTAGAACCGTGTCTGTGGCAAACGCCTGTGGTGGTGGCCCCTCGGAATGTTTACAGGACTACCGTTGCATGCAGCAGACATGTCCGACAAATTTATTTAATCTTACACGCCAAGCTTGGGAGTCCTTCTTGAGTCTTGACGCAATGAAGGAGAAAGTCCATGGTTCGAAACTGAAAATGGGTGTAGTTGGAGTGTCGCACACAAACTCTGGAGATCGAACATTGTCTCATGTCGACGAGGAAGTCAAAAGAATCGTCTCGGTCGCCAATAGACACAATGTTGAACTTGAGAAAATTTGCGGAAGCCAGGCAACTGTTGAGGAAGCAAAGAAACAACTTTAGTCATGCAATTGGATACATTTTGCTTGTCATGGTTTCCAGAATCCTGTGGATCCAACAAAGAGCTCCCTCCAACTGTGCGACGGTCAACTTGATCTGGGATCCATTCTCCAGATGTCTCTTCCAAATCCAGAATTCGTGTTTCTGGCAGCATGCCAGACTGCGAAGGGCGATACGGAGTTGGTCAACGAGTCGCTGCACTTGGGCGGAGCCTTCGTTACTGCAGGCTTCAAAGCAGCAATCGGCACCATGTGGACCATGATGGACGAAGACGGACCTATCGTCGCGGAGACGGTGTACAGTCATTTGTTTGACGAGCAGAGGCTGAAACGGTTGAACATGCGCCACCCAGAAGCCAAAGACACAGCCGAGGCTCTGCAAATTGCAGTCAGGAAGCTACGAGATTCAGGAGTTCCGTATGAGTGCTGGATGCCATTTATTCATATTGGAGTTTAGTTCACGCATCTGCTTTGTAAATTTATCACCAACCCAAAAGATAAAGACACTGAGCAAAAGCAGGACGCCGAGTCCAAATCAACTGTCAAGACTCACAGAATTTCATTCATTCTTCTGTAGAACGCATCGCTCATCCAAAGTAAGTATGCACAGCGCGCTCCCAAAGGCGCCCGCTAGTACGTGTACTTTCACTCAGTTCAGGCCCTGCGTCAATACTTGGGCTTCACAAACGGCATAGGCGTAACCGCCGCCGCGCGCATCTTCTCGCACACCTCGATCTCGACTGCGGTGGCCTTCTTGTGCCACCCGCTCAGCACGTAACCCATCGCGATGTTCTTCCCCAGCGTCGGAGAGGGGGTGCCCGAGGTTACCGTCCCTGAAGAATAAATTAAAATGCTATTCGTTTGATTTGGACCACGAGAACAGGGAATGAGGGGAAGACGAACTGAGAAGCTCTTTTGTGGAGGGGTCGAATAGGCGCCCTCTGATAAACGAGAGCAGATTCCAAATTAAGTCGAGATACAAGCAGTACGAAGGGGGAAGAAAAGGTACGCCGCGCAGGTGCGCCCTCGACGATAAAGCCCCCACGGCGCCACGGCGGGCCGTCCGTCAGGTGCGCCCGTATGGCCTCCGCGCCGATAAACGTCCCGGCCTCCTTCCGCTCTTTCCCTATATATTTCGACGCTCAGCGAACGCTGTAGTTATAAGGTACATTTAGAACGAACCGATGACCCAGGTGAGACCGCCCTCTACGTGCGACGTATCTTCGTCGAAGTCGTTGCCGTAGAGACACATCCCCGCTTCGAGGCGCAGGCTGTCGCGCGCGCCGAGGCCCGTCAGCTGCACCGGCGCCTTGGACAGCAACTCCGCGACCTCGACCGTCTGCGACGGCGGGATCGAGATCTACATCGGGTGAGTGTTTGCTTTGTGCTTAATTTCAAGAGGGATGGATGGATGGGCACCTCGAATCTGTCCTGGCCCGTGTAGCCTCCACGCGCGACATGTAGGTGGAACCTCTCGAGTGGGAGGAACGCCGATTTTCCGAACGTTCACGTTTTCAGGTCGAAGGAGGTCAACGATTGGAGGTAGGACGCAGCTTCCGGACCGAGCAGGAAAAATCCTCGAGCAGCTCCATCCCGACAGGACCCTTTCCACCCGCTTCGCCAGCGTTCCATTCGGCCAGACGCAGCTCGAACCAGTCGAGGTCGCGCTCGCGGCGCCCGGCGTTGGCGACGACCTAGAGCGCGTCCTCGGCGTGTTTCGTGATGATCGTGTTGTCGAAGATCCCGCCACGTTTGCTGAGAAGTACGGACAGTGTCGAGGTGTACGGTTGCAAAGAGCACAATACAGTCTGAAATTAGCACCGTCGCTTCCACAGCACTCAAGAGAAGAATGCACCATACAAGAGTGGAGAGTGATTTTCCCGTCGCAGTCTAGGTTATGATAAAGTGGGAGGCGAGCGCTGAGACAGCCCTACAGCACTAGAAGGAGCGCCTGAAACCAAGACGGTCTGATGTGCGCAGGGCTGTTCGGCACGGCCAGAGACACCCTCCGTTCCTTAGCACATGGACACACTGCATAACAGCATCCATGGCAAGGCGCAGTATTGTTAAATTCCGTTTCATCGGACCGGTTCCGCTTAATTTCGCGAGCAGATAGCTGTGGGTCGGGTTCCGTCGGGTATCGAAGTACACCATGCTTTTTGGAGCTTCCTAGGCAGTACTTGCGGATTCTTAGGGTCCGACGTGAGCAAATACCGATGCACTGGATAGATGAGTATCGATAAGTACAAGGACGATACAGCATTCAGGCTCAGAAAAGAGAGAATTAGAGTACAAGGATCGAATAATTTCGCCCGCTGGACGGACAGTGGGCGGGAAGCGTAAGGAAATGGAAGCGAGGACCCGGAGTTGAATATCTTCCAACATTATTTTAGGATGGCCAAGATTGATTAATAGAAATGATGCCGTACGAGGCGTAGACTCTCCTCGAGGTTGATGGGTCTGGCGGCAGCTGCCTACTGATGAACTTGGATTTCCATTGATATTCATAATATGATGTGCCGTGTAGAGCCCAGATATCCTGCCGTTCCCAATGCTCGTTTACATCAGCCCCGACCACCGCGGCTCGAGGCGCGGAATCAGGTGTGCAAGAACGACCACACGCACGAGTTCCGAGAAGGGTTCAGTGGCATCATCGCCAGTTTTTGTGTTGCAACATACCGTAGAACGCCAGAGTTTTGGCCCGTTGGACCGACAGCGGGCGGGAAGCGTAAGGGAGGACCCGGAGTTAGAGATCTTCCACCGGTGACCGCTCTTTTAGGATGGCCAGGATTAATTAATCGAAATGATGCGTAGACTCTCCTCGAGGTTGATGGGTCCATGGCGGTAGTGATGCAATTGGATTTCCATTGCTATTGATACTGTGATGCGCCGTGGATCGTATGCCGCCGCATGCATCGCAGTGGTATCACATACGCACGCAGAGCCCAGATTTCCTGACGTTCCCAATGCTCGTTTACATCGCCCCCAACCACTGCGGCTCGGCGCGCGGAATCAGGTACCGTGCAAGAGCAACCACGCGCGCGAGTCTCGAGAGGGCTTCAGTCGCATCATCGGCATTTTCGTGTTGCGACATACCGTAGAATGCCAGAGCTTTGGCAGCTAGAAAGTCCAGATGAGTAGGGAAGGTGTGCGCTGCACAGCGGTTTGCACTGGCAGGACCCTGTACTGAAGCCTATTGGTACCTTATCGATATCCTTCTGCCGCTGCACATCCACCGTTCACGCCCTCGTGTAGATCGCCGCCGATGGCAGCGCTTGTGTTGTCAGGGGAAGGGGCCTCGACGTCGCGGGAATGGTGGAGGTAAGAGGGAAAGAGACGTCGGTAAATTGATCCGAGTCATGGCAAAGAAGCCAAAATAGGCAAGTGACATCAAAATTAAGGTTGTGGATTCCCTGACACCTCTTAACCGCACCGACGTGATCCATGGTCAGCGGTAAGGATTGCTCAGAAGATCAGTTACGTGACAATGCCAGGAACGACTCACACCGGGACTTATGGAATTTGAGTCTAAATCGGTTCTGATTCTGAAGGCAACTTGGTTTTTTAAGTATCGGCTTCGAGTTTCGGCGCTATTGAAATCCCATCGATAAGGATCGATGGGATTTTATTGGCCCTTCGACGGATTTCAGTCGCACCAAAACTCAAGCCGAAAGTTCAAGAATCAAGTTGGGTTTCGAGTTATGAATGGGAACCAACTTCGGGCGACCCGAAATTTCATCAATCCCGGTGTGACTTCACTTGTTTCCCTTAGATTCCTTGCTCGAAAACGGCTAATACTAGAACAAGGCTTTCTTCTACCTCTGCTTACACCTGTATACCCGCGGCTGCACCTGATTTCATTGCAAACTCCTTGGCTTTACTGCACCGAACCTCCAATGGCCTTGACAACTTCCTGAGCTGCCTTGACTCTGGAGCTTCGTCGCCCAAGTTTAACTTGGGAGATGGGATCAATATGTTGCTACTGTACCCGCCTCTATGCCTAATTTTTTCATAGACTCCTTGGCACGTCGCTGCTCCGAACCTCCAATACCCATTTAGTCAAGCTACATCGATGACAAAATTTATCCTGAGTCTTATCCGGGACCCCGGTGGTACCGTACCTGTGGACGCGATTGTCCCACAATTCTGCTTGCCGTCGGCTCGGACCCCTCCCGCCCTCAAAACGAGCCTCCCCTTCCAAATAGAACTTGAAACAGGACGAGATGTTGCTCACTGGTCCCCCCAGAGGGTTTAAGGCGATGGCTGGTTTCATTATAATACTGGTGGGTATGGTCTGCTCCAGCTGGCCAATCTCTCGGCCACACGGGAATGGTGATAGGCTAAATGGGGCATGCGTCTCCATGGAGCGACTTGCGCGGGTGCGTCCCCCATTGAAACATCACCGGCGCTCGCTTCTTATCCCGAGTACAGCACTTTAGAGCCTTGCTTCCGTAACCCTGGGTGCCCTTTAAATTAACTGACGGGACCATAGAATGATGTATGGTTGAAACGACGGTCGACCGGATTGCCAGTGTAGAAAGGTCGAAAACGATTATCACGTCCTACCAGAACTATCGCAACCCTCGCGAGTAATTGAGTTGAGCGTGCTTTTTCTTGAAGTATGTATTTCAATCATTCCAAGTTCGCAGCTTCTTGGACTGCCTGTCAGTGGGTCCCTTCTCCCGTCCGCAGCAGTGGCCCCATGGCACAACGAGCCTCTCACGGCACCTGGATTCATGTACGTCGGCGGTCATGATATGCGAGAGGGAAATATCCCTCCTACTTCCGAGTCAGGCCCTGCTACTTTGCGCCCAGATCGGCCCGTCACAAGCACCTTCCAACATCCAGCGTCCGCGGCGACAATCGCCGCATTGTCTCCCCGTCATCACCGTACACTCCACGCGGGAGGGCACGCCCTCTCGTCACTCACAGGAAGATGTGTATCTACTTACCGAGAGCGGATTAAGCGATAAGCGTGAGGGGGCATCAGACCATTTCGACGCCATTGGATTACCCTTTTGGCCACCGCTCTTCCTCCACGCACAGTGTACTGCTGGCCCAGGTCCGCCGCGAGTCTTCCCAGCATCAGAATCGACCATCAAGCTGCTACTCCACCCTCCCGCCACGGAATCAGGGCCTCACTCATCATCTTCCGATCGCGATTGACCTCTTTGTTTGATTCGAGGTTGCAATTGGGTCCGAATCAAGTCCGAATAAAGTTTGCGTCACGAAAAGCAGGCATCGTTAGGTGCCTGCTCACCCTCTCCGTATGTATCCATGCGCCGTGACAAGGTGTGTGAAATATGGCACTAAATTATTACTTGCCAACATTCATTTCAACAAGCGAGGCACGAGCTTCGGGTTGAAGCGTCTGTATACAAGAGACTAACAATTCATCTTGATTCAAACCTCCCCGATTCGGTGTTCGGTGCATCCAATCCGCGGGTTCGCGCAGTTTCGCGCAGCCCGCATGACGCGCATTGTGCATCCCCATGATCATTTGTTCCGAACGTCGGGAGTGTGCCTCGCGGTACTCCCGCCGTGCCCGCGATTATCTCGGCTTACTCGGACTCGGAGGGTTCATGGACATTCATGACGAGGTCCACGCGCGTCGTGGACAAGCGCAGTGTGCGCTGCGTATGTCGCGAGAATTCTAGGAGAAGCTTTATCGACGGCAGACCTCATTTGCACATTAGCCAGCGAAGAAAAGATAGACTGTGCGGCCAGAGAACCCACGGCCCCATCACATATTTTTATATCCACGCCCTACACAAGGTACCGCCGTCGTCGCCGCGTACCGTTCCAACCCGCCGATCTCTTCCGCTAGCTTTATTTTTCTGCTGGGTTTTATTTCATCGACTCCCTCGCCGCCGTCGAGGCCTGTCTATGCTAGCGCCTCCACCCCTCCGTTGTCCCGGGCCTCAGGACGATTTTTTTTTGTTTGGAGTCTGTGTCTTCCCCGCCTGATTGCCTGCCGGCGACTTTTTGAGGGGGACGCTGCTTTGACCAGGCTGGGTCTTGCCCTGGGGACCAAGGAGGGAATAGGGTGGGATGTGAGGGTCGGGCTGGGCGATGAGCGGGCGGAGCTGCTGGAAGGAACCGAAGCAAGCTCTGGGGCCGTTCTGGCCGGTGGAGGGAGATTTTTGTTGTTTAGAGGGCTGCATGCTGCGTTGTCTCGTCTAAAACCCGGAAATTTAAAGCCATGCCCCACGAGGGCCACATCCCTAATGCGAGCACAATTATCCCGTTATCGTTTCATCGATTCTCTTGTCTTTTCAAATAATTGTGGCCGTGAATCGAACGAGACCCGCGACTCAGGGGCCATATCTCCATCTGTTTTCATCCTGGCCATTGCTTCGGAGAGCCCCGGGCACGACTCCACCGGGGAGATCGGGGTGTCGTTTATCTCTTGTATTTTGGATCGGATAATTGCGGGGATGGATCCAGGAGACACCACGACTCAGGGACTAGACATCCATCTGATTTCGTCTTGGCCATTGCCCCATACGTGATCTGCGGGAAAAAATACAGTTGCCTATCACCGGGAAGTGAAGTGGCAAAAGGTGCTCGCTACGATTCATTTCTTTGACGGGTACAGAAGCTAGGTTTATAGCTAGTTCTGTACCCTGCCGCTCCAGAAGGCCGAGTTCTGGCGCCGAATTGTTCCAGTCTGTCTTGGTTTTTTAAGTTTGCTGCAGCCTCGCTGCACATTTGCAGATGCGAAGCTCTGCAAACTTGAGAGAAAATCCGCTTAATGCTGACTGTATATGTCGTCTAGCGACGCGTATCGGATGAGTGACTCCGACGACTTCAGCGATGTTGATCGCCCCGCGTCGCGTCGCGTTGCAATTTGGTCGTGACAGATCATGTGACCGTACACTTGACCAAGATCTTTAGACACAGTAGGCGAGTAAGGGTCTCTTGTATGAAGTTTCCGCGGGCCTGAATCCGAATCTAAATTTTTGCAGAACCAATACACCACTAAATTGTGGCTCGTCTCATTTGTCTCTCAGTAGTTACAGCTAATAATAGTAATATTATACAGGGGAGTAGGCTCGTGACCATCCACTTCGCCATCACGTGGCTGTGCTTATCACGGTCGCACCGTAATACCAGCTGACCTCTCGACGTTATTGTACGGAACGCGACGAGTAAGTTACGGCTATATTATCAAATTGACCGCATTACGATCAGCAGTCTATATCCGGGTTGTGCAAGGCGTAGGTCATGATGCGAAGTCAAAAGCCCAAGGCAAAACTTCTTCTTCGATGCCGTGTTCAACAAAACTTTCTGAACCCGAACCGGCCTCCGAGTCTCAAGAATTGATGTCATTGGAGTCTGCTACTGGCACCTGGCAATATGATTGACTGATTAGCTTCCGGTCGGTGCCTACTTCTCGCCGTCGGGGGTTCTTCATTGAAGGCGATTTTTGCCAGCAGATGAAACAGAGACCTAAGAAGCATCCAACTGCTGGAACAATTTCGTAGTTTTTGGGCGACTCCGCCAAATCAGGGAAAATCAGAATCGGACGGTTGGGCTCCGGCAGATGCCATTTCCCTCGCTTCTCTGGCGCATGTCGACTGCTCCGCATGTTATGTTCTGTCTCACTACCTTGCATCGTGGCAGGGGCGACGCTGCAACCTATGCATAGAATGGCTCTCGGGCTACCCAAGCTACCGCTATGTATCCGTTTCCGGTTTCCCAAATGCTGATTGTTGGAGCTAATACGCAAGCTCTTGCCAGGACAATTTCAGTAGAGCAGCATCCCACGACTCTCGTCAATAGACATCTATCAACTTAACCCTGATTCTCGCCAGAATTTGATGCTCTCATTATAATGACAGTTGGATGCCCATAAAGGATCTGAAGACTGAGAAACCATATGTAAGTCCAGGGAATCACCAGGATGGCTCACAATTTAACTTGAGGGGATCATTTTGATTGGATTGTGCTTAGTATAATTATTTCCAAGTGGGATTTGGGGACACTAGAGCTCACTGGAGTGCAGAAGACTTAACTCAGAAACTGCCCAACCTATACACGACAGTTGAATAATAATCCTTGTTAAGTGTTAGGATCGCTTGTCTTACTGATAGTAATACGATCAATACGTGATCGAGACTTGGGACTTGGGACTAAAACCTACATCAAAACTCGGACAGTGAATATTTGGCGAAAATAATGACATACCCCATGAGGCCACCTAGTACCTAATGCGGGCACGATTCTCCCAGTATTGTTTTATCTCTTGTTTTTTCGGGTAGGATCCGGCTGTATCTCCGTCTGGTTGCGACTCGACTCTATCGGGGATATTGGTTATCTCTTGTATTTTGAATGGGATAATTGTGGGAAAGGATCCAACGAGACCGCTCGACTTGGGGACTGCATCTGCATCTGACACGCAACCGACACCCTGCACATACCTACGCACCTCCCCACTCCACCAGGTCATTCCACCACCTCCATATACGCCACCCGAGAACTATACCCCAGTTGATACGCCTCCCTACATGCTTTAGCTAGATTAGGCACTAGCGGAGCGAGAAGGTCTTGGGCCGTGTTAGAATTCTCTCTCTGCACCTGCATCTGATTTGATCTTGGCCATTTCCCCAGATGTGACCTCAGGGCAAGATTCTGTAGTACTCCGGGATACTTCCTGAAACCGGCGTTCATAAGCGGGAACGTGCCGCGTAATGCTACCTACCTACCTACCGAAAGAATGCATTCGCCTATCACCGGGAAGTTAAGCGGCAAAAGCTGAAATCACCTCATCTGAGTCCATTCAATTCTTTATCGGGGAAGCCAGGGTAACTGTCCCGATAGCGTCGTTCCGCACGAGTCAAAGCTCGAAGGCCCAGTTCCGTTGGCGTTCGTTCCGAATCATCCCAAGCTGCTTAGGTTCTTCAAATTCAAGCTTGCTGCAAATTAAAGTTCGGTGCACGTTTGCACGATCATCCATGTCAGGGCCCAGGCTTTCAAAACTTGAGAGAAAATCCGCTAATGCTAACTTTGTTCCGAGGGCCTTACGGTACGGTTACGTTGGGGATCCTCAGCTCAAAACAGTTGATCCCGAGCCAATGGCTAGGCTTGATAATGATCTGACGCGCCGAGTCCCAGATTGAGACTACTCAGCGCGGACCAGTCACGTGTGGGCACGCGAATGTGTGCGCAGAGTTGCAACGGAGTTGTGGGCGCTCTGGGTTCCCTTGCGTCCACCCGCCTCCGCCGCCGTTTCAATATACTAGCATAAGAGCGTGGGAGGGCGAGCGGCGAGGTACGTATACAACGCGTAGCTCGAACAGCGGTCAGACTTGCAAAGCTGCGCGAAGAAGCAAGAAGCTGAGTTAAAAATAGCGGTGTAGGAGTTGGTGCCGGCTGTGGCTGGATCCAGCCAAGAGCGGCGCCAGGCCGACGGCGGACAAGCCGCGATCCGTGGATGGATCTGTACCCTTGCGGACATTATCCGCGGATTAGCGGAGCTTGAAATATCCACGGCGGACATGATCCATGCTGGTCCTTATCATAATGCGACTACAAATTGCCACCATCCATGTCCATGTGAAGGGCAGGGCGCGTGGTCTCGGCATGGCGAGAGCATGCCACATGTGTTCCCGCGCTGCGGGAGGATCTTTAAGATCGTATATACTGCGGAGCCTCGCTTCGGCTACCACGAAATGGGCGAAGGGTCGGCTACATGATTGCGGGACTTTTCCTAAGAATCAGAAAAAGGTCAGCTGAAATGATACGATACGCTGATGCACCTATTGGAGGTTGAGATAATAACTGGCCCTGTTGATATTTGGGGCATGGTTCTGGCCTAGTTGAACTTCAAAGAAGTGGGTTCGGCCGTTCATCTATGACCCAATCTAGCTGGACTGCAGAGCGTGCGTTCGCACGCTGCAGTCAGGTATTAGTCCTAGCGTGAGATGTAAGTATTACTAGCCCGAGAGAATTGAGCTCAAAAGAAGAGAGAGAGAAAAAAGAAGGGATAGACCATATTACCGGGGCCAAATACAAATCTCGCCTGCGTATGTTCATCCGGACCACCACCTCCACGCACAGGGCAATATCGTGTGCTCAGCTCTTGTTTGTGCCTTCATAGCTCGACAGAATCGGAGCATCGGCGACATATTAGAAATGCCTCGAGTCGGAGTTCGCATAAGATTGACATTATGGTTGCATCTCTGGTCGCCGCTTGCGCTCTACTCAAACAGAGCCATATATCCTTCTAGTGGCTCCTTCTGACCTCTTCTGAATCACCTCCAAATATAATCGTTAGAACTGAAATGCCAAATCATCAGGTTTTAGTAATTACAGAAATTCGGGGATACCTAAATTGAGACGAGAATGGGGACCCCGGCCCATTCACATCGCTGCTTTCACGCGAGTCCCCATCTGGTATCTGTTCAAGGCGTCGGCTCGGCAAACGAGGATGAATGATAGGGGGGGAGTCAAGCCGTCGGTTATAAACTATAGAGACCGAACCCATTCGTGTTTCAATATGTTCTCCTCAACTACTTTTGTTTCAACACACGGCTGCAGTTCACGCCAATCGCGATCCCGCCGCCTCTGTCGGCTAACTCGGTGAGCGAAAATTGCGAGATCAGTCAAGCCTTTGTCGACAGAAACACAGCAAGTCCGTCACGAACGTGGGGCTATGAAGTCAATATCAACGGCCAAGTTTTTCGTGAGCCAGCTATTATTGATGTACATAGCTAGGCTTCTACAGCGATCTGACTGTCAATGACTGTAGCGTACATTCGGGACGCGATGTACGTACTTACGTACAGTACCTGCTTGTTCCTTATAGGGACCTCCGCAGTAATACACTCCTCCTCCTCCTCCTCCTCCACTCTGAATTGGATCAATGTTGGATCAGCAAGCTACTTTTAGGTGTCGAGGAGCAGAATGGCGAGTGAATTTCTGTGCTTTTCAATCATTGCTGTCGTTGTGTCGACAGGAGCAGCTATTACTTGATTAATTTGTGGGCTCATTAGTATTAAGGGGCGGACCAGAGACTGCTTCGGGCTTGTGAACACTGGAACCATGTTATTGGTATTGGTTATTATCGGCAAGAGACATACAGGTGCAAGGTCCTCGAGAAGAATAAAGATTAAACAGGAGCCTTGATTGGGGAGGAAGAGGAGGAGGGGAGGATATTATTACTGCGAGACAGCGGGGAAAGAATTAATTTCTTGATTTAATTTACAATTATTTTCGCTCGGACCGGTAGACCTAGTCTCCCAAGTCAGACCTTTAAAATAGTAGTTTATTTTATTTTATTAGAGAGAGTGAGCAAAAAACTTGTTTACGGTAGACCGGACCTGATTCCGAAATTGGTACCTGGAACATGCGTTCAGGGGGTTCGTCAGCAAAACTTGAGCTCTGCTGACGTCTGCCGAGTGGGCTCCACAGAGCCTGCCGACACCAGGTCAGCACAGCTGCGCTGACCTAGGCTGACGGTCCGCCGACGTCTGTGGGCGTGGGGTCGACCAAGCCTGTCGAGCTCTGCCCCCCAGCTGGGCCAACTCGCCACTCCTCAAACCGCGGACGGTTGACTGGTTGCCATGGAGGAGTGCTGTCTTTGACGGGGTCAACCGGCTTGACCGTTTGCTTGACGATTCGTCACACCCTTCCTTTTTGGGAACAAGACAAAATCCAGAGCCAAGCGGGTAATTCCAAATGGTTAGTCCGATTCATGCGGCACTTTAGGCAACCACGTCTTGCGGCCGCACATATTGGTCCAGCAAGTGTCAACGGTACTCAACTTCGTCGACAAGTGATTTTCTACAAGTTTCGACTGTTCTCGGGCCAGAATCTTCAAATTTCCAAATTGGGGAAGGGTCAAACAAAGGTCACTAGAGGGTCAACCGGTCGTCAAGGTCAGTTTCGTCAAACATGTTTGACCTTGAAAACCATCCCACCCGTCGGCGAGCTTGTCTATCCGAACTGGCGCTAGCTTATCACTGATTTGAGTATGCATGCTGCTTCAGGTAATAGTGGTCGGCGGATTTCCCATTATTGGTGATTTTCTTTCCCCTTATGCACTGTTAGAATAACTGACTGTCGGCCGACGTCAACCTAGTACAAATGGGCTCCAGTGGGCTCGACGTCGTCGAGGATCTTCTCTTCTCGTAACCACGCGTGGACTGGAGCAGGCGGATCACCCAATTTTGAGCGGGTGGACCAAGGGTGGACCATGTACGATTGAGATCTCGACCACTCGCTATTCGCAGCCCCCGCATCGTGCCTTTATGCGCGCGCGTGCGCGCGGCAGCAAATTATATTATTTTAAAAACAGGAAACCCTCCGCGGCACCAAAATTTGCACATCAAGCATCGGTTCCATAAACGCTCCGCTGAAACTACGCCGCGCCCTGGTCGCCCGCTCAAATTTATCCGCTGACCGTGGATAGATTTGCGCGCTCGATTTAATATTGTTATTCGGTCCGAATAGGACCACGTAACCGAACATGAGGTTGGCATTGCCAATGGGGGTACTACGTTTTTTCGCGTAAAACCCTATTCATCGGTGAAAATTACGTTATTTTCGTCAGACAATTATATTTGCCAATGCTACCGCGGACGAAGCCTCTGGAACCTCAAGTTCTACAGCTCGGGGAGTGAGTGTTGAATTAAGAAAGAGGGGAAAGTGCAGGTCGTATCATACATAAATGTTTACATGCTGCGGGATTCATGTGAACGGAGAGCAAAAGACGGTCGCCGCAACCTTCCCAGATACCGGAAATATTCAGCTGAATGTCTCTGATAATGGGTAATTCACCGGGGATAAGCAAAGAATGTATTCGCTTACCGGAGAACGCCCATGGTGGGAGAGTCGGATAACCGTGGCGAAATTAAGTGGAAAGCCGGACCCTGTAGCAGGTTATCTGGTCGCAACCAGGGCCCCAAAGCCCCAATTATGCGATCCAGCCGAGATAACTGTGGGCACACTGGACCCACTACGAGGGAATATAAATTTCTGTGTTCGAAATTAAGGAAGGACATACAACCATGAGTTCGAATCCCTCCAAACAACAGAACTCCTCCTCTTCGAATTCCTTCTCTCCTGGACAGAATGGCCCGAGACCTGGCTGGGGAAAATTCCAGCAGCCCCGGCCGTACATTTTCCAGCCCCCGCCCCACCTTCCTCCCATGCACCTCCTCGGCCCACCGAGCAGGACGCAGAGCAGCGGCCAACCACAAAAATTGCCGTCCGGGCATCAGGCGGGGAATGCGCCCACCCAAAGCAACAAAAAATCGACGTGAGGCCACGAAGCGACGGGCCACGACGGCGCAGGAGTCGATTGAAAAAAACAAGGCGGATCGGGAATGTATCGGCGGTCGTGTGACGGCGGTATTGCGTGCGGACTTGGTGCGGGCAGTGACCTCGTAGGATGGGTTACGAACGATATAATGGAATAGAATAAAATAGATTCACTCCGCTACAGAATACAGAACACCACTCGATAAAAAGCCTCCGGCCGCCCCCATGATATAGTCTCGAGTCTCGAGCCACCCGTAACCCGCGCTCGCAATGTCACACCCGAATATCAGGAGGGGTTATGAAGGCCAAGGGGAAAGAACGTACACGGCAATCACACTCGACGATGACGGTCCAAAGCTATCGGCTGCGAGGCAACTACTACATGGCAGAAAGACGTGAATTAGTGGGATATGAGGTAACGGTTAGCCGAATGGACGTACCAAGACACAGATACGCTAATGGTACTAAGTGGTGACGAGCTACATCTTGGCTCCAAGTACGAATGCACGCTGAGGATGGAAAGGAAAGGATTTGAGTGGGAGGGAAGTTCCAGAGAGCTCTAGGATGGGGTTTGAGGGTGAGGGATTGCAAGGTCTTGAGGCTTGTAGGACGACAAGGAGAAGGATGTTTGAGCGGGTGCGCGAATGCAGTTTGACAGGTCTTGACGCACAGGGAGAGGAACATAGAGCATTGGGGATAGGACGACGGACGTGCGGTACTTGCCAAAGGCCTATATGGTACGATGCCAAAGGGGAGAGAGGTCTGGCAGCCTAGGGCGGGTGGGAGTACGACGGCCCAAAAATGGGGTCTTGAGGAAGAGGACAGCTTGGAGTGGCGATGGTGGCAATCTCCAGGCGTTGTATTGAAGAATACAGGTGCGGAGGATGCTGTCAACGGCGGCAACGACGCAGAGGTCGAGGGGGAAAGGAAGAGAAAGGCGACCAACTTGTTTGGTCCAAACAATCACGCAATCTTGCGGAGTTTCAAATGGACTTAGGGAGGGCCGACTCCGTCGGCAAATACCTTGCTTGCGAGGAAGGAGCTTGAAATAATCGATGTTCAGCGGTTGTTGAGCGGTAAAGGTTTTGGGACACGTATGTTCTCGACACTTGGTTGGGATTGAGAAACTACTTAGCAACGGCCCTGTACGAGTTCGTCCGTAAGGACATGCGGCAAGTTATCGGAACCACCGGCACACGTGCCGAAAGCTCGTTGCATTGCGGCGCGAGTGATGGGGCTGAGACGGCGGCATTTTTTGCACCCGCAAGAGACCACTTGTGGCAATGTTGTATCTCCTCGCAAGATCTACTAATAGCTACGCCAGTAAGGGGAAGGATGGATGTATTTTGGCCGCAAGGCCTATTCAAATTCTGACCACTCATTTCGATGCCGGTGCCGCCGAATGTCGCCGACCGTCAGCTCTGTGCGTTTCGCTCGCGGCTTCACAAGACGTAAAATTTGAGGCAGAGTATTGAGTCTGGGTCGCTCGGGAAGATTAGTATCACTGGGTGGATCGAAAAGTGAGCCAATTATGAGGGTGGAGAGACCTTGATTGAAAAACAGGGTAATTTGCTTTACGGTTTGCCATTTCGTGTGACCCAAAAGACTAAAGTACATAGAGCAAAAGGAGTTCCATCCAGTCCAAATCAACTATCAAGACTCACAGAATTTCACTCATTCTTCCGTGGATTCCGAGCAAGGAAGTTGAGTTCCCACCGGCATAGTATGCTAGGCGTCGCTCATCCAAAGCAAGTATGCACAGCGCGCGCGCTAGTACGTATGCTTTCACTCAGCTCAGGCCCCGCGCCAATACTTGGGCTTCACAAACGGCACCGGCGTAACCGCCGCCGCGCGCATCTCCCCGTACCTCGATCTCAATTGCAATGCTCTTCTTGTGCCACCCGCTCAGCACGTACCCCATCGCGATGTTCTTCCCGAGCGTCGGGGAGGGGATGCCTGAGGTAACCGTCCCTGAAAATAAAATATTATTATCAGCTCGGAGGAGGAAAGGGAAAGGATGGATGGGGACGAACCGAGGAGCTCTTTTGGGTCGAATATCTTGGCGCCCTCTGACAATTGAGAAGAAAATCCAAATTAAGTTGAGATACTTAAGCAGCTCCGCGACCTCGACCGTCTGCGGCGGGATCGAGATCTACATCGGGTGAGCGTTTTTTTCTATATTTAATTTCAAGAGGGATGGATGGATGGGCACCTCGAAGCCGTCCGCGCCCGTGTAACCTCCGCGCGCGACGTGCAGGTTGAACCCCTTGATTGGGAGGAACGCCGATTTACCGAAGGTGAGGGTTTTCAAGTCAAAGGAGGCGAGCAATTGGAGGTAGGACGCCGCTTCCGGGACTAGCAGGAAAAATATTAGTATTAATTCGGACTCCAGCAGGAATATACGGAGCCGCGCACCTTGCAGCGCAAGGAGCCCCCAGTCCTCCAGCGGCTCCATCTCGACGGGGCCCGTCCCACGTACTTCGTCCGCGTTCCATTCCGCCAGGCGCAGCTTGAACTAGTCCAGGTTGCGCTCGCGGCGCCCGGCGTTGGTGACGACGTAGAACGCGTCCTTGGCGTGTTTCGTAATGATCGTGTCGTCGATAATCCCGCCACGATTGTTGAGAAGCTCGGACAGTGTCGAGGTGTACGGTTGCAAAGAGGACAATGATGACGGAGTCAGCCACTCCAAGAACACCGTCGCAGTCGATCCGCGGAACTTCATGCCCAAAGCGATAAGCTCGTGCGCATATGCGGTATATGGATCACAAGCGCTGCTTGAAAAATCAGAGACGGACTGAGTTTATGGATGTGAAGAATGGTTGTGATAGTGACGGTCAGATTCCAGTCCAACGCCCCCTTGGATGCACTGTTCCGCTTCATGACTGTCCATCGATTGTATAAACCGAATTCATGGAGATAATGGTGCAAATTCCGAGTCTACTCGCTTGGAGAGCGCCGTCGCTGCCTCGCATTCGTCTTTCAGCGCGTTCTTCAACTTCTGAACCTGGAGCGTTACAGCCGTGTGTCCACTTTGTGCCGCCGTCGTGCGGTCCTGACAGTCCCACAAGAAGCTTTCCAAATGCTTCTGGGTGCTTTCGTAGACAAAGGCTTGCTCGAAAGTGCGTTTATGCGCAGCGGTGGGTGCAACGGTGGTGGTTGATCCAGAAGAGAAAATTGTGACGAGTGACGGTCACACTCCTGTTTTTTGCCCACCACCATGGCCGAGAACGATTCGCGCCAAAAAACCGAAGCTTTGTGGTTTTCTCCCGAGATTGTCATACTTCAGGCGGGCGACTATATTCCCCGTCTTTGCGGCAATCCTAAAGGCACAATCATCTGTATTTGCGGACATGTTCGCGTTCCCACAACCTCCCTCTGAGTCGGCAGAGACGGAAACGATGAATGGATTTCCTGTCATCAAGCTTCATGACGATCCGGACGATGTGGAAGTTTTCTTGAAAGCGATATTTGACTCCAGGTGCGTTCGTTTCTAAGAAAAAAAGCCGAGATTTGCTGAAACGGGAGTTGTTTCCCAGCTTTTTCACGCCACCAGAAGACACTCCACTGGAGGCTATCGCCGGAATACTCCGTCTCTCACATAAATGCGATGTGCCTTATCTGCGTCGCCGTGCTCTCAAACACCTAGAGACTACCTATCCCACGTCTCTGTCAGAATATGACTCCTGCTGCAGCGCTCCAAGAGACAAGCCAGCTCAATGGCTCAAGAAAATAATCGCACCGATTCAAATTGCCGCAGAAGTCGGTGCACTGTGGCTTTTACCCGCGGCGTATTACCAACTGTGTACGTAACCGATTTCGCTGCTCATATCCGAGCCGTGCTGGCAAAGCCTCGGAGAACAAGAGCGCAGCGCCTGCCTGATCGGCGACTCGACGCAGACTCAGTATTTTCCCAAAATCCTCGGGTTCTTGTTGGTCTCGAAGTATGACAGCGCGGATTGCAACGACTACATCGAGTGCAATCGACTTCGTCTCGAAGTTGCCAGCATTGTCGATCACTGGCGGGATATGACGTGGACACTCGACGCATGGGAGGAGGGAGACTGGGAGGACATGGCGGAACGCGGCATATGCGAGACATGCATGAACGAGGCCAAAGCTCTTTACGCAGCGGCTCGACAGGGTTTCTGGGATCAGCTGCCGCAGATGTTTAGCCTGCCAGGATGGGAAGAGCTGGAGGAGATGCGACGAGTCGCGCTTTCGACCTCATGATTTTTCGTCTGGCGCCTATTCGTCGTAGATTTTCACTCGTGTGGGCGAGTCTGTAAGTAAATGCTGTCTGGGTTGATCGAAAATGGAGAAGACATCGGATGGGGATTGTCGCCCTCCTTGCCTTTCCTCCTACATATCATGGCGCAAACCCCTTCCCTCCAAAAGCAGCAATGTTATGGTTTTCTCCCGAGTGATACTGCGAGCAGACAACTGCATATCTCGTGTGTTTCCCGCACTCTTGAACGCACAATCATCCGTATTTGCGGGCATGTTTAACCTCCTTCGCCCGAGATTCGATCATCCAGATGAGGTCGAGGCTTTCTTGAAGGCTATCTTCTACTCCTTTCGTCGCGGACCTGGTACTTTCCCAAAATCCTCCAGTTTCTCTCTCTCTAAAAGGAACGCCACGCGGACTGCGAGTGTGCAACCGCCTGAGCATCGAATTTGCAAACGCAATGTCGATCATTGGCAGGACATGATGTGGACACTCGACGCTGGGAGCGATGAATCCTGATCGGAAATGGAGAAGAAGATGTGCATGAACGAGGCCAAATCTCTGCCAGCAGCGGCTCGGCAGGTTTTTTGGGACCCAGATGTTTGAGCTGCCGGGATGCGAGGAGCTGCGCTTTCAACATGATCGCCTTTCTGTGCGGGGCCCCCTTTATCTCTTATCCTTCTGTATGAATAAATTTGATCTTTACAGCTCTCGCAAAATATATTTCGTTGCTACCTCTCGCACATGCTCATCGTCTTACAACATTGGAACATACGGTTTATCATACTAGTATTCGCCGGCCGCTAGATCTACCTGGGCTCCCATCTTCGCTACGTAATCTGAATACCGTGCCCACCATGGAAATAGGATCTCATTGGACCGATGAAAAGAAACCGATATAATTACGCGCTAGTTCACATCGGTGTAGAACGGAGTTCCCTTTCTCGCAATCAACATGGAAGTCTTGAAATATCTTAGGTCTAATCATATCATTTTTTTCGATACTCTCCGTAGATGCCCGTGGAATCGAGACGGTAGCGGATAATTATCCAACCCAAGATCTATAATACTAACACGTGACCGCGTTGGTCATGTGTGCCGCTTATAAATTAACGTGCTGAAACGTTTATAAAGAGCAACCTTCTGACTCGACCATCCCCGTACTCCCATGTCAATCGTCCCGCCATTCACCGCAGCCTCTGCGCACCAAAAGGTCAAGCTCGCGCAAAACCTCTGGAACACGCGTGACCCGGCAAAGGTCGCGCTGGCGTACACGCCCGACACCATCTGGCGCAATCGCACCACGTTTGTCCAGGGAAGGCAGGAAGTTGAGCAGTTCTTGACCCAAAAGTGGGCAAAGGAGCATCATTATATGTAGGTATCCGGAATCGTCGTCCGTTTTTGGCTGACATGCTCCAAACACTGTAGCCTTCGCAAGGAGTTGTTTTCGTTCACGGAGAACAAGATCGCTGTTCAGGTCCGTTACTCGTGTATTCCGGCGTTTTTCAATGTCACCGACGGCCTTCTAGTTCTTCTACGAGTGGAATGAATCGCCCGATGGCACCGGCCAGTGGTATCGTACTTACGGGCTCGAGGTCTGTCCATGCATCCCTTTGGGGAGCCAACTTGAACTTGAGTTTAGGACTGGACGTTTGACCCATCGGGGCTCATGCGGAAGCGCATGATGTCTGGCAATGATCTAGCCATTTCCCCCGAAGAAAGATGGTTTAAGGAGGGAGTGGACGTCGAGGCGGTCGACATTAGCGAGCGGCATCTGTGATTTGCGCCCACCCCGCGAGGCTATGAAACGTTCACGCTGCAATTTATACTTCTTATCTTGTTCACCACAGCTCAATACAGAAAATCCACGGTTTATTCAAATTCTCTCGTAAAATGTCTACATTTCTCGGTCGAGTCGACTTTCAAACATACGAGACGGTGACGCTGCTCGAGGTCGTGCTGACAGACGTCAAGACCTTGCTGCTCTGCTCGATATCGATGAGCACTGCTCCAGACGGCCCCACGGTGGACCCGGCGGACGTTGTTGCAACAGCGCCAGTGAAGGTCACGGTCCCGAAGTTGGCAAAAGGAACGAGAGAGCTTCCCTCCTCAAAGTCCTCGACGATCCACTCAGCATTCTCACCGCAGAGCTTGGCGGTGGAGGTCAGCGAGTTGGAGACGGTCTGCGATGTTGTTCAGCAACGGTCCAATGAACATGCTCGCAACAACCTGCCTTCCCAGTGGAAACATTCGTGATAGTAGCGGTTCCTGAGGTTGAACTGCTGGCGGTAACAGTCAACGTGATTGTGTTTCCTTCACATTTCCTCAGCCTGGCGAATGCAAGCACTACACGAGATCGTACCAGCAGAAATTGGGATCCCGGAAAAGTCGTGCGCAAAGTCGGGGTAGTATTCATACCACGCTGCGGTAAGCGGCTTTAGTTTAATTCGAGTCCATCTGAATTAAGCCAAACTGACCATCGAAGGAAACAGAACCGCCGTCGATCGTGAAATCGATGCCAGTCTGCAGGATGGCGCTCCCGCATGTATCACCGTCGATCCCGACCCAGGCAGAAGCGGCGTACGACCCAGACGAGGAACTTCCGGAAGGTACCTTTGGCGTAGGGACCACGAAAGTACCTGTCTCCGTCGTGAGCTAACCGTCAATATGGTGTGCACCAATCCTCACCGGTGACAGACTTGTAGGTTCCTGCCGCCGACTCCCACGAAGCCCCGGCCCAATTGGAGCTGTACTCGACGTTGGAAATGTTCGCGTGAGCAGCCAGGGCATCGATCCCGTCCGAGGGCTGCCTCGGGCTTGAGAGGTGGGACGCAGCACGGCGGCGCACAGCGCGAGCGTCGATATTCGAGCGGGGCGCGGCAATGGCAGCAGTTGCAAGCAGCACACAGCTGAGGAAGGCGGCGGCGAAGACCATGTCAGCGGAAAGGTGAAGACTGAACGGGATTGGGTGCACCGAGAGGGACCTAGGAAAGCGAGTGCGCTAGGTGCATGCCTTTATACTGTTGTCTTATCTTCCGGAAGACGGTCTCCATGCTTATACAAGTACCGTTCCAGACCATAGAAATGACGATGTGCGCTTTCAGAATACGGCTTCAGCGCATGCGCAAGCTTCGATCTAATTTTAACGCGTTAGACATCGATGCAATAAATATATTGTTGAGACGACGCACCACATGGTAGCCAAAACATTCGTATCCCTTCACAATCACCACCGGAGTAGATCTGAGCTAAACTTGTTTATGTCGTTGAAACATCTTGTGGATGCACTTATTTTATGGGATGAGAAGGTAGTCGTACGACTTGGGAACCGAATCTGGGGTAGACAACAGCGTCCTGCGCCTTGCGTATCTAGGGTTGAAAAGTGCTGGGAATATAATTAGCTGTCTAAAAATAGAGAACACTGAGCGACCATTAAGGTCAGTAGTGCGACGATCGGTGAAAGCACAGAATCGAAGCTGATCGATGGGGGGAAGAATTCGAAGAGCTCCAACAGATCTTCCCAGTCGGGTCCGAGACACATGGAACACCTCGATAAGACTGGAACTCCACGCATGTCGAAATGCAGCGAGGGAGATTGAAAGGACGAGCCGTCTTCCCGTCGTGTTGAGTGAACCAGGATCGTAACTAATTAATTTCTCCGCAAGAGGGTTAGGAACCAACGATCTGAGCTCAAATGGAGGCGAAGAGACAAGTCACAGATAATTCAACAGGACTCTACAGGCTCTTTCTTTGTTGTAGTGAGAAACCCCTCCGGAAACCATTGCGGAATGTGCCAGGCCTCTCCCGAGATATCCGATGCAACCATGGAAGCGACGACGGCTGCGCAAGAGAATGCCCGGGGCATCCCATGCCCAGAATACCCCGCAGAGATGTACTGGCCTTGGAACTTTCCACCGTCCGGGTCTGTTTTATCGATTACGGGCCCAACCTAGATTGCCATGAGTATGGCCTCCGAAATTGCGAAGAAAGGGACGACGAACAAAAGGGTCTTTCAGTTTGGTGAATCCCATGATCCCGGTCTACAGTACGCAGCTTAAGCACAACACCGAACAATGGGAGGTGAAAATCTACCCATTCTTGCTCTGGCTCTTGGCCCAGTGCATATTTTCCTGGGAAAACAGCAGGGAGGAACTTTCGGATCGCCCCTCCAACCAACTTGTTCACCGAAGAATCGTCGTCCTGGTAAAATTCAAAATCGGGGCTGACCTCCCTTCCGCCGCCGAGGATCACGAGAGGCTTTTCGTCGCCGGTGACTGGGCGGGGGAACCAATATTCGAATCCCTGATTCCCGTCCCATGACGATTTGGTGAGCAGATCGGCGGAGACGCTGGCGCGGAGCGCGATTACTTGGCCTCGAGTCGGAATTATTCCGGCGGGGCCAGACAGGTGGGGAAGGAGGTGGCTAGCATAGGCGTTGGTTGCGTGTATGACGTATGAGCAATTTAGGACGCCGCGAGGTGTTTGGACGGCCCAACGCCGCGAAGGTGCGGTTGAGGCGGTAATCGAGGTAACCGGAGTGCGCGTGTGGATATTTAATTCAAAAGCACCTCTCTTTGCTTGGGCCAGCCGATATAAATGTGTCACAAATTTTAAAGGCCAAAGGTTGAAGCCGCCGATTTCGACACCGGGATAAGAGGCGCCATATTTCTACCACGCATCAGCAATGGTTAGAGATTTGAATACCAACTCACGACTTCCATCTCCTCCTTGGTGAGCCACCGCACAACTTCAAGATCTATCCCCGCCAATTTAGCCGCTTCAAAGTCTGCGTTGGCATCTGCAAACTCAGAGTGCAGAAAGAACGTGGTCGTATGTCCGCCCTCGACAAGGTCGACCGCTTCGGTCCACCCTTCTTTGCGGATCAACTTCACTATTTCAGACGCTGTGTGGTTTTCAAGCTCCAAGCATCGGATGGCTTGATCTGTGCCATATTTCGACTGGTACCCGCAGAAATCGAGAAACACAAGAGGTGTAAGATGTCCGCCGTTGCGGCCTGGATCAGCCAAATTAGTGGGACGCAATCTTGAAAGAAAAAATTTGAACCCGTGGCACCAGAACCTATCTCCGTGAGTATAATAAACGAGCTTCAAAAAAGAGCGACTCACAGAAATCCCGAGCTTCGAGAATGAGTACGCGCAATGGCTTATCAATCGCGCGCGGAATGTCTCCTCGTTCTACGGCCAGAGAGAGGTCGTAAGCCGCAGAGACGCCAGTGATCCCTGAGCCGATAATGCAGATGTCCGCGTCCTCAGTGAACGGGCCTCCGCTCCCTTCCGTTGCCAATGGATTTGCATGGGGTGAATCGATCCAGAAAGAACGCGTTGGGTTCGACACTGGGAGAGAAGATGGCTTGTGCTGAGGATGGGTTTCGAATGCCTTTTGACTGGCCAAGATCCGGTCGAGTGGGATGGCTGAAGAAACAGACGACATTATGCTGTGAGTGTGAGAGACTTGTACCCGTTTCTTTATGTAAAGAAACCCTCCTTGTTTGCACCTATTGATGACGTTCTTCGCCCATGACGAAGATGCTTGATGTTACTCAACTCGTTTGGAGGGTTGACTGCGCTTTTTTCCGGTGACGTAGCGACGAATTCGTGAACCATACCAATTTCGTCGCGGCAGTCAGGAGAGCATCAAACCGGCGTGCGCCAGCGTGATAGCCCGCGGACGCAGTGGGCCCCATGTACATTTTCAGAACATACAACAGCGCCATAAGGATAAGAAATTCCCCCGATATGTTTCGGCGTGCCCGATAAGTTACGGCGATTCGACATGCACCTGACTGTGGCTAATCGATCGCAGTTACACTCTCGACCCCGGCGGAGTTTTTACGCAGTTACCGCAGGAGGCATTCTATAGTATTCGCTGCGCCGCAGAGCTCTCTTACGCATCGCACCTGCAGCTGCCGATTTTCTGCATGAACATCTTCAACCCATCCGAGGTCCCACCGGCAGCAACAACTGCTCATGTTCCTGGCTCTTCGACATTGATGTCGTACTGGGAGACTATGGGATGGTTTTCATCCCTTCGATATCGGTCGACGTCTTTCCCCGATTTTCTGAGTCTTGCAGGCGAAGGCGTTAGCTTGTCTGTCACGTGGTATAGGTTGAATCTGGCGTGTACCAGATGTTTTACACTGAATCTAGTCCGCCTTGCGCCCCGTCGAATTCAAGCGAGCGAAGCCCTTCAAGTTACAGCTTGTTTATCGTGCAAAATTCTCTCAGAAATGCTTACCGGCCAAGTTGATTTCGGTTACCAAGGAGAAGTAGTAAACCTGTTTGTACAACCAATCTTTTATTTACACCTGGAAATCGACACTGAGCGTAGGCTCCCCCGCACTGTCCTGCAGATCTATTTTGGTCAAATCCGAGGGACATTGGGAGGCGACACGGGTGAGCGCCCTGGCTGACAGTGCGGTTGTGTCGGCCACAGCCGCCTCTTGCATCGCCACCTCTCCCGATCTCCGACGCTTGGCGGCGCGCGGGTTAAGTATCACAGCCGCGAGGAGGACGAGACCATCCATAACCTAGAGAACAACTTCGTCAAGTATGATTTTCAAGGAACGAGAAAGAAATTAACGAACCACAACCAGCGTAAACGATATCCCCGCTATAACGTCGAACTCGTCCTTGAATACCAGCGACAAATTCGAGAACACACCTGGGACCAAAGGGGGGAGGGGATTTTTAGGTATTTTGAGAAATTAACCAAAGGCTGAGACCGACCTCCCAGCATATCGAGGGTCATAAACGAAATGGATATTCCGACCACCTCGCGGCGGCGCCAGATCTCCACGTATTGCGGAAACAGTCCCAGGGCACTCAATACGAAGCTAAATATCCCAAGGAACTGCACCCCGCGCACGCCTGCGTCGGTGCCCGCTTCGTACGCGGGGCGCACGGCAAACACCACGCCCGCTTCAAAACCGCCGACCAGAAGCATGACGCCTAATGCCATTGCGATGGCAGTCCTCTGCGAGCGTTTGGCGCCGTAATATTGACACTATGCAAGCCCATCCGTCAATTTAGTTCAATTAAAGGACAAGCGACAGAGAATATACCTGTCCCCAGGACATCAAGGCGAGGAACCCAAAAAGCTGGGGCTGGATTATCAGCGGGATGTTGAGCTTGCGCAGGAGGGTGTATGTGCCGAGGAAGCCTTCGGATATGCCCCACAGCAGGCTGCAAGTATCATTATAGGTTAATTCAATTGGGAAGGAAACAATAGGTGTACACGCACACAAACCATGGTGAAAGCCCTTCCGTAGATTTTTCACGCCAGCTCTTCCACAGTTGCGGTATCATTTGCACCGTCCAACATACAGTCCCTGCAGCAGTTTGAATTACCTCACTTGGAGAAGCAGGTATATCAACGAACCGATTGTTCCCAAGACATTCTCTGCGACAGCATTAGCAGACATATTGGGCGAAGTACAGGGACCGGAGATGGTTTGTGGAAAGCAAAGGAGTCAGGGGACAACCGTCCGACTCACCCCTGTCTCTTGTTTATTTATCTGATCCAATTTGCTTCCGCGGTACTGAATCCGTGATCAGACATTCCGATTGCCAGGCATTATAGTAAGTTAACCCTGGGCTCGGTGTGTAAAGAGAACTTTCGGGCGATGCCTGATTTAAGTCTTGCCAACCCGCAAACAGCGGCACGTTTCATGTGTGCGTTTAAGCCAAGTATCGGATTGCCATGGTTGGAACTGAATTTAGACCATTGGTATGTGAGCTCTTGGTTTCAATGAGAAATCCACGAGCTTCTTCTGCTGCAGTGTCCCACTAGGAGGAGTATTTTGCATGTAGAGTCTAAATTCTAGATTTGATGCAATGCGAACACGATCACGTGCGATGTTTACTTTTCGTCGCGTCGCGGAACATTGTCCGAAATCGTTGAAAAATAAGTATCTTTGGTGTAAATGGAGTGAATTGTCTGTGCCTGTCCCGTCTTCCGTTCTCTCTGTTCTGTCTGATATTTGTTTTCACCGTACAGCTGCTCTGCCGCGGTTGGCCTAATCAATCCTCACAGCATTCAACAATGGACTTTATCTCATAATCGCCGCAATACGGACCTTGTCCTTCGAGGGATGTAAACAGCCATACGCTGTCGTACTGAAGTTTCAAGTTAGGCCGCATAATCCAAATTGCAATTTTCCGTTATTCTTGCGTTCGAACCCTCAGTGCCCGATCCCATCCAGGCAGCTGTCGCGGACGGCTCTGTCGAAGATTGTTACCAGCACATCTGTTTGTTATCCCCCAGCCGCCGTCCAAGGAAAGACAGAGGACTAGCACGATTTCAATGCGTAACCTCGCACACGCGCTCGTTTTGTGGTCGGTGAGAAGAGTGTCCATCTATCTATCTAACACGCAAAAAGGAACGCATCTGACACTTGACCCCTGTCCGTCTGAGGGCTCTCACGCTCACGTGTCTACGCCGCCGTCTCCGCGCTCTCGTCCGTCACGATCAGCCCCACAGTATACGCATCCCACTTGGGCACCTCTGGCAGCGTCTCGAGCTGCATATCCAGCCGGTCGGTGCCCTGGTACTTCGGTCGAACGGCGAGACGGTCTGCTTCATCCAGTCGAGGTCGATGAACGTCGTCGCGACGAACAGTTTGATGAACCCCGAGCTCCCCTTCTCGCCCGGCGGGAGCGCGAACTGGAACGCGAGCTCGCCGCCCACGCCGACCGTCACCGCGCCGCCGTTTTTCTTCAGCGGCGCGCGCACATGGATACCTGCGGGCGAGTACCAGCGCTTAAGGCGAAGCCGAGGGTCAGCAAGCTGCGCATACACGGAGAGGGCGTGAAGGACGTACGTGGATCGTGTACTTCACGGGGTCAAAGTAGAAGAGGTACGGGAAGAGGTCCTCCGGCTCTTCATTGCGGATCGTGAACCCGTACCTGGCGTTGCGCTCCAATGCGAAGCGCCCCTCGTGTTTGTCGACGAGGTTCGCATCACGCCCGCACGTCCTGTCGGGCTTGCGCCCGGGGTACGCGCCCACGAGGCGGTGCATCTCGAGCGTCACGCCCTCGAGCGGCGCTCCCGTGGTGCCGGTCGAGGAAGTAGTTGAAGTGCGCGATGCCGTCCACGACGGCAGGCAGGCGCGCCACGTTGCCCCCGAGGTCGACGCGCGTCTCGCGGTGGCACTCGAGCAGCGTACACGTCAGGCGTTCGATGACGAGCGCGCCGTCGGCCTCGGTGCGGAGCGCGATGCCCGCGCCCTCGCGCGCGGGCGCCTGCACGTACTTCTGCCCGTGCGGCGCGTGCGACACGAACGGAGGGAACAGGTCCGCCGTGTACGGGAAGTCGGGCGGCGTGTATACGCGCAGGATGAGCGTGGGGTTCACCCAGCGCGAGACGACGGCGCATGCGCCGGGCGGGAGGGTGAGCGGCTGCTGGTCGGGCGGCGCGAGGATGCTGTGGTTGATCTGCACGAAGCGCGCAGTGAGCTTGCCCAGGAAGGTGTTGTCCGCCGCGCGCATGTCGAACTCGGTGCCCGGGACGACGCCCTCCACGGAGCCCATCTCCACGCGGTAGGAGTCCACGAGCGGCGCCGGCACCTCCGGCAGCTCGCGGCCCGGGACGGACTCGGGCTCGGGCTCGGGCGCGGTCGCTTCCTGCGGGGGCGCCTTGTGCAGCGTCAGAGGGAGCGCGCGCTTCCCCGTCGCGGGGTAGTTCCCGTCGAAGACAAGGCAGTTCCGCCGCTCGCCGCCGCAGTGCGGGGTCTGCCCGGACCACTGCGGGACGAGGGCATCTGGAAATAGGCTTCTGCTACAGTGCCTAGATAGTCACCCCCCATATCTATGGAGCTCTATGGAGTACTCAATAGGCATGTGATTAGTGCATAGAGCACCATAGATATGGGAGGTGACTATCATAGGTACTGTAGCAGACACCTATTTCCAGATGGGTTCAGCAGCTCCGCGTACGTGATGGTCTCAAGCGTCGCGCGGGCGCGGCGCAGCTGGAAGATGAGGCTCTCGGTGAAACGCCCGTGGACAGACTTGTCCGTGTACCGGATCTCGCGCGCCGTCTCGTCCTCGCGGCATGCCGCGAGCAGCACATGCGAGGTCGCGCCCGCCTCCCACATGCTGTGCGCCTGCGCCGTCGCCGTCTTGCCTCTCCACAGGTGGCTGTCGAGGTCAATCGGGACGTGAGGCGACAGCGACGAGGCGTTACGCGCTACCCCGATCTCCCGCCCCACGCCGCCGGCGTGGCAGGAGTCACAGATCACAGTCTGCGGTGCATCAGCAAGGAGCGGGAACAGAGGACAGAGAACGCACGATGTTCGGGCCCTTCGTGTTTGCGAGCTCCCGGAGGAGCCAGCCCAGAATGTAGTCGGGGATCGTGTGCACGTACTTCCCCGCTGCGTCTTTTGTACGCTCGTCCACCGGGCAGATCGCCTCGACCTTGCCGTCCGCGGTGCCCAAGTTGTCCGGGGCCTCCATGCGCGTCCCATGGCCGGCATAGAACAGGATCATCGTGGTACTGCCATGGTCGGGGATGTTCTTGTTCTCGAGGAAATGCGACCTGAACGTCGCGAGGATGTTTTTGCGGGTCGCCTGTAAGTCTTCAATCATGACGATGTTCTTCTCGGGGACCCCGAGCCCCCGCTTTTCGCGGGGCTCGAGGAGGTACTGCTTGAATGCGCGTGCATCGTTGACGGCGCCACGGAGGGGGTTGAAGTCCTCCGTCGAGAGGTACTAGCGCACCCGGGTAAGTTAATGACTCGTGCAATAGAATGGGTGCTCACATTATTGATGCCAATAATGAGGGCAAACACCCCTTTCGATGAGGAATTTGAGTGTTCCGCACTGCCCGAGTCCGTGTAATCAGCGGAAATCTCTGTTCGGTCTTGAACATCGGGGTGAGGCTGGTCTGGTGGTAGCTCCGGTTCCTGTTCGCTTTGGAATTCAGGTTCAAGATCATTGGGCTGGGATGATTCCTCGGCCGGTGCCTGACCGTCATCATCCTTCAGACCGTCTTGTGAACTTTAGCCTATCATCAGCTCCGATTCTGTCTGATAGCTGTCGGATCACTGACGTCTCCACCGGAATATCAACTTGCATGTCAATCATGATGTAACCCAGTGCCATAGGGATGAGACTGGTGAAAGTCGTACTAGTGGCGCGGGTATAGGAATTTGGTAAAAGGTCTGCAGACCGTGGCCTGTGGGACGTTTTAAATGTGGCGTTGACAGATTAGGGTGTTATTTACCGGCGTATGAGCTGCACAACTTCGAGGAAGTCTTCATACCACAGTTGGCGACGCTGATCAACAATATCGATCTTCATCAGCCAACTCGATATGCCGGCCAGAATTGTGTCAGCGAGCAAGTCGACACCCTCATTATCGACCAAGCTGTTACCGCACTCTGATTCATTAAAGTCGACCCCGAGATCTTGGAGAACTTGGACCATTTTCAAGCATAGCTTTTTTGCAACGCCATGATGTAGTGCAGTCTCCATCCAGAATCCAGGTAGCAGTAAGATTCCACCTAAATATCGAATGCAAACTGCACTGGAAAAACTTCCAATGGAGTCTTGGCGACGCACAGAGCTATGGAAGGAATTTAAGGGAGAGATTACTAAATGAGCATGCACTCACTCGGAATCTTCAGAACCCTTGGAATCGTGGGTGATCAAGAGTCGCTCGATTACACTGAGACAAGTGTCGGTCCGACATTGGGTGAGCTCCAGAATGGAACGGTCTTCTAGAATTCCAGAAATGCTTGTATCCGACAGGCATATTGCGGCGAAAGAACACCAGAATTTCCATTCTTCATCTGAGGGATTGCCAGAGCGCTCCCACAGAGCCGAAATTCTATCCTTCGTCTGTTGCGCACATTTCATATACTTTGAGCGGAGAAAGAGGACCCGTAGCCCGGGAAAGAGGGTTGCAAGTGCGACAACGTTTTTAAAGGCTCGACACTGGGTACTGGGCGCTTCATTTCTTTAAAGTGGTCATCCATTTAGCTCATGCGTAGGAAGAATAACACGCACGGAAGTGAATACTTCATGATTTTGGCGCAGTGCGTCTCCAGTAAAGGGGGATTTGTTTCTGCAGGGGGGTCAAATTTAAGGCTCGCTGTTCTCCTATACCAAATGAAGATCTTATTTGTTCTGCGACAGAATCGGGACCCAATCCCAGCCGGTGGGCCATACGATTCGCCCTTGTCTCCAGGAATCCGGCCAGTATTATGTATCCTTTCGTCAGGATCCTCCCTGTAGCCGGGGACGATAAAGAAAGAGCCCAGGACAAGTGCCCGGTTTTCCGCCGCATCGGAATCCGTGCGCGTGGTGGCCGTAGACGATCACCGCGCCCGAAATTGTATGAGTGGTTGAGTCCATCGTCACTCTTCAGTCACGAGGGGAGGTGGAGTTGGCAGGAGAGAGCAAAGGCACGAAAAAGAACCGGGTCGAGCGCTGTACAGCGTGTTCCAGAAGAAGTGCGGACAGCACGCGTCCAAAGGCTGTTCATTCCACGTTCATTCCCGCTGCTATAAAGCTCTATTGCCGAAGGATGTGGAAAGTTCCAGCCAGGGCAAGGGGTTTCTGATTAGAAAGAAAGATAACTTACGCCGTTTTTTTTGGAACCTACCACATGATGCCCATATCGGACAATTTTCCCACGTCGGCTGGTCCAGAACCACATCAAACTGCGGCCGTAATCCTCTGGCGGTGCTCTCATCTCGGAGCATGAAATTGACCTTCCAAAAGGCATTTGAACTACCTATGAGTGAGTGAACACTTCCAAATACCTTTTTACTCGGCATGTCTGAATATCAAGTTCAACTCTGTTCGGCGTGAATCTGATTCGGAGTCTCGATAGTGTTCGAAACTGGGTACTTCCTACCAACTTTGCAAGGCTCTTTTTGAAGAAACCCAGCTCATCACCCAATCAGAGTTCAATTTTGGTGACACGCTGACCAAAGTCTCCGCAAATCCCAGGACCGATGTAAAACACATTGTTAGAATGGGCTCCAGTATTGCTCCAGTACTATGTAAATTTCTCAAAGTTGTTTCCACGACGCAAGAAATCTAAATCCAAACTCTCCTCAGATGCAATAAGCCTTCGCGATCGCAGGAGTCCCGTTGACGAGCCGTTCTTGAGGCATTACTATCACTTACTCCCATGGCGGAGCAAGGAGAGTATTAGGCGGAGACAATAGTTTACAATTAAAATACAAATATATGTCCGTGTACGCATTAAATTAAACCTCCTTCACCTCCTCCAGCCTGCCCGAGATCCCACCGGTGGCAACAAGTGCTCATGCTCTTCTTCATCGTCAAGGCGTGACGAGGACAGCGCCCGGGTCTGCAGCAAAACTCTTGACGATATCAGAGAGAAAAGCCTGCAGAAATCGCCACGTTAGAGAATTCGATTACGATATGGATCAAGGAGGCGCACGCAAGAGACGGACTAGGACGGCAGTCAGTCTGAGTTATTAGGGAGAGAAACAACTGAGGGTACGTACATAACAAGGACGTTTGTAAGGCTAGCGCGCGCCGTCGCCCAGATGATCATCTCGCTGCCGTAGAAAACTGGCGCTAGAATTAGGACACGGATGTGGGAAGGGAAGTCGCGGGGCGATTACTCACAGAAGACCACGATGAACCATACGATTCCATCTCGTAAAATCAGAGTGATGATGGGCATGTCGACAAGTTTATCGCGGCGGAGAATGAGGGCACATTTGTGGACGGTCATGACGAACATTGTGAATGTCTGAATGGGAATGGGTCAAATTGTGTGAGGATTGCGACTCCGAGGTGTGGACGCACCACCAAAAGCGGGGGGACGGCGTATAAAGCAAAACTCGAGCCAACCATGATGGATTCTGCGCAAATTCTCAGGGTAATCGCCAGGCGAAGGACGGACGACTCACTTGAGAAGTAGCATCCCGGGAGGACAGGTCTACGCAGGATTAGAAAAATAAACAATCCGATGAGGATCCACGTACCCCAGATGGATAAACTCTGCGCCAGAAATGAGGCTTGATAGCGAGAAAATTGGGGGAAACGCACCTCGTATATATGTCGCCGGAAGGAGCAGAGTGATGATCCTAACAACCCTTATAGCTTCTAACAGAATCCAGCGAGAGAGATGCGTACATGGAAACTAATTCAACTAGTTTCATCGTGAGCCAGACACAGAACACATAATTCGGCTGCTTACAAAGCAGCATGGGAAATAATATATACGCTATCTTGCGCGTCTTGCCGTACAATATCCATACCCTGTGACGGACGTGAGCTCGAGAAAATTGTGTAGTTGGAAACGGACCGTAGCATGAGCAAGAAATCGAACGAACAGAAGAGCAACGTCGACGCAATCCCTTCTGTCTGGAAACACATATATAAGTCTAGACAGATGCGGATGAGAACTCCGAACCTACAATTATAAATGCTCTACAACTGCTCGTGGACGTCAGTGTCCTAATAGTTGAACATGGGAAGGGCCATACGTCTAAAAATGTGTCAATATCTAACTCCCACAAGTAGCGAAGCACATACATGATCAGATGTTGTCTCCTTGAACATAACTACCGTCTTCAATTGAGTTTAGGGGTTTGATTGAGGGAAAGGATTTGCTCACAGTGCATGGAGAGAATGACAGTGAACAGAGTCATATATCGGTTCTGACGGACGGTTAGAAGTTTGGTTGTGACAATGACGAGGACCTTCTAACCCATAACTGCAGAAAAGGATGAGTTAATAGGAGGGTAAATCCAGGAGGGGGCGTACATATAGCACACTGGGGATGCTCCATGGCTTCTTCCATACAAAATGTATCTGCGGCGGCCCGTCAGGGCCACCCGATATAAATCCGCCTCATGGACGTACCTCCTCGTCGACCGTGGAGAAGAATTCAATGCTGGATGTTGCTGTCAGATTTCTCACAAAGAAAATCGGAACTGGAAAGACAGACAATAAAATCGTGAACGCCGCCGCTGTGGGCAATCGGGATTAGCATATTAGAAACCCGCACGCTACGTAGCGACGCACCAGCGAAGTAGTTCGCGAGCCGCGCATCCGCCACAACAACGTCATTCGCAAGTGTGTCGTTAGAGGGTGCCCATCGAGGAGCAAAGGTCATGGCGGGCAGTGGGCAAGCCCGCCACACGTCTGGGCTTATATGTAATATTGGATCCGTGTCGGTGAGCTCGGGAGATCCGCGAAAACATCTCCTTGACGCCAGGCACAGCATCGTCCCATACCTCAAGCGGGCCGGCATTCTAAACGAATCATTAGGCGGGTGGATCCAAAGAGATCCAAAGTCGGGCGGCTGTAACGCCTAAGTCCTATGGGGAAACACCGCCATCACCGACATCGCCGGCGGGGTTATGCAACTAGCCATATCTTCCCTCACCATCCACCTCTCGAGTCGACCTACTGTGGCCATTAAACGGCGGTTCCGTTGGTATCCTGGGTGAATCCGAAATGCATGCTTGAGTGTGGTTCAACCAGCCGAGGTCCATTTAAACTGAATTTCATTTACTCCTGGGCCTGTGCTGAAACTTCGTTCCATCAGTAGCGCTAGCAGTACCGGCTCGGACGGGAAGAGAACTTACAGCCACAAGACCGACTATTACAACACACAATATGTGGTTGCCACCATAGGCGACGCGACGTACGGGTATCCGAGTCCGAGTCCGAGCTGGGGGCGTTTCAGCACTTTTTCTCCAAAAAAAGTCCACTTATCACAAAAAACGTTAACTCATCGACGCTCTTATCTTTTCTTATCCTCCTGCACATCCTACGCACACGAAAACCACAGAAAGAAAAGGGGAGAAACTCGGCGAGGTAAGGTTCGTGAGGATCAGCGCGGTCAGGAACGTGCGCCGAGTGCTCCATCACGCAAGCCCACCGGACGACCGCGCACCCGAGCTGCGCGGGAGCCTACGTGAAACAAGAGAGTCGGAAATCGCTACTGGTACGCGATCGCATGAGGCGATTGCAAAATTCGCGTGCCGCGAGGACTGTCCTCGCCGTACGAAAACAATAGTGCTCAATGACAGTTCAGCTGGAGACAGAGTACGCGAACGACACTTGAACGACACGCACCTCATCCCAAAACCAAAACCAATGCCCCATCCAAGCCCCATCTGTCCTCTGGCGGTCGGCTCCGGTGAGATCATGCCACATGGTGAGATCTTTCGCAGCCTTGTCCAGTGGGCCAGGGATTATGTACGCGCTCCGAGACTCGTAAATGCGTTCCAGCTGTGTACCAGCTGTGTGAGCGTGCCAGCGTCCGGTGTGCATTTTTGCGGCATAAAGAGTGGGGCAAATGCAGGTACGGTTGCCGAATCGCCGCCCGATCCGAACCGTCGGCATATCAGGTGACTTCCCTCTGGTTTCCTCCACCTTGAGCACTGCAGCTACGCGCTAAGCCTTACTACTTTTACAACACTCTAGGAAGGATACGCCCTTTCATGCAGGGATACCCAAAAAGGCCGTGGAATTTGTGGTCGGACACTGAGCGCAGAGTGACGCACTGCTGATGCCAAGTCATCGTGGGTTATCGTAACCCCACTGCAGCCAAGCAACCGTCTCATTCGCTGTCCAAGTAGCTTTGGTTGCGCTACGCCGCCCAATATGGCCTCAAAAGACAAAAATCGATTGGCGTTTCTGTCTATGCCTGCTCCAGGGTCTTATGTCGCTGGATTTGGCCGAGGGTCTGTTGGCTTTCGAATTCCTTACAGCTGAAATCATACTGATATAGCCCGCAGGGCCTCTGGATTCACCACTCGATCGGATATTGGCCCTGCTCGGGATGGGCCATCAGTGCAAGTTATCGCGTAAGTCTTCTATGAAGTCACGACGCGCGTACTCATCTCTACCATGCCTCTAGGGAGGCGCAGGCCCGGCGAGGGGAAGAGCCTGAATATGACCCAGATGCCTTCCAGGACCCCGAGTCTGAAACAGGTCTTTTTACTGGTTCAATCTACGAACCAGACGACGAAGAAGCGGACCAAATATTTGCCAGGATGGAGGGTGTTATGGATAGCAGGAGAAAGACTCGAAGGTCCGTCTTATACCACTTCGCCCAATCTTAGGTGATTTATCCACTTTAGGGAGGCACGCGAAGCCGAAGAGCACCACAAAGCGCGCGCCGAGCGCCCGAAAATTCAAGAACAGTTTTCCGATTTGAAGCGAGGACTAGCCACTGTCACGGACGAAGAGTGGGGCAATCTTCCGGAGGTCGGAAACCTAACCAAGAGGCGAAAGGCCCGAGACAGCAGGACTTATGTTGTCCCAGACAGCATTCTCGTCGGCGATAGGAACAAACTGGGTCACGAGAGCTCTTTGAGCGCCCAACAACAGGTCAGAATTCAGTTGCGACCACGTCAGTTCAGTGTCTTATTTCTCTTTAGTTTGGTAGCGAAGCGGGAGACATCACCGATTTCGTTGAACTTGGAAATGCTCGGGATAAAGTGCTGTCCTTGAAGCTCGACCAGGTGCACTCTTATCGTTGGTTGATGTAGTCCCCGTCCCTCAAACATTTGTCTAGGTTTCCGGCGCAGCGTCTCCGTCAATCAATCCTGAAGAGTACTTGACAGACCTGAACGGCGTCCTGCTTAAGAGCGACGCTGAAATCGGAGATATCAAAACGGCTCGCATGCTCTTCGATTCCATGGTTAAATCGAATCCAAAGTACGCCCAAGGCTGGATTGCCGCGGCGCGTGTGGAGCAACATGCCGGGCGAATGGTAGCTGCCCGGAAATTGATCAATGCTGGTTGTGAGCAGTGTCCCAAGAGTGAAGAGCTCTGGCTGGAAGCCGCCCGGCTGCATGCACGTATTCATTTCACCCCCAAAAAAGGTATATTCTGACCGGTTTATCAGAACACCGACGACGCCAAGGTGGTCCTCGCCAACGCAGTGCGGAACCTTCCACAAAGCGTCAAGATATGGCTGGAGGCCGCTGATCTCGAGGCGGACCCGAACGCGAAGAAAAGAGTTCTGCGCAAAGGTATTACCGATCAAATTCCTCAGATGCGTCTGATGGTATTCATCTTTTGTCAGCCCTCGATTCGATCCCCCACTCCGTACGGCTGTGGAAGGAAACCGTCAATCTCGAGACCTCCGCGTCCGATGCCCGTCTGCTCTTGGCGCGCGCCGTCGAAGTCATCCCGCACTCTGTGGATCTTTGGCTGGCGCTTGCTAAACTCGGCTCTGCTGAACAGGCTAAAGATGTCCTTACTCAAGCACGGAAAGCTATCCCCACGAGTCTTGAAATTTGGGTTGCGGCCGCTCATCTGATCGAGCACGAGGCTCACCAAAATGCGATTTCCGTCGGTGAAGTGAGCGCCGGCGAGACCATTGACAGGACGATTTTGACCGCGCTTCACGAGCTGCGCAAGCACGGTGTCGCATTCTCGAGAGATCAGTGGATAACTGAAGCAGAAAAGTCGGACGAACTAGGCATGCCTTTGACGTGCGAGGCGATCATCAAATCGGCCATCTCGATGGATATCGAACCAGAAGATCAAATCCCTACTTGGCTCGGGGACATAGAATCTTTGCAGGCGAGGAAGCGACTGACGGCCGCCCGTGCCGTTGCTGCGTTCATGTTGAAGGTCTTCCCAAATCGTGTTGACTTGTGGGAGAAGGCGATTGAGTTGGAAGGAGCGGGGTGCGTACACTTTGACTTCAAGTCAGCACCGCTCCCCGCTTACGCAGATCCTCAGCTCATCGTCCGAACCTCTCTTGGAAAAGGCTGTCGAGTATTGTCCGCAAGCCGAGGTACTCTGGTTAAAGTGGGCAAAGAAGAAATGGCTTGACGGTGACGTACCCGGGGCACGACAAGTTCTCGCGCAGGCATTTCGTGCTAACCCAGAAAGCGAAGATATTTGGCTAGCTGCCGTGAAATTGGAAGCCGAGAACGGCGAACAAGACGTCACCCGTGCGCTGCTCCTGCGTGCTCGGGAAGTTGCGAATACGAGCCGAGTGAGTCCCAGTGCATTGTAGATTTTCCATCGTCGCTCAACGAACGAACCAGATTTGGATGAAGGCTGCCGTTTTCGAGAGAAGCCAGGGGAGACTTCAGGACGCCCTTACGATACTCGAAACAGCATTGTCCAAATTTCCGAAATTCTCGAAACTCTATATGATTCAGGGTCAAATTCACGAGAGTCTCGGCCATCTCTCGGCGGCGAGGGGCTCCTTCAGCGCGGGGATCAAGGAATGCTCTAAAGACTCCAGATTGTGGATTCTGGCTAGTCAGCTCGAAGAGAAAGATGGAAAGAGTATCAAGGCGAGAGCACTTCTGGAAAAGGCCCGGTTATTGATCCCAGGTGATGATATGCTCTGGGCTGAGGCGGTGCACGTCGAAGAACGCTCCGGTGCTTCCATTCCCGCGAAATCTGTCCTGGCACGAGGTGAGTCGTTCGAAATGCTCGCGGTCAGATAAATTCATTTGCTATTCAGCGCTTAAAGCTTGCCCCGAGTCAGGGCGTTTGTGGGCGATGTCGGTATGGAGGGAGCCTCGACAAAGCCGGAAGTCGCGTGCCACAGATGCGATGAACAAATCCCAAAACCATCCATTAGTGTTGTGCACCGTTGCTCGCCTGTTTTGGGCCGAACGTAGGATCGACAAGGCGCGGGACTGGTTTCACAGGGCAGTGCAGGCCGCGGAGGACTCCCTCGATGTGGGCGATATTTGGGGGTGGTGGTTGCGGTTTGAACGGGAGTACGGCACCGAGGTTGGCCGTACCAAATTGTCGTTGCCCTGCTATTATTAACCTTGCAATTTATAGGCCCACCAACAAGAAGTCGTGTCTGCGTGTGCCGCTGCGGCGCCACGCCACGGCGAAGTTTGGCAACGCATTGCCAAAGCTGCCGGCAACGAAGGCAAAAATACCTTGGATATATTGAACCTGGTGGCCGATGCGCTTAATGACGACCATCTGACATGAACTGCCAGGGACATTACTGCCTATCATACACAGATTTCACTTCCTTTCCAATGTTATGCTCACCGGTGTACAAAAACAGTTACGTGCGTTGATCTTTTACGGGAAGCGGCCGCATGTCAATCAGATTCAACAACCTTCTAAATTCAGTTCCAATCATGGCGATCCGCGTCATAAAACGCCCTGCCGTCTGCGGATTCGTAGCGGCCAGATTGAAGTCAGTGCGTCGTCCGGCTTGGCTCCCCGTGATGCCTACTTGGAATGTCGGATTTGGTCGGATTTCAACCTCCCGGGCCGTAGTCCGCGGAAGGAAATGCTCCGCATAGTGCGCTTTGTCACAGAGAATCACCAGATAAAACGGAGTCGAGTCAGCGCCGGGTAAAAGATGAGCTGCTTTTCCTCTCTTCCTTCGACGCACCGTCCCCGTTCTCCCTATTTATGCCTGTTAACGCTGTAGCGGAGAATGTCTTGGCGACGATCGGTTCGTATTTAGATTCCATATCCGCGGCTTCACTGGCCAACTCAGCGCTCTTTCGACGATGCAGGCACGGTGTGTTGGACGGTGCAGATGATCCCACAGCTGTGGAAGAGCTGGCGCGAGAAGTCGACGGAGGGGCTGTCTCCGTGGCTCATGTTCGTGCGCCTCAGCTTCATTTACTGTTTGATTTTTAATTATTTAATTCTAGGTTGGTGTGGGGCATAGCCGCGGCGTTCCTCGGCGCATACACCCTCCTTCTCGATCTCAACATCCCGCTGATCCTCCAGCCGCAGTGCTTTGGGGTCCTCTCGCTGATATCCTGGGGCCAGGTCCGTCGTCTCCCTCCCTTGCTCCGGAGTTGAATTTAATTGGCCGCGTAGTGCCAGTACTACGGCGCGAAGCGCTCGCGGGGCGTGGCGACGGCGATGGCGCTCGGGATGATGCTCCTCGTCGGCGGCTTCGAAGCGGCGATGGTGTTCGCTGTGCGACCTGCGTACGACGCGCGCACGGACGCGGGCGTGCGCGGGGTACAGTTCCTCGGCATATTCAGCACGGTGCTCATCGCGCTCGCGCTGTTCCCGCAGTACATCGAGATCTGGCACCACCGCGAGGTCGTGGGGCTCTCGATTCTATTCATGTTTGTTGATATGTTCGGAGGTGCGTCTCCCCTTCCTTTTTTTTTTTCAACCGGGCGCTAAATAACTCGTGTTGGTTTTTGTTCAACTTCAAGGCGTGTTCTCGGACCTGTCGCTGGCGTTCAAAGAAGATTTCGATGTGATTGTGGCGGTCACGTATACGCTCGTTATTGTGAGTTAATTTCCTCCTTTCTCGTTCATTTGTTGGAGTGATAGTTCGATCGTTAATTTATGTTTTCCATCCAGGTTATGGACGGAGCTGTTCTTCTCGCGGCACTGATACTTAACCCGCGCGCAGCGAAACGCCGGAGGGCTGAAAATGCGAGGGCGATGGCAGAGTCCGACGTCACCGGTAGCGGTCTCTCGTCTAGGACGATCACCCGAGTGGCCACCCCGTCTTCCTCGGATTCAATTAAAATAGAACCGCAGGACGGAGGGCCTGCCCCCGAGTTCATTAGCCAGGTGTAAATAGAATAGAATGCGCCGCCGTGGACGTGGTGCAGTGCTTGTGGTGCAGTGCTTCATCTCGGGTCGAATGTTGTACAGTAGCCGTATATATGAGTATCGAGAGTACTGTATGTAGTCGCTGATAAAATTCCGGAATTCTCCCGCCCATGAAAACACCTTCAAGTTCTGCTGCGTGTCCTGTTTCGTGCTTGCTGTGCACTTTTTTTCCTCAACGCGTGCAAGTCGCGTTGTTGAAGTCACGTTGGCTTGTGTCACGTGCGTTACTTCCTTTCGTTGCTGTCACTGTGGCTCCAGGAGTCTAGACTCTAGTATCCTACCTAGTCCTTGAAGCTTCAAGCCCTGCTTGCTGTTCCTTCATGTTGCTCTAAACCACTTCCTTCAAGCTGTCGACCTGTCTACTCTTGACCGACGGAGACGCGAGCCACGGCATTGAAACGTCTCCGTTTACATCGTGGCACCCACACTGCAGCTGCGGTGGCTGACCTTGGACATTGTCCACAGCCCAACCACAGCCTCGAATGCTTGACATGGTTAAATGCTCCCGCGGCAGCAAAACGGCATCACCACTGCAGGCGCTAATGGGCGCTAATGGGCGCTAATCGTTTTGGCAACCTTCCTGACACGGTGGCAGCATTTAAATACGATGATGGTGCCGTTTCTCTCTTTCCACCACCCCATTTCTTTCGAGCTGTCGCTCACTCTCTGCTACTAGAGTCGCCATGTCCGCACCTTCATCATCGAAGGGCAAAGTCTTTGCCCTCATTATCGGCATCAATAATGTGAGCACCCATTCTATTGCGCGAGTCATTAACTTACCTGGGTGCGCTAGTACCTCTCGACGGAGGACTTCAACCCCCTCCGCGGCGCCGTCAACGATGCACGCGCATTCAAGCAGTACCTCCTCGACCCCCGTGAAAAGCGCGGCCTCGGGGTCCCCGCGGAGAACATCGTTATGATTGAAGACATACATGCGACCCGCAAAAACATCCTCGCGACGTTCAGGTCGCATTTCATCGAGAATGACAGGATTCCTGACAAGGGGGATACCACGATGATCCTGTTCTATGCCGGCCATGGGACGCGCATGGAGGCGCCGGACAACTTGGGCACCGCGGACGGCAAGGTCGAGGCGATCTGCCCGGTGGACGAGCGTACAAAAGACGCAGCGGGGAAGTACGTGTACACGATCCCCGACTACATTCTGGGCTGGCTCCTCCGGGAGCTCGCAAACACGAAGGGCCCGAACATCGTGCGTTCTCTGTCCTCCGTTCCCGCTCCTTGCTGATGCACCGCAGACTGTGATCTGTGACTCCTGCCACGCCGGCGGCGTGGGGCGGGAGATCGGGGTAGCGCGTAACGCCTCGTCGCTGTCGCCTCACGTCCCGCTTGAACTCGACAGCCACCTGTGGAGAGGCAAGACGGCGACGGCGCAGGCACACAGCATGTGGGAGGCGGGCGCGACCTCGCATGTGCTGCTCGCGGCATGCCGCGAGGACGAGACGGCGCGCGAGATCCGGTACACGGACAAGTCTGTCCACGGGCGCTTCACCGAGACCCTCATCTTCCAGTTGCGCCGCGCCCGCGCGACGCTTGAGACCATCACGTACGCGGAGCTGCTGAACCTCCTCCCGCAGTGGTCCGGGCAGACCCCGCACTGCGGCGGCGAGCGGCGGAACCGCCTTGTCTTCGACGGGAACTACCCCGCGACGGGGAAGCGCGCGCTCCCTCTGACGCTGCACAAGGCGCCCCCGCAGGAAGCGCCCGCGCCCGCGCCCGAGCCCGAGCCCGAGTCCGTCCCGGGCCGCGAGCTGCCGGAGGTCCCGGCGCCGCTCATGGACTCGTACCGCGTGGAGATGGGCTCCGTGGAGGGCGTCGTCCCGGGCACCGAGTTCGACGTGCGCGCGGCGGACAACACCTTCCTCGGCAAGCTCACCGCGCGCTTCGTGCAGATCAACCACAGCATCCTCGCGCCGCCCGACCAGCAGCCGCTCACGGTCCCGCCGGGCGCACGCGTCATCGTCTCGCGCTGGGTGAACCCCGCGCTCATCCTGCACGTGTACACGCCGCCCGACTTCCCGTACACGGCGGACCTGTTCCCCCCGCTCGCGTCGCACGCGCCGCACGGGCAGAAGTACGTGCAGGCGCCCGCGCGCGAGGGCGCGGGCATCGCGCTGCGCGCCGAGCCCGACGGCGCGCTCGTCATCGAGCGCTTGACGAGCACGTTGCTTGAGTGCGACCGCGAGACGCGCGTCGACCTCGGGGGCAACATGGCGCGCCTGCCCGCCGTCGCGGACGGTATCGCGCACTTCAACTACTTCCTCGAGCGGCACCACGGGAGCGCGCCGCTCGAGGGCGTGACGCTCGAGATGCACCGCCTCGTGGGCGCGTACCCCGGGCGCAAGCCTGATATGACGTGCGGGAACAACGGGAACCTTGTCGACAAGCACGAGGCGCGCTTCGCATTGGAGCGCTACGCCAGGTACGGGTTCACGATCCGCAACGAAGGGTCGGAGGACCTCTTCCCGTACCTCTTCTACTTTGACCCCGTGAAGTACACGATCCACGTACGTCCTTCACGCCCTCTCCGTGTATGCGCAGCTTGCTGACCCTCGGCTTCACCTTACAGCGCTGGTACTCGCCCGCAGGTATCCATGTGCGCGCGCCGCTGAAGAAAAACGGCGGCGCGGTAACGGTCGGCATGGGCGGCGAGCTCGCGTTCCAGTTCGCGCTCCCGCCGGGCGAAAAGAAGAGCTCGGGGTTCCTCAAGCTGTTTGTCGCGACGACGTTCATCGACCTCGACTGGATGAAGCAGACCGTCTCGCCGTTCGACCCGAAATACCAGGGCACCGACCGGCTGGATATGCAGCTCGAGACGCTGCCGGAGGTCCCGAAGTGGGATGGGTATAGTGTGGTGCTGACGATGACGGACGAGACAACGTAGACAAGTCGTGGTGAGCCGTCGGACGGATGGGGTCACGTGTAAGATGCGCTCGCATGTACATTGTTAGATAAATACAGAGACTCTCTTCAATGGCATGTAATTAGACTACATACAGTACTTAGTCTTGGAATAGTCTAACCATTACTTTTTTTTAAAATGATTCTCCTGGACCACAAAACAGCTGACTGCAAAGTTAACGCAAGCAGAAATTGAAATCGTGCTTGTCCCTCTCCTTGCGTGGACGGCGACGGGTTATCGAGCAATCTTCGGGATTCGGACAAACGAATGGTTCCGTTGCAGTCACGGAAAATTACAAAAGATTATGGCAATGGCCCAACTCAGTACGACAGCGTGTAACTGTTGACATCTCCCGAAGGACGGTGTGTATTACAACGATGATGAGGATAAAGTCCGTGCTTAAGAATGCATTAGGCTGCTAGGATTGATTAAGAAGGGCAACCGTGACAGATCAGCTGCCCGACGAAACAAATGAGTGGACGGAGGGAGAAATCGAGGTGCGGACGTACAGCGCCTTCGAAGCCACACGTATCCCAAGCGCCGACACCGCCCTCAAAGGCAGCGCATCCGGTCCCGAAGAGCTGGTTCGGGGATGAGTAGCAGCCGCCGTCGACACAGGGCAGGCACGTCGTGCAGGTCACCTACATATGCTGTGATGAGCGCGGGGGGAACATGCACAGGACGCGCGAGACGTACGGCGCCTTCGAAGCCACAGGTTGCCCACGCGTTTACACCGCCGTCCCAGGTCGCGCAGCCGTGGTCCGTCGCGTTGGCGGGCGAATTCCAGCAGCCGCCCTCGACGCAAGGAAGATGGTCCTGAGCATTGGCACCCGCGAAAAGGGCGACGGCGGCGACGGTCAGGGTGGCGAGGCGGAACATCTGGGAGGATGGGGAAAGCAGGGTCGACGCTCCACGTTTTATGGAGAGGTTGCGGCCCGCCGATTGGAGCCGATTGGGAGGTGGGGAAAAAATAGATCGACGGTCGACTCACACCGTGATGCCCCTGATGCCATGTGCTTTTCAGGCGAACGTTTCAGTTGACAGTTGTTCGCGTCGCGATCGTCGTTGAAGAGATGGTGAGTAGCCCAAGATCTGGTATGCGACGATCCGCTTGGGCGGCTTGGCGGTCCTTGAGCTTGAGAGCCCTCGAGAGCCTTCGAGAGCTCTGCGAAGTGAGGAAGATTTGAATGTTGAACCTGCAGCTAGTAATACCCGTGGCCTGGCTTGGCCTGAAAGCCAGGGCTTTGGCCTGGCTTGAGCGGGCCTGGGCTTGCGATTCTTCAGGCCAAAGCCCGAGCCCGCGAGTAGGGCTTGGCCTGGCCTGGCTCGGGCCTGAGCCAGGGCCTCCGTAGGTACCCCCGCCACCGCTTGATTTGACCATATAGACCTGCATGAAAGAGACATAAGTGCTATAAAATGTTGAACAAAGGTGATAAGTACAATCCACATCCATCTTCGAGCCTTGGTAGCTAATTTAGAGTCCCATAGAACTCCGCGCAAGCAAAATTTTCTTCGCACGATGTCAAAAATGGTTCAAAATGTTGTAAATCTGGAGGGAAGAAATGAACTCGGAAGTTTGAGCAAGCTGAGCTTAGTTGAATATTCTCGGCTGGGTCGCACCGGTATGGGTGATTGTCCAAGCCCGACATTTGGCCTGGCTTGGCTTGGCCTGAGCGGGCCTGGCTTGTCGGGCCTGAGGGCCTCAGGCCAGGCCACGGGCATCACTATGTGCAGCTCCAGCAAAGATTTGAATATGAATGTGATGACGTCGGCAATCCGTTTGTTTTCCGTGACAACATGAACCGCAACTTCACGGATGGTTATTCGCCGATGCGGCGATGCGGCAATCGAGTGAAAAACTACAAGTGGGCCAAGGCCGTTAGAAGATGCACGCACAGACATGAAGACAAGAATCTGGGAAATGTAGAGGTTTAGAACCCCTGACGTGAAGGGTTTGGGAGTCGAGATTTAGATCTGAAGGGCCGGGGGCGGACTCCTGGAATAAATTCATGTAGAGAGCGTGCATTTACCGAGAGAACTGATCAATCCGACTCAATCGAGGTGGCAAGGATGGTGGTGGGAGGGAGAAGGAAATCATTTGACATGCCGAGCTTTCGAATCAAAGCGGCCATCCGGCAATTGCCGGCAAACTCGCCATGTCCTTTCTGCCACCCTGCATCTGCATCTGCATCATTGGCCTCATCGCATGCAAACAACGGTGCGTAGCTACTGAGCGTTGAACGCATCCGTTGCTGAATTGTCTCGAATCTCTCCCGCTACGGCTACGCGAATGGACGGTTCCGGATACTCATGCAGTGTCGCGATTTGGTCTCGACTCGCCCACGTTTCCACGTTTCCGAGTTGAGCATTGTCTGAGTCCTTTCTAACGGGCTGGTCCCTTGCACTATCCAGCGTTCCTACCTCGTTCCAAAAATGACCACTCTTATCCAGGAACCGTAACAGACCGCCTCGACGACTCAGAACATGATATCAAGACGCTTTCAAGTGCCACCGGTGTCAAAGCCACGACCCCAAAGTCTCCCGCATTACACATGAGTTTCCTTGTGATCATGGTCGCCATTTTCTTGAGCGCGTTGGACTTGACTGCCATTGGGACCCTGCCCACAATCGCAAACGCGTTGAATGACACAAAGAGCGACTATTTGGATTTCTTCGCCTGCATGGAGGTTATCTGCTTGATTCGACGCGTGCAAGTGGCATCTGCGTACGCGCTCAGCATCAGGGCTGCTATCCCGCTCAGCGGCAATCTCGCCGATGCCATTGGACAGCACGTTTCATTTTTCTTCTTTGGTGGGCTCAGCCGTTTTCAGGCTCATCTACATATCTGTCATGATACAGAAGCCCTATCATCCTTATTTGCCTCACATTCTTCGCTGTTGGAAGCGCCTTAGATGGCGCGTCGCAGAATATGGTGTGTCATCAGACAACGTCGATATTTCTTCCTTGCTAATTAGGTTCCTTTCTGCAGAACATGCCAATTGCCGCCTGAGGTAATGTTGCTGTGCTTTATCTGTCCCCTCACTGGCGGACCACATTATTACCCGGCTATCCAAGGTCTCATTTCGGGATGTACACATGTCAATGAGCTGACAAAAGGAGGAGGCGGAAATTGATCTCTCGGATATCCTTACAGCCGACTTGGTTTCTCTGGCGGAACGTGGTTTGTACTTACCGGGGCTTTCTCGGTCTCGTCTGGTCCTTCGCATCGGGGAGATTATTCCTCTGAATTCATCTGTACTCCCCCGTGCTTTCATTCTAGAACATCGGACCCCCATGGTATGTCGTGGTCCCGTGAGAGGGAAAAAATACTCAATCCTTGTAGTTCCTATGCTGCATGCGTCCTCTGCGTCTGCCTTCTGGGGGCGTGGCTCCGTCGGTCCCACTGAAAGAAGCCACAAGACGACGCATAACTACCGCTGACAGTCTCGTGTGGACGTACGGTTCAACATAGGAAGTTCGTACCTCGCTTCTTGAACACCGCTGGAATTTAGGAAACTCGGAGCACCCTAAGATCTTGCAAGGCTGAATTTCTTTTCTTCGTTACAGCAAGGCAACAAGTACACAACTGCGAACCAGTGCAATTAAAGTCCATGCACCTCCTTGATAGTTTTCCACTGGTGGCCTGGCCACAGCGCATTTGTGCTCCCTGCGGCATAGCTCCCCTCTCCCTCCGATTTAGTTATTTCGTCCCAGCCTGTGCTCCCTGCCCCAGTGTCCAAAAGCGTCATCAACCCAGTCTTCACCTCCCCGCCGTCGCCTGTGATGCGCTCTACGTGTTCAACGGAGGTGTTGAACTGTGTCCCGAGATCAATGAGGCGCGCGCGCTCGCCCTGCAGCCGGAAGACACGGTTCTCGAGTTCAGCGCGCGGAAGGGCCGTCAATACGTATGCGACGAATCCTGCGATTTTTGGTGACGCGTTAGGAGGGCTTCGTTGAACCATTCGCGACGCACCCGCAATATCTTGGACAGAAGTGAAGGACACGGGAGCTGCGCCTGTGCCCACGAGTCTAACCTTTCCGTGCTCGGGATACCCGACGAGCCACGGGACGATTTCGGTGAAAATACCAGTCTGGACGGACGACCAATCAAGTGAGCAATACTAGGAAATGTCTTGAATTCGTTTCGCACTCACGTAGAATCTGGCCGAAGGAATGCCAGCAGTTTTCAGGTCCTCTGTGAACGCGTCAGATACCAATGCATGTAACACCAGCCAGAAGGTAAACGCTTGCTTACCTGCGATCTGGTTCTTGTCTCCGAGGATGCCCTCCGTCTGCCCCTCTGTGGGGAACCCGTATTCAGATGGCGCGAAGAGCTTGACCGCTGCCAGCCGCGCGGCCTCCACGAGTGACTTCTGCGCGGCGGCTGCCATCACGGTGATGGTTGACAGCACCACGTCGACGCTGTGTGCCGTGAATACCGCCGCGACTGCGGGAGCGTCGGTGTAGTCGACAGTGACGACCTGAACACCTGATGGAACTGTTTTTGGCTGGGCGTTCGGGCGCGAGAGGAGGATTACGGAGACGCCAGGTTGCGCTGCGAGGGCATTGACGATCGGCAAGCCTATCGTTCCGCCTCCGACAACAGCGAATGACTTGTATGTGGGCATGCGTGTAACAAGAGTGGGTATGTGTGTTGGAAGGGGATCTTTACTGGCTTAATTATCCCGACACGGAGGGTTAATCATTATTTGATCTTTTCTTCCATCGGGAAATGACCAAGCACAACGGGTGACTAATCATCGACGCAAATTGATCTCAGACCCCGCATTCGCCCACAAAATGATGCTCCTATCTGATATCCGAAGTGAGGAGAGTCTGAGCTTTCACCCGCCTTGCCGGCGACACGAGAGACGGGAAACGACATGAGAGATTGCGGTCAAAGCGAGTTATCTTATCTTATCGATGTGTGGTTCAATGTTGAACAAATGTTGAACACATGTTCAATTGTTCAGCGTGTCCTAAAGAGTGCCGTTTCGCGTTAGTTCCCCGGACAGTTGTGGCGGCGCTGGACAAGTGGTGTCACCGAAAAATATTAACGTTTCCGTCTGAGGACCTCGGCAACAAGCGCCAATGCGGCGCCGTGGTGTTACATGGTAAGAAGAATATATATCATAGGGAAGGTGTACAAGATCGACCTTCGCATCACCTTCCGCGCTGTTCATAGCTCCATCTAGCTTAGCAAATATTTGGACAGCTTCTTCATCATCTGCTTACGGGTCGTAAATTGTCCCCTCAAAAAGACCTACCTGTTGCCGAGGCTCGAGAGTTAGGACATGCACATCAAAATATCTGCGGCAAATGTATGATTTTCATGGATGTGGAATTGTTTGAATTATTTTTGAGCGACTACATGCAGTTATCGATAAAGCGGTAATCATTCAACCCGAGATGAAGCACTGCACATTACACCACGAGCGATATTCTATTTTACACCTGGCCATGCCCATCATGTGCACGATCCCCCGCGCCCACGCCATCCTGCGCTTCTATTTTAACGGAGTCCATGGGACACGGGGTGGGCACCCGGGTGATCGTCCGGGATGAAATTACGGTGGCGTCGGCCTCTCCCATCGCTGTGACGACATTTTCAGCCCGCCGGCGCTTCTCTGCGCGCGGGTTGAGGATCAGTGCCGCGATGAGGACGACAGCGTCCATGACCTGGATGGTATAGAATACATCAATGAGCCATCACTCGGAATTGGAGGGACGAAAAAAGAAAAGCAGGGATGGGAGAATGGCAGGGCACGCACCGCAGCAATCGTATAAGTGACCCCCGCGATGACATCAAACTTTACTTTGAATGCCAGCGACAGGTCGGAGAACACACCTTCAAGTTGAACCATAATAATAATAATAATAAAACATAATCATTTGCACATGGTTCCAAAAAAATAAAGGAGGGGGGACGCACCACCGAGCATATCGACAAGGATGAACAGAACCGAGATCCCCACGACCTCGCGGTGGCGCCAGATCTCGACGTACTGCGGGAAGAGTGCGAGCGCAATGAGAACCGAGCTGAATATGCCGATGAACTGCGTCCCGCGCACGCCCGCATCCGTCCGTGCGTCGTACGCATGGCGCAGGGCGAACACCATCCCCGCCTCGAAACCGCCCACGAGGAGCATGGCCCCGAGCGCCATGGCGGTCGCCGCGCCCAGCGAGCGCTTCGCGCCGTAGTACTGGCACTATGCGAACCATTAAATCCAGCACCGCCTGGAGGAGACGCATACGTACCTGGCCCCAGGACAGTAGCGCGAGGAACCCGAAGAGCTGCGGCTGAAGGATCAGTGGGATGTTGAGGTCGAGCAAGAGGGTGTATGCGCCGAGGAACCCCGCGGATACGCCCCAGAGCAGCCTACGCGCGTCGTTCGTTACAACTTGAGGTTAGTGTGAATTAATGAAACAGCAGACGGCGGGAGCGCACACAAGCCACGGCGACAGCCCCTCCGTCGACTTCTCGCGCCAGCTCTTCCACAGCTGCGGCACCATCTGCACCGTCCAGCACACTGTGCCTGTATCAGACAAATGCGTCTGAGCTGAGGAAGGAAGCGGCTGCATTGGCATATCGAACCCAAAACGCACCGATCGTCCCCAAGACATTCTCCGCAACAGGGTTAGCAGGCATAAATGGTACGTCGAGACGAAAGAAAATCTGCTCATCTTTCACCCACTGACTCGACTCCTTTTTTATCTGCTGATTTTGACTGGTGACAAAGCGCGCATTTCAAGTTGTTTCCGCGGAACACGGCCCGGGAGTTGAAATCCGACGAAATCCGACACGGGTGCCAGGCATCACGGAACGACGTGAGTCAAGAGGTGGTTTCGGACGACGCTGGGAGTGATTTCAATCTTGCCGAAGCCAGCAGTGCGTTTCATGCGTCGACGCGGAGAAGCAAGACGCGGATTCCCATGGTAGGAACTGAATTTAGAACATTATTGGATCTGATGCTACTTTGGGTTGCCTAAACGGGACCGCGCCGGTTAATATTATCTTGAGTCTTATCCGTGAGAGGCCGGCGCACCGTTTTGGCTAACCGCGGAGCAAAGTATTGGAGAGAGAAAGCGTTCAACTTATTCAACAGTGTGTCACGTGTGCGACGAGATCAGAGAGATATTTCTCAGCCTGAGTCCACCACGACCTCCTCTCCTCTTACCACCACCATCAATTTTGGATTTCTCGTTGTTTGTTTCGTGCTCTCGCCAACTTGCGCATACCTCTGAGACCCACTAAAGGTCCGCTGCCCTCTGGCCCATCTCTCCACTGCTCTGCCGCTGCATTCAATGTATTGTGGATGCGCTGTCAGTCTTAGGCCTGCTTTGCAGCCTCTGCTTCTCGTGGGACTGCTCTTCCTTGTCCCCTGCTAGCTCCTTCACTCCCCCACCTTGACCGTTGCTGAATCACTGCATTGCAACCCAATAGGATGCCCAAGGCGGTGAAGACGGGGGTGGGTGGCTCGCCATCTTCGGGCTGGTGTTACAGTAATCCGCTCTGCGGCTGAACGCTTTGCCGGTGCACAGACCCTCGGCACAAATCGGCCGACTACCCACTCTATGCTCCGAGCAGACGTGACGTGTCTACAACACGCTTATCCTCGGGCTACTCCCGAAAATCACGCTCCTCACCGTTGAAATCCTTCGACGGCTTGCCTGTGCAGATCCTAAGTTTATTATCCCGGTAAGTTTTCCCTTTCTAATCCTGTAGTTTTTGTGCCCTCTTGCATTTCTTGAAATGGTGCCCATGCATCAACTTGCCTTGGTTGCCCCTGCGCACCACTCTCCTTTTTAGTGCCCTCGTGCACTCTCTTATTTTTGGGTGTCCTCGTCTGTTTCTATGCTGTTCTGAGAATCTATCATTCCAGGCTTCGACTTCCATTGCCGGTGGATGGCGGGGAGTTATGCTTGGGAGGAGAGAACTCGGACCAAGCTCCCACTGGGTTTTACCTGTCCGTCCTGCCATGTAAAAGCCGGCCCGCAATGATTGTTCCGATCTTGTATGGTGTGTTTTCTGGATAGTATGGTCACAGTGCAAAGGGGATTGGTTTCCTAACACCACACAGGAAGGTCAGTGTATCCTTTGGCTGCTGCATACGTGCCCGAGATCTACAGCCCCGTCGAGAGGGGTCAGCTCGTCGCGGGTAACGGTGTAGTGGCGTAGTGAGGTACATTCTATACGGCCGATGTACTTAGCTACACCCCGGCATGTTTTGAAACGGGACCGCGCCGGGTAAATTTATCCTGAGTCATATCCTGATAAGATAATGTTTTCGTAGATCAATAATACACTCCTCCTCCTCCAGAGACACACCGAAAGCAATTCAGCAGGCATTTCTTCTCTTTGTGTTTGATTCGTTATGACAAATGAGTGATTTCAAACCATTTACACGAGCCAACGGTGAATCCGATGATGCACGTGAGAGGAGTCCTTGTTGGTCCTTAGGAATGATCGTGGTTGGCCGCAAACGGCGGATCACAAACAGAATATGAAGTAAATTAGAGAGAGCGACTGCAGATTATTTGTTCAAGGCAGACAGCTCGGCAATTGAAGGTGATGCTGGATGTTAATATGAGCCGTAGTCCAGAAGTCAATGAGGCATTCTCAGAGGCAACCGTGAAGTCTATGAATCAACAGGGTTTTATTCTATATATAGCTCTGTGATCAGTCTTGGAGTTGAAGCTTATGTTGGAGACCTCCCCCCAAGGAAGGCCGGCTGCTATACACTGCGTGTATCGGCCCGCATTTTATAAGCGGGGCAGACATCATCGATGATGTTGCCCTCGCGCACCTCGAGAAGGTGCAGAACGCCTTCCTGCGGCGTTTGCTGGGACTGGGTCCCTACTCTATGCGCGCGCCTCTATTCACCGAGCTCGGGCTGATCTCACTCCGGTACCGGCGCCTCATCTCGGCTCTTCGATATCTTGGCTACGTTGTACGCCTCGCCCTCACCCACTATGCGCGGATCGCCCTCGGTGACGCGTATGATCTGTATGTGGTAGGGCATAAAGGCTATGGGGCCCTGTATATAATTCCCAGCGATTTAAAAACACGTATTGAATACAAAACAGGCCGTTTATAAACCACCCGTTTATAAACCACTCACCGAAATTTCTCTTGGCCTGGCTTGGACAGAGATTTTTTGTCTTGACCAGGTTTCAAATACCTGTATCACGTTGTGCGAACTCAATAACTGACAAGTGAATGAAATACGCTGTCCTAGACAGTCCTTGCGCTCTCAATGCCATATCCGGGATGATTCGGGGAGTCGGGGACCTCCTATTTTTGTTCAAAACTCCGTGAATTGACCAAGAATTGACTTCGGGAAGATGCAACTACGCATAAGCTTCCAGAGGGACCCTCGAGACTCGAAATTTTCTTTGATCATCAGGAATTTATAGGCTGTTCCGGGCCCCCACAAGGCTCCCATCAGTGTTTATTAAACAGGTCATTTCGCCCGAACCATTTAAAAACAGGTTTATAAACGGCTGTTTATAAACATGTTTACAAACATAGATAATATACAGGGCCCTACAAGGCTACTGGATGGATCTCATCTATGCCCTTCGCAATCTCACGTTTCCCAGGTGCAACTGCCGGCACCGCCTCAGCTGACACCGGACACCTGTTCGGAATTGGCTAAGACAGTCTATGTGTCAGCAATATCTCTTACATGGCCGCCGAGAACCTCTAGAGGATGAGCGCGCGAAAAAGATCATTGTCATTCTGCGCCATTATCTAACGCTGGTCGTCAATGCTGCTCACCGCAAGTCGCTAACTCGCCTAATAGTCAGCCAGCACCTATTGGCCGTTGAACGAATGCGCTCCAAAATCCGCTACCATCGCGAAGACATTCCGCGAGAGCACCGCTTGTGCAGGTTCGGATGCGGAACGGTCGAGACTGCTGAACATGCCCTTTTCTTCTGTGACGGGACGGAGGCACTTGTGGAGCGGCGCAACCAGTTTGTTGCCTCGGCAAGCACTAAAGAGCCTCGACTCCAGGAGATGACGGCCGACAGAGCTAGGGCCGTCCTCAGAGACATGATTTTTCGATGCGACACGGTCTGCCGAATAGCCAAGTACGTGGATCGCGTCTTCGCCATCTTTGATAGATATCCGTTGGTGTGGCCAGAAGGCCCTAACAGCTTGGTGGAATTCTTTTGCTGCGGGGTCCGACCCTGACTCCCTGAGATCTACAGCCTTAAATGGGATGAGCTCGTCGAGGGGGAGGGGTCCGTAGCATAGCACGGTACATTTCTTGTACAGGCCGGTGTACTGTAGCTACAACTCAGCACGTTCCGAAAGGGGACCTAGCTGAGCTTCTAATTTATCCTGAGTCTTATCCTGGATCGCATCAAGAAGGAAAAATCAAGGAGAAATATGTATACTTCCATTGGCAGTACATACGCAGAAAAAGTATGTTTTCATAGATGTGGGACTGTTTGAATTTTTGAGCGACTACATGCTGTTATTGATACAACAATTTCACCTCGAGATGAAGCACTGCACACTACATACCAGCGATATTCTATTGTACACCTGGTGCTGCACCCCGTGCGCATGATCGCTCACACCCACACCAGCCTACGCTTCTGTTTTGACGAAGTCCAGGGGACACGGAGTGGGCGCCCGAGTGATCGTTCTGGACGAGACTGTGGTGGCATCGGCCTCTCCCATCTCCGCGACATTTTCAGTTCGCCGGCGCTTCGCGGCGCGCGGGTTGAGGATCAACGCTGCGATGATGACGACGGCGTCCATGACCTGGTTGGTATAGAATAAACCAATCAGCCATCATTCGGAGTTGGAGGGGCGAAAAAGAAAGGTAGGGACGGGGGAAAGGAACGAACGAACCACAACTATCGTATACGTGACCCCCGCAATTGCATCGAATTTGTCCTTGAACGCCAGCGATAGGTCCGAGAACACACCTTCGAGTTGAACACAATTTAAAAAAAACACCAGTCATTTTACACCCAGTTGGAAAAAGAAACGCAAAGATTGACGCACCTCCGAGCATGTCAACAAGCATGAACAGAATCGAGATGCCCACGACCTCGCGGTGGCGCCAGATCTCGACGTACTGCGGCAAGAGCGCGAGCGCGATGAGCACGGAGCTGAATATGCCGAGGAACTGCACCCCGCGCACGCCTGCGTCCGTCCGTGCCTCGTAAGCATGGCGCAGGGCGAACACCATCCCCGCTTCGAAGCCGCCGACGAGGAGCATGACCACCAGCGCCATCGCGATCACCACACCCAGCGAGCGCTTCGTGCCGTAGTACTGGCACTATGCGGCCAATTGTCAATTCAGTTTCACGGCAGGCAAACGCACGGAGAGGAAGACGCACCTGGCCCCAGGACACCAGCGCGAGGAACCCGAAGAGCTGTGGCTGCAGAATCAGCGGGATGTTGAGATTGAGCAGGAGGGTGTAGGCGCCAAGGAACCCTGCGGATACGCCCCAGAGCAAACTGCACCGCCGTTCGCAACTTGAAGTTAGTGTGAATTAATCAAACAGAAAACGGCGGGCACTCACACAAGCCACGGTGACAACCCCTCCGTCGACTTTTCACGCCAACTCTTCCACAGTTGCGGCACCATCTGCGCCGTCCAGCACACCGTGCCTACAGAAAAAGTCGTGTACGCGCTCGCCTGAGCTGAGGAAGGAAGGTGTACCAAAACGCACCGATCGTCCCCAAGACATTCTCCGCGACGGCATTAGCGGGCATAGGTAGGTAATTAGAAACGAAGAAAATCTGCTCATCTTTCATCCGATGACTCGACTCCTTTTAAATTTATCTGCTGATTTTATCTGGTGACAAAGCGCACAATTTGCTTCCGCGGAACACGGCCCGGGAGGTTGTAATCCGACGAAACCCGACAGTCCAAGTGGCCGGCATCACGGAAAGCCAGATCGGGATGAGTCCCCGGAGTGGTTTCAATCTGGCCGCAGACAGCGGCGAGTTTCATGTGCCGATCCTGAGAAGCAAAGAGGCAGATTGTTGTGGTTGGAACCGAATTTAGAACGTTGACCGATCTAATGATACATTTAGGTAGCCGACGCAAAAGACCGGCGCACATAGCTGTTTTTGAAGACCGGGGAGCAAAGTACCAAAACTAGTGCAGAGAGAAAGTGTTCAAGATATTCAACTGTGTGTCACGTGAAGAAATGCCATTTTGGCCAAGTGCACAACAAAAGCCGTATGGCAACTGCAGCCAAGGTCTTCGTAGATAAGCTAGTAGATCGCCTCCCTTATGTATTTATGACGAAACTCCCTTCAGGAGGAGACGTGGGTTCGATGTTACCAAAGACAATAGGTTTGCAATAAGGGGGGGATTTATTATACTTGTGAGGTCCACAAAGACAAAGATGTAAGAATATACAGGTGGTTAGCCGCACATAAACCTACAAGAGTCAACTGAGCACATAGAAATTCCAGGGGGGCGTGCACACAAGACACTGGCAATAGGTGATCTTTTTCTTCTTTGGACTTGTTACCGGTCTGCCTACAAATGGCAACAATGTGGCGAGTACATTGTCACAAGCAGAATGTAGTACGTACAATTCGGAAAAGCTAATTGGAGGAGGCGCGGAGTTTAAAGTTTTGTGCGTGCTGGGCTCAAATCTTCATATTTAATTTCGGTCAAAGCTGAGGGGTTGGATGGTATGGTTATAGCTTACTTTCTGTCTCCTCAGAATTTTACTTTATGGCCCCAGGGTGGTGTGGCGTAACCTCGAGTTTAATCGAGAAAGTGACTATTCGGTCCGAAGGACTGAGCACCGGCTTTCGGCGAGCGTGCCCGTCTCAATTGATGTTCCCGAGTTGTGCCGGTCTGCCTGCTGTAACAGTGCTGGCCCCATTTGTTGCATTCCATAGGCAGACTGGTCTTGCATCCTTTGCTTTGAGACGAATCCCTACCCAGATTTTTAAAACTTTCCCCGCACCACTGGCAATCCAACTTGAATTCGGGGCAGCGTCTGAGCCACAGCTCGCGAAAATAAGGTGGCGCGTGGCCAGAAACTACTCTCTTGGACCACCCGCTAGTGCTTACCGCCCTGTACGATCATCGAGTGTGCGATCACAGAAGGTAGATAATTCAGATCAAAAGTCCGCAAGATCGAGGCCTGGGTCGAATACGGATAAAAATTGTCCTATATCATGATATGGGGTGCGGATGAAATTCTAGCTGCATTCTCGGGGGTCCTGGAAGAGGGTGGCTATCTGGCCTCGTATTGCTGTCTTTGACATTACTGACTCCTTACTTAATAAGTTTGAATTGGCCAACTTCGCGAACAAGGTTTGCTTCGGTTCCATCATACTTCCGACTGACACCGGTGGAGATTAATATCTAAGCAGTTCATGTTCAGCTCTATTCTTGTCGCTTTCCTTTATCTTGTCCCACACACCTGACAACTCCTCGCATCCTCAGCTATTCTCAACCCGAGCCACATCGATGGTCAAGATATGTGCTGCGAATCGCAGCGACAGCGTATGGGCTGAATACGACGTGGATGTCGCCGATTCAGTTCGAAAACTGAAGGCTTATATCACACAAACTGAAGGCACCGCAATCGGTAAGCACTGATATCTGAGAGCTGATTTGTGTTGAAGACTGTCTGTTGCAAACAGATCGACAATATTTCGAGTACAAGGGACAAGAGCTTCGAAACGAGAAGGATCTTCAGTCATACTACATCCGAGATGGCTCCATCGTAGAGCGTTTTCCAAACCAGATTGTTGTGACGATCCACGGACAGGGAGACGATCGCGAAATTCAGTTCAGACAAAGGAATTTTTTAAAGTCCTTTCATTATGCCTGAAAGCGCTGCCGAAAGAACTTCCTTTGACATGGCTTTCACGATTCACTGACAATGAATAAATCATACATTTTCAGGTAACATCTTGACCTAGGTCAAGATTCTGCTTTCGACGGTGTGCCGCCGCGCTTCATTGGCGCGGCATGTCATTGACTACAGTAATGCCGTCGCCCCGCTCCGTCTCGGCTCCTCCCCTCCTGTTGCGCCAGCGCAGTTTGAACTCAGCGCCGACACGCTCGATTTGCGGTGTCAACACGCAGTCCACTCGCAGTCCCGGCTCCACAATCGAAACATATCTCGTACCAACGTGCCCAGTGTACTGTGTACAAAGCTGTATCTAGGCGCGAATTCGCGCGCGCGTGTAACTTGCACTCGTTTCGTATCCACTGGCACCCTCCTCCCTCATTGTCAAGCCACAGCGCACACGGCCCGTCCCTGAGTTTCGCTGCAGCCGCCTGACTTGCGAGCAGTGCGAACGCCGCGTGCGAGAGAAGCGCGAAAGACACGCACTCAGTGTGCACGTTCGCACCGTCACAGTGTCGGGGCAGACCACCCTCAGCTGCGTCGAGAAGATATGCTGAGTGCTATCTGGTCAGCCATGGAGAGCCGCGACGCACCTGGTCGGCCGCTTAGTTCACGGCCTCCGTGTGCGAGCTGTGCTCGGGTGTGTGCGACTGATCGTTGCGTTCCTTGCAGGTGGGAGCCAAGTGTACAGCTCACTCTGCGGGGCCGTTTGGGCAAGGCGGCGATGCGGCGGCGCCCAACTACGCATCGACGATGGAGGTGAAGGTGGTGGGGTGTGTGCGCGACATTGGCGCGAGCACCAGCGACGACGGCAGAGGAGACGGCGACAGGCGGAGCGGACGGACGGGCGAAAAGTGTCGGCGGCGACGGGGGCGGCGGTGTGCGGGCAGCCGTTGGTGTCGTGCGGGACGATGGCGGGATAGGTCAGAGCTGTATCCCAATGATCGTCCGGATAAGGCCGATCCGTGCCGGTCCCTATCTGATAATAGATCTCTGTCTTTCTTCGGACGTCCGGGCCGTCCTGGCTGAGGACTTTCAGAGGACTCGGGAATTTGCACGGAATTCGTCGATATTTCGTCTGTCTGAAGCAAGACTTTCGATTCGCAAGGTATTTGACGGAGTCGGCGCTCCCTAGTTATCAACTCGTGCTCAGATCCCTTCGCTTGAACGTTTTTAAGCTAATGTGATCAACATGTGATTGCAAGTAGTACTTATCAAGGGTCTCCTCAGCCATCAACTTAAAGTCTTAAACTGCCGCCATTCGAGAAAATTTTTGCTCCTCTCCCTCAACTCTCTCTGGCCAGCAATGTCTACCACAACCGTGCCTCGCAGTATCATGGTGGACGACACCGACCCGGCCATCCAGTATGGTACAGCTGGATGGTTTCTCGCCGACGCTGACAAGCTCGACGTCGGAGCCTATGGTCCCGTGTATAATAGCACCTCGCACGCCACGATTACAGATGCAGTGCTCAGTTTCCCTTTCAACGGTACGTGCAGTGCCTGCCCGGGCGTATCCTTTCTTACTGCCAATTCACAGGGACTGCAATAGCTATTTACGGCACTATTGCTGTCAATACGACGACCAGCGACACTGTAAGCCTTGGGCCCACACGGAGGGGGAAAAGCTTACGTGTTAACTAGGACCCAACCTGGCAGTGCTATGTAGACAAAATTCTGATATCTAATGACAATCCGAAGTGGCCTGCGCAGGAAAACCACTGGAGATTATGTGATCTGCCGGAGGGTTTAGCAAGCGCGCATGTCCTGACGATGAACGTCCAGTCCAATGGCCAACCGTTCTACTTCGACTATATAGTCTACACGCCGCTGCTCAGCGTCACCCTGGCCTCTGCTGTGCTCGCATACCCAAATACCGATCCTGCCGTCACCTTCGGCGGCACATGGCAGGTGATAGAGACGAATAACGCGCCGGAGAACGTTACGCAGACGAAAGGAGCCTACGTCGCGCTCACTTTTCACGGTGAGTAAATCCGGCCTGTTGATTTAACGGCTAGGGTTCGACCGATTATTTACAGGTACTTCTGTTAGCCTACGCGGCGATATCCCGGTTAAATTTGCGCCCAACGCGAGCTCCGCAACCTATACGATCGACGGAGGTGCCCCCGTGGCCTTCCAGCTGGATGGACTTACCGACCCCCAAGTCGCAACAAACAACGATTTCTACGACGTCACGCTTTTCACGACAGAAAAACTGACGTCCGACACTCACAACCTCGTTGTAACGTATGAGGGCGACACCTCCCAGACTCCTCTCGTTGTCAAGACATTTTTTGTGACTAACACGACGACTCCTTCAACTTCGACCTCGGCTTCACCCAGCCCTTCGCCGTCCGCGGGTTCACCCGGCTCCCCATCCCCGAAACACTCCCATACTGGCGCTATCGTGGGGGGAACCGTCTGTGGGCTGGTCGTACTCGCGCTTCTCGTGGGTCTCCTCCTCTGGTGCCGCCGGCGCCGCGCGCGCACCACAGAAGCCATTCCGTCGACCTCTGTGAACGCAGACTTCAAGGCAGACCCCGTCCCGGCGAGCGTCGCAGGCATTCAATATTCGTATCCCATCCACCCCGACCCGCACCCTACCTCGCCCCTCCCACCTCCTCCTCCCGGGGCGGGCCACGCGTACAACCCCAGCGCCGGCAACGCCTCGTCTGCCCGCATGCAAGACGCGGTAGGGGCGCCTTCCTCGCCCTCCCCCTCGCTCAAACCCACAACCCCGCCCTCCCCACAGCGGCCGGATCCCGCGCGGCCTGTCGTGTTGCGGCATCACCAGGACAGCGGTGTGCGGTTGGCTTCCGAATCAATGGCTGCCCCCGAGGTCGTAGAGGTCCCGCCTGGATACAGCTGGGACTAGTGTGGCTCGGTAGCCAGTCTAGCGCAGTCCGAATAATCAGTTGGGAATTGATGGTTTTCAACACTATCCTTGAGCGCAAAAAGATCTTTCTCATCTCGAGAGACGGATATCCACGCTTGGACCGGACAATTAAGAATATCACAGTTACCCGAGCATCATACTGTGTTTATACCTTCCATCTGAAGCGATTCGGCCTCGCTCGGATTTGGGAGACTGATAAATAGGATTGTGAAGATCACAACATGTTCTGGGTTGAATCTAAAGATGTATCTTACGTCAGCTTAGCTATTGTTGGATTTGGCGAGTCACTGTTCAACATCCCTTTTTTATTTCGTTTTTTTTAAATGAGTGCGAAAAAAATGACCTTCAATTACGGTTGAATTTGTCCTGGGGCGAAGTCTGGCGACGTTTCAATCGCTCCCTGGGCCATCGATCCAAGTTGACTCTGAAGTTGACAATACAACTCATGTCACATGTGTTCCTTCGGACGTTTTGAGGATCGGTAATGCGGGAAAGGTCGTTGAAAAGAAAAATGAATCCGTAGAGACTTTATGCAATGCCCAAGACACTCAGTCCTCCTCCCAGGATCTTAAATTCTTTTCTCGAGAAACCTACTGTGTTGCCTGGGTCCTCTATAACCACGAAGCACCTCCCTTTTCAAAGTGAAATGAAGCTCACAATAATGCAACTAGCACATCGGAGTTTATTACAAGCACGGACGGCAACACGACTCCAATTAGAGGCGATGCACCTCCTTGATCGTCTTCCACTGGTGGCCCGGCCACAGCGCATTCGCGCTCCCAGCCGCTTTGCTCCCCTCCCCCTCGCTTTTAGTTGCTTCGTCCCAGCCTGTGCTCCCCACCCCACTCTCCACGAGAACCATCAGCCCCGTCTTCAAATCCCCTGCGTCCCCGGTGATGCGGTCTACGCGCTCGACGGAGGTGTTAAAGAGAGCCGCGAGATCGTTGAAGCACGCGCGCTCGCCCTCCAGTCGGAAGATGCGGTTCTCAACCTCAGAGGGCGGAAGGGCCGTCAATACGTGCGTGACGAACCCTGCGAATTTTTGGGGGGCGCGTCAGAGATACATGTACAAAGCGGCAAGGCAGGGCACGCACCCGCGATGTCTACGATGGAGGTGAACGACGCTGACGCCTCGCCTGTGCCCACGATTCTGACCTTCCCGTGCTCGGGATACCCGATGAGCCACGGGACGATGTCGGTGAAAATTCCCGTCTGGATGGGTCAACGGTCAATTGTGTGAGCAATATTAATGGTGTTCACACTCACGTAGAATCTGACCGAAGGAATGCCAGCGGCCTTCAGGTCCTCTGGAAACGCGTCAGATACTAGCACATGCACCAGCAGTTGATGATATGCAGATGCTTCCCTGCGATCTGGTTCTTCTCTCCGAGGATACCTTCCGTCCGCCCCTCGGTCGGGAACCCGTACTCGGACGGCGCGAACATCTTCACGGCTGCAAGCCGTGCGGCCTCGACGAGTGGCTTCTGCGCGGCTGCAGCCATCACGTTCAGGGTCGACAGCACCACATCGACTTTGTGCTCCTTGAACACCGCCGCTACTGCGAGGGCGTCGGTGAAGTCGACCTTGACGACCTGAACACCCGACGGGACTGTTTTGGGCGCGGCGCCCGGGCGCGAGAGGAGGATTACAGAGACCTGTTGGGCTGCGAGGGCACTGACGATTGGCAAGCCCAACGTTCCGCCTCCGACGATAGCGAATGACTTGTATGTGGACATGCGTTTGCGAGGTGGGTGTGTGGATGTGTAGTGGCTTTACGATTCAGGCGATTGATTTTTATATGACCAACCAGATGACGGATCATCGACCCAGATTGACCGGCGTATCCTCAAGAGAAACGAGACGCCGATCAGTGGAGAAGTTCCCCGAACAGTTGAGTGTATTGGACATGTCGCCAGAATTGTTTCCATCCGGAGTGCCGCAGAGATTGTACGGTGATCATAACTCCACGTTGGTTTACTGTAAAATCCAACCTTACGCTTTCGCATCATAGAAAGTGCCGTTTAATCCAGTTTAACAGAGTCGACGCCCACATCTAAAACGACCGAGTTAGACGCCGCGAGATCGTTTGAACACAGGAAGACCGTCGAGAGCTTCCAGTCCGTCTCGCAGAAATTCCAGTAATATCGTGTGAGGTGGTGATAGATCCTACAGTACAATGACGACGGACCGTCGTAACGCGTACAGGGTATAATTAGTGTTTCCGGAGAGCATACATGGTCTTCCCATAATACAACCCCGACATGGTCGATGTCGCGGCCAGCATCGCTGGGACTGGCCCCTTGAACATCCGTGGCGCCGAGGATGCCAGCAGAACGGCCGAGGCACCTATTCCGCGATTCCGTAAGAGGGCTGAACAAGTTGAAACAGACTACAACGACGCACCGACGGCGGCCTCGATCCCGTTCTCCTGCCCCTTGCGTATGCGGTCTGCTGACCACAGGTACAAGGCGCCGACACTGAGGAGTCTCGGTTAAGGTTGAGAGGGCGATGGATAGGTAGCGCACCCGATGCCAGCCACCAGGGATGGGATGCTCCGGGTTCTGCTGAATCCCGCGACCCCGCCTACTATACAGAAACCTCCCATTGCGAATGCGGGGTAAGCAGACTGCATTTCAAGTCGAGTGAGCGTTCCGGAGAAGGGCTCAGGCTGTTAGAGCTACTGGAACGCGCACCATGTTAGAATGTTACCAGGCGGTAGATTGTGGGAGTCGTAGGAGAGGAGGAAGAGGAGGGGCAGTGTGGGGAATCCGGGGTCGTGTGACACTGTCAGAGCAGGTTCCATCAAAACACGTGGCTGCGCCAGCCCGGCCTGGTACGGCCGAAATGCTCCTAGACTGCTCTCGAATCGCCGAGTCGATGCGGAGTCGGAAGTGGGTTAAAATTTTAATTCAGAGTTGGTAATGAGCAACTGTGACAGAGGAATTTTGTTACAGAATGTTGCGGTTCCGAGTCGGCCACCAGTCATAGCACTGAAGGACGAGGACGAGGGGACAATATGTGTAGCACATAACTTAGAAACGACAGAAGTTCACGCATAAATTTTGCGGCCGTAGTAGAATCCCACAACGGCCGAAGACGTCGCCAAAAGCTTAGGCACGGGACCCTTGGCTATCCGCGGCAGTGAAGTGACGGTGAGCAGGGCGGAGGCATCTGCGGTTTACATTCAGAACTTTCTACTCCGGCGCAACGCAGTGTATGATTGCACTCACAGAATGCAGCCTGCAGCCCTTGTGCGTGGCCATCGGCGAGCAGGGAACCGCTCCAAAGGTAGAGCAAACCGACCCTGTTGAATAGATGACCGGATATCGTATTAAGAGAGATGCACCAGTTCGATTAGATATGGGACGCACGACACCCCCGCGATAAGCGACGGGATGGAGGATTTCTTGAAATATGCGGTCCCGCCCCCGACGATGCACAAAAGGCTCATGGCGAATGCTGGGATGGCGGACTGAGGATACAGACGAAGTCAGATGTACTGCAGGCGAGATCAGATCGGTCAAAGCGCACCATTTGGGCTGCGTTGGCTACAGTGGAGGTGGTGGGTGAGAAGAAGTCGGAGATTGATTCCATCAAATGTACACGTGTCCTAGCATCGGGAATTCCCGGTGCCTGTTTTGGCCAAGTTTAACTTCAGTTCAACTTGGCTGGAGTGATGTCAATGGAGATGGAGACTATCTTGAATGATGAATGGTGTCAATGGGAATCCGTTTTTTATAACCCGTGCACGATAAAAATGTAATTACAAATATACGAATGAAGTCCGTGTGTGGAATATACGACTACATTACCGAAATGTTCCTTCCTAAACTATTTACATCATTATGTTATGAGTGATGTGTTCGAAAGCGAATGAATGAGCGATTTGCAGCTCTGTCCCACCAGCAAGGATTAAGGATTATTATAGCTGGTCAGGCGTGAGGCTGTCGTATGTCGGGCAAAGCTTCTTCCACTCCGCGGGGACTTTCTCCTTCTTCAGGGTTGGTGTATCCTCAGCGAATACGACGGCGAGGCCGCTGGGAGCGCTGTCAGCAACTGAGGCATTAGTCTTTCGAGAAGGGCTCACATCTCCAAGTGCCAGTCGATGTGACAGTGCAGGAACCCTTGAAAGCACATAAGTATCGCACCTCTTGTAACAGGATATAGAAGGAAACATACAGGGACCGGCGTTGTCGGTGACGAATCTGAAGGTGGTGTTGTCCGTGGTGGCAGGCCCCGTGGACACGACGTCACGGATGACCTGCGGGATTCGTCGATTAAGGAACGGCTTCTGACACTTCACACGAAGGACGAACGGGATCAACAAAGTTGTAGGTGCTGTTGCCGGCGCTCCGGATCACATGGAAGTTGTGCTATGGCCAGGTCAGCTATGGATACCAGGACAGCTGCAATGTGCCAGACGTACCCCGTGGAGATGGAAGGGGTGCTGAAACTCGTATTAGCGTTTCGCGCGTCGTCGGAGAAATTTGGAAACGCACAGGAGCACCGGGGGAGCCGCCGGGGATGCTGATCTCGATGACCTTGTTGGGCGGCAGAGTGTACACGCTTCCCGGCGGAAGAAGATCCTGCGCGGCTTGTGCGCCGCTGAGGACCTGCAGCAGAACTGGAGCAGTGGGTGGAACGAACGTCTTGAATTATGGACCAATTAGTATGAGTTACGCAGATTGGATGTGGGGACGTACAGCGCCGTTGATCTGGAACTTGAAGGTGGTAAAGTTCAACGCAATATTCAGGTTTAACGTGACGTCTGCTCCGCCAGGGTAGGGTCTTCCGGGGACCGGGGAGTAAGCGAGCGGGTGCAGGGCGGTCTCAACGAGTGGTGTAGTCCCGGTGGAATTAGTCGTTGGCTCCGCCTTGGGGGCACCCACATAGCGGAGGATGGCTGAGTTGATTCCACCGTCGAAGCCAGTCAGCCCGAGGTTGGGGTTCGCACGGATCCAGTAGTTGTCAACTTTCTGGTTTGCGATGAGCACGAAGGAATAGCGCTGTCCGGCGAAGATCTGCAGCGAATCGACAGTGAGAGGCTTGTGGCTGACACCGTCTACCTCGATGATCGTCATGCTGTGACCGTCGATGCTAAAGATGACGAGCTGAGTTTAAGCTGTCAGACGGCGGAACAGTTTCTCACCTGAAGGTATAATTAGGGTCGCAGCTGATTGCGACGAGTCTGAACCGATAGCGGGTTCCCTTCTTGACGCTGATGACCGTAAGGGCGGATGCAGGCTGGTTGAATTTTGTTAACATCCTCCCAAACAGAGGTGGTTGGATACTCACTCCACCCTGGTATCGGCCCAGACCATTGATCAGCGTCGAGTTGGCAGTTGGAATCACAGGCGCGCTGCGATACATCAGGAGGCCATCGATATTTACCGGGTAACTAACTTACCTTTTAGCGGGGAAATGGTACCAGTCTGCGAGTGTTATAATCTGAAATAGCACACTGGGTCAGCAACTGTTCTGAGATTTATTTTATAGAAAATTCGTGAAAAGAGAACGGACACAGCCAATGAGATCACAAGATGAAGTCACATTGATGGCACGTTGGACTCAGCAGTGTGTTGGGCGAAGCCCGGGAACTCGGAATCCAACGGGCGTTGGCGAAACTGAGAGTCTACTGTGCGTTGGGGACGAAGGAACGGGCCGAAAACTGATAGAAATTGAATGCTCACCGTCGACTCTGAAAAAAGACGTTGAATATCTCGTTATAAGTATTCGAAACCTTTAATTAATTACCATCATCAACGGTGTAAACTGTCAAAAAAAAACAGTTTATCATTATTAATATGATGTAGGGCACCGAACTGTCAGCACATACGATGACGTTGAGGATCAACAGGGTCGTAAACTTGTCGCATGAAATATTTAGATGCGCTGCGAATATGCAAGCTGTTGGTACTCACTGACCATCGGGCCGCGGAGCCCGTCGCAGTATTGGGTCGCTGCAGCAGTGTTAGTTCTCCAGGAGACGAATACCTAGGAACAACGAACAAAGATGGCTGTGGTACCAATAGGTCCCCGCCTGTCCGGGTGCTTGGAAGTCGTACAAGAAAGAATCGTTCGCGGCAATTGGGCACTCTGTGAGCCATTTAGAGCGGCAATGGATAAGGGCGATGGCTGCTTACGCGTAACAAACGAAGGTCCATCGGCCCAACTGGTGTTCCTCTGGAAAAGACCGTGCCAATGGATACTCGTCGAGCGAAGCATAGTATTGTCCGTGAGTCGGTCCTGCCAGAAAATCAGTCCCACATGCAGCATCCCGGCGCTGCGAAATTTACCTGCACGTTCAGGAGGAACCGGTCTCCCTTGAAGACGATGAGCACGCTGATCCATGTGTTCTGCGAGGGCAAACCTTGTAAGCCTTGATCAAAGGTCCAGGGAATGTGCCGCCCGCCAACACCGTCCTACAATCAAAGCATGGGTGAGCAAAACATACGCTGAGAGACAGACTGGAGCCGCACGATCGGGAGAAGCCATCTGGCGCAATGAGCTTGTTTACGATGGGCAGGTTAGCAACTGGCCCGATGTATGAAGCAAGGGACCCGGAGAGAAGAGAAAGAGCGAGGGCTGAAGCAGAGAAATGCATGCTGCCTGTCGAATGAATGAAGGAGAGGATGGTCGAGAAGACCGATGGGAGAAATGAAGAAACTGCCGCCTTTTATATGCAAACGGGACGCCCACAGAGAGCTCAAACGCGGCGTTTAGCCTGCGATATGCCTCCTTTCCTGTGTCAGATCCGTCATTTAATTTTGGACCATGTTCGGTTCCTGAAACTGGGCTTTGAAACTTGGGCGGCCCATATCCTCGAGGCGAGACTGTCAAGCACTGGATCCATAAGGGAATAGATACCGCACGACAGGGCTATGGTCCCCATGTAGTAAAGCATCCTAAGAAATCGATTAAACGATGAAGTTACCACGCTTGGCAGATGAACAAGTGTTGGATGGTCGAAAGAACGGGAGAAGTTGTGTTTGCAACAAACTGAAGGACCCCAATCAATCAGATTCACGGTTGATTGCAATCAGCCACCAAGTACATACAATGGCCGACACCTCCACGCTTGACGGATATGTATCCTAAAGAGCTTTTATTACACGATAGTTGAATGTCCGGATCCTGGAGCGTGTATTGCGGAACACTTTAGGCCCGGGTCAGTGGTACCCAACCTTTGCCACAATGTTCACAGCTCCCTCCGAGTCCACCCGAGCCTCCGATGGGGAAACGTGCAGGGAGATGCGTAGTAGCCAGGCCGAGCCAACTTGTCTGATATCTCGGGGGGAAGCTTAGAGAATGCCCGACGCGCTAGGTAAAGCTGGTCGAACGCTCGTATTGGAATTGGTGTGAAGATCGGATCACGGGCCGGCGCAAGCTGGGCCAAAATCAGCCCCTATCTCTTCATCTTCGCTACCAGAAAGCTTAATGAGTCTTTATTGACATCCAACCCAAGTTTCAGTGGCTGAATCGCATGTCGCATTGTCGATGGCTTATCAGAATGCCAAGTTGCTGAGCAGGCCAGTCGAGTTTTGTAAATGAAACTTGCAATTTACGCCACAATATTCGGGGCAATCTAGCCCGACCTCTGTTTGCAAGTCCTGGACATCGCGGTGAGGAATAGGACGTCGCTTGCTAAACTCCCTGACGTACGATGTCAAAAATGTCCAGTGCGGCGATAGACCTCTTGATGGAGATAGCGGGACTCGCTGTCCTCCACGTTCCGTGCAACAGGGTTGTGCTGAGCAAGTGGGCGTGATACACATCCATAGCATTGCACTGCGGCTCCGAAAGTGAGCGCAAGAGAATGAACGGCTCTGTTACCAACTTCGGTGGGAAAGATGTACCCTGACAATCTGTGTTTCGGTCGCTGAGCAGGCAATTCCAGTCCAGAGTCAGGCACAACGCCACATCCCATTTGGCCCGGGACTTTATATTGAGTAAAGTAATCTTGGTGGATTGATTTTCGATATACATCTGGCGAGCCATTTCTGTCAAATTGAAAGGAGAACGGGAACTTACGGACGGGCCCATCGGAGCATCGCTTGGTTTCCTGGACTCAACGCCCGCAGATTCAGCGGAACTCACCCGAAATTGAATTGTACCCATGAACGCCGAAGAGTGAATATAACTGTAACGGAACTGCCCCTCCAACCGGCCGAGGGCAGTGAGACTGACAACATCTATAGTCGACTTGACGCGCGTGGCGGTCAACCGATCGTCGGCCCTCGAATTTATTGTCAAGAGCCGATGATCGCGCGTCGAGCCTGAACGATCGCGTGTCGAGCCTTCAGGCTGGACGTCAGAGCAGGCTTGAGAGACTGCAGGTGTGACCCACGGCTGCCGATTCCAGGCGTTTAGATTTTTCATTTAGAATGTTGAGCATTTTCGAACCAATTAGTCCAGCCCGCATATGGTTGTATATATATCCTCTGAGTCTGAAGGTCTTCATTTGGTCTTCATCATTGTTGTCGGGGCGCATACATGTTTCCCCACCCCGAAATGATCAGCGGGACGTAAGCTGGATTACATTGAATAATGCCGCATCGTCATCCTTCATTCAGCCGCGAAATTGGCGAATTACGTTTTGAGGGTTTTACGTATGCTTTTGACTCCCTTGTTCGTTCCTTGCCCTGGAAAGCTCTGCTTCCTGCGAGTCTGTGCTGCCGGCCAAAAGATGTAAATTGTTAGGATTTCACTTTGATTCCGCCGACCTCTCGCGGGGACATCTGGAAATAGGTGTCTACTACAGTACCTAGATAGTCACCCCCCATATCTATGGTGCTCTATGCACTAATCACATGCCTATCAAGTACTCCATAGAGCTCCATAGATATGGGGTGACTATCTAGGTACTGTAGTAGACACCTATTTCCAGATGGAGTTGGGCATTCCCAACGGTCCAAAAGCTGTACTTGGGGGACCGGGGTATTCGAGATGAAGCGCGACGGCCATAAAAGAGACAATCGCGTTACTTCAGAGATCTTGACGTTCCAGCGCTCCCCAGAGGTGTAGAATTGAGTTGGTGGCATTTGAGACGAATGCGGCCAAACAAGCAACCACAACATATGTGACCGCGATTTTCGTCTGGTCACGGTCACATGTCCGCTCCCACCAACATCACGAAACGCCTGCATATCTCTTTCACGCCGTCTGTCCCGTCCAGCGCCCCTGAGGAGCTTGCCAAATCACTTACGGCTCACTTCGCTAAATTCGGGACAGTCAAATCTGTCGATGGGCTCGGGGGACTGGATGGCGTGGGCATGCCGAAGAAATTTGGATTCGTCAGCATCGAAGGCTCAGAGACGAGCATTACCAAATGTAGCTGGTGAAACTCTCGTCTGGAGCTCTTGACTGATGAGATCTGCATTCCCAGGCGTAAACTCATTGAGTGGATCGATATGGAAAGGCGTCAAGGTGCGCGTCGGGGACGCGCGACCAGATTTCGATCAACGGTCGGGGATATCTTTTTCTAATGCAAAAAGTGATCTGACACCTGAGGTGTCTAGAATCGCCCAGGAGAATGCAGCAGAGCTCCTTCCTCCGCGGCGCAAGCGCAAGCGCGGTGGAGTGCACGCGGAGGACATGTCCCCTGTTACGCCTGAAAACGCCGCTCATCGCTCTGGGTGGAAGGTCACCGAGATGGGCCGGGTGATGCGCCCCGTGCGGATGCGACCTGAGAGGCCTCTTTCGACCCCTTTGACCTCGTCCGTCCCCAAAAAGCTCGCTGCTTCGAAAGACAAGGACACCAAGCCCAAAAAACGCCGAGACCCCGACTCCCGATCTCGGCGGCGCACGATTGACATGATGCGTTGGGGCAGTGTTCACCTAAAAGGTCTCTTTTTAGAAGACGCTGGCCATGTCACTGCAGAGCTCTCCCAAGACGAGGTGCAAGGCATGATCGAGGCCGATCAGACCGCCAGTTCTGACGACGGCGAATCTGATGATGATGGTGTTCGTCCCGGCGCAGTCCATGTCGACGCCAAAATAGCTGCGCCCCAGGTAAAACAATCAGCGCCCGTCGCTGTTTCTGCGCCTACAGTGGTCTCGACTCCGTCGTTCCGGACCTCCACCCAGGCGCCGGCGCCTAGGACGGTCTACTACCAGACAGCACAATCTGATGTGGACCTCGCGAAAGAGAAAACTCAATCTCTAAGCCTCTTGAACTCTCTGTTTGGCGCACAAGACAGGGAGTGGGGTGGTCGCGAAAGTGTCGGCTCGGATGTGGACGAGGCAGAATTGCTCAAGATTGGCGGTACCACAGCTGTAGAGGGTGACGACGGAATCGAATTCGTTCCGATGGATATCGACGCAGATGCTCAGGAGCCCTCTGCCGTCGCCTCTCCCTCTCCAAAAATCGCTAAGGTCGCCCCGACACCAAAGCCGCCGCCGTCAAAGAAGGTGACCCAGGCCACGAAGTTGAAGGATCTCTTCGTATCGAGAGAGGAGGACGGTAATTATCCTCATCTCATGTTCGTTTCGGTACTAACGTATACGCCCAGCCGGTTTCTCCCTCCTCGGGCACCTTGACCTCGACCTAGAGTTGGACGACGACATGGCGCAGATCATCCCCTCAGGTGAACCGGAGCAACTCCAGGAAGCCGCTCCCCAGTTCGCAGCGACGTTCGTGACGCCATCCCACGCGCACATCACGCTCGACCCCAAGCAGCCTCTTTTCTTCCCGCTGCCAACGTCGTTCTCGTCTGCGCCCGGACTCACCAGCACGAAGGCGCGCCAGCGGGACATCCTGGACGTCGGCAAGGACAACGGGTGGAACGCCCATTTTTGCCGGACTGAGACCGACGATGAGATCCGCGCGAAGTGGGAGAGCGAGAAGGGGGAGCTGACGCGAGAGTGGAATAGACGGTGGCGGGAGGCTGGGAAGGTCCGCCGGAGGAGGGGTGGGGGTGACGGTGACTAATATAATTAGGGCGTGTTATCTGCACCGTCTGCAGTTATGTTTGGCGTGGATTCGAGATGCACATAGCGTGTAAGAACCGGAAAAGACGGGTATGTCTTTCCTGAAGTTCAACTCGGTCTCTGGTGCATTCAACCACAACCCCTAATGAACACGAATTATGTTGCTTATACAATAATCCAATCCGAAACGTCCAACTGTGCTGGTGCGTCGTCGAGGAGCTGTGAGACGTGTGAGCAATGCGGGGGAAAGAGAGTGAAGCGCATCAGCGACGGACGTTGTCGAGGGGCAGGGCGTCGGGGAGGACAAAGAAGCAGATGTTGTTGCCGAGGATGGAGAGGGTGTCGACGAATGCAGGGTCGCGGTTGCGGGATGTTCTTTTGACGGTTTTGAGATGAGTGTTTATCTGCATGTCGACGCCCGGTGATGGGGTAAGAAAGAGACAGTAAAGAGAGAGAGAGCAGGGTGGCTATATTTGGGTCAATAAGCAGTGAGCTAGTAGTTCATTCCTAGTAGTTTGTCTACGAAAGTTTTCTTTGCCATTGTGCTCTCGGTGATACAAAAACTCGGAGGGAAGTGGCAGACACCAATATTCCAAAGTTGAATAAGGCTCGCTGGATTTTTCTCATGGGACGACGACGATTGGTTAACTATGACTATAGACTTATTTACACGACGAGGGAATTTGGGCTCAGTAATCTTCGAAAACTTGAATACCTTCCAGGTGTGCTTCGAAATCTGAATTTCAACCATGAGTTCAACCATTCAACAGACACAGAGCGCTAAATACCTTGCCCATCTGCCGCCGTCGCACCAAAGGTAAGCGTATTCGCCCCTTTCTTTAGCGAAAGCGCAACAGGGACGGTCGAAAAATGGCCCGCCCGCGAGTTCAGCTGGGAGAGGTTGATCGGCGCGCCGCCGTTGACGGAGACGTGCGCGTCGCCGGCGGTGACGTTGCTGACGGTGTACTGGAACGCCACCCATTGCTTGTCGCCGGTGCCCACGACGTTTGTGAAGGTGACATTGCTGGAGGAGTTGACTAAGGACCAGGTTCAGTGGGCTTCAGGGACGGAAGGACAAGACATACTGTTGTGCACGGCACGTTTTTTGACGACTTGGATGGATGCTCATCTTAGTCCTGAAAATGCTCGATAAATATGAGCCCTCACCTGCTGAACCGCCGATGATCCCATCCGCGGCAGCGATTGTGGTGTTCGCAAAGCCAGTGGACGTAACCACGCCTGAAGAACTCACGTTTCAGTCTGGTTCGATTTCGCAGTTGAACTGCCGACATACCGGTATTGGGGTTAACCGTCCACATGGCGAAATCCTGCAGCGTCACTGTATGCGCCGAGTCCAACACCGCGATCGGCAGCCACTCGTAATTACTCGCGTCCGAGCCCGTTGAGTCCCACGCGTCGCCCAAAAATATGTACGTCGTCGCGCTCGTGCCCTTGATCACGAGCTCCGCGGAGTTCTGCGAGTTGTAAGTGTTGACGGCCTCGGGCGCGATGTCCGTATCGCCCTGCCACGGGCCGGCGAGCGCGGTGGCCCAGTAGACTTTGTCGGGGTCGGCGCGCCAGCCGGTCTTCTGCGACATGATCAGGTAGTAAACGCCTGGAATGATGGGAGTTAGTTAGAAAATAGCAACGCAAGATGCGACCTACCGCCGGCGGACTTGAACATCCCCGGAGCTTCGAGGGAACCCCCTGCGTTGCACAAGTAAGTCACTCAATTACATGGGACGATGACGCGTGCCACTCGCCAATATCCGCGACTCTGGTCCCGATGGTGATAGGTGTCCCAGCGTTGATGTTGTTAATTTGAATGTTGTTGGAGTCGGCACTTGAAAGGAAGTAGCTGGATCCTATGCGCAGGGTGAGCCAGAGAGCTGCATGAATGAGGGGGACGCACCATTGTCGTCTACAAACACGCCCATATCGGAGAAGCTTCGCGCATCTGGTGGGAGCAATTGCGGCGAGCCAGTCTGCGTGTACGCAGTCGAGAGAGGGCTGGTCCCCGGTGCGACGAGCGTCACGATCTCGCGATTGACCTGGCCCCAAATCTAATTTCCGGGGCGGTCAGATGTAGAACCCAAAAAAATAAAAACGGCCGGTCGACTTACATACCACTTCCCGCCTGACGAGACGAATTTCGGCCTATACATTCCCGTAATAGCAGGAGCCGCAAGTCCAAAGTGCGACCAATTCATCAAATCGGTGGACGTGTAGATGTTCGGCGAGACGCCCGCCGCGTTGGAGTATCCGAGCTGAGGAAACACAAAGAAAAAGAAAAAGAAAAAGTGGTTGGAACAAAAGAAAAATGGAGTTCACTGCGGCAAATCACTTGCCCAGTAGAACGTGCTCCCGACTTTGATGACGTGCCCCCCATGCGCCTGGATCTTTGTGCCACTCGTGTCGGTCCACACAGCGCCGGGCACGATGAACGACACCGCCAGCGCAGTCGACACGAACGAAGAGAGTAAAGCAAACGCTGTCCCGAATTTCATCGTGCAGGATGTTGTGGGATGGTGGTGGTGGTCTTGTGTTCTTCGGAAGGACTCAAACACACGCGAGGATTAATATAAGAAAGCAGTCTCCGGCCCGCCGACGTTTGGCCGGGTGGGGCGCAGGGACCCGCAGAGTGCGTCAGATGTTGCGGGGCGCATTACGAGCTGACCAGCGGCGAATAAGGACATTGATTCCGTGCTGATCTCCCATGGGGTGGATCACCAGGCTCCCTGGCGACTGAGAAAATGCTGTCCGACGATGATCTAAGGCTTCCCAAATGTGCGAGGTCCAGTCCACATGCTCGCAACATGCTCGGCGGGAACAAAATCCGGAAGTAGCGACGCAACACACAGGCGCAAACAACCGCTCGGACCCATTTGCGGTAATTATTGAAGTGTCGCGCGGAAAAATGGGGTGCGATTCCTTCTAGACATGCCATTAAAACGACAATAGTCCTTACATGTAACATCCTCGGGAGAAAAAAGAAATTCCATTATACCGCAACAACGTCCGTTCCCTTCTCGCTCTACTACCGTCCCTTTTCGGTCCCCCTTCCCTCCTCTTCCCACCCTTCTTAATACACGTCCCCTGACACATGGACAGTTCCAGCTCCTCCCACATCTCCAGCTCGCGCGCTACTGCATCAGCGCCTCGGCAGCACGCCTCGCATTCGCCCGCATCGCCTCGAGCTGCAGCTCCAGCCCTCGGATCTTCTCGCGCGCCTCGCGCAGCTCCGCCGTCAGGCGCGCGTTCGATTCCTCCAGGCGCGCCTTCTCTTTGTCGTTCGCGCCGTCGTTCGTGTATGTGCTTGCGGAGGTGGGTGCGGGTGCGGGGGTGGGCGCGGAGAAGGACTGCATGGTATCGTAAGTATTAGCGAAAGACGGGAAGGAGAAGGGAGGGAAGGGAGGGAAGGGCGAAGAAGGGATGTAGAAGAGGAGGGCAAGAGGGAAGGACGCACATCGACGCTGCTCTGCCTTGCGTACATCGGCTCCGCTGCGGCCTTCGGGGGCGGGGATGTGTAGGACTACACACGCTCAATCAGTCAGCTGCGCTCATTGAGTGGAAAGGGCACGCACATCGATGCTACTCTGGGACTTCACCACAGGCGTGGGGACGGGCGCGGGCTCGGGCACAGGCGCCGTCTGCGTCCTTGTCGGCACCGGCGTCGACGCGGGGGCGGGGGAGGACGCGGGGGCGCCGGCGCTGGCAAAGCTGACGCCGTCCTCGAGGCTGACGAGGCGCAGCGGCGCCGCCTTGCCCGCGAAGAACTCGGACGCGGAGAGTGCAGGTTCGGCGGAGGGCGCGGGCGGGAAGATGTCGGATTGGAAGGAGTCGGCCTGGATGGTTTGTTAGCGATGGGTAAAAGGGGGACAAGGGGAGAGAGGAGAAGGAGAGCAAGGTAAGAGGAAGGAGGGAGAAAGCGACGAGAAGAGAGCAGGAGGGCAAGGTGAGGCGTGCCCACAGAAATAGATATAGCGCCTCGGGAATGAAGAATCGTCTCGGCGCTCTACGGCCCATGCACTGCACCACGCACGGACAGATTCCCCATCCCGGAAGCGGGGGCACTTCTCCGCCAGGGCCCGCCACCACCGAGAGTTGCAGCAGCGTGAGGGAGTGCCCCGGTGTCCACACTTCCGCTTGGTTCGCCAGGAACCGGTGGGGGGGAGGATGCGTACACCACTCGCCAGCGCCCACCGGTGGGCCGAAAACAAGGAGACGCCGCCACAGCAGCGATCCCACACGCCATGATGAAGCACCACGCTGCGAATCACACGAGCACGAGCACCCGCGTACACCCAGGGCCCTCTGCCATCCCTCCCCCTCGAATCTCCTCGCCACCGCCTCGGAGTTGTGGCCACGTCTCTCAAGAACGAGCGACCCACGGCCCGGATGGGGGCACAGCCAACAAGAAAGCAAGGAAGAAAGCAGGGAAGCAAGGAAGGAGATGGGGTGTGCGAGAAGTGGAGAGAAGGGCAGAGATGGGGGCCAGAGGCGGAGAAGCGGGGAGAAGCGGGGAGCAGCGCAGTTCATGTCCCCGCCGCGACAGAGAGCTGTATCAGCGCGATGGCGGTGGTGCTCCCATCTCCGCCTGGAGGCGTGCCGCCGCCACGTCACTCGTCACCGCCGCGTCCCCCGGCTGAAACAGAAGAGGCGCCCACAGCTCAGCACCGCCCGCGCACCTCCCAAAAGACGGCCGAAGCCCCGCGCGAATCCCCGAGCTCTTCGTGTGTCCTCTGCGACATCGCGCCGAGAATCTTCCCTCCCAAGGCCATCGACACCAGAGCGGCCATATTGCTTTAACACGCGCACATCCAGGGAAGAAATGGGAAAGAAGGATAAAACGGGTGGGGCAGTACGATCGGGAGCCAAAAACAAAAGACAGAGACAAAGAGAAGGACAAAACGAGCAGCACGCACCTTCCTTGGCACAATGAACGCGATCGGCTCGATGCTGCTCCCCGCGACCTTGTACGCGCGCGCGATCTCGCAGTCGGCGACGCTGAGGGCGCGGCGGGGGAGGAAGCACATGCCGCGCTGGGGGTCGGAGGACTTGTGCTCGGAGAGCGCGTAGAGGTTGTCTGCCTCGTATTCGTAGTACCGGATGTTGCCGTCTCTGCGACAATAATATAAGTGGGGGAAGGAGAGAGAAAGAGAGAGGACGCACCCCTTGCCCGCAAGGAACAGAATGTTGTTGTCGCTCCAAAACGGCATGACGACGCCCGCGGACTGGTCGAGGACGAGCGTCTTGACGTTCCCTAGCCCGCCCGTCTCCCACACGGACACCTGGCGGTCGCTCATCCTGCTGAAGCCCGTCGTCGCGATCCGATCGTGCCCGCCCATCCACACGACGCGCGCGCCCTTGATGCCGCCGTGCCCGTCCGTGATGCGCACTGCCTCGCCGCCGCTGCGCGGGTCGAATAGGCGGATTTTGCGGTCGCGGCACGTCGTCGCGAGCATGGTCCCGGTGGGATTGAAGGCGAGGGACTGGATCGCGTCGCCGTGCCCGCTGAGGGTGAGCCGCGCGTCCTCGGGCGCAGAGAGGTCCCAGAGCTTGACGGTGTGCTCGCCCGACGCGCTCGCGAGCACATTTGAGGCCGTGGGGTGGAAGAGCACCTGGCCGACCTTGCGCGGGCTCGCGTCCAGTCTCGCTACGGGGTCGAGATCCTGCGGCACCCACCCTTCCGCGCCCCAGCCTTCAAAGATGTGCGGCTCGACCTTCCAGAGGAGGACCTTGCCGTCCTCGCCGGCGGAGGCGACGACGGCGTCGTTGTGTGGGGACCAGTCCGTGTCAAGCACGGGCGCGGTGTGGCTGCGCGCAAGGGGCAAGCTATCGGGCAATTTGTACGAGAAGCCCGTCGCTGCAAAGGGCGAGGGCAGGGGCAGGATCGCGAATGCGCCTCCCCCAGAGGCGTTCCAGTTGATGCTTAGGTATTCCTGGGGCAGTTCTAAGGGTTTATTGAGATAATATATCTTTCCAGACGCACCCCCGACGAGGCCACGACGTTCGTGTCCCAGGCGCTGTTGGTGACCTTGACGTTCTCGATGCCATGCTCCTTCTTTGCGGGCTGCCCGAATACGTGGCTGCAATCCTATCCTTAGTACAAAGCCTTTGAAGAAGCACTCCTACGCACCGATACTTTGAGGCGCGGACAAAGCGAGACATGGCAGACGATGAGCTGGTGAATGGATGGGCGCTGTCGTCGCGATGATGGGTGATAAGGTAAGCGGTGGCAGTGCGCGGACCTAGGCTATGATATCGATAGGCCGCGGGGAATGTCTTGTCCAAGTTCGTGAATGGATAATGCTATTTTCAGCTGTGAATACGTGAGGCCGAGCTGATTGATGAGGGTTGAAAGTAAATAACCGGCTGATTTTTTTACTGGACGCAAAGTTTGCTTGGCAACTGCGATGTTTTAGGCAAAGCGCGTCGGGGAGGAGATGATAAGTCAAGCTCGTCTTCACCATGTTTGAAGCACTTACCGCAACGGCAGAACGCGGATAATGTAGGAGCAAAACTGGTGATGTGCGTTGCAATTTTTTTTCCAATGGTTATGGTTGAAGTCTAACGGGGTCGGTGCGACTCGGCGAAGGAGGATGGTGGACAAGTATAGAGCGGCGGGGTTGGGATTCCGGAATCTGGGAACGATGGTACAAGTGCCGGACAGGCCTTTGGCTTGAGCGGAAGAATTTTGCTCGACGAAGATAAGTAGATGTGGAGAGGTTGACGTTGCCGTAACTTACTTGTAAAACAAAACGTCTGGCACATGGACAAGTGTGCGCGCATCTTGAACACAATTAAATAATTCGCAGTAGACGCAAGCATTGTTTTCGTGGTCTCGAAGGTTTTGGATAAGTCGATAGTTACAGAACATTTCGATTGCCTTGCGGGAACAACCGCTTTGTCCAGGGACATCGGTCCGGCGACATCGGGTGCATAATGGGATCGGCGGGTGACGAATTGCGCAAGGATGGTGTAGGAGGCCTAAGAACACGTCGGCAAGGCCGAAAAGGGTGGATATATGCGCTTGAAAATCATGTACCGTCTCGTTGGACTTCACTTGTAAGAGCTTGTGGTGTGTTAAGAGCACATCGCAAAACGGGGGACAGAGCTGGGGCATGGGCATCTGCTGATTTGGAGATCATCTCGTCCAGCTCCATGCTCGAAGAAATTGTAGAGCTCGCTGACACTCTTGTGACGACTGAAAGCCTTAATCATAGTATCGGCTTCGGAAGAAATTCGACCGCACACAAGATCTAAAGCACGCGGTGAGTACCAGTCATCATTTGTCCATCGTGGGTGCCCTCATTTGAGCAATGCCAGGATTATGATTTTTTTTTTGCGTTTGAAGTTTCAGGGAGCTTAAGAATTTCGGGATCGGATGACTTCTGCGGAGAAAAAAATGCGGGGTAGTCGAAGAGAGTCTTGGAGGCTGTGTCCATGGAGCAAGAATCTGAGGGCTACCGGTCCAATACGACATCGTGGAGACACTGATGGAAGCGATGAGGGGGGTGTGGATTGGGAATTGGAGGCTTTCTGCAACGGAGTAACATGGATTTGAGCTGTCTGGCCGGTGTCGTCGAGAATCAAGTGTTGTACTTCGATAATGGGAAGGCATTTGGCTCGAAGGCTTGGGGTGAAAACTTGCTCCGGGTGTTCGTGGTCCTTGTGAGAAGGAGAAGGAGTCATACAGAAGTTGAGAAGGCGCCTGGGCCTCACTATGTAGCAGATTTCGTTTTTGAAGGACTTTAGGGCACGTCGTAAGCTCTTTTGAACGTGGAAGTAGATTGTACCAGGTTTTATGGCATCTTGGATGTCTTGAAAGGCTACTGCGCGCGCCGCGTCCCCAGAAAAAAAGGCAAAGCAGAAGAAGGTGTAAATCACGTGCGATAACCGTGATCGCTCTGACCTTACGTAAATTCAAACTCCGTTCTACCCGGCGGGGATGGCTACTTTTGTTAGGCAACTTTTAAGACGGGAAGCTAAGTACCGTTAGCTTTGTCCTCGCCACGAGTCCCCGCCGTCAATCGTTGACAATCCGGCCCGCCTTCAAATTCATATCCCCCCCATGGGATGCGGTCGGCGCTCGAGCTGGACTTGTTGATAAAACCAAGGTAGTCTAATAGTTGGCAGAGACCGCAGTGATACACCCTACTCCTCCTCCTCCCTGGATGGTGCGGCGCTACAAAGAAGGAAATGGAATGCAGTCAAGCCAGTTATCTTATCGCTCACGTGATGAATGTTGAATAAATTGGAAGTTGAAACATTCGTACTGCAATGCCGTCTCTTCAAGAGTCTTGTTTTATTTTCATACAGCATATCTTTTCAGTGATTCCAGGAGGAGGCATGATGACATTGAACTTGAACTGATCTGGCAAGTTGTACGGCAGAGTGAAGAATTTTCCAAGGCCGGAGCGAAAGATTGCTGACACACAAATGATACAATGTTCTGGAAAATATGTCATATCATGCCTCCATCGTCAATGCCACACAAAGAGCATTCCATTCCGAGTGTCGCTGCAACATCTCGTGATACCTCAAAAGTCGGCAGTCCCTTTAAACCCAGAATCGAAAGTAGTTATACTTTGCTCAATCCACCCAAGGTCGATCCCGGGACAAGCTGCGCTCGCGACCGACCTCTCCTCTCAGCCACTACTTCACGGAGGGTAGAAGCGACGACGGCGACATGGTCGAAAGTTTTGCCAGTGTCCGTTCCGCTTAATTCTGAGCATCAGTCCGGTCCTTGGAGGCCGCGTAAGCGTGTTGTATGCCGTAGACGACATTAACTTTGGTGTTGATCATTTTCTCGAGTCGACTGTCCAGAAAAAAGTGGCTACCCACGTGCTTTCCCAGCACCTGACTTAGACGCGTCGCCTTTCTTCTTCAACCTTGATCCTTAAGGGGGGTATAATATTGAGTTAATCTGTAGTATGCAACTATAACGATGGTAGGGATAAATTACAGTCATAAATCGAGGGCAGCAAGTGAGGGGGTATATAAATGACCAAGCCAGTGAAAGATGTTGAATCCGAGGGAAAATTGAGGTCGCAGCGCTCGCCGACATGAGGGTTTGACTGGCGATCAATTTGACGCAAAGTCTGGCTCCTTACTGATTTTCTCCTGGCTCGAATGCTCTTCGTATGCTCTGAAACTTCGATCCGACTATGCTGCATCCTAGTTCCATCTCCCAGTTTTACTTTGAGGCGATCGAGGTTGAACTAGGTCATAGAATGTATTTTTTTGTGGGAGGCTTCGAGCAAAAGTGGGTAAAGGGCAGTATATCATTCTGAGACATAAGGCAAGGACGAGCTACATAAAGAGAAGTTCCTGTGGGATTGCGACTTGTGAGTAAACGTGGTACAAAAACTACAAGATCACGCCTCAGGCTCGAACCACAATCGGAAATCCTTCCGCGTCCCAACAGCAACTGGGACTTGCATGGGCCCCAGCGCACCCATTGCTTTTATCACCGAGGCATATGTTGCATCGGCCCCCATCTTTGATTCTAAAATCTTTATGAGGGCCCATGTGAAGCGGCCATGTCGAGGAGAGGGTTGGGATATGTGAGAGGGTTGGGCCGTGTGGCCTTCCGGTAGGAGCATAAGACGAGGAGCGCGGCCAACCAGTTCCTTATCTCCAGAACCATCATTCAATTCTCTCAACTCCGCATTGAATTCCTCTGCGAGCTGAAAATCCTGGCAGGCGGCTAGCTGGACGAAGGAGGAAATATCTGCGTCCCACGTCTCGGATGTTAATGGAGAGTCTAGATGGCGGCGAGGATGCTTCTCTGCAGCATCAAACATCATTTCGAGTGCCTTCTTCCCTCGAACAGGAGGAATATATCGGACAGTGTCCCCAAGCGAACGCAGCGCGCCTCCTGAATGACAACAGTCGAAGAAGGCGGTAATATTGGGTCCCTTGGCAGCTCGGATTTCACAGAGGATTGAGTTCAGTTCGCGTTCACAAATGTCCGGAACTCTGTCTCCGAGTCTGTCGATTGGACATATCGCTTCGACGGAGCCAACTTGGGCTGCGGGGGTTGTGAAGTAATCCTTTGCGCTGTAAGATGATCCGTGGCCGGAATAGTGTATGAGGATGTTATCCCCGCGCTGGATTTTGGGGTTGTCGCGAAGGTCGTACAAGGCGTTGACAATGGTATCGCGCCCTGCATCCTTCAAGAGGACAATGTGATCAGGAGGGACGTTGAGATAGGTCGTGATGAAGCGCATGACGAGCAGCGCATCATTAATGCAGCCACCAAGAGGTGACCCAGGATAGCCGTCGTTGCCAATGATGACTGCCCAGAAGCGGTTTCCCTTCGATCGCATGTCCTCCGTTGGTTCCACCTGCGTCAACCCGGTCCAATGTCCGGTTGGCTGCTCGCTCGCAAAGGAGATCGAACGCTCCTTCCGGTGTTGATGCAGTCGATCAAGGATGGTAAGTTCGTCCTGTGCGTTCTGCCACGAATCCGAGCGAGGATCAGCATTCCGAAATCTCCGCTGGCATTCCTTGAGAAGCTCATCTGGGACGAGCACCCCGGCCAACCCGTACGCAACCCAGAGGGCCTTCTCAAATTGGGCCACCACTTCAAGATCCTCCGCACGCTTGGCGGCAGACTCCTTTGGCGCCCGTAGCCCCCCGGGCTGCCTGCCTGCCAGGCTACCAGCGATCCTTGTCAATAGGTTATATCGAACAAAAACGGTGCTAGAGCGTACCGTAATATGACCTGCTGCATATCTTTAAACAAAGACTCCTGCGAGTCTCCCTCCTCGTCTTGCTCCACAAGCCTGGTGATTGCCAGCTAATTGGCGGATCATCCTTAGTAAGTTACATCGATACCAGTCAGGTCTGGACTTACTAGAGCGAGACGCCTAAGCTCAGTGAGATCCATGGGGTTGTTGTTGACGCCCGACATCGCAAAGTGGGTGGTGCAGGACAGGTATTCTGGGCCGTCTCTGCGAGCGTTTTAAGTATGTACGTCTAATTTTGGATGAACCTTCTTATTCACATAGACGCACGCATCGCGCTGACAAAACGGTGGGTTCTGGTTGGCTTCTAAAACAAGTGTTGGCATACAACATTGAGAATGTCTGCCAAGGCGCCCAGCGGTTTCGGCGCCTGGCTAGGGTTGGCTTATTTTTACTTGACACGATATAGTGCTGTTGGTCTCGTGTTATCGTTAACGCGTCACTGAAATTGGGAAAGATAAATAGACTTGACTTTAGCCGTTTGCATGCGGCTCAAGTAAGAAATAGCACGGGCGGTTAGCTGCTGCAGGGTCGGAGAAGGCCGCACCGGCAGACAGGAGCAGACAGAACGGCCTGCAATAGGGCAGGGAAGTTAAATTCGACGCACATAGTTTATTTTGTCACTGTCGTTACGTCTATGCCCACCACCGCCGCAGCCAACGCAGCCTGCAGTGTTGAGTCGATTTGGTACAACTCCCATCAGATCTAGCCCCATTGGGGTGCTATTCGGTCGGTATATGATGGGTCCTGAGGACACGGCTTGTCAGGTATATTTTTACTGGTAGAAATCGTGGTTCGGAGTCGTTGTAGCATGGGAAATGGAATACAAAACAGAAAACATATCAAGCATGGGAACTCTGCGACAAGACAACCTTTGATTTTTAACACGGATGGGAGTTAAATGCACGACAATTCAATATATGGACAGTAACCCATTTTCCCTTCGAAAATAGCTAAGTGGAACCTACTAATTGGCCTCTCGGAGCCCTTCAAACAAGCGATCTCCACTAAATTTTCAGTCAAACAACTTGGAAAACAACCACCTGCTTGGAAAAAAATTGAGACTAGTTATCATAGCTTTTACTGACTTTATGCGCCTTCTTCGATATTCCGCGCCATAAACAACGGAAAAGTAGGTATTGATTCTGCGGCCCGAAAGCGGGGTTTGGATTGCCACGTGCACTGAATGGTCGCCCTGCTGGTCCTCGTCATCCATTTGTTTTTTCACAGGACCGCGAGAGGTTTATATTGGAAGTTCAGGAATTCCTGGATACTTTAGTATCTGGGTTCTACAATACACCCGTTTTGTGTAGAATTTCTATGTAGAACATTTTCTTCATAGGCAGTTTTAAAAATTGATGCATCGACTCAACATAGCTCAACATCGACTCAGATTATTGGTTCAGATGTGATGGAACATGATCCATCGTGAATTGATTTAAGTCGCTGTCGTGCATCCAGTCCCTCCATTTCTGTGTATGGGTTCGACCGTTCCCTGCTTGGTTCCTCACTATAGCATTACTCATTCACATATAAATTCAACCCGGGGTATCCAGGCGCCGCCCGGTAGGGCCATTGCCTTGGAATATACTACTCCGTGAAACAGTTTGTCAGTCTGCAGATAAACAGTACAAAGTGGTCGGCAGCTGTCGGCATCTGCCACTTAAACTTTCCGAGATTGATCGGAGATGTAGTTACTCATTCACTACGCACTCCATTCTCCTGGAGCCAATAATAATAACATCCCATCGATTTGCAGGTTATCACAGGGAGGATAACCGTATGACCTATCCTAAAACATTCAAAAGATATGCTGAAAACATTTACAATAAATTTCCGATGTTTGTCAGTGGAATATACAGAGGGTGTTCAAAATAACTTTTCAATGACCAGGATATCTTTTTCATACTCCTCGTTATCAAGAAAATATTGTGAACATATTTTATATATTGTGGACTTGAGCACGCAAAAGTCATTGTAAATATTTTCACCATAGCTTTGAGATAGTTGAGCACAAGTTATCCGGTTATCCTCCTTGTGTATCGATGACATTTCATATTGGCTCATGAAGCAATCTGGGGTGACTCGAAATTCGGCCACTCCCGATGTGGCTGCTTCCTGCCATGCTGTGCACTTTTCTTTCTCGACGCGCGCAAGTCGCGTGTTGGTGGCGTTGGCCGTGTGCTGGGCCACGACTTCCTCCGTCCGCCCCCTTGAACTTTGAAGCTTCAACTCAAGCGTCAGCTTTCAAGTCTTGCAAGCTTGCTACTTTTGTTGCTCTGAACCACCTCCTTCCTATCCTTCCACAAACACTCAGAAGCACGGCATTGAAAGTGGCACCCACGCAGCAGCTGCGGCGTTGACCGTAGACATTTTCCACAGCCCGCGCGCCAAGAGGTGGCGCCGATGCAGATCATGGACCCGTTCGGGCCACAGGGGACCTACTCCCCAAATTAGGAAGGAATTTGTAAGCGGCATCAAAAGCCGCAAGATTCTGTTTCTACATAGCCCCAAAATTCGTACAGTGAAGACTGTCATGACAGAGTAAAGGTCTAACGCAATATCCAGACCTCAAAAGCATTCAAATCTCCTCCAATGCAGGTTTCGGGAATGCCCGGTTGATGGCACGTGGCATCAACTGATTCCACGATCTCGATCACGCCACCTCTTGCCGCGTGCACCAAATTGAAACTGTGTGCATCCACGACAGAACCCTGCGCAGGACCCGACACGGCGGCGCTCCCGTCAGTCACTGCCCTCCGTGCATCCCTTCGCGTGCGGGCACTAACAGCTCGACTCCAAACCCCGCGCCCGCACTGGCACCACGCGCTCCGCACCGACTCCGAGCCCTGACGACATATGCGCCATCCCTGGCGCGTCCCTTCCCTTCCCCTTCTCTTCCCTCTGGCTCATATTCTTTTTGCAGAGACCTCCGTTATACGCTCGTTATCGTTGGTTAATTTCCTTCTTTCCTTTTCAGTTATTAAAATGATCGGTCGTTAAAGAATTATTTTTTTCCCATCCAGGTAGCCGTCCTCCTCGCGGTGCTGATACTCAACCCACGCGCAGCAAACGCCGGTGGGCTCAAAATACGAGGGCGAGGGCAGAGTCAGACGCCACCGGTAGCGTGCTTCTCGTCCAGGACGATCACCCTGGTCTGGGGTGGCCACCCCATTTTCCTCGGATTCAATTACAGAAACGCAGGATGTCCCCGAGTCATTGGCCAGATATAAATCGAATAGAAAACGCCGTAGTGTACGTGAGAATACTCTGATAAAATTATCAAAGTCTCACAACCATGCGAAACACATCTTCAGGTTCTGCCGTGTTTACTTATCCTGCTCTTTGCCAGGCTGTGCATTTCTTTTCTCGACACGCGCAAGTCGCGTTGTTGAGGTCACGTTTTGGACATTGTCCGCAGCCCAACCAACCACAGCTTGACATGGCTAAATGCCCCCGCAAAACGGCATCACCACTGCGCAGGCGCTAATGGGCGCAAATCGTTTTGGCAAGCCGGTGGCAGCTTTTAGACGGGGAGAATACTATGATAGTGCCGTTCTTTCCACCACACCTGTACGCAACTAGTACCCATTTCCTTCGAGCTATCACCCATTTACTGATACCAGAACCGCCATGCATATGTGCACACCCTCATCGAAGGGCAAAGTCTTTGCCCTCATTATCGGCATCGATAATGTGAGCACCCATTCTATTGCTCGAGTCAGTAACTTACCCGGCTGAGCTAGTACCTCTCAACGGACTTCACGACCCTCCGCGGCGCCGTGAACGATGCGCACGCATTCCAGAAATACCTCCTCCACCCCCGCAAGAAGCGCGGCCTCGGGGTCCCGGCGGAGAACATCGTCATGATTAAAGACTTGCAGGCCACCCGCAAAAACATCCTCGCGACGTTCAGGTCGCACTTCCTCGACAACCCGAACATCCCCGACTACGGCAATGCCACGATGGTCTTGTTTTATTCGGGGCACGGGGCGCGCATGGAGGCGCCGGGCAACTGGGGCACCGCGGACGGCAAGGTCGAGGCGATCTGCCCAGTGGACGAGCGTACGATGGATGCGGCGGGGGAGTACGTTCACACGATCCCCGACTACATTTTGGGCTGGCTCCTCCGGGAGCTCGCAAACACGAAGGGTCCGAACATCGTGCGTTCTCTGTCCTCCGTTCGCGCTCCTTGTTGATGCACCGCAGACTGTGATCTGCGACTCCTGCCATGCCGGCGGCGTGGGGCGGGCGTTCGGGGAATCGCGGAGCGCCTCGTCGCTGTCGCCTCACGTCCCGCTCGACCTTGACAGCCACCTATGGAAAGGCAAGACCGCTCCGGCGCAGGCGCACAGCATGTGGGAGGCGGACGCAAGCTCGCATGTCCTGCTCGCGGCATGCCGCCAGGACGAGACGGCGCGCGAGATCCGTTACACGGACAAGTCTTTCCACGGGCGCTTCACCGAGAACCTCATCTTCCAGCTGCGCCGCGCGACGCTCGAGACGACCACATACGCGGAGCTTCTGGACCTCCTCCCGCAGTGGTCCGGGCAGACCCCGTACTGCGGCGGCGAGCGGCGGAACCGCCTCGTCTTCGACGGGAACTACCCCGCGACGGGGCGCCGCGCGCTCCCTCTGACGCTGCACAAGGCACCCGTCGTCGGTATGGATCGCGAGCGGCCCGAGGTGCTCGTGGACTCGTACCGCGTGGAGATGGGCTCCGTGGAGGGCGTCGTCCCGGGCACCGAGTTCGACGTACACGCGCTAGACAACACCTTCCTCGGCAAGCTCACCGCGCGCTTCGTGCAGATCAACCACAGCATCCTCGCGCCGCCCGACCCGCAGCCGTTCACGCTCCCGCCCGACGCGCGCCTCGTGCCGTTCAACCACAGCATCCACGCGCCGCCCGACTCGCAGCCGCTCACGCTCCCGCCCGACGCGCGCGTCGTCGTCTCGCGCTGGGTGAATCCCGCGCTCATCCTGCACGTATACACGCCGCCCGACTTCCCGTACACGGCGGACCTGTTCCCCGCGCTCGCGTCGCACGCATCGCACGGGCAGAAGTACGTACAGGCGCCCGCGCGCGAGGGCGCGGGTATCGCGCTGCGCGCCGAAGCCGACGGTGTGCTCGTCGTCGAGCGCTTGACGAGCACGCTGGTCGAATGTGCGCCCGAGACGCGCATTGATCTCGGGGGCAACACGGCGCGCCTGCCCGCCATCGTGGACGGCATCGCGCACTTCAACTACTTCCTCGACCGGCACCACGGGAGCGCGCCGATCGAGGGCGTGACGCTCGAGATGCACCGCCTCGTGGGCGAGGTCCCCGGGCGCAGGCCCGATATGACGTGCGGGAACAACGGGAACCTTGTCGACAAGCACGAGGCGCGCTTCGCATTGGAGCGCGGCGCCAAGTACGGGTTTACGATCCGCAACGAGGGGCCGGAGGACCTCTTCCCGTACCTCTTCTACTTTGACCCCGACGAGTACACGATCCATGTACGTCCTTCCCGCCCTCTCCATATGTGCAGCTTTCTGATGCTCGGCTTTGCCTTGCAGCGCTGGTACTCGCCCGCAGGCTACATGCGCGCGCCACTGAAGCGCAACGGCGGCACGGTGACGATCGGCATGGGCGGCGACCACGCTTTCTACTTGGCGTTGCCGCCGGGCGAAAAGAAGAGCTCGGGGTTCCTCAAGCTGTTTGTCGCGACGGCATTCAACATCGACCTCGACTGGATGAGGCAGCCCGTCTCACCATTTGACCCGAAGTACCAGCGCACCGACCGGCTTATGCCGTTCGACACGCTGCCGGAGGTGCCGAAGTGGGATGCGTATAGTGTGATGTTGACGGTGACGGATGAGAGCGCGGAGACGGCGGCGGGCACACGTCGCGGTGAACCCTCGGACGGACGTGGTCAAGTGTGAAATGCGCTTCTTTTTGCATGTTAGATAGATGGTCAGTCTTCGATGACATGGGCATGGGGACTACATACAGTCAGTACCTTGGAATATACCATTAATATTAGCCCGCACATGGCTTTTAAAAATTGATTCTCGTGGACCACAAAACGTGATGACTGCGAATTATAATACAAGCAGGAATCAAAACCGTCTTAGCTCTCTCTCTTTCCATGGACGGCGACAGCAATCTTCGGGATTTGGACAAACGAAAGGCGAAGGGATGAACAATTACAAGCCGTTCTCACACACCCCCGGTTTCTGGACGCGCGGTGCGCGGATAAGCACCTTGAATGTTAGTCTCTAGACAGACGATTTAACACATACAATGCTCGTATCTCGCGTGTGTTAAACTTGAATGTTTTACACCATATTTACACCACGACTATGATTCCTTCTTCTCCTGACAAGGACCAGGAGCATCGCTGATGCCAGAATCGATTCTCTTTTTTCCAAGGCAAGTTTTCGTCCCCAGCCTTCGAGCTGGATGCCTTCCCATCATCGAAGTAGGACACTTAGTTCTAGTGATGTCCGTGCTTAGCTTAAAGCCAAAAAGCCAAAGCCGAATTGTCGGGGTTGTTGCCAGAAGAAGATGAACGAGATTGTTCTATCTTTGTCGCCATCGTCTCAAGCAAGTAGTAGTGGGTCAGAGGAAAGTAGGTGAGGACTATTTAAGCAAAGAGTTCCCAATGTGTCCACCCATGTAAGCGAAACCCACGGGATACGGATAAGTGAGCCCGCGCAGTAGTAGCACGTGTTAGAGTTGGGGCAGCATTGGTGTTACATGAATGCAACACAGATATCTCTATGAGCGAGAATATAGGGTCGAGAACCCTTATATAATCAGTCAACACAGAGACGTGGGAACTCAAATGATAGCTTCAAAACCGTAAATCTAAGTCTTACTGCAAGTCTAGGCTGTCTAGCAACCTGATAGTTAGGAATAGATGACTTGGCTTTAAGGGCCATTGCTTTGCATGGCGGTACGAGTCCATCGGTCCTTTCGGTCCTGTCGGACCATCGGTCCTATCGTTCCTCAGCGCCGGCTGATCCGAGTCCTCTTCTTTATTCTGCAGTCGCCGTCGCCTCACCTCCCTGCAAGGCGCGCTGGCTGGGCCCGCTTGCGCGCGCTTCAAGACAGGCTGGAAATAGCAAGTAATATGTCGGAAAAACCGGCCCAAGCCGATAAGATTTGATAAGGCCTGATTAGGCCGTAAGGCAAGGCCATCATGATCCTAGCATGATAAGATGAAAGAATCGTGTAAGGTAGGGCCACCTTATCAGGCTGGGCGCCTGATAAGGCAGGGGGTTATTAGAAGGCAAAAGTGTATTAAACACCTTCTCTTCTACTGACTTCCTATTTTACCTGGGCTATTACTTGGTTATTGACTCGCTCGAATTTAACGAGCGTCGAACCAGCGACCTTGATGTAACAATTTTTTTTCTAAACTAAAGCAACATAACCACTATACTAACGAGTCCTTTATATGTAAGTTTGTGGGCTCAATATGACACCCCTGGGACCTTCCACCACACTCGCATCTCTTCGCCTTGCCTTGCTCCTGTAATTCTTCTTTACGATCTATACATAAGCCCAGCATATGCTCTCGCGTACATATTATTTAATGTCCAATACATATTCATAGAACCTAACTAGCTGCTAATCTATGTATGCTCAACTATGCCAAGATCGAACATGATCTAAGCGCTGGCCACTGCAATACGGCACTCCAGAAATGTAACACACAGCGCAACTTGCATGGCACCGCATGTGGTCGTTCATCATCCATGGAGACGTACCCCGTACGCGAGCCTCCGTCGCCTGCGATGCGCGGAAGACACCGGGCTGGGACCTTGAGCAGCGTCCAATCTACCTCGTGGAACCATGGGTGCGCAAAGATGTCTGCGCCGCCATGGCTACCGAAGGGCTTCGACAGATAACCCTCCATGAGCTTCATAAGGATGTCCTTCACCTGCTTGGAGAATGCCGTGGGAAAGAACACTACTTTAGATGGGCCCACCTGGATGCAGTCGTGCAGGATGAGATGATTCTGCTCGGTCTGGTGGTATGGTGGGGCCCGAGGAGCATTTCGTGTAGATGAGGATTCAGTGTTTGCCCCAGCGCATACCAGTCAAAGGGTCTGTTGTACCGTTGTTGGCTGATGGCCTACGGTAGCATGTCAGATTGTAATCGAATAGAAGGAAGAAAGCGCGCGCCTCAGGTGCGAGATAGTTGGGTGTTTAGCACAGCGTCTACGCTGTTGTACGAATGGCTTTTCATGTGGCCATCGGCAACAAGATTCTCGGGCTTGAGATCACGGTAGAGGATACCCAGTCCACGGAGGTAATTCAGAGCGAGTCCGAGCTCTGGAGCGTAGAATTTCGCGACTGGATTTGGGAATCGCTACAGAACACGCGACCACTTGGGCGGCTTGGGCGGCGATGCGCCACGACATATCTGGCACGAACTTGGTGGAGATTTTCACTGTCGCCTGGTACTTTAACTCGCCGACATGCATGACGTCGTCCCGGCGCCGCTGACGCCTGAGCTGACAGTGAATCTCCCCTTTTACGAAAGAAGCGCCACACTCTTGGTGTACAAGAGGGGCCTCTTACGAACTCCATACGGCGCAGTTCCGCGCTCGGAGTACAATGCACAGGTAGTTGTGCAAACGTCACACGCCATGTCAGCACCGGTAACCATGCATTAACGCGCACGGACAAAAGGAGTGCTTGAATACGGCGCGCTAGCTGCGCGGACTCGGCGCAGTGGCACATGAAGCAGCTTGTGTGAAGAGGGCGGTGTCGTCGGGTCGACGATGGCGTTGAGTAAGTACATTCTAGGCGACGGGGATGGCGGGCACGCGGAGCCGCACTAAGGTACACGAGCACCTTGGCGACGCTGTGGTACCTGAACCGGACGATAAGTGCGCGCTTCGCGTCCAAATAGGCCTTGAGCGTCTTGAGCTGATCGAACGGGCCCCCACGCACACAGTCCGCAGGGATGCTAGGCCTTGCCGATGGCGCTCAGGGCGGTCTCGACGGTGTTGGGCTTGAGATTCAGCTCGAGCGTGCCGGTCGCAGCTTGTGCACCACGAACCGCGCGTGTGTTGCCACGAGGAGTAGCGCGTCCTTCGGATGGCGCATGTCCGCTGTCACCAGCGCCTGCATGCGTACTCCCGAAGTCTCCAGCTCCTCCAGCCCGCTCCCTTCCCCTTCCCCTCGCCCGCCCCGCACAGGGGAGCCCCACATATCACCGCCTCATACTCGCGCTGCACTCGCACATCAGTGCATAGTCCTCGTATAGTGCCCAATGCCGAGGCACTGTGTGCCCTGAAGAACACCGGCTGCACGGAGGCGATCGCTGGCGGCTGCACCACCGCCGCGCACGCATCTGCGCCACGACTGCGAGGTGCCACTCGTACAGCTGGCGTCTTGCTGTCGCGCTGTACACGATGTCCACGAGCAGCCCGTTGGCGCCGGGCAGCCACTCGATGTACCACTGGCGCAGCTCCTCGAGCACGGCAATACTCCTCGACCCGTACCCCATAATTCGACTCCGCCATTCCAAAGCTGTGGGACGCGCACCCATCACTAATCATCGTCGGCGGGAAGGACGGTGTGGTCCTACGTGAGCGGTGGATTCAGCGTCTTGACCGAGATCTGGCGCGGAATGTGCTTGTAAGTGAGTATGGGCCATATCGGTACGGAACCTCGGGGAGGATGAGAACGAGAATAGCCTGGAGAAAATAGCGCAGACGCACCACATCTCAAGAGCAATTTGACGGATCCCGTTGTCCTCCGTGCAGACCATCTTCGGTGCAAGTCTCGAGCAACAGAGAGGTTGATAAGGGTGGCAGAAGCTTGAGCTGTGATGTCGTGAGCAGGTAAAGTGAGAACTGACTGGATGCGACGTACTGCGTGTTCCAAACTAAGAACCTGTACTGTGTCTCGGTCCCTAGATAAATGCTTGTGCGCGCGGAAGCCGCACACGCAGCGCGAGGTGCGAATTCGCGGCCCGCGGAACATGTGCGGCTTCTGCTGATTCCCCACGTATACTATCCCGAGCGCTCGAGGCACTGGGAAGCCTAAGAACAACGTGGATGGGATTCAGGAGGCAGATAAACAACTATTGAATCGATACGCACCATTAGGGCGCGGAATGTCAAAGAAGATGAGAGCGCGCAAGTTGCGTGCAAGCCAAGGAAGAGCGAGACGCTGCCGACGAGGAAAGCGCAGAATCATGGGCAAATATCGCACACGAGGGTCGTCCACGATGTGTATGAGGATAAGGAAGTGACACTGCAACGCAGCGGGACGGGGGGAGGAAGCAAAGAGGAAGGCCTTTGGGCGCTGGATTATCATGCCAGGATCTGTCAGCGGGCGGCCGGATAACTGCTGGATAAGTCGCCGGCTACCTTTTCAGGCCCAGATCATGACCTGATCAGGCCGGCATCTTATAAGGCTAATTTTATTTTTCCGACATATGCTGAGGAAAAAGGCAAAAGAAGATCAACGACACCATGTATGTGGTTCCACAAGGGTCGGTTGTTTGGAGCGACCGAGTCGGAACAGTCGGGGTCTGCATTCAAGTCGGAGATTGCTGGCATGGAGCTGGTAAGAAACGAGGAGAAGAGATGCACTGAAGGCGCGGCGTGTATCGTCGATCCAAAGAAATGCCGGGCTTGATGATGCGGTAGTTTGAAGGGAAGGACGGGGACGAAAACATTTTGGAGCTGTTGAGAGCTTGGTGGAGGGCCTGGTCGACTGACGAGGATGCTGCATACTCGGGGAAAGATGACAGAAGGCCTCCTTGAGTTCGCTAGTCACCTATTAGCCGTCGGAGCTGGCTGGGAGACGGTCGACCAAAGGACTAGGGAGGAAAGAGACGTTTGGATTCTTCAAGAGCTGAGAGTGTACCTATAGAGATATAAGCGATGACGAGATTATTGCAAACGTTCCGCGTCGGCCTGTAGAAACTCGCAGTGGGTGGTGTGTAGTACTGTTGACAGATCTGTACATTCCGATTTTGACCCACTTGCGTACGACATTGACGGAGATTGATGCGTCCTGAAGGAGAGTCCCAGAACGCTTCAAGGAGTCCCTTAGCCACCTAGTCATCCGAGCTGCTTTCTCTTTTGCCACTCGTCTGCTGCGGCCGTTTGTAGTAGTTTTCCTGGCACATCAACCGAATGTCGGAATCCCAGAGGCATTTGACCGGGATCCAGGGCCAGATATAGCACTTAAATGCGTCGCCTCTAGCACACGCAGGCTGAGATCCAAGAATACGCCGTGGAAGCTGGAAGACGGAGATGTAACGCCTGTGACCTTGTCACTTCTTTCCTCGCGACGTCCACCACACAAAAATGCCCTGCAAAGAACCACTGCAAGGCGCCATCTCCGCGCAGGCGCAGCAAGAGCTCGTCTCAGAGGGCATGGAGAACTTCGAGCTCCCAAAATCCCTCGTCACGAGGATTGCCAGATCCGCGGTGCGTCCCCCTCCCCTCCCTGCTCCTGCGGTCGCTAAATCCCCGCACGTGTAGCTCTCAGAGAACGTAAAGATGCAAAAAGAGACCGTGCTCTCGCTCATCAAGGGCTCTACCGTGTTCATAAACTACCTGGGTGCGTCTGCCTGCGTGGCACGTTGCGTCTCTGCTAAATTCGACGCGTCGTGTATCATATACAGCTGCCACGCGAATCTCCGTCCCTCCCCTCCACCGGTGGCCCCCCTGATCCGTTTTACTTTTAATTGCAGTGCACACGACGTGGCGCTCTCAAAACAGCACAAATGCATCTCCACGTCCGACGTGCTCAAGGCGCTCGAGATGATTGAGTTTGGTGACCTGGTAGATAAGCTGCAGGCGGAGCTCGTTGGTGCGTCCCTGTCTCCCTCCCCTTCCCTGTCTTAATCCCATACTGACGCCCGCCTCCGCAGTCTACCGTGAGCAAGCCAAGACGGACAAGAGCAAGAAGGGCAGCTCGAACGTGAACAGCAGCATCGCCAAGGGCAAGACCTCGACACCCTCCGCCGGCGCGTCCACGCCCAAGTCCGCGTCCGCCAAGGGCAAGGAGAAGGCAACGATCGTCCTTCCAGGCGTGGGGGCTGCGTCCGCGGTCACCACGCCCCTCGACCCAGACATGGGTGAGTCGATCTCGCCAGGCACGGGCGTGCCGATGGACGTGGACGTGGAGGACGCTGATGTCGACGTCGATGTCGATGTCGATGCGGAGCCGTTGGTGCAGGTGGAGACGGACGGCGAGGAGGGCGAGCGGCTGGAGGAGGAGGAGGAGCCTGAGGAACTGGAAGATGTCGACGAGGAGACGGAGGAGCTCGTGGATACGGTCGCCCTCGAAGCGGAGGAGCTGCGACGGGATGCCAGGGGCCCAGAGGAATCGTTGGCGGAGATGGAGGACTGATGTTGGCGCCCCGCTTCGTCAGACCGATCTTTACTTATTCTCCCGTACCCTTGTATTGACATTCCGTCTTTTTTCATGCATTAATTTCACGCATTCAGGCTGCCTTTGGAATGGATATTCTTCCCTAGTCCTGTTGGGCGCCGGCCTTAAGGACGATGATCAAAGTAGCGGCAGTGGAGCAGTGGAAGAGAAACGCAGGGCTGAGGGCGGAAGCTGAAGGATCCTCCACATTTTTTATTGTACGGGACAGGATCGGGATTGAGTCTTAGCAAAGTGGAATCGCTGAGTGACCACGAAACGAAGCCGAAAAAAAGGCCAGCACTTCTGGCGTACTGGCATTGTATTGGGAATGATGAGCATAAAGTATGCGATGAAACCCTATAGAAACTCCGTATCACTGGATTGCATAGCGTAGCTGGGACATGAACACAGGAATACTGGGGCGGGCATGCTGAAGCAATGGCCAAAGTCCGTTCACGTCGAGAGCCGTACGCGTGTCTTGCGTGCCGATCCACTGGTCAAAGCCCTCTGCAGATTAGGCACAAAATATACGGCATGTCGCGTCGGGAGGCGCGCGCGTAGTATGAAGGCCATACTAGCTTCGAGTTTATTGGGCACGGCGTAGGCGGAAGAGTTGGTGGATGGCGTCTAAAGTGTCGGGAGCGCCGGCGGGTTACCGGCTTGGCTTGGCTCGCAAATGGGCGATTCTTGCGAATGGTGGCGATCTGTACACGGATGAGAAAGACGGTCACGACTCTTGAAGGATGGATAACTCACCTTATGTCACATGCTGGGTCCTGCAACGCTGCCAGAATGTTCGCCCAAATGCGTTGTGAAATGGACTTGTTGCCTTGATATCAAGTGTCGGTCCACTGTACGCGAACCTCGAGCAACCGCAAGACACTTCAGGGTCTGCAGTGCCGCAATCACCGTTGACTGGCGAGACGTCGCTGAGGAACTCGACTTGGCCGAGGCAGTAGCGAGCATCTCGTATACCAGGCCGAAAACGATGAAGAAAAACATTGACGGTTCTTCTCGACGAGCTTCCTTGGCGGGAGGCGTAGCGTCTTTCCCAACTTCTCGCCCATCCATAGCCGCAAGAATGTGGGGATCATTGGCTTGCATAGCGGCGGCCACTGCCTGAAGGGTCACAGACCAAGAATTCGCATAATACTGCCGAACGAATAGGTTTAGTGTCGATATAAGGTGTTAATAACCAAGCCTACCGGAAGCAGAACTTCTTTCCCGAGACTGAAATAAGATGAATCAAGGACCACTGAAGACGTATCGTGGAGGAATTCGGAGTCAATTCGAGTGCTAGCATCGTCTCGGAGAGATACAAGCCACAACGAGGCGAGGTGGCACGGTAAGGCTTGAGAGCATTCATCCAAGCTGCGCCCAGGCGAATAAGGTCGAGATTTGAGAGTAGCCTCGCGGTGTAGCCCGCGACGCGGGGCGCTGAAAGATGGCTTGCGTTGTGGCAGTGCCCATCTTCCCAGGGATCAAAGTTATGATCGCAATGCAAGAAAAAAGGCCGTAGGGAAAGCCACAGACGTGGCACGTGACATTCTTCCCAGGGCTCAAAGTTATGATCGCATTGCAAGAAAAAAGGCCGTAGGGAAAGCCATAGATGTGGCACGTGACATTCTTCCCAGGGATCAAAGTTATGATCGCAATGCAAGAAAAAAGGCCGTAGGGAAACCCATAAATGTGGCACACGTGATAATCTTCCCAGGGATCAAAGTTATGATCGGAATTTTTTTTTTTTTAGGCCCTGAAACGACCAACAAGAACGAGTCTAAAAATACTTTTTAGGACTCGTAAGAAGCTCTAATTATACTGCAAGGTCTAGCAACGTCACAGCAGAAAGAGAGAAAATCTCATTGTACTATAAGGTCTGGCAACGATACAGCAAAGTAGATGATATCTAGGAGAACTGCAAGCTTAGCAGCGTTACAGTTTTTAAGGTAGATGGGTTAGAAGTGCGCTTTGGGCATCACTTAGAAATCATGCAGATATGTGAAGTTCACAGGTACGGGTATTGGCAACAATGTAGATACCTTCACAGGAGGGAAGGCTCCTCTTATATAAAGTTCAGGGCCTTGCATAGCTTGTCGGATGCGAGGAATGACAGCAAAGTGAACCGTGAGAACGATCGGAATAAGTACAAACAAGTTTGACAGCCAGATCATTTGATTTACAACCGAGAGAGCTGGCTGCGTAAATAAATACATCGAGGCTCATCGTAAATAGTTCATGCCGTTGGGTAACAGGGAAAAGTAGAAAGAAGCATTTATATCCATCACAGCGGGCGTACGAACGCAGGGTGCACGGGCTCCCAAAGACGAAGAGCGCGCGCCGCACACAATCCATCCCGAGGCATGCGGGCCCGCGCCCCAATCGCTACTGGCTCGGTGATGTACCCGTAGTGCGGATCGGACAGTGCGCGCTGGCGCCGCCTTGCGCGGCGCAGGGAGCGCATGCGGCGTCTCACGGACACGCGGCCGAAGCGCCGGTGCAGACGCTTATGCATCGAGCCAGCAGGCTGCAGGTGCTTGCGAGCCGGCTGTGCGCCAACGAAGACCGCCTCGAGCTGCGCTGCATCTCGGGGCGCCGCAGCCGCGTTGACGGTCCGTTCCATCATACTTCCGAGTGACACCAGTAGAGATTGATATCTAAGCAGCTCACGTTCAGTTCTATTCATCTGCCATGCCTCGCTTTGTCCGCGCCTCAAAGTATCGGTGGGCAGCGCTGTATTCCTCGAGGTCTTGCACGACAAACTGGACTGCCATGCAGGCTGCCTGCAAAGAAGGAGGAAAGTCGTTCCAAACAATGAATTTATAATAATTTTAGGACTCCAATAGGACTCGTAACTTTGGCCTACTATTTGAGACCCCTTACCTGGCCACCCCGCCTAGTTGGCCATTTGGAGTCTAGCATGCCGACATTTTGTTGTTCACTCCCAGGGATAATGGGGGATGGGAGTACGATCTGAACCGAATTTGGAGCCGGAGTGATGAGTTGATCGACATCTCGGATCAAGACCCGCAACGTGTGAACATCAATTTCTTACACCGACGCGGCTTGGTTTTCTTGTCTCAACTGGCTCTCCGCCAATTCTTGGCTGTTCCGGGACTTCGCAGGCTCGATCTGCTCCCCTGATTCGGGGGAATCACCTGCCACCATCCCCGCCACCGAGAAGTCAAAATCCTCCCACTATGCCCCCATGAACGCACCGCAATTTTTTTGAGTCGCTCCCCTTGGCCGACGTTGTATCAGATGACACCGTGAGGCTACCACTCTGGAGTTGCCTACAATACTTTTTGGCGTCCAACGGCTCAACACTGATGGTACGCTGGAATTTTATCTGCCCAACTCCCTTCTCACTGTAATGCTTTACCGCCACCCACCCAATTTTGGTGTTGCCAACACCGGGAATTTTCTGCGAAGCTGTGAAGACTTTACTGCGGAGTTAGGTATGTAAATAAGTTGTAGACCTTCCTTCTAAGCTATGTGCATCTTAATTTGGGTTACAGTATAGTTCCATCGTCCAATAAACATGTTATTGCTCCAGAGACCTTGTTTCGGGGCTTTCCACATCTGAGGAGCAGTCATTTACACCTCATATGGGTTGCACATGGAGTATTATGTGTTCAATTGTCACTATATAGTTAACATTTCCGATGAATCCGGGCGCCGGATTCAAGTCTCGCGACTTGGTTTGACTGGGTGGCCAACTAGCCTGTTATTTGGCCATGTTGAACTGCCGGCCGAAATAAATTCACTGTAATGGCAAATCTTTAGATATTTGGGTGGGAGTGGTCTGGAACTCTTCGTAGGATGCATGCACTCATTCTGACACAGTTGGGTGCGCATAGGGTGAGCGGACAGATTGACATTGAGGGATGAATGCTTAGGTGGCCAGGTAAGGGGTCTCAAATAGTAAGGCTCCAACCATTTTCATTTTCAACCGTTTATAAACAGTAAAAACCGTTCAAATTTCCGTTTAGTTTACGGACCCCTGTATACAGTGAATGACTTTCCATAAGCATTAAAAAATCTATGGGGAATATTTTCGTTCATTTCGGCGAGATGCCGAGGCAGCTGTCAGGACCCCATCACATGGGAGACAGAGAAACGTACAAGACTTAAGACAAATCTATGATAATCTGTGGAGGGGGTAGGGACCCCTCCGATAGATTGTATTAGATGGAATAAACCGTTTTGGGTGGTGAATGACCACTCTCCACCCTCATTTGGAACCACGAGGTTCTCAATTCATCTCAGGGAAATTCGTACAGTTTCCTGCTGCCTCTAGGGTGCATTCCGGCCCTTGGACAAAGATAAAGGCCAGTTTGATTTATTTATTCTATCTTATAGGAATGCAGGCTGTTGACGGCCGACTTGAATATCTCAGTGTTTGATGGCATCGCTGGCACCCTCGAAAATGGCTCAGGGATATTTTATGCTTATGGAAAGTCAACAAGTAAACAGTTAGTAAATAAACAGTTTAAATGGTTACCCCCTGCATTGTTTCACTGACTAGGTTCCTCTGTATTTCCAAACATCTGGAAGAGTTAAATGATGTCCAGAGCCAACATCTCAAGGAAAGAATGATGTACTATTTGAGACCAGTTAGTTGGCCACTTAAGCATTTATGCCGCAGCCCTGGTGTTATACCGGTGCCGATGCGAGCCAAACTATATCAGAATGACGGCATTCATCCTACGAAGAGTTCGAGTCCGCCAGCACCGAAATACTCGAAGATTTGAGTGCGTAAGGAATTTATTTTGACCGGCAGTCCAACATAGCCAAACAACAGGTTAGTTGGCCACCCCGCCAACTAACGTATTGAGCTCTCAAATGGCAGTGGCCTGCACCCAGAATCATATATACAGGCTATATTCACTATTTAAAACAGTTATGGTGTAGATATGAGGTATAGAAATGAGCAGAATACATGCTTGCGATCGACGGGAAACCTCGAAATTAGGGTCGCGGGATGAATGAGTGTTCTGCCACTCAGAAACAGGCCGCGATGGGCCAAATTACGATCCAGGCTACTTAATGGCAAGTATTTGGACGTACCTGGATGCCCAACTCCATTCGAAGTTGCTGACATCTCCTCCAAAAAATCCGACTATCAGCCCGACTGAAATTTGGTGATTTTGGACAATGGCCTCCAGAGCAATCAGAGGTCATTGGATAAAATCTCAAAAAGGGTCTCGGAATGAAGGATTGTATATTAAGAAGTCCTGTGTAAGGTTCCAGACCGATGGCATGGCAATGTCGTGGACCGCGACGGTGCCAGCATGACTGGCCTACAAATGAAGTCGTGCTTTTCCCGGGTGTATTAAGAGTGATAGTTCAGTCAGTTGCCATCCAGTATCTCTTCAGATGGAAGGCCAGCATCGGGGGATCCGAACGAGCCCCCAAAGTTGTGGATCGAGGAAGAAATGGTGGAGAAATGGCGATGGCAAATGAGGCGAGAGGTCTGATTGATAAGAAATTGATGTCCCCGCGCTTCGGATCCCGATCCGCGATGCCGTAGCTCCCGATCAACCCATCACTTTCGGCTGAAATTTGGTCTGAACATTCGTTGGAGGTCGTATTCTGTTTATACATTATGCCCAGTCATAATTATGAAACCCTGGTCTTATAGGAGTCAAGTGGCCAACTAAGGGGTCTCTAATAGTACTGGCTTGGTACTGGCTTCAACCTCACCTAGCGGGGAATATTCCTAACATGGTAACTCGGACGTGATGAATGGCGGGGCAATTGATGCACCACGGCGAGCGCTGAGCTAAATCCAAGGCTCAATCTCTACTAACTGCATCAGCAAATTTGATGTCTCCGGCCAATCTGCAACTCACTGTTCGGTGCACCACACAAGTTCAACTCCAGTTCCACTGCTTCTGTTCGTCTCCCACTCTTTAACCTCTAGGGTTAGCTCTAAACTGTGGCACCAATTTTTGTGGGTAAAGGCGGTGCAGCACGTCTCGCTGCGCCAAAATACCCGCCGCCAAGGTCAGTTGAGCTCCATGGAATATACTCGTCAATTGGGCTACAATAGCTCCATGTCCCCTATCCGACTTCAATTTTGGGCTGTCCAATCACTCACCCGCGCGGAAAAAATTCAAAATTCAAAAAAATCTCATCCTGTGATCTTATGTGGTTTTATGCATGCACGCTGCAAAGGGACAGATCTACGACAATGTTCAGTGACTGGTGGAATCCAGGGAGTTTTTGCCTGGGACTGAGTGAACTCTTTCCCGCACACCAGCATATTCCGCTGGGTAATGTGACCAGGTCCCACGAGGTTTTACCCGGAGGTCCAGCCAGCGTAAATGAAAACTAAATGGTTGGAGCCTTACTTTGGCCCGACGTCAGCGTTCGAGCTCGCATGACCACAGCTGGCGAAATGAAGTGGCGCATGGCGAGCAACCATTCACCCGCTAGTGCTGACCGCCCTGTACAATCTTCGTGGCCTGGTAGATAATATCCCAGGAGTTCAAGGCCGGGGTCGAATCCGGATAAGAATTGTCCTGTATGTTCGGTGCGGATAAAAATGCCAGCTGCATTTCGGGGGTTCTGGAAGAGGGCATACGTCGTAAGCTCTTTTGAACGTGGGGGTAGATGGTACTAGGTTTTACAGCATATTGAGAATTCTTGAAAGGCTGCGGCGCGTCCCGCGTCCACAGAAAAAAAGGCAAAGCAGAAGAAGGTGTAAATCACGTGCGATAACCGTGATCGCTCTGACCTTACGTAAATTCAAACTACCTTCTACCCGGCGGGGATGGCTACTTTTGTTAGACAGCCAACTCTTAAGATGGGAAGCTAAGTACCGTCAGGTTTGTCCCTCGCCACGAGTCCCCGCCGTCAATCCAGCCCGCCTTCAAATTCATATCCCCCCCGGTGCGGCCCTGGGATGCGGTCGGCGCTCGAGCTGGACTTGTTGATAAAACCAACATAGTCTAATGGTTTGCAGAGACCGCAGTGATACATCCTACTCCTCCTCCTCCCTGGATGGTGCGGCGCTACAAAGAAGGAAATGGAATACAGTCAAGCCAGTTATCTTATCGCTCACGTGATGAATGTTGAATAAATTGAAAGTTGAAAAATTCGAACTGCAATGCCGTCTTTTCAAGAGTGGTGGAGCTCAAAGTTTACTTGTTTTCATTTGCATACAGTATATCTTTCCAGTGATTCCAGGAGGAGGCATGATGACATTGAACTTGAACTGATCTGGCAAGTTGTACGGCAGAGTGAAGAATTTTCCAAGGCCAGAGCGAAAGATTGCTGGCACACAATGTTCTGGGAAATATATTGTCATATCATGCCTCCATCGTCAATGCCACACAAAGAGCATTCCATTCCGAGTGTCGCTGCGACATCTCGTGATACCCCAAAAGTCGGCAGTCCCTTCAAACCTAGGATCGAAAGGCGTTATACTTTGTTCAATCCACCCAAGGTCGATCCCGGGACAAGTCGCGTGCGCGACCGACCTCCCCTCTCAGCCACTACTTCACAGAGGGTAGAAAAGACGACGGCGACATGGTGGACTAGCCCGGGTGGGCTGGTCAGGTCGTACGGGGTCGCAGGCGTACGGATAGCGGTGGCTAAGGACAAGCTGTGATGATGCACGTGATCTACTCCTGCCTAATATGACTACACACACCCGAGGGAGGAGGGGCCATAGGCCACTGCTCCAATGTTCGAAAGTTTTTCCAGTGTCCGTTCCGCGAGTCCAACTCAGATGAATTCGAGGGAAAATTGGAATCGCAGTGAGCTCGCTGACATGAGGGTTTGCCTGGCGATCAATTTGACGCAAAATCTGGCTCCTTACTGATTTTCATGCTCTTCGTATGCTCTGAAACTTTGATCGGACTATGCTGCATCCTAGTTCCATCTCCCAATTTTATTTTGAGGCGATCGAGTTTGAACTGGGGTCATAGGATGTATTTTTTGTTGGAGGCTCCGAGCAAAAGTGGGTAAACCTGGGATGTAAGACAAAGACGAGCAACATAAAGAGACGAGAACTAAATGTGGGATTGCGACTTGTGAGTAAAATGTGGTACAAAGACTACAAGATCACGCCTCAGGCTCGAACCACAATCGGGAATCCTTCCGCGTCCCAACAGCAACTGGGACTTGCATTTGTCCCAGCGGACCCATTGCTTTTATCACCGAGGCATATGTTGCGTCGGCCCCCATCTTTGATTCTAAAATCTTTATGAGGGCCCATGTGAAGCGTCCATATCGAGGAGAGGGTCGCGCGGTGTGGCTCATAAGACGAGGAGCGCGGCCAACCGGTTCCTTATCTTCAGAATCATCATTTAATTCTGTCAACTCCACATTGGATTCCTCTGCGAGCTGGAAATCCTGGCAGGCGGCTAGCTGGACGAAGGAGGAAATATCTGCTTCCCAAGTCTCGGATGTTAATGGAGAGTCTAGATGGCGGCGAGGATGCTTCTCTGCAGCATCGAACATCATTTCGAGTGCCTTCTTCCCTTGAACAGGAGTAATATAGCGGACAGTGTCCCCAAGCGAACGCAGCGAGCCACCTGAATGACAGCAGTCGAAGAAGATGGTAATGTTGGGTCCCTTGGCAGCTCGGATTTCAGAGAGGATGGAGTTCAGTTCACGTTCACAAATGTCCGGAACCGTGTCTTCAGACCCATCTTTGGATCTGTCGATTGGACATATCGCTTCGACGGAGCCGACTTTGGCTGCGGGGGTTGTGAAGTAATCCTTTGCGCTGTAAGATGATCCGTGGCCGGAATAGTGTATGAGAATGTTATCCCCGCGCTGGATTTTCTGGTTGTCGCGAAGGTCGTACAAGGCGTTGACAATGGTATCGCGCTCTGCATCCCGCAAGAGGACGATGTGATCAGGAGGGACGTTGAGATAGGTCGCGATGAAGCGCATGACAAGCAGCGCATCATTGATGCAGCCACCAAGAGGTGACCCAGGATAGCTGTCGTTGCCAATGATGACCGCCCAGAAGCGGTTCCCCTTCGAGCGCATGTCTTCCGTTGGTTCCACCTTCGTCAACCCGGTCCAATGTCCGGTTGGCTGCTCGCTCGCAAAGGAGATCGAACGTTGCTTCCGGTACTGATGCAGTCGATCAAGGATGCTAAGGTCATCCTTCGCTTCCTGCCACGACTTGTAATCCGAGCGAGGATCAGCATTCCGAAATCTCCGCTGGCATTCCTTGAAAAGCTCATCTGGGACGAGTACCCCGGCCAACCCGTAGTAAACCCAGAGGGCCTTCTCACATTGGGCCACCACTTCGAGGTCCTCCGCATGCTTGTCGTCAATGGCGGACTCCCTTCCAGGTCGCAACCGTAGCCCCCCGGGCTGCCTGCCTGCCAGGCTACCAGCGATCCTTGTCAATAGGTTGTATCGAACGCACAAAACGGCGCCAGAGCGTACCGTGATATGACCTGCTGCATATCTTTAAACAAAGACTCCTGCGAGTCTGGCTCTTCGTCTTTCCCCACAAGTCTGGTGATTGCCCGCTAATTGGGGGATCATCCTCAGTAAGTTACATCAAAAACCAGTCAGGTCAGGGCTTACTAGAGCGAGCCGCCTAAGCTCAGTGAGATCTATGGGGTTGTTGATGCCCGACATTGCAAAGTAGGTGGTGCAGGACAGATATTCTGGGCGTTTCTGCGAGCGTCTTAAGTATGTACATCCACGCGTTGCGCTGACAAAACGGTGGGTTCTGGTTGGCTTCTAAAACAAGTGTTGGAGAATGTCTGCCAAAAAAGACGCCCAGCGGTTTCGGCGCCTAGCTAAGGCTGGCTTATTTTTTATTTTTCGACAGCCATAGTATAGCCGCCATAAGGTCGCGCTCAAAAAACGAAGCAGCATCGTGAAGATTGGAATTGAGTGGATATTGGTCTCGTGTTATCGTTAACGCCGGGTTATGCCCGATTAAGTAGCTACTTACGGCGCAGACATGATCATGACAGGGTTGCATGAACGGGATGTCGTAACTGTGCGCCTTTCTTTCTCTCGACGCGCGCAAGTCGCGTGTTGGTCGCGTTGGCGCCACTTCCTCCGTCCGCCCTTTGAACTTTGAAGCTTCAACTCAAGCGTCAGCTTCAGCTTTCAAGTCCTCCAAACTTGCCACTAGTACTCTTGTTGCTGTTGCTCTGAACCACCTCCTTTCTCTCCACGTAGCTGCCCGGTACCGACAGAGACACGACCCACGGCATCGAAAAGTCTCCGTTTACATCGTGGCACCCACACGGGCTGCGGCGTTGACCGTGGACATTGTCCACAGCCCCGCGTGCACGAGGCAATGTGCATCCACGACAGAACCCCGCGCAGGACCCGGGCGCGGCAGCACTTTCGTCAGCTGTGTTGCATCTCTTGAACTTGGCGATCGCGCGCGGGCACTAACTAAACAGCTGCGCGCCGACCCCAGACCCCACTGGCATGCCCACCACGCGCTCCGCACCGACTCCGAGCCCCGACGACATATGCGCCGTCCCTGGCGAATCCCTTCCCTTCTCCTTCTCCTTCCCTTCCCCCTGGCTTATATTCTTTTTGCAGAGACAAGACCTCCGACCCTATACGCTCGTTATTGTTGGTTAATTTTCTTTCTTTCCTTTTCAGTTGTTAAAATGATCGGTCGTTAAACAATTATTTTTTTTCCATCCAGGTCCTCATGGATGGAGCCGTCCTCCTCGCGGCGCTGATACTCAACCCGCGCGCAGCGAAACGCCGGAGGGCTGAAAATACGAGGGCGATGGCAGAGTCCGACACCACCGGTAGCGGGCTCTCGTCCAGGGCGATCACCCGGGTGGCCACCCCATCTTCTTCGGATTCAATAAAAACATAACCGCGGCTAATGGGCGTTAATCGTTTTGGCACAACGGACAGGCCTTTCCAAGGCCTTTCCTGATACGGTGTCAGCTTTTAAACGGGAGGAATACGAGGATGGTGCCGTTTCTCACACCTGTACGCAACTGGTACCCCATTTCCTTCGAGCTATCACTCACTCTCTGCTACCAGAACCCCCATGTCCACACCTTCATCGAAGGACAAAGTCTTTGCCCTCATTATCGGTATCAATGATGTGAGCATCCATTCTATTGCGCGAGTCATTAACTTACCCGAGTGCGCTAGTACCTCTCGACGGAGGACTTCAAGACCCTCCGCGGCGCCGTCAACGATGCACACGCATTCCAGAAATACTTCCTCGACCCCCGTGAAAAGCGCGGCCTCGGGGTCCCCGCGGAGAACATCGTCATCCTAGAAAACTTGCAGGCCACCCGCAAAAACATCTTCGCGACGTTCAGGTCGCACTTCCTCGACAACCCGAACATCCCCGACCACGGCAATGCCACGATGATCTTGTTTTATGCAGGGCACGGGGCGCGCATGGAGGCGCCGGGCAACTGGGGCACCGCGGACGGCAAGGTCGAGGCGATCTGCCCAGTGGACGAGCGGACGACGGACGCGGCGGGGGAGTACGTGCACACGATCCCCGACTACATTTTGGGCTGGCTTCTCCAGGAGCTCAAGGACAAGAAGGGCCCGAACGTCGTGCGTACTCTGTGCTCGGTTCCCCGCTCCTTACTGATGCACTGCAGACTGTGATCTGCGACTCCTGCCACGCCGGCGGCGTGGGGCGGGCGTTCGGGGAATCGCGGAGCGCCTCGTCGCTGTCGCCTGTGGTCCCGCTCGACCTCGACAGTCACCTATGGAAAGGCAAGACCGCTCCGGCGCAGACGGACACCATGTGGGAGGCGGACGCAAGCTCGCATGTCCTGCTCGCGGCGTGCCGCCAGGACGAGACGGCGCGCGAGATCCGTTACACGGACAAGTCTGTCCACGGGCGCTTCACCGAGACCCTCATCTTCCAGCTGCGCCGCGCGACGCTCGAGACGACAACGTATGCGGAGCTTCTGGACCTCCTCCCGCAGTGGTCCGGGCAGACCCCGTACTGCGGCGGCGAGCGGCGGAACCGCCTCGTCTTCGACGGGAACTACCCCGCGACGGGGAAGCGCGCGCTCCCTCTGACGCTGTACAAGGGGCCCGGGTCCATCATTGTGATGGACCGCGAGCAGCCGGAGGTGCCGGCGCCGCTCGTGGACTCGTACTGGGTGGAGATGGGCTCCGTGGAGGGCGTCGTCCCGGGCACCGAGTTCGACGTGCACGCGCCGGACAACACCTTCCTCGGCAAGCTCACTGCGCGCTCAGTGCAGATCAACCACAGCATCCTCGCGCCGCCTGACCAGCAGCCGCTCACGCTCCCGCCCGGCGCGCGCGTCGTCGTCTCGCGCTGGGTGAACCCCGCGCTCATCCTGCACGTGTACACGCCGCCCGACTTCCCGTACACGGACGACCTGTTCCCCGCCCTCACCTCGCACGCGTCGCACGGCCAGAAGTACGTGCAGGCACGCGCGCGAGAGAGCGCGGGCATCGCGCTGCGCGCCGAGGCCGAAGGCGTGCTCGTCGTCGAGCGCCTGACGAGCACCCTGGTCGAATGCGCGCCCGAGACACGCATTGATCTCGGGGGCAACACGGCGCGCCTGCCCGCCATCGTGGACGGCATCGCGCACTTCAACTACTTCCTCGAGCGGCACCACGGGAGCGCGCCGCTCGAGGGCGTGACGCTTGAGGTGCACCGCCTCGTGGGCGAGGTCCCCGGGCGCAGGCCCGATTTGACGTGCGGGAACAACGGGAACCTTGTCGACAAGCACGAGGCGCGCTTCGCATTGGAGCGTGGCGCCATGTACGGGTTTACGATCCGCAACGAGGGCCCGGAGGACCTCTTCCCGTACCTCTTCTACTTTGACCCCGACAACTACACAATCCACGTACGTCCTTCCCGCCCTCTCCATATGCGCAGCTTGCTGACGCTCGGCTTTGCCTTGCAGCGCTGGTACTCGCCCGCAGGCCACGTGCGCGCGCCGCTGAAGCGCAACGGCGGCACAGTGACGATCGGCATGGGCGGTGACCAAGCATTCTCCTTGGCGCTGCCGCCGGGCGAAAAGAAGAGCTCGGGGTTCCTCAAGCTGTTCGTCACGACGGCGTTCAGTATCGACCTCGACTGGATGAGGCAGCCCGTCTCGCCGTTCGACCCGAATTACCAGGGCACCAACCGGCTAAATGTGCCGCGCGAGACGCTGGAGGTACCGAAGTGGGATGGGTATAGTGTGATGCTGACGGTGACGGATGAGAGCGCGGAGCTGGCGACGTGGACACGTCGCGGTGAGCCTTCGGACGGAAGGGGTCAAGTGTAAAATGCACTTCTTTTGCATGTTAGATAGATGGACAGTCTTCAATGACATGGGATGGGACTATACAGTCAGTATCTTGGAATATACCATTAACTTTATTAGCCTGCAGATGGTTTTTAAAATTTGATTCTCGTCAGCGATTGGGGCACGAACCCGCGTGCCTCGCGCTGAATTGCGTGCGGCACGGGCCCTTCGTCTTCGGGAGCCCGTGCAGCTTGCGTGCGTACGCCCGCAGCCTGCGCGCTCGGATCTACACCAGCACCGCGAGCCGCGCGCGCGCACCGCCCCGCGCATTCGCGGGCGGGCCTGGGCGTGCGGCATGCGGCGCTGCTCCGCGTCGGTGCGGAGCTCGCGCGGGGCTCGGCCTCGGAGTCGGTGCGCGCGGGGCTCGGACTCAGCGTGTAGTGCACGCGCGTACTGCGCGATATACGGAGACGGAGGGGGAGTAGGCGCGGCGCGCAGCTCTTGGGGCGCGCGCGGGGCTCTGAGTCGGCGCGTAGCTCATGGTGCACGCGCGCGCTGCGCGATGCACGGAGGGGGAGCAAAACGTGGCGCGCACAACGGACGTCAGCAAAGAAACACAAGGCAGGTGCGGACCACGGACCTTGCATGCGGCGTATCCCCGCATCTCGCGCGTACACCCAAATCTCCCCGCATCCCTCGCCTCAAACTATTTCCGCATCACACTCCGCTCGCGTCGAGGCTGTGGTTAACAGAGGACAGAAACAGCAGCACGGCGCACACATCTTCTTTGCGATTGACTCGATGCTGCTCCCCGCGACCTTGTACGCGCGGGCGATCTCGCAGTAGGCGACGCTGAGGGCGCGGCGGGGGAGGAAGTACATGCCGCGCTGGGGATCGGAGGACTTGTGCTCGGAGAGCGCGCAGAGGTTGTCTGCTTCGTATTCGTAGTACCGGATGTTGCCGTCTCTGCAAAGATAATGTAAGGGAGGTGGAACTAGGAGAGCGAGAGGTAACGCACCCCCTGCCCGCAAGGAACAAAATGTTGTCGCTCCAAAACGGCATATGCATGACAACGCCGGCAGGACGAGCGTCCTTACGCCCATAGGCGTTCCAGTTGATACTTAGATATTCCTAGGTGCATCTAGCAGCTGAAATCAAGAATATATCTCCCCCACACGCACCCCCGAGGCCGCAACGAGTTCGTGTCCCAGGCGCTGTTGGTGACCTTGACGCTCTCGATGCCATGCTCCTTCGTTGCGGGCTGCCCGAATACACGGCTGCAGTCCTGTCCTTAGTACAATGCTTTTAAAGGAGCACTCCTACGCACCGATACTTTGAGGCGCGGACAAAGCGAGACATGGCAGACGATGAGCTGGTGGTCGCGATAATGGGTGATAAGGTAAGCAGTGGCAGTGAGGTGACTACGAGAGCTACAAGTTACTTTGACTATCAGTCCCTTCGTCCCGCCTCGCTCTCGACGCCCGCTCTCAGCCCCGCCTCCGTATCTCTGCGCCAGGTTCGAAAAAATAAACACTCAAGAAGAACTTGTAAATAGCCGTCACTGTCGGCAAACTCCGCACTCCGTACCGCGGCCCTGCCTTCAAGTTTCAAAGTTTTCATAAAGCTGCCAAGAAAAGAACCTTTAATTTACTGACACCAACAGGCAGGTAGCGGTTCGATATCACATCGGCCCTTCACGATCTGCTGAGTCTTTTCTCAATTAAACTCCCCATCGTCCGCCGACCCCCCTGAATGCGACTCCTCCCTCTCTTTTGCCCCCGTTTTCACGACGGTCGTCATTGAGTAACCATACTGGAAGATGGCCGGTTTCTCCTCCAAAATAAAGGACAGTTTCATCGTCGCCGGCACATCTCCTCGCCGGCCGTCAACACCCTCGGCCCCTTTCACAACCCAATGCGCAGTACTTCCATCCTTTTTAAAGCATTGGATCTTCAGCTCTCGGGTACCCGGCTCGACCACTGTCTCCTCTTGTTGGTGCGATCCACCGGCGGTTATTTCCAAGGGAATGTTGGGCACGGCCAAACTGCCGTCTCTATGGCGCTCGTTCTCTATTTCCCTCGTCGCTTCGACGTGAATCGATTGCTGACCGCCAGGCGATTGCGCGCATCCGACGTCCTTGACCGTTTGACCAGGGGAGGTAATCATCAGGCTTACCGACGTGATGCGGCGTTCACCAGCAGCGATGCAATCTAGAGTCACATTAACCGGAGTTGAATCGCCCGGTCGTGCCAAGGTTTCGTAGTCGAGAGTGACCTGCAGGTAACTGTGGCTTCTCTCCCCGAAAGCACAACTTTTGAAATATGAACGAGATGCCTTGGGGAAGTGGAACGGCGGCAAATCCGGAATTTGGCCGGGTGATTTGTCGTTCAAATTGCCAGCGCCGTCTTGGGCCGAGTTCGGTTCGAGAGATCTGTACTCTGTTCAGTCACAACCCCTAAATCGAATCTCAGCCCACCCTATATATTTTGGAGGGAAATATCCAATCACGTCCGGTCTATCTTCTGCATAACCACGAGGCCATTCAGGATCCGGATCCCGATCTATTGCAACTTGAGACACAATCATTCCTATTCGAAGTGGGAGTCCTTTGACGTTGGGATGCTATTTGCGTGACGCAGATGTCAGACACGTCCGCATGGTACTGTGAAAGTGGGGAGAAAACCTTCATATTGCCATCCCACTCATATATGGCCTTCCCCCTGGCTGGGTGACACGAGGAAGGTGAGCTAAACGTGAGAGCAGCCTTAACATTGGTACTTACCCTCTCCGCCTCCTCCGCCTCCTCCACCCGCTTCTTGTACTCCGTCTCTTCCGCCTGCTTCGCGTGCTGTGAGTGCTTCTGGTTGGCGTACTGTCCGCCTTTGAGATTTCCATGTCAGAAAGCGGGAGGTTCCAAGACATACCGAGCGCCAAGTCAAGCCCTGTGATCCTCCGCCTTTGAGATCTCCCTTGTCAAGAAAGCGGGAAGTTCTAAGACATACCCTGGTGTCCGCCTTGTCCGCCGGCTCCACCTGTTCCACCTGTTCCACCTTTTCCACCTGTTCTGCCTTTGAGATTTCCCTTGTCAACAAAGCGAGAAAAATTAAGACATACCCGAAATTAACGAGCCAATCCCTGCTCCGCCTTTGAGATTTCCCTTGTCAAGAAAGCGGGAAGTCAAGACATACTATTTATTAAAGAGGACAGGGAGCCCTCCGAGTCTCCGCCTTCTCCACCTACTCCGCCTTTTCCGCCTGTTCCACCTTTGAGATCTCTCTTGTCAAGAAAGCGGGAAGTTCTAAGACATACCCTGGTGTCTGCCTTGTCCACCGGCTCCACCTGTTCCACCTTTTCCACCTGTTCCGCCTGTTCCGCCTTTGAGATTTCCCTTGTCAACAAAGCGAGAAGATTTAAGACATACCCGAAATTAACGAGCCAATCCCTGCTCCGCCTTTGAGATTTCCCTTGTCAAGAAAGCGGGAAGTCAAGACATACTATTTGTTAAAGAGGACCGGGAGCCCTCCGAGTCTCCGCCTTCTCCACCTACTCCGCCTTTTCCGCCTGTTCCACCTTCGAGATCTTTCTTGTCAAGAAAGCGGGAAGTTCTAAGACATACCCTGGTGTCTGCTTTGTCCGCCTGCTCCACCTGTTCCACCTGTTCCGCCTTTGAGATCTTCCTTGTCAAGAAAGCGGAAAGTTCTAAGCCATACCTCGTATAAAGACCTCAGGTCCAACTCCTTCTCTGCTTGTTCTACCTTGTCCACTTCCACCTGTGCCGCCTTTGAGATTTCCCTTGTCAAAAAGTGGGAAGTTCAGACATACCCCTTAACATTGCGATATCTGCAAATTTGTGAACATTCTGGCTTGGAAAATACTCTACGATGGAGCCCTCTTGGATCGAGTATGACTGAAGATCCTTCTTGTCTCGAAGCTCTTGTCCCTCGTACTTGAGGCATTGTCGACCTGTTTGCCACAGAAAGTCTTCAACAGAAATCAATTAACACCAAGATATTAGCGCCTACCGATCGCGGTGCCTTCAGTGTTTTCGATAGCAGCCTTTAGTTTTCGAACCGTCCCGGCGAGATCCACGTCATATTCAGCCCATACGTTGTCGCTGTGATTCGTAACACGTATCTTGACCATCGTAGCCCGGGTGGAGAATAGCTGAGGATGCGAAGTGTGTGTGACAAGATAAGGTCACAATAATAGCGCGCCGATGTCAGCGGAAGTATGACGGAAGGAAGCAGACCTTGTTCGCGAAGTCGACTTTATGGGGAGTCGGAGATTATGGCGTTCACTTTGTACATTTAATATTTCGCGCAACATTTTGACTTCGCGCGCAATTTTTGCTTTTCGCGCGCAACTTTGCGGGCTGATTGCCTTATCGGGAAAGCCGGCGAACGCCGAGGTGATGATCTCTGTCAGCTTCGATCAGAGAATCAGACACGTGGTCCCATCGCGTCGCGGCTGGCGCGTGCACAAGGCCAAAGCTCGCTTAGGTGAGCCTGTTATTATTAACTAGTGACTGGGAATTATGCGGAAATAGTTAAGCCATTCATAATATCAGCCATTAGCGGTACAACCAGGAGTAATTCATGGCTGAGTTAGCATGAGTTAGCTTACAAAATTGAAGCCACAACCTGTAGAAAAGGAGACAACCTTAGAGATAAGAGCAACTTGCTCAAAGGTTCACCTTATGCCATTATGGAGAGCTCTACACATGATGAATACTGTAGTCACACAGCCTATTCAATGGGGCTCCAAGTCCCCGTGACTTTGAACCATTGACATGAAATAATATAATATATTTAAGCAGAGCAGGAGCACTGGCACCTGAGGCCTGAGGCCTAAGCTCCGCTAAGCTTGCAGCAGCTGTTGAGCATTGAAACAGCTGGCTGCAAAGAGGGTAGGAATCACCTGGTGACCTTTGGTTTCATTGTATACATGTTGGGGCAGCATAGAATAGTAGAATGCTGAGTATGCACCCCTGGGGCCCCTCCTTTTATTATTCCTCAGGCCTCAGGCATGAAACCGAGGACTCCCTCACAAAATGCGCGAAATCACGTCAAAATGTTGCGCGAAAATAGACACAAGTGTGTGAAAACAACCAAAAGTGCGCGAAAATAAGGAAAGTTGTGCGCGAATATTGAATATTGCGCGCGATTTCATTAAAAGTTGTGCGCGAATCAGAAAGTTATGCGAATTATTAAATGTACAAAGGCAGTTTGCAAGGCCAGATAGATACCCTCCCCGAAAATGCAGCTAGCATTTTATCCGCACCCCACATATAGGGCAATTCTTATCCGGATTCGACCTCGGCCTCGAACTCCCGGCCGGGGTTTTTTCCCGAATTATCTACCAGGCCACGAAGATCGTACAGGGCGGTCAGCATTAGCGGGAGGAGGGAGGAGGATATATTATACTGACGCGGTCCCACAATTGGAACTGCCAGTTTACTATGTAGGACATGGTAACCTATGCGGGTGAATAGTTTCTGGCCACGCGCCACCTTATTTCGGCAGCTGTGGTCAGTTCGAACGCTGCCGTCGGGTTGCACACCTCACAGCTCACATATTATATTAGATGTTTAGACACACATTTTACATTAAAATACCTACTGAAACATGCATTATTAACGTCTGAAAGGGTGGCGGATGAAGGTGAGATGAGGCAGGAGGGCGGGAATGAGCAGGGCATGATGCAAGCATGATGAGGAGAGTGGTTGATGGTCGTGAGGGCGCTATCCGAAATGATGGAGGTGACTCGGAGCGGAGCATAGGGCTCGTCTATTTTTTGGCAGAGCCGCTTCGTGGAAGCCGCCACCCGTCAGGCCTTTAGGCCTTAGACTTCGACTCTTCGCCGCGTCATTATTTTAGGGTCAGGGACGAAGGAGAACATAAACTGCCTGTAGTACTCCGGGATACTTCCTGAAACCGGTGCACGTGCACCGGTGTTCCTAAGCGGGACCGTGCCCTGTAATGCTACCTGCCTACCTACCCTTCGACCCTGCCTCGCTTTCTACGCCCGCTCTTAGCCCCGCCTCCATATCCCTGTGTACGTGTGATGTGATCGGTGATGCACGACGCGGTGTTGGACTTGAACCGAGTAGCGACGGGCAGCATGCCGGTGCTCACGCGCAGGTAAAGAAAACAAAGTCAAGTCTTTGGTCCTAAACATCTTTTGTAGAGAGAGATGCTGTTAACCCGTTCTAAGAAATAAACACTCAAGAAGAACTTGTAAATAGCGAGCGGCCGTCATTGTCGGCAAACTCCGCACTCCGCACCACGGCCCTGCCTTTCAAAGTTTTCAGAAAGCTGCCAAGAAAAGAACCTTTAATTTACTGATTCATACACCAACAGGCAGGTAGCGGTTAGATATTACATCGGCCCTTCAAGATCTTTTGAACATTTTCTTCGCCAATTCGACTAATTTCTGCCCCAATCTGGCCACCGTCATCGCCCCCCTCCATTCAATGAAACTTTCCCCGTCGTCCGCCGACTCCCCTGGATGCGACTCCTCCTTCTCTTTTGTCCCTTTTTTCACGGCGGTCGTTACAAAGTAACGATAGCGAAAGATGGCCGGCTTCTCTTCCAAAATAAAGGACAGGTGCATCGTCGGCGGCACATCTCCTCGCCGGCCGCCAACACCCTCAGCCCCTTTCACAATCCATTGCGCAGTAGTATTTCCATAGCTTTTAAAGCATTCAATCTTCAGCTGGGATTCTCTGGTACCCGACTCGACCACTGTCTCCTCTTGTCGGTGCGATCCACCGGCGGTTATTTCCAAGGGAACGTGGGGTACGGTCAGAGTGACGTCTCCATGGCGTTCGTTCTCTATTTCCCTCGTCGCTTCGACGTGAACCGATTGCCTAGGGCCACGCGACTGCGCGGATCCGACGTCCTTGATCGTTTGACCAGGGGAGGTAATCATCAAGCTTACTGACGTGATGCGGCGTCCAGCAGCAGCGATGCAATCGAGAGTCACATTAATCGGAGTTGAATCGCCCGGTCGTGCCAAGGTGTCGTAGTTGAGAGTGACCTGCAGATAACTGTGGCTTCTTTCCCCGAAAGCAGAACTTTTGAAATATAAACGAGATGCCTTGGGGAAGCGGAACAGCGGCAAATCCGGAATTTGGCCGGATGAATTGTCGTTCAAATTGCCAGCGCCGTCTTGGGCCGAGTTCGGTTCGAGAGATCTGTATTCTGTTCAGTCACAACCCCTAAATTGAATCTCAGCTCACGCTATATATTTTTGAGGGAAATATCCAATCACGTCCGGTCCATCTTCTGCATAACCACGAGGCCATTCAGGACCCGGATCCTGATCTATTGCAACTTGAGACACAGTCATTCCTATTCGAAGTGGCAATCCTTTGACGTTGGGATGCTATTTGCATGTCAGACACGTCCGCATGGTACTGTGAAAATGGGGGGAAAACCTTCATATTGCCATCCCACTCATATATGGCCTTCCCCCTGGCTGGGTGAGAGGAAGGTGAGCTAAACGTGAGAACAGCCTTAACATTGGTACTTACCCTCTTTGCCTCCTCCGCCTCCGCCTCCGCCTCCTCTGCCTGCCTTGCGTACTCTGTCTCTTCCGCCTACTTTGCGTGCTGTGAGTGCTTCTGCTTTGCGTATTGTCCGCCTTTGAGATTTCCTTGTCAGAAAGCGGGACGTTCCAAGACATACCGGGCGCCCGCTCTGTGATCCTCCGCCCTTGAGATTCCCCTTGTCAAGAAAGCGGGAAGTTCTAAGACATACCCTCTATCCTTGCGATCTCTGCAAGTTTGTCAACATTCTGGCTTGGAAAATACTCTACGATGGAGCCCTCTTGGATCGAGTATGACTGAAGATTCTGCTCGTCTCGAAGTTCTTGTCCTCCATACTTGAGACATTGTCGACCTGCTCGCAACCGACAGTCTTCAACACAAATCAACCAACACTCAGAGATTAGGGCCTACCGATTGCGGTGCCTTCGGTGTTTTCGATATCAGCCTTCAATTTTTGAACCGTTTCGGCGAGATCCACGTCATATTCAGCCCATATGTTGTCGCTGCGATTCTCAACACGTATCTTGACCATCGTAGCCCGGGTGGAGAATAGCTGAGGATGCGAAGTGTGTGTGACAAGATAAGGTCACAATAATACGCGCCGATGTCAGCGGAAGTATGACGGAAGGAAGCAGACCTTGTTCGCGAAGTCGACTTTATGGGGAGTCGGAGATACATAGCAGTTTGCGAGGCGAGATAGATGCCCTCCAGGACCCCCGAAAATGCAGCTAGCATTTTTATCCGCACCCCAAATATAGGGCAATTCTTATCCGGATTCGACCCCGGCCCCGAACTCCCGTACCCGAATTATCTACCAGGCCACGAAGATCGTACAGGGCGGTCAGCACTAGCGGGTGAATAGGGTCTGGCCACGCGCCACATTATTTTCGCCAGTTGTGGTCAAGGCTGTGGTCATGCGACTGTTATCGGGCCGAAGTTATGAGTCCTATTCTTTCTTCTCTTTATAAAATTAAGCATGTCTGTCCGAAGCCTTTTAAACTCCGCTTTTGGCTCACCAACCCCAAGACTGTGGAATATCAGCTTTAAACTGTCAACTGTCGGAAGAGTTGAAACGTTTCGCGGCACGTGACAGTCGCGTCGCGTCGCGTCGTCTGAACAAGTATAGCAGACCCGTGCCTTCGTCACGGACGCCAACACACTGTGAATTATGTGCTCGCCAACGCCCGGCGGATTCCGAGTTCGGGGGTTCGCCAATGCCCGGCAGATTCCGTGTTTGTGGGAGACGGCATTGAGAACTCGACAGCCGGCAGCAACATCTGGACAGCGTCAGGTGACAATATCAGGTGATTTCGTGGTTGTGTTTGATCCTTGTGTTTTCATGTAAAGGATACCAATAGTACATTGATTTGAGCAAAATTCCCGCCTGTCTGAAACAGATGAGGAACGACTTGAAAAGTCGAACTCCTCTGTAAAGTTTACAAACAATTCTCTCTGGCTTTAGATATCGAAGATTGCAGAGTAAAATTACTGTACTTTTTCGATTCGACCGGTGGTAACGTATCTCGCGTCACACCCCCGGTGGTCGAATGCAAATTTCGTCATACAGGGCCAAAACCTGGTCAAAATCGTGCCCGCCACGTGCAAAATTCCAAATTTCCGCTCCGGTGTACCCCTGGTCGAATCGAAGGAAAAAAGTACGGTAGGCCCTCTTTGGCACTGCTGAGCGTGTTTCGGATGGTTTCCGACTGCCAGTGGTCAAATGTCGGAACATTAGCATTTACAAGTAGATGCATGCATCAGAAACTCCCAGATGTTCGTTGGAGGTAAACCTCAGGACATCAGAAAGGGGAGGACGGACCCCGGAGCGGTCCGTCCGCCGCTTGTATTATTAACATTGGAGTCCTAAAATTATTTTAAATTCATTGTTTGGGAACGAGGAGGCCCCGCGGCATGCGGGACGCAAGTCCGCACGGTTGTTCATGAGAAGGGACGTCGACAGCGCGTTGGATGTAGTTGGTGAGAAGAGATAGCGAGGAGTACTAGGAGTGATGAAGTAGGTAATACGCGGCTTTGGTGCGTCCCTCTCGTTGCTCCGCCCTGAGCCGCTCTCGGGAAGACACTGACTCGGGACCGAGTCATGTTTGCAGGTCGAGGTACGGGGAGGGAACGGAGGGAGGGAAGGAAAGCAGCTGACGCACCTAGCTGCCCTCCGCTTTTTGGCTCTGGCTCTTCAGCTGGTATACACATGCGGGGCAAGTATAAGTAGGCACGCCGGGTGAAGAGGAGTGACTGCCCCACTGCATCGATGCGCGAGGAGAACAGCTCAGAACAACAACTAGAGTTTTGGTGCCTTCACGTCATCGAAATTGCCATAATCACCATAATCAGACGTTGGAGGTTTGAAGAACGGGCAGTTGCCTTAGAGGGAGATGCCGATCGTTGACCGTACCCACTCAAAAGGGAGGATCGCGGCGAGAGCGACGGGTTGCCACCTAGCGGAGTTTGAAACCGATGACCGCGAGGAGGAGGAGGAGGAGGATATATTATACTGACGTGGTCCTACAATTGGAACTGCCAGTTTACTATGTAGGACATGGTACCCTATGAGGGCAAAAGCTACCTGCCCTATACATAGACACGTACTACCAAGAGGGGGGCGGAAAGTATAGGTGGTCAAATAATATCCCCGGCCTGGCTCGGACAAAAGCAGGCTGGTTGCTCGGGTAAAACCTCATGGGCAGCTCACTCTGATCCCTCAGAGTGCACTCTAACTCCCCGGCAGCCAGGATTCATCTAACCACTTTCAACTCAACAGTCCCTCCGGGCACGTATGCTGGAGTAACTACGAAGAGAAAAAAAGACAGAAGAATAAAGAAAGAAAAAGAAGAGTAAAAATAAAAATAAATCGAGCAGGCAGCTGAGCGACCGGCCCAGGGCTACAACTCAACCATCCTACTGATTAGGGGCATATAGTGCTGGATTAATTACCAGCATCGGTTCTTTGTAGAAAATTTCCAAACTATCATAAGCCAGTTTTCCAAGAAGCCCAATTATCTCTGGTTTGACTAGAAGGTCTTTGAAAAATAAACCTGGGTGATCGGAGCCGATGACCCGGTCGACCGGTCCCGCATGGTAAAGCGTCTGCACCGGCGCTTCGGCCGCGTGTCCGCTGCGCAAGGCGTCGTCGGCGCGCTTGTCCGAGCTGCATGCATCGCCGACTCGGCAGCGATTGGGGCGCGGGCCCGCATGCTTCGCGCTGAATTGCATACGGCACGAGCCCTTCGTCTTCAGGAGCCCCTGCACGCAACGTGCGTCCGCCCGCTGCCTGCGCGCTCGGGTCTATACGAGCACCGCGAGCCGCACGCGCATACCGCCCCGCGGATTCGCGGGCGGGCCTGCACGCACGGCATGCGGGGCTTCTCCACGTCGGTGCGGGAGCGAGCTCGCGTGGGGCTCGGGTTCGGAGTCGGTGCACGTGGTGGTCGCACTCTCTTGGTGCACGCGCGGCTCGGCGCTGAGAGTCGGTGCGTAGCTCGTAGTACACGCGCGTGCTGCACGATGCACGGAGGGGGGGATAAGACGCGGCGCGCACAAAGGACATCAGCGAAGAACCACAACGCAGGCGCGGACCACGCACCGTCAAGAGCTTGCATGCGGCCCCCCGCTGCACACCAAATCCCTCCGCCATCCCTGTCCTCGAGCGCTCCGCTCGCGTGGACTCTGGAGGCTGTGGTTAACACAAGACAGAAACGGCAGTACGGCGCACGCACACTGCCTTGCACGAGAAATGCGATCGGCTCGATGCTACTCCCCGCGACCTTGTATGCGTGGGCGATCTCGCAGTCCGCAGAGTGCACTTGCGGTGCGCCAATGCAGGCACCAACACCAAGACAAGTCTTCCAGAACTCCCTCACCCCGACCTTTTCCAGTGTCGACGTGTGGCAGTTCGGAGATGACTAAAGGCAAGAGTTCTAATTGCACCTGGCTGAGTTTCGAGGAGGGGGCGCGTCGACGTCCGTGTACAGAAGAGGTAGCGTAGGATAAGGCACCAAAGAGGCTGCACGGAAGATCAAGCAAAACCAACACATAAAAGTGACGAAAACATACCTGTGAGTATTCTCAATTGCAGGGCCTCGCGCCAGAAGCGTCTTGAGGGTTGGGGGATGCGAAACGACGCGACCGTTGGCGTGGTTGTTGATGGTTCATCAGGAAAATCCGAAATTGCATTATAGACCTGGAGAGACCAAAAAAGACAAGGAAGACTCCATAGCAGATGGTCGTCTATATAGAAAGGTGGGAGGGGCGGTTTTGGCTGCATAGACCATCATAGACACCACCTGCTCTATATAGTTGCATAGACCAGATAGGCCGCATAGACCACATGGTGATCATAGTCATGATAGATCTTATAGCTGTTGTAGCTCTTATAGCTTTCAACGATGGACAGAGGATGTAACAAAATATATTGGAGCAAAAGAATACACACAACGCAACAACCCAACATAGTACAACATCGAAATATCATCGCGGCGAACTTACCAAGGGGTGGTGGGCACTGACAATAGACTGAGATTGCGAGCATGAAATCATAGTCAAGAAATGAAGGAAGGTGAGTCCGACTTGACGCTTCGAGAAGAAATACATCTTGAGCGTCGGCAAGGTGGTGAAGACAGTCCCAGGGGGGGCAGGAGACTTTTAAAGGTAGCGATTGGAGACTTTGTGTGACTTGCGCAAACTTGAGGAAAGTTGAAGTGCTTGAAATCAGGTAGATGGGTAAGCTCTTGGAAATTTGGCAGCACGGATTCGAGAGTTGGGGAGCCAGATGGCAACACTAGTATTTGATACCTTGATGAGCTGAAGACCATTGAAGCTTGCAAGTGTTGGCACATGGCGAAAATCTTGACAACTGCGGGCAATGGGGTTCCTGTCTGGCAGCTGGGGGGAATGCTTGACATTTCAACTGTGGGGCTGGGGACAGTAAGGAGTGTGCGTGGAATCCTCTGGTGAAGAACGAGTGGGTGCAGTGGGGAAAAGGATGAGGGGAGAAAGAGAGATGCGACGTGGCAAGATCAACATTTGGTCATGTTGCCGCTGGGCGGTGTTTCGAAGGTTGTAGCCGATCGGCAATCTTCTCCAAATCCCACGACGTTCAAAGTCGTTACGGTCAGCGGCTATGGTGCAAACATCTTAGTCACCACCTATTTTGTACAGCGGCCAATCTGGCCGGAGGGAATTTTTGGCGGGAGGAGGCCTAAAATGGATCCTTTTCAGAAATTAAATTGAACCACTAACCGCGCGTAGCGGGGCGCAAAAACGTGTTTTCCGCGCTTTCGGCGGTAACTCGGAGCCGACTGGATACATTTGGCAGGGAGTGGCCAATTTGAGCACCAAATCTTTTTTGATCTCGTCCAGTTTTGACTTTTAGAACAATCCCTCTAGACAAAATAGTCCTCTTGCCAAACGGAGCATTTCCACAAGAGGGATATGAAATCGGGGGAAATTTGGGCCGGCAATATCCGCTGTACAAAACTAGTGGTGACTAAGTCATTTGCACCATACAAGCGATGTCTTGCACTTGTCGTGTTTTTTATTCCTTTCCCTAACGGGCATTAAGCAGGCGTCACAACAATAAATTGTTCTCCAGACACTCATACACGATTAAGTATTATGACCCAGACTCGAGAGTATGACTTGCGAAAATTATATTCGGTCACGGTGCCAATTACTCGACACATAATCAGCAAGGCACCAGCAGCCTGAGACATGATAACTACAGCAACTATGTCGATAGACAGTGACAGTTATAGAAGGAGCTGGGAAGGAACTCAACTCTGGAGTTCATGATAGACAATCATAGCAAACCCTATAGATTCATAGACACCGGAAGTGCATCAAAGACCCATAGATTGACGGCATGTTTTTATAGACCACCGTAGACCTGCAAAGACCAAGAAAATGGCCCATGTGTCTTTATAGAATTTCAGATTTTCCTGATGTTCGATGTTTGGTTGTGCTTGTCAGCCACTTCGACCTTCCACCGTCTAGCTCGAGTGTTGCAATGTACACAAGGATATACCCAAGGCTGGAGCGCGTAAATCGACACTAAAGAGTATTCCCAAGCTGCCTGATTTTTCCTGCGACCGTAAGACCGCGTTGACGCGTACAAGCCAGTAAGTGTAAATTTCAAGGGGTACCCACAAAAAAAATCTCCTACACCCACTCCTAAAAGTGACTTAAGGGTCGCTGGACCCTCCCTACCCTATTAGCTGAGTTATGTAAGCCCCAAATCGGGTAATTTTCCCAGGCAGATTGTTGAAAATCCGAATTTTGAGTTGCAATTAAGCACTCATTCATGAGTGATCTGCGCCAATGGTGGCCAGACGAACCACGCGCAAGCCGTTCCGCCATTCCAGACCTTGTTCTAGACACTCAGCTGGGCAGTGAAGAAGTCAAAATTTTTCTGACCCTTCTAAACACATTTTCAGAAGGTTCTACACAAATTCCAAAAAGTGAATTAAGAGGTCGCCGACCCACCCTACCCTATGACCCGGTGTCTCGGCATCTTCCGGTGGGTACCCCTTGGTAAATTTGGCGGAGGTAAGTCACATAAGAACTTACCTCCCCATCTCAGAGATCGGTTACTGATATAACAAAGCAGCCCCCCCCACCTCCCCCGAGCACACGTGGGGATACACGTCACCCACGCCGTCTTCCTACCTCCACCCCGTCGACGTCGACGGCAACGGCGCCCTCGCTGGCAACACCATCGCCAGCGCTCTGCCCTCGCCAGCAGGTGGCCCTTTGTCCGACTCTCAACAGCCCCCCCCCCCGCCAGGTTATCTTTGTCCCTCGCTACGAGCCCCCGCCGTCAATCATTATCAATCACACCTGCCTTCAAATTCATATATCCTCCGGTGCGACCCTCCGCGCTCCGGGAGCTCGCTAATAAAACCAACGTGGTCTCATAGTTGGCTGCACAAACCGCGATAATGCATCCTCCTCCTCCTCCTCCCTGGACGGTGCGGCGCTACAAAGAAGGAAATGGAATTGTTATGGAATATTGTAGAATTCATTATCTCATTGAATTCTCTGCATATTATTGATTATAATATTCTATTGTTGGCTTGATAGTGAAGACACACTTCTAAATCATTATTCTGAGTCCCAGAACTTGACTCAGACTCAAGTTCAAGCTTCTGAACAGCTTAAACTCAAGTACGTTCACATCCATCAATATTTGATCGGAACTATCCGAGTTTGATTTGAACTCGTGCTCGCTGCGAAAACATGTTTCCCACATGTTTTCCACATCAATTAAGTGCTAATCCCTTATGGTTTAGTGCATGGTCAATCTATGTAGATGCTTCTTTACTTACACAGTACCTGCGAGATGTTCGGAGTATAATCCTGGTCTTACTGGAATATTCTAGAACATTTCCATAACTCTGACTCACATTCATTAACCATTTCAAGGAACATTCTAGTGCAACACAAGAATGTTCCAATGCTACGTAGAATGTTCTAGCAACCACACTCCTTAGCTATATAATGAGAGCCTGTCCTCATGTGACGGCACCACATCTTTACTTCAATCCACTACGTAGCATCTACAACTACCCCTCGAATAAGCTAGCCTAAGTTGCCTATAGCCGATTTCAACTAACTACCTAGCCCACTGTAGCCTATAGGAAGTTATCGCCTTGTGTTATCCCTTGTTAAGCGCAGAGCCCACTGGGACACAAGGTCACAATTGTAGTTATACTGGTTGACCGATTTAAGTTTGAGTCACTCGCATTGAGAATTTACGAACCCTGCTATCTGCTCTAGTCAGATACGCTCTAACGACTTACGACCTATAAACTCATATTTCCAAAAACATCACTCACGACATCAGTAATCTATTACTGACTTACGCCCGCAAAACGCAAAATCCTAACAGGAATGCAGTCAAGCCAGTTATCTTATCTTATCGCTCACGTGACGAATGTTGAAAATTTTGCACTGTAATGCCATCTTTTCAAGAGTGGTGGAGCTCAAAGTTTACTTGTCTATCTTTTATCTGCATACAGTATATCTTTCCAGGAAGGCATGATGAAATTGAAGCCGACATGAGAGTTTGACTGGCAATCAATTTGACGCAAAATCTGGCTCCCTACTGATTTTCTCTTGGTTCAAATGCTCTTCGTATGCTCTGAAACTTTGATCGGACTATGCTGTATCTTAGTTCCATCTCCCAATTTTATTTTGAGGCGATCGAGTTTGAACTGGGATCATAGGATGTATTTTTTTGTTGGAGGCTCCGAGCAAAAGTGGGTAAACGGCAGTATATCTGGGACATAAAGCAAAGACGAGCTACATAAAGAGACGAGAAGTACATGTGGGATTGCGACTTGTGAGAAAGATGTGGTACAAAGACTACAAGATCACGCCTCAGGCTCGAACCACAATCGGGAATCCTTCCGCGTCCCAACAGCAACTGGGACTTGCATAGGCCCCAGCGCACCCATTGCTTTTATCACCGAGGCATATGTTGCGTCGGCCCCCATCTTTGATTCTAAAATCTTTATGAGGACCCATGTGAAGCGTCCATATCGAGGAGAGGGTTGGGTCGTGTGGCCTTCCGGTATGAGCATAAGACGAGGAACGCGCCCAGCCGGTTCCTTATCTCCAGAATCATCATTTAATTCTGTCAAATCCGCATTGAATTCCTCTGCGAGCTGAAAATCCTGGCAGGCGGCTAGCTGGACGAAGGAGGATATATCTGCGTCCCAAATCTCGGATGTTAATGGAGAGTCTAGAAGGCGGCGAGGATGCTTCTCTGCAGCATTGAACATCATTTCGAGGGCCTTCTTCCCTTGAACAGGAGTCACATAGCGGACAGTGTCCCCAAGCGAACGCAGCGAGCCACCTGAATGACAGCAGTCGAAGGAGATGGTAATGTTGGGTCCCTTGGCAGCTCGGATTTCAGAGAGGATGGAGTTCAGTTCACGTTCACAAATGTCTGCAACCGTGACTTCAGACCCGTCTTCGGATCTGTCGATTGGACATATCGCTTCGACGGAGCCAACTTTGGCTGCGGGAGTTGTGAAGTAATCCTTTGCGCTGTAAGATGATCCGTGGCCGGAATAGTGTATGAGAATGTTATCCCCGCGCTGGATTTTCTGGTTGTCGCGAAGGTCGTACAAGGCGTTGACAATGGTATCGCGCCCTGCATCCCTCAAGAGGACGATGTGATCAGGAGGGACGTTGAGATAGGTCGTGAGGAAGCGCATGACGAGCAGCGCATCGTTAATGCAGCCACTAAGCGGTGAACGACGATAACTGTCGTTGCCAATGATGACTGCCCAGAAGCGGTTTCCCTTCGATCGCATGTCCTCCGTTGGTTCCACCTGCGTCAACCCGGTCCAATATCCGGTTGGCTGCTCGCTCGCAAAGGAGATCGAACGCTGCTTCCGGTATTGATGCAGTCGATCAAGGATGTTAAGTTCATCCTGTGCGTTCTGCCACGAATCCGAGCGAGGTTCAGCATTCCGAAATCTCCGCTGGCATTCCTTGAGAAGCTCATCTGGGACGAGCACCCCGGCCAACCCGTACTCAGCCCAGAGAGCCTTCTCAAATTGGGTCACTGTCTCGACGTCCTTCGCACGCTTGGCGGCAGACTCTCCAGGTGCGTCCCCTGGTCTCCCGCGCTGTCTGCCTGCCAGGCTACCAGCGATCCTTGTCAATTATATATCGAACGCACAAAACGGCCAGAGCATACCGTAATATGACCTGCTGCATATCTTTAAACAAAGACTCCTGCGAGTCTCCCTCCTCGTCTTGCTCCACCAGTCTGGTGATTGCCAGCTAATTGGGGGATCATCCTCAGTAAGTTAGATCGAAAACCAGTCAGGCCAGGACTTACTAGAGCGAGCCGCCTAAGCTCAGTGAGATCCATGGGGTTGTTGATGCCCGACATTGCAAAGTGGATGGTGCAGGACAGGTATTCTGGACGTTTCTGCGAGTGTCTTAAGTATGTACATCCACGCGTCGCGCTGATAAAACGGTGGGTTCTGGTTGGCTTCTAAAACAAGCGTTGGCATCCAGCATTGAGAATGTCTGCCAAAAAGACGCCCAGCGGTTTCGGCGCCTGGCTATTATAAGGCTGGCTTATTTTTTATTTTTCAATGGCCACAGCATAGGCGCCATAAGGTCGCGCTCAAAAAATGAAGCAGCATCGTGCAGATTGGATTTGAGTGCTGTTGGATAAGACTCAGGATTTGGAGGAGGAGGAGGAGGAAAATTGGTCTCGTGTTATCGTTAAACGTTAAACGCCCAGTAAAAACGCCGGATCCCCGGGTATGCCCGATGATGTAAGTGGTTACCCAAAACGGGATTGTATGAGACTTGTTCCTCCGTCCGCCCTTTGAACTTTGAAGCTTCAACTCAAGCGTCAGCTTCAGCTTTCAAGTCCTCCAAACTTGCCACTCTGTTACTCTGAACCACCTCTTTCTCTCCACCTAGCTGCCCGGTATCGACGGAGACACGATTTACGGCATTGAGAAGTCTCCGTTTACATCGTGGCGCCCACACGGGCTGCGGTCCACAGAGCTTCGAATGCTTGTCATGTTAAATGCTCCCCCAGAAGCAAAACGGCATCACTGCGCAGGTGCTAATGAGCGTTAATCGTTTTGGCACAGGTGACAGGCCTTTCCAAGATACGGTGGCAGCTTTTAAACGGGAGGAATACGAGGATGGTGCCGTTTCTCACACCTGTACGCAACTGGTACCCCATTTCCTTCGAGCTATCACTCACTCTCTGCTACCAGAACCGCCATGTCCGCACCTTCATCGAAGGGCAAAGTCTTTGCCTTCATTATCGGCATCAATGATGTGAGCACCCATTCTATTGCGTGAGCCAGTAACTTACCCGGATGTGCTAGTACCTCTCAACGGAGGACTTCACGACCCTCCGCGGCGCCGTCAGCGATGCGCGCGCATTCCAGAAATACCTCCTCGACCCCCGCGAAAAGTGCGGCCTCGGGGTCCCCGCGGAGAACATTGTCATGATAGAAAACTTGCAGGCCACTCGTAAAAACATCTTCGCGACGTTCAGATCGCACTTCCTCGACAACGATAAGATCCCCGACCACGGCAATGCCACGATGATCTTGTTTTATGCGGGGCACGGGACGCGGATGGAGGCGCCGGACAACTGGGGCACCGCAGACGGCAAGGTTGAGGCGATCTGCCCAGTGGACGAGCGGACGACAGATGCGGAGGGGGAATACGTGCACGCGATCCCCGACTACATTTTGGGCTGGCTCCTCCGGGAGCTCAAGGACAAGAAGGGCCCGAACGTCGTGCGTACTCTGTGCTCGGTTCCCCGCTCCTTACTGATGCACCGCAGACTGTAATCTGCGACTCCTGCCACGCCGGCGGCGTGGGGCGGGCGTTCGGGGAATCACGGAGCGCCTCGTCGCTGTCGCCTGTGGTCCCGCTCGACCTCGACAGTCACCTATGGAAAGGCAAGGCCACTCCAGCGCAGGCGTACAGCATGTGGGAGGCGGACACAAGCTCGCATGTCCTGCTCGCGGCATGCCGCCAGGACGAGGCGGCGCGCGAGATCCAGTACCCAGACAAGTCGGCCCACGGGCGCTTCTCCGCGGCCCTCATCTTCCAACTGCGCCGCGCGACGCTCGAGACGACCACGTACGCGGAGCTTCTGGACCTCCTCCCGCAGTGGTCCGGACAGACCCCGTATTGCGGCGGCGAGCGGCGGAACCGCCTCGTCTTCGATGGGAACTACCCCGCGACGGGGCGCCGCGCGCTCCCTCTGACGCTGCACAAGGCGCCCCCGCACGAAGCGCCGGCGCCCGTCGTCGTCATGGACCGCGAGCAGCCCGAGGTGCCGGCACCGCTCGTGGACTCGTACCGCGTCGAGATGGGCTCCGTGGAGGGCGTCGTCCCGGGCACCGAGTTCGACGTGCTCGCCCCGGACAACACCTTCCTCGGCAAGCTCACCGCGCGGTTCGTGCAGATCAACCACAGCATCCTTGCGCCGCCCGACCAGCAGCCTCTCACGCTCCCGCCCGGCGCGCGCGTCGTCGTCTCGCGCTGGGTGAACCCCGCGCTCATCCTGCACGTGTACACGCCGCCCGGCTTCCCGTACACGGCCGACCTGTTCCCTGCGCTCGCTTCGCACGCGTCGCACGGCCAGAAGTACGTGCAGGCGCGCGCGCGAGAGAGCGCGGGCATCGCGCTGCGCGCCGAGGCCGACGGCGTGCTCGTCGTGGAGCGCCTGACGAGCACGCTGGTCGAATGCGCGCCCGAGACACGCTTTGACCTCGGGGGCAACACGGCGCGCCTGCCCGCCATCGTGGACGGCATCGCACACTTCAACTACTTCCTCGACCGGCACCACGGGAGCGCGCCGATCGAGGGCGTGACGCTCGAGATGCACCGCCTCGTGGGCGAGGTCCCCGGGCGCAGGCCCGATTTGACGTGCGGGAACAACGGGAACCTTGTCGACAAGCACGAGGCGCGGTTCGCATTGGAGCGCGGCGCCATGTACGGGTTTACGATCCGCAATGAGGGGCCGGAGGACCTCTTCCCGTACCTCTTCTACTTTGACCCCGACCAGTACACGATCCACGTACGTCCTTCCCGCCCTCTTCATGTGCGCAGCTTGCTGACGCTCGGCTTTGCCTTGCAGCGCTGGTACTCGCCCGCAGGTTACGTGCACGCGCCGCTGAAGAGCAACGGCGGTACGGTGACGATCGGCATGGGCGGCGAGCGCGCGTTCTATTTGGCGCTGCCGCCGGGCGAAAAGAAGAGCTCGGGGTTCCTCAAGCTGTTCGTCGCAACGGCGTTCAGTATCGACCTCGACTGGATGAGGCAGCCCGTCTCGCCGTTCAACCCGATTTACCAGGGCACCAACCGGCTAAAGATGCGCGAGAGGGCGCTGGAGGTGCCGAAGTGGGATGGGTATAGTGTGATGCTGACGGTGACGGATGAGAGCGCGGAGACGGCGACGTGGAATCGCGGTGAGCCCTCGGACGGACGGGGTCAAGTGTAAAATGCGCTTCTTTTTGCATGTAGATGGACAGCCTTCAACGACATGGGCATGGGACTACATACAGTCAGTATCTTGGAATATACCATTAATTTTATTAGCCTGCATATGGCTTTTAAAATTTGATTCTCGTGGACCACAAAACGAGCTGACTGCGAATTATAACGCAAGCAGGAATTAAAACCGTCTTAGTTCTCTCTCTTTCCATGGACGGCGGCAGCAATCTTCGGGATTTGGACAAACGAAAGGCGAAGGGATGAAAAATTACAAGCCGTTCTCACACATCCCCCGGCTTCTGGGCGCCCGGCGCGCGGATAAGCGCCTCGATGTTAGTCTCTCCTAGACAGACGCTGTAACACATACGGCGCTCATACCTCGCGTGTGTTGAAACTTGAATGTGGTGTTTTACACCATATTTACACCACGACTATGTTTCCTCCTTCTCTTCACAAGGACCAGGAACACCGCTGATAGTCATCCCAGAATCGATTTTCTTCTTTCCAAGGCAGGTTTTCGTCCCCAGCCTTTGAACCAGATGCCTTCCCATCATCGAAGTATATAAAAGTTTTTGTCACTGAATATTACGTAGTTTACGAACCGTGTTCGAACACCGTACTTGTTGTGTTTCGTGCTCCAAGGTCGTGGTTTGCCGAGGTTAGCCGAGATTGGCCAACAATCCCACGGTTTCAACTCGGAAGTAAAATTTTCAACCTTGAACGCGGAGAGACACAAGCTTCCCGGCATCCCTGGGGATTGTTCTATATTTTTTTAAACACCATCTGCGAGCACCTTTGGACCGATGTCGCACCATTCCGGCACCATCGCGAGGTGCAGCAGTATGAGAACAAATTTCAAGCAAAGGAGGCTCATGGCAAAGTTGGCTTACACTGATCTATGAATTCCCTCAAGGAAATCCCTATCTATCCACGATGCAGGTGAGGCAGATTGTCATAGACACCATCGGCGCGGACTGATCTGGTCCTCGGCAACTGCTCAACCGCGGGCAAAGCTAACCTTCTTCGTGCTCTCTGTACACCCATAAAGCTCGGCTTGCAAACAAATGAACTACATTGAGGGACTCAAATGTGGTGCCTCAAAAGCACAGGTCAGGAAGCGCGGAGATGTCAAATAAGCACGTTCTCAGACCACAGACCTCGATTTGCTCATCACACGAGCACGGTACATGGAGGTCGGTGTTAATAGCACTTGCGCACCAAGAGAGTGCGACTCGCGCGCACCGACTCCGAGCCCGTAGGCCCGCCCGCGAATCCGAGGGGCGGTGTGCGCGCGCGGCTCGTGGTATTGGTGTAGAGCCGAGCGCGCAGGCAGCGGGCGTACGAACGCGGGGTGCACGGGCGCCCAAAGACGAAGAGCGCGCGCCGCACGCAATCCAGCCCGAGGCACGCGGGCCCGCGCCCAATCGCTACCGACTCGGCGATGTACCCGTAACGCGGGTCGGACAACGCGCGCCGGCGCCGCCTTGCGCAGCGCAGGGGGCGCGCGGAGTCTCACGAACACGCCGCGCTGCATCTCGGGGCGCCGCAGCCGCGTTGACGGCCCGCTCCATCGTACTTCCGAGCGACACCAGTAGAGATCGATATCTAAGCAGCCCACGTCCGGTTCTATCCGCCTGCCACCATGCCTCGCTTTGTCCGCGCCTCAAAGCATCATGATCGGTGGGCAGCGCTGTATTCCTCAAGGTATTGCACTACAAACTGGCCTGCCCGCAAAGTCGTTCCAAACAATAAGTTTAGGAGATAATTCGGGAAAAAAGCCCGGGAGTGGTGTCGAATCCGGATAAGAATTGCCCTGTCTGTAGGGTGGGGTGCGGATGAAAAAGTCCTGCTATCCCCGACTCCCCACGAAGTTCCCTGGATTCGGCGGCCGACTTCGCGTTGAACAAGGTCTGCGTCCGTTCCAACCGTCCCATCCTAATTCCGCTAACATCGGCGCGCTGATATTGCGGCCTTCATACATCCTGTCACACACACACTTCGCATCCCCACCCCGGGCGACGAGGGCCAAGATATGTGTTGCGGATCGGGCGGACAGCGTATGGGGTGGCTCTCGCCGAGACGGTTCAAACGCTCTCGAAAACACCGGCATCTCCGGCGTTGGTTGATCTGATCTGCGTTGAAGACTGCCGGGTGCGCACAGGGCAAGTGCGAGGGACAAGAGCCTCGAGACGAGAAAGGCATTGAGAGGGCGCCATCGTAGAGCCAGGATCCACGGAATCAACCGCGAAATTATAATTCTGGGTAGAATACGACGAGACGGCACGCGGTATGTCTTGGAACTTTGGCGCTCAGATACTTACTCCTGAAACGGGAAATTCGTGGCGGAGGAGGCGGTAGCAACGAGCGAACTGTTGAGTGAGAGCAAATGTAAAACGTTCACGCCATTCTATTTCTCGCGTGTAGCTCGCCCTACTCAGTCCAGGCCATGTATGACTGAAGGTTTTTTCCCCGCTTTCGCCGTGTCATATGAACTTGGCGTCGCGCACATAGCATCCCAGCGTCCGAGGATCGCCGCTTCAACCGGGAATGACTGCGATTGTGACAGAGCCGTCCAATCCGCGCTGTGAATGGGTTATGCAGTAAACAGAAAGAGCGCGATTGGAATTGGATGGTTCCCTCGGACATATATAGGGTGCGCTGGGGGTGTTGTGAGTGAGCAGAGGGCAGAGCTCTCGAACCGGGCTCGCCCCTGACGACTCGTCGGGACACATCTCGGAGTTGCCGCGGTTCCGCTTCCGTGCAGCATCTGGCTTGTATTTCACAAGTTCTGCTTTCGGCGCGGTTAATGTGACGCTCGACTGCGTCGCGGCTGCCGAACGCCTCGGTAAGCCTGATGATTATGTGCCTCCCTGGTCAAACGGCCACGGACGTCGGATGCGCGCAGTCGGGTGGCGTCGAAGCTACGAGGGAGATAGAGGACGAGCGCCATGGAGACGGCAGGCTGACCGCGCCCCACATTCCATTAGGACTAACCGGCGGTGGATCGCACCGACGAGAGGATACAGCGGTCGAGTCAGGTAAGCTGGAGATCGGATGCGTTGTACTCGGTCGACGTACTGCGCATTGGACGGTGTGCCGCGGACGATTAAACTGTCCTTTATTTTGGAAGATAAGCCGACCATCTTCCAATATCACCTGGTGACGACTGCGGTGAAAAACGGGACAAAAGAGAAGGAGGAGACGCACACGGGGGGGTCGACGGAGGCATCGGTGAAATTAGTCGAATTCATGAAGAGACTGTTCCAGAGAGATGAACAGGCCGTCTGTTCGTTAACCGCTACCTGTGCACGAGTCAGCAAACCGAAAGAACGACGGTCGCTCGCTATTTACAAGTTGTTCATTTTTTTCGAAACAAGCATGCCCTGTCAACAGCATCTCGTTACAAAAGATGTGTAGGACCGAAGACTTGATTTTGTTTATGCGCGTGGCGCGCGGAGAGCAGCGGTGGTGTGCAGCGGGCCTGTGAGCCGGATCAGCGAGGATGTGCGAAGATGAAGATCGCCTGGCGCCCGAACGCGGACGCAGAGGTGGACGCTGCTGCGGCAGTGCTGCCCGCTGCCGGTCTACTCCTCGCCGCGGCTGTGCAAGTACGGGTTCAGCGCGAGATATTACCATTCAGAAAGGACGCTGCGCGCCGCTACTCAAGTCCAACTCTGCGTGCAACACGCTCCGAGTCGCACGCCGGTGGCGTCACAGGGGCGCAGATCTGGAGACGGGGCAGAGATGAGAGCGGGCGTCGAGGGCGGCGTCGAAGGCGAAGTCGTCACTGCCACCGCTTACCTCATCCCTATCATCGCCACGACCACCATCTCGTTGGTCCGCGTCAAGGGGGTGCCGATCCGTGAATGGCGGACCAGGTGTCGGTCGGTTGGTTCGGCCGTCAGGCTGGAATTTTTTTTCTGGGAACCACAGTTTTGGGGGCTGGAAAGTGGTCTATCCGACTTCTGTGAGCCTCCAGATATTCATAAAAGGCTCTCTGAGCTTCATGGAAGGCTATCTTGCCTCCTGAAGACCAAATTGCCCGATTCGGACATGGGTTTGGTTGGTTGATGTGTGAAATCATGAAAAACTGCATGTCAAAAATCAAATGAATGTCACAGCCGGCAATAATCATACCAAAAATGAGAAGCAGGCATCAGACGACACTCTCTTGACACTCAGTGAAAGCTTGAGACTGGACAAAAAAAATATGCAGTAACTCCAGAGTTAGTATGGAAGGACATCTTGAAGGCATAAAACTGTACTTATTATGGCTGGATTTCGTGGCAGGAGCGCTGTTGGGCGCGAGCTGGCAAGATTTGGACGCGACACACGTGATAAATTCCCTTATGGGGATATTACGTGGTTGGTTGGTCCCCCGAGCCGGACAAATTTTCAAAAACCGACACCGGTTCCGTTATTCACAGATCGGCACCCCCTTGGTCCGCGTCTCAAAGTATCGGTGGATACGAACGTCGTTGCGCGTCAGGCGGATTTCAGACTGCGAGATCGCCCGCCGATCCCAAGGAAGATGTGTGCGCCGAGCGGAGTGCCGCCGCGGCGGACGATGATAAGCAGCGTATAGCGCTGACCGCGTAATCTGACTAATTCGGATTGATCCGATATTGGCTTGGCTCGTGCCCCTGGAGACAAACAAGCACCCGTTTCTGTTCCTGACCACCGTCGCGTCATGGGTATCCAAGCAGCCGACAGCGCGATTGCCCTGGTCCCTTGCCCCTCAATCTGAACCTGTACGGGGCATTTACCCTTTATTGTCTTACTTACAGTATATATATTCCACCTGTATCACATTTTAAGAGGAGAACGAATCGTACCGCTTTCGCCCCACTTCCGTATGTCGCCGCCTTGAGCCCTCGTCGTTGCTCATGATCGCTTTCGCCTTCGTCTGGTCCCTCGTCGTCCATGCTGCCTTCGCCTTACTTTATTTCCTCGTCGTCCCCGCTACCGCTCGCCACCTTGCGAATACCTCGCACTCCCCCTTTCCCTTCCATTCCCTTGCTCCCAGCCAGTCGAGCACTGGACATGGATTGACCCACTCGCACACACATAGTTATACGGTCCTCGGAGTGTTCAGCTTGGTATTTTATATATCAGCTCGCGCTCTCAGACGCGCCGTTAGCGTATCAACGAGAAGGATGAGTGTACGCGCGAGATGCGGGGATACGCCGCATGCAAGGTCCGTCGTCCGCGCCTGCGTTCTGTTTCTTTGCTGACGTCCTTTGTGCACGCCGCGGCTTGCTTCCCTTCCGTGTATTTTTCCGCGTGCGCACCACGAGCTACGCACCGACTCTCAGCGCCGAGCCGCGCGCGCACCAAGAGCTCCGTGCCGAGTGCGCGCACCGACTCCAAGCCAGAGCCCCGCGTGAGCTCGCTCCCGCAGGGACGTGGAGCAGCCGCGCGGCTCGCAGTGCGGGCGTAGAGCCAGGCACCCGTACCCACGCGAGGTGCACGCGCTCCCAAAGACGAAGAGCGCGCGCCGCACGCGATTCAGCCCGAGGCACGCGGGCCCGCGCCCCAATCGCCACCGCCTCGGCGATGTACGCGGAACGCGGCTCGGGCAGTGCGCCTGACGCCGCTGCGACTCGGCCGCGCGGGGAGCGCATGCGGCGTCGTGCTCGTGAGCCGGCCGTGCGCTACCGAAGCCCGCGTCTCGGGCACACGCAGCCGCGTTGACTGCCGAGTCGGCGGGGACGGTGGGCGCGTCGCCGGCGCCTTCTGCGCGCTCACGCAGCGAGCGGAGGTAAAGTCGCTCGCGCGCGTCTTTACCGCCTCACCTCCGTACTCAGATTACTTACTTAGTACCAATTGTCCTACACGCACCTATCTAATCCAACGCACGCAGAGCGATATTTGAGTCAGTAAGGATAAGGATCAGAGCAAGTAAATGGCAGCGCTCTGACTTGAAGGTTAGTAAATCGTGCACGGGCGAGAAAAAGTGAAGGCCTTGCGTTGGGTGCGTGCGCGCAGTGGTGGTCAAGTCCACAAGAGGTCAATTTACTGAAGCGCTACAAACAACCGTGTCAAAACCGTCAGTTGGCGGGGTGCCCGCCACGTGCGCGAGCCAGAATCGTGCCAAGTCGAGCTGCGTTGAAACAATATACACTAGCGGGGGCTCCTGAAATGCAACGGAAGGAAAGGCCGCGGGATGACAAGGACGCATGTTTGATTGAAAGCTTGGGGCCAGCGGTTCTGAATCAACCTTGAGCTGCGCCAAAATGCGGGATGTTGCTCTATCAACTGATCAACAAAATTCCGTTCAACTGCAAGGGCGCAAGACTCATTGACACCTGTCGGAATAACACGCGTTCAAAGATGAACTCTGTTGAAGCTGGAAGAACCTCGCGGAAAGGTCGGTAATGCTAATACTAATCTAATGCGGTCGGTGGGACGCGGGGCGGCATATCTGGAATTGGACGGAGCTCGAGATCGGCCAATTGACGCCGGTGAAGGGGGCTTGCGAGGCTTGATTTTGAGCCAGTGAAGAGGGCTTGCGAGGCTTGGATTTCAACTTCAACTGGGATTTTGAATTTGAACTTGAACTCAAACTGGAGCTGGCGCGCGAGCGGGAAATTCGCAAGTCGGTGCTGGGACGCCGAGATGAGTAGTTTGAACTGAAGCCCGCATGGAAGACCTTACCTCGGGTCGGATTTTCCGTGCGCGGGGTTTGAATGTAGCCCTCAGCGGAGTCGAATGTATAGGCCAGTGCTGTACTTGACTCGAGAATGTGCCGGACTCGCAAGGCTCGAGCTGGACTCGACGAGTTGAAGTTAAAGTTAAAGCTGGGCATGAACCAATTGGGTAAGTATTACATCGAACTGAATCTCGAGCCGAACGCTTACCTCGAGTCGAATTCGCGGCCACGGGAGCATTCGTTCACGCTCAGATCTAGATCGTTGCAGCTACAACCCGAGGTAAGTATTAAAACTGAACTGACACCCGAGACGACGTCTTACCAGGGACTGAAACGGCTGCTTTTGCAGTGCAGGTGGTAAATGTAAAGTCGAATACAGATCGGTAATCGAACCGATTGTGTATTCGGCGGACTTACAAGACTATTGAACTTGAATTTACTAAGTTCGCACCGATTCAGCTAGAACCAGGAAGTAAGTCACTTGAACTGAAGCCCAAGGCAAAATCTCACCACGATAGCCGAATCGCTGCTCGTGCAGTCTGCGCGAGTTGCGAGTGCTACTTTGAACAGAATCTAATCGGTCGGTACGTACTTCCGTTGTCATGCGAAAGCGGCGCACTTACCAAGCTTGAATTGAACTTGAACTTGAACTGGAAGTTCAAGTTCAAAGGATCGTTGTTTCGATGCACCTAGAGCCGTAAGTATCTTCAAGGTAGAAATCTTACCTTGAACCAGACTACCTCGCGAGTCAGACTTATCGGTAAGCACTTCAGTTGACTTGCGAATGTCGCGTACTTACCAAGCTTGAATTGAGTTTGAACTGGAAGATCGTGGTTTTGATACACCTAGAGCTGTAAGTAACTTCAACAGAACACAATCACGCCTGCCTTCAAATTCATATATCCCCCGGCGGGCCGGTGCGACCCTCCGCGCTCGAGGGGCTTGTTGATAAAACCAACGTTGTCAAAACGTTGTCCAATAGTTGGCTGCACAAACCGCGGTAATACATCCTCCTCCTCCCTGGACGGTGCGGCGCTACAACGAAGGAAATGGAATGCACTCAAGCCGGTCATCTTATCTTATCGCTCACGTGATGAAAGTTGAATAAGTTGAAAGTTGAAATTTTCGCTGTAATGCCGTTGGTGGAGCTCAAAGTTTACTTGTCCATCTTTTTATCTGCATACAGTATATATTTCCCGGAAGGCATGATGAAATTGAACTTGAACTGATCTGGCAAGTTGTACGGCAAAGGGAAGAATTTTCCAAGGCCGGAGCGAAAGATTGCTGGCACACAATGCGCTGGGAAATATATTATCATATCATACCTCCATCGTCAATACTACACAAAGAGCATTCCATTCCGAACGCCGCTGCAACATCTCGTGATTCCCCAAAAGTCGGGCAGTCCCTTCAAACCTAGGATCGAAAGGCGGTATACTTTGTTCAATCCACCCAAGGTCAAGGTACTCCGTGGACACGAACATCTTGATGAATCCCGCGATCGAGCGCTGCCCCGGGGAGAGCCAAAACTCGAACGCCGGCTCTCCGCCCATGCCGACGGTGACCTGCCCGGAATTTCGATGCAGAGGCGGGCGGCCGTGAGATGTCTCGGGGATGTACCAAGGCTGGATGTTATATGTGTCGGAGTACTCGATATATCAGCATTTACGACTCACCTGGATCGTGCAGTTCAGCGGCTCGAAATAGAAGAGGTACGGAAACAGGTCCTCCTGCGAGGTATTGCGCATCGTGAATCCGTACTTGGCATACTTGTCCGGCTTTAGTGCTATCTTGCCTGCTGCGATCAAGTTATCCCCCACACTGAGATCAGGCTTGCGGTTCGGATACTGCCCTTTCAAGCGGTGCATCTGGAGGGCAAAGTCGGAGAGGAGGAAGCTCCCGTTCTGGCGCTCGAGGAAATAACGAAAGTGGGCGACGCCGCCGAGGACCGACGGGAGGTGGAGGGGCTTGGCTATGTCCGAGTTCATCGAAAAGCGGACCTCTCTAGCGGACGGCAGCTGAGCGAGGGGACCCGTCAGCCATTCAACCACTACCTCGAGTCCGTCGCTTTTTAGGGAGATATGCGCCGCCTCGAATGAATCTACGCGCACATAGTTGTGGGGGCTCGCAGGGCTCGCCTCGAATAAGCTGGACGTGAATTGAAATTCGGGGCAAGTGTGCACACGCAGGATCTTTTCGGTGTTCTTCCAGTTCTTCATGAGCGCGCGCGACCCCTCAGGTATCTTGACAGGCCCCCCGTCTTCGGAAGCAAGGATAGTCTGGTGGATCTTCACACTTTGGCCAACGAGTGTGCACAGAACCGCAGTGTTATTCTCCGCGCCATACACGGAGAACTCCGTCCCCGGACGGATGCCCTCGACACTTCCCATCGAAATCAGGAACACCCGCAATTTTTCATTCCCGCCGTTTGGGTCGGGCAATAACTGCTGGGTGATGGGCAGTGCGCGCCGTCCGATCCCTGGGTAGGCCGTCGTGAAAATCAGTCGATCTTTGTTGGCCCCCCCGCATTGGGGTCTCTGCATCATGGGCAGGGATGGCAGACGGTTTATCAGCTCTGCATACGTGATATCATCGAGCCTCGCGCGGCGGAGTTCGGTTATGAGGCATCTCGTGAAGTGTCCGTTGAACGGTGCAGACCAGGATTCGTATGCCTTCCCGTTCTGGCGACACGCCGCCAGAAGGACATGAGAAGCCGCAGAGGGATTCCACAACTTGTAGGGCCGCGCTGTGATGCCATTATTTTCAAAAAGATGTTCGTCGAGGCCTGGAGGGACCGGACGGGACCCGGCTCTCGCATTGCGGGCCTTTGCATCATTCCTCCCCATACCCCCTGAATGGCACGAATCCAGGATAACAGTCTGTAGGGTGCATTAATTTAGCGCAGCCCTAGGTGAACAGTATGAAAAACACAACTATATTATTGCCTTTCTTCTCAGCCAACTCATGTGAGAGCTGCCCAAGCACGAAATCAGGGATCGCGTGCACGTATTTTTTGTCGGGGCCCCGTGTTCTTTCATCGAACGGACAGATGACCTCGACCTTGGAATCATAAGGCAGAAGATTATTCGGCGAGTCAACGCGGCTTCCGTGGCCGGCAAAGAAAAAAATCATCGCAGCATTCCCATGGTCGGGAATGTCTTGATTGTCTAGGAAATGGGATTTAAAAGTCGAGAGGATGGCACTCCGCGTAGCCTTCTCGTTAGTGAGAGACTTGATGTGCGAAGACGGTACCTGAAGCCCCTTCAATCGACGAGAGTCCGTCAGAAATGTTTTGAATGATTCTGCGTCGTTCACAGCGCCATTGAGAGCACCAAAGACATCTTTTGCCTTGTACTAAGTAGCGGTGGTCAAGACCATTGGATTGCATCAACCAGAATCACCTACTTGATTAATCCCGACGATAATCGAGAATACGGCTTCGGCGCCTGGCGAGAAGCCTGAGTCTGAGAGATGGGCCATGGGAGGGCCGGAAGCCAAGTTAATCTGCTATAAGTAGCTTCAACCACGAGGCCCTTCTTCGGATGAGCCACGATACGTCAAGCTCCATTGGGTGGAACTTCGATGCCATCGTGGTTACAGTCCAAGAATGGACTTCGAGCGGCGCGTGTGCCGGGATGCCGAAAGCTCCCGCGAAATATTATAATACCGGCACACTAACTTTGGTGAATCTCTCCACCTCGGCTTTTTTATTCGACACCCCCGTTCTCTCTGAGGTAATTTTGGATGTCACTCCTTCCAAACCAAGGTGTGAAAATCTAGCGATATTTACTTACTAATACCCAAGCTAACGATACCGAGTCGACTCACAGTTGACTCCGACTCATTTACTCGTCATTCATGGTCACAACCACCGTGAGTTCAGCCCAATCCGGGTTTCGAATGGTCTCCCGGCCGGCTGGCCGACCTATCGCTTCGAAGCTCGCTTTGAATGGAGATTTCTGTTTGATCCAAGCAATGTCGAGGTATTCTGTCGACACAAAAAGCTTGATGAACCCAGTGCTCGAACGCTGCCCTTTGCGGAGCCAAAATTGGAAAGCTGTCTCGCCGCCCATGCCGACGGTAACCTGGCCAGAACTCTGACGTAAAGGCGGGGGGCAATATGCAACTTCAGGAGTGTACCAAGGCTTAGCGAACAGCTCAGTCGATATGGTACCTCGAATAACGTAGTACGCACCTCAATGGTATAATCGTCACAATCGAAATAAAAGATATACGGGAACAAATCTTGGTTCGTAGTGTTACGAATCGTAAACCCATACTTGGCGTGCCTGTGGGGTGTTATGTTGGCCCTGGGGACATTCATTCCGTCGTACTTGATGATATTTTCGCCGATGGGTTTGCTAATCAGGGATTCGCCTTCCAACCGGTGCATCTCCAGCCAAAATGCCGAGAGCTGGGTTGAATAAGGCCGGTGTTCGAGAAAGTAGTGGAAGTGTGCAATACCGTCAATGACGGACGGCAGGTGCATGCCCTTCTTCACCTCGAAGCGACTTCCTCTGAAGTAACCGATGCTTGGCCCTTGCGTCCGCCGCTTGATTACAATGTCGTTGTGCACTCTTTTCAGGGTGATCTCCGCCGCCGCGTAGGATTCTGCTTCACCATATCTCCGCACATTCCCAGAAGCCAGAGGGAACAGCCTGGGCGTGAAATTAGACGGCACATGTATTCGGACTTTGTCCTTCCATTCAATCACGATCGCGCGGGAGCCCATGGGTATATCCATAGGCCGACCGCCTCGTGAGACAAGTACGCTCTGACCGATGCCCACAATTGCTGCAGTGAGATTGCCATTCATCGTGCCGTTGGGGGCGCGGATAGGAAAGTCCATCCCCTTGCGAATACCCTCGAAGCTCCCGGCTTGAATGAGGAATGCACGATAGGACGATTCCGCTGCGAGAGGAGTGATACCCCCTTTTGTGTCAAATACGACGTAGGAACCTGCGGGAATATGGATGGGATTACCATCCTGCGAGGCAAGAACTGCGTGGTCCCCGATCACCATTCTCGCAACAAGGATGCAAGTCGGCCTGTGATCAGCAAGACGGACTTTGTATTCCTGCCCAGCTCGGACATCGACGTTCCGTTCGATTGCGACCACAAAGATGTGCATCTCCCTGAGAAGGAAAGTTCGCTGTCCCGGAAGTGGGTGATTCAACGTGAACACTAGTCTGGTTTGATGTATCCCTCCGCACTGGGGGATCTGCGACGCTACGGGGAATGGAGTCAGGTTTCCTATCAGTTCATTATATGTAGTTTCCTGAAGCAGAGCGCCGCGGAGTGCAGGGATGAGTTTATTGGTGAAATAACCGTGGAATGGGGGAGAAGACGACTCGTAAGCGCTCCCGCCTTGAGCACACGCTGCAAGGAGGACGTGAGAGGCCGCAGAGGGACTCCACAAGTTGTAATTTTGGGCATCGATTTGACCGTTCTGACTCAAAGGAAATGCGGAAGCTTTGGCGGGACTGCGAACTGTGGCGTTCACGGCATCCCTTGCCATTCCACCTGAATGACATGAGTCTAGGATGACCGTCTGTAATTAAAAGAAGTCATGACCGGCCCAAAAAGAAGCGACGAAGACCCACAATATTATTGCCTTTTCTCTGAGAAAGCTGGTGCACTAGCTGCGCTAGAACGTAGTCGGGGATCGTTTGCACGTAATTCCCTCCGATCCACGTTCTCTCGTCGAAGGGGCAAATCGCCTCAACATGAGAATCAGAGGTGAGGCGGTATCCTGGGAGCTCAACGCGACTTCCGTGCCCCGCGAAGAAGAATATCATGGCAGACTTGCCGTTTGCGGGAATGTCTGGGTTGTATAGAAAGTGGGAGGCAAATTTCGAAAGGATGGTATGCCGCGTTGCGTCCCGATTCTGGAGGAATTTGATGTGAGACCGTGGAACGTGAAGGTCGTCTAAGAGGAATCTTCTGAATAATGTCGCATCGTTTACTGCCCCCTTGAGTGGGACGAATTGATCTTGCGCTTTGTACTAGGACGAATTCAGTAAGCAGCACGGTCAGTACCAAGGAGGCCACCTTGTCGATGCCAATGATGAGCGCAAAGATTTCGGGGTAGCTCCCGTAACTGGTGCCATCCATGGTTTTTGTAGACAAGCAAAATCACCCCAACTTCTGTATTTAAAAAGATGAAAACGATGAGACCCCGAAAACAGTGATGTCGAAGGCACACACACCTGAGGCGGGCACCAATCCTGATTTGAATTTGAGCGTCAATTGCCTTGACACTGGGAAATGACAGGCATGCAGACATAGTTTGTGGCGCAGACTTCTCCGCCGGAAAACATGACACAGCACTTGCCCAGCTCCAAGTATCCACGTGCCGCGAGACTAGATGACCATGGTGGGGCGAAACATCCCGGAAAGTAAGACACCCAATTTTAGCTGCGACATGACGCCTAAGAAGGTGAGGATCAAGCGCTTCCGTTGAGAATCTGGAAGGCCGCTCATTACCTTGGGCGAGTCCAAGCCAAAGGCATCGAGCTCGAGCGCTTGAAGCTCCTCATGAGTTGTGCTCGTAGACCTGGTGGGCAATTTAACTATTTGCACCGAAAAGGCAGCATGGCTCAGGCCTCATTCGACAGAAGTTGCCGCAGGGAACCGCTGTATCCCCCACGGTCCCCAGAGACTCTCGGACCTTTTAACTGAAACATGATGAATCAGAATAGCTCGGCCTCAATACAGGAACGAACCGAAAGTGAGGCCGTAAAGCCCAGGCTCCAGGTATCGTCATTTGCTATTTTTTCCTTGATTGCACTGTGACTGAGGTCCGAAATGTTCACGGACGTGGAGCCTATCCGCATATATAGTACGGCGAATAGGGTGTTCAGAAGTGCGCATGCTCGGAAGTTGACGAAATCGCAGCACATCTTTGACAGACTCGCTCGTTGCTCGTTCGCTTGTCGTTCGCACAGCTGCCTGGTAGGGCCTCGCCTTGTATCGACTGACGCCGTCACGCAAACTTGAATGGTCTACTAGCAACTTGATTGATTTAAATCCGAGTTGCTGGTGCGTGGGCGGGCCACACCGAGGCAAGTGAGAGCGAAGAGTATCGAGATGGAGATGGCAGATCATTAGATATGCACGTGGTACTAAACACGATCACGTTGGGATCGGACTACACTGGCACGACTTTTTGATTTGGCGGTATCTTTTCAGGAACATAAATAAATCCCTCAATGTACCTCTTTGCGACAAATGCAAATTAGCATCGCGCAGGCTCGGAACAGTTCATTAATTAACACGCGCCAGAACACACACATTCCAAGTGATTTCTTCAAGTGTCTTTGCAAGAACAATCCGTTGAACAATGACTTAGTCAAGAGTGCCATACTACGAGCTCAAGAGATATAGCCTTCCGTGGATCCATGCGTGCGTCCATTGATATTCCGATGTACCTATATTTGACACAAAGACTGAGTACTACTTGGCTTCAGTCATGGTCAAGACGACCTGAAGTGCATCCCAATCAGGGCTTCGAAAGGTGTCCCGAATGGCTCTGGGCCGACCCATCCCTGCGAACATTTCGCTGAAGGGGGATATCTGTTGTTCAATCCAGCCAAGGTCAAGGCATTCTGTTGAGACAAAGAGCTTGATGAAAGCGGAGCTCGACGACTCTCCGGGAGGCAAGATAAAAGTGAGCGCTCTTTCTCCGCCCATGCCAAGGGTCAGCTTCCCAGGGTTCCCAGATGATATTTTGTGTAAGGGAGGCCCTTCAGATGCTCTCTCGGGAGCATACCAGGGCTAGCGAACAGCAGTCATCATTCTCTGAAACGGCGGACGAAATGATACTCACTTTAATGAAGTAGTTGAGCGGATTGAAATAAAAGAGATACGGGAACAAGTCTTGGTTCGTCGCATTGCATATTGTGAAGCCGTACTTTGCGCGTGTATCGGACAGGATTTCGGCCGTGTACACGCTCTGGCTGTAGGGTTTGATGATATTAGCCCCGACAGGCCGACGAGTTGGGTGCTCCCCCTGCAATCGGTGCATCTCAAGCGAAAAGCCCGAGAGTAACGTGCGCTTATTGCGGCGTTCGAGAAAGTGGTGGAAGTGGGCAATGCCGCTGATAGCCGAGGGGAGCTGCAGCGGGTCCTTGAGGGTGAAGCGCGTTTCGCTAGGGTACCCAATTTTCGTGCCAGTAATCCTCTCCACGAGAATATCGTCCCTCTCCATTGTGAGGGCGATATCAGCCGCTTCGTACGATGTCACTTGCTCGTGCCTCAATGCTTGTTTGGGTCCCTCCGGGAACAGGTCGACTGTGAAATACGCCGGTACATATACACCGACTTTTTCCTCCCAATTCTCCACCACCGCGCGGGAGCCCCTGGGGATATCGACAGAATGACCATCCGGCGAAACAAGGACAGTCTGGCCGATGCCTATGATTTTTGCCTCGAGGCTGTCGAGTGTTTCGCCTTGGGGTGTGCGGATGGAGAAAAGCATGCCCGAGCGAACGCCCTCGAAGCTCCCTGCTTGAATGAGGAATGCTTGCGTGGAAGACTGCTCTGTGAGAGGCACAATCATGTCACGATCCTCGTCAAACACGACGTGTGACCCTTCGGGAATGTCGATGGGAATACCGTCCAGTGAGCTGAGGACAACCTGGTCCCCAGTCACCATTCGCGCAACCAGGGTGCAGACCATCGTATCGTCGTCATAAACGTCGAATTCCATGCCTTCACGAACCAGGACGTCTCTCTCGATATCGACCGTAAACGTGTGCACCTCCTTGAGGAGCAACGTTCGCATTCCAGGGACTGGGCGGTTCTTTGTGAATAGCAAGCGATCGGTGTAGGCTCCGCCCCGATGGGGGATCTGCGACTTCACAGGAAATTTTGGAAGGTCGTCGATCAGCTCGGCGTAGGTGGTTTCTTTGAGCACAGCGCGGTGTAGCGCGCTGATGAGGCTCTCGGTGAAGTGGCCGTGGAAAGGATAAGACGAAGATTCGTAAGCGTTCCCGCCCTGACTGCACGCTGCTAGAAGGATGTGGGAAACCGCGGAGGGGGACCACATGCTGTAGCATTGACTGGGGTCGATGAGATCACGCACATTGGGTGGGGAGAGGTATGAGGACTGCTTGGGACTTCGCGCCCTCGCATCGCCAGCATCCCGCGCCATTCCACCTGAATGGCACGAGTCCAGAATCACTGTCTGTGATTGCGGCAGTTCAGAAAGAACTCCAACTCCGAAAAGAAGGACAGAAGACGCACAATGTTATTTCCTTTCGCGATAGCGAGCTGTCGCAACTGCTGTGCCAGTACGTAGTCGGGAATCGCGGCCACCTGTTTCCCATCGATTCCTCGCGTCCTTTCATCGACGGGGCAGATAACCTCGACTCTCCCATCGACTGGGAGGAAGTTCTTTGGAGATTCGACGCGGCTCCCATGCCCCGCAAAAAAGAATATCATCGCAGCTGTTCCATCATCGGGAATGTTTGGGTTACTGAGGAAATGGGAATCAAATGCCGAGAGGATAGCGCTACGTGTGGCCCTCTCATTGTCAAGAAATTTAATGCACGAGGGGTGAACTTGAAGGCCACCCAATTCGCGAGAATCTGTGAGAAATTTTTCGAATGATCTCGCGTCATTGACGGCGCCTCTGAGCGTGCCAAATTCTTGGGCTGCCTCGTACTAAAGCGCACTGAGCTAGACAGCGGTATGAGAGCTGGAATGAGACGTACTTTGTCGATGCCAACGATGAGGGCAAAGATGGCTCGGTAACCTTCAGAGGAGTTGGCGGAATTCATGGGGTCCTGTCACAAGGAAATCCGAGCCCGGAAGCTAAATACTTCCAACGACATCATTATACTACGATGCTGTGAGGATGTGTGGCGTTGCAGCGTCGGCCAGTTGGCGCCTAACTTGGTGCTCAGAAGCGTAGACCGCTGCTGAGACAGGTGGAGTGAACGAAGTCCGCGGAGCAGATTGATTGGAACACTGGCAAGATAAAAAAAGGTCTGATGAGGTACCTCCCTCATTGGTTTTGGAAGATCAATGCTATTAAGCAAGGGGGCGGATAATGTCCACTCTGGGGTGCAGCTCGGAGAACTTTGAACTTCGTTGGTGGTAAATATAAGGTTCTCGGTTCATCATCCATAAACCCGCCAAGGACGGTTCGAAGTATTGGTGGGGCCAATTGTTCGCACAGCATCTGCGTCGGCATCAGTAACATAGAAGGAGACACATTCTGGAATTTGGGCGATGCTCAAATCATGACATACATCCTTGGTTCCGAATGTTTATTTCTGGCCGACAAGATGTCCTTCGCCAGCGCTACGCCACTGGCGACCCTTCGCCCAATGGGATGAAATTCGCCGCGCCTGTGGGGCCGATACTTCGTAATTTTCCGAACGGCGGAGCTTGAGTATTGTTGTAATGCTGAATGATTTGCCACGGTCGATACTTAAAGCTGGGAGATAAAATTGGATGCGTACTGATTATTCAAACGATCGAGACTGTCCACTGCGCGAAGCCTTATCAAGAAGTGCAGTTGAGAGTCGGACAGACGGTCCCATGTACGGCGGTAGCATTAATGGTGCTTCTGGACTCCATTTCTCCCGTGCTATAGCTTGAAAAAAAAGTGTCTGTAGATAGCAATGTCTTGAGGTTAGAAAAACCAATCAAGCTTAGACTTATCTCGGAGCATTTTGTCTGACCTGTTCCTCGGCGTAAAAAAATTCTGAAAAAAAACATCAAGGTCAACCAAACGCGTACTTTGTCAAGCAATTTCAAGCCTCGGACAATTGGTTGAGCCCTCATTAAGGAATCTGGGGAACAGAACAAAAGAGAAACTGTCCTCTGCCGTAATTTCGGCTTACGGCCGTGAATCGAGCTGTGCTTGCTTGGCTGAAATTTGGGTGACTAAACGGCATGGTACGGAGCAAATAAGCCGATTGTACGGCCGTATGTACGTGGCCTCGGTTGGGCATCCGACGATATTACGGTAATGGGATGAAGGAAGTGTTAGAAAACAAGACCAAACGCTGATTGGCAGCGCTTGACCTCTATCTTCGACTTCCTCTGAGGATCGCCATTTCTTTCCTTTCCTTTCCCGCTCATTCTTCATGAGTCCACCCGTTCCGCAGGAAGGTATGGTTTCTCACCGTAATCTGACGTGTGCGCGCTCATTTTCTGCCCAGAACTCCCTATCTTGGAGGCTGTGATAAAGTTGGTATTCTCGCTTTCGTACAGGACGCACACCGTATCATGAGCCGTCAAAGAGATGGCTCGGCGATGCAGGTGAATCGAGCACTGTTCGTGCCGAGAGCATTGGAATATTCATTCACGAAATCCTCGATTGTTCAGCATACAGTCGTTATCCCGCTTCACTCCATTTCGACCGGGATCAGTGCGTCCTGTGGCTTATCAAGATCGCTGCTGACGCCTTTCGCAGCATCCGTAACAGGCTCACCGTCCTCAAGAAGGACCGCGGCGAGTACATCAAGGCCTCCGACGTCAATTCCCTGTATCAGGCCGTTGTAAAGCAAGGTGAGCCACTGTGCTGGTGATGTTCTGGCCTTGGCTTTGGCCTGGAAGCCGTGGCATTGGCCCGGCTTCGTCTGGCTTTAGCCAGAAAGCCAGAAAGCCAGAACATCACTAGATACTGGTCTCACTCTACTTTGCTCATCGCTCTACACGCAGTCACGAAGCTGAATGATGTCCGCGATGACAACGCGACGTACAACAATAGGCTCGACACGACGCTCGCCGATGTCTTCAGCCTGCTCTCCCTGTTTTACCTCACCATCGGCAAGACGCGGGACACCCCTGCGACGTACTCGCAGATAGCGTCCATGCGGGTGCGTGTCCCCGCACCCTTTACGTTTGCGTGCCCTGCTGACGCCTGCCGCAGCAAATACTCCGGCACATGGACGAATCGGCCGTGTACAACGAGTCGGATCTTGCGCCATTCCGGCGGCGGCTGAGCGAGCTACGGCAGATCGTGCAGCACGAGGGCAAGCACGCGAACGCGCTCACGAAGCTCCTCGAGCGCCAGCTAAACGAGTGCGGTGCGTGTGCGCTTTGCTCGGTCTATGCCGCCTGCTAACACACCCGAAGACGCCATCGTGCGCTCGCTGGAAGAGTCGCTGTCCGTGCTCTCGGTGGAGCTCATCCCGATCCACGAGCGCCTCGTCACCATCCGACGGCAGCTCGTCGCGCTCGCCGCCAAGGAGGGCACGCACAAAGCGGAGCTCAAGCCCCTGCAGGAGGAGTTGCGCAAGATCGACTCGAAGCGCGTCGACGGTAAGTTCCTCGGCCCGGGCGGGATCGTCCCCGCGTCGCAAGCCATCTGCTCGTCGCTGCTCGAGGAGTGCTTCGAGATCGCGCAGGAGATCAAGGCGCACGAGGACGAGAAGAACGTCGCGGGCGCGCTCAAGCCGATCCACGAGCGCCTCTTGGGCATCCGCGCGGAGCTCGAGAGCCTCGTCCTCACGCACCGCTGGACCCTGCGCGAGACGGACCTGTGGAACTACTCGTCCGCGCTGCAGGAGATCGACAAGATGCGCGTCGATGGAAAGTTCCTCGACGCGGAGGGGGGGCGGCCGCCCGGGCAGTATGTGCGTCACCGATTTCTTGCAGGACAGATGGATGTACTCACCCCGTCGGGCTAGATCCTGCTGTACCTTCTACGGCGGTGCTATGGACTCATCTATCGCCTGCTGTCCTCGAGCGAGCCGGTGTCCGAGGAGCTCATGCCCATCGTGCGTCCGCTACTCCTGCTCTATATACTAGGTGCTCACGACTTCCAGGCGAACAAACTGTCGACGGTGAAGAAGTGCCTTAACGAGGTGCTCAAGTACGGAGGGACATTTAGCGCCCGCGACCTCTACCCTGTGCGTTATCCTCCTACCCTCGTTTCCGCTCTTCCGTCCTTTGTTTTCCATACCGTTACCCCCACAATGCTTCCCCTTATCTGCCTTCGTCCCACCTCCCCCCTCTTCGCACCCTTCCATCCCTCCTTCCCTTCCCGGCTCCCGTCGAAGACCCCGCAAACCCCCTCCTGACGCAATACTAACGACCCCCTCCCCCGCGCGCCACCAGTACCAGCTCGCGCTCTTCCAGATCGACTCGATGCGCAAGGACGGCAAATTCATCGGCTCGGACGGGTCCATCCCCGAGGGCCAGGGCATCGTCATGGCGCATCTCAACGAGTGCCACGAGCTGCTCGAGATGGTGCGTACCTCCTCTTTCTCACTCCACTCTCTCTCCACCAAACTGATTTGGGCTGCAGCTGAAAGAATCGATGGACGAGGGGGACGACGAAGACGAGGACGAAGATGAGGAGGAGGAAGAGTACGACGAGGACGGGGGGAGTGCGTCGCCTGTCCCGGATAGCGAGGACGACGACGAAGAGGACGCGCCATAGCTTGAGCAGAAACAAGGCTCGTGTCGTTGCTTCTCTTTGCTTGGGGGCGATGTTTAAAATGTAATGTGTAAAATTTTGTATGGAGTACCGTCAAGAATCTACAAGTCGCATTTCTCTTCCTGTCGAGTCGTTTGAGGGCGATGTGACCATGTGACGATTGTGACTGCACCGGCTGCTTCCGGCCAACGACTCGGATATGATGGCGAACGGATCTGCGTCTGCCCTGCTTCCCCGCGGGACTGACCAATCTGAAAATGGGGCCAGCGAATCCGAGGCTCGGTGAGATGCCTGGTAATATCCAGCCACTATCCCAGAGGTTCTAATTGTCTCCAGCGACCGTTCAGACCTCCTCAGACTGATTTCGGTCATGGAGGAGCAGACCTCCGTGCTCCGCAGGATGGACCAGAGACAGGCTGCCGCCGGTACGTGCCGGAACCTCAAACAGACTTTTTTTGCAGTTTTCTCATCTGGATCAAGCCAGACATCTCACAGCAACCCATGCCAGAGGTTCCGGCCACCAGCAGCAGCGCCTGGAACGCGCTGCTGCGCTCCGCGCTGGCGGACACTATCCAGCCTAAAATCGACCGATGGCGGAGCGGATTGGACGCCCTGCTCGTTTTCGTATGTCCCTCATCATAACTCTGTCAACTTACACCGACGGACATTTGCCCGAAGCTGGGATTGTTCTCAGGGATCGTGACGGCGTTTTTCGTCGGGTCTCTCAGCGCTTTGAAACCAGACGAAACGGCGCGGACCAATGAACTGCTCGCGAATTTGACAAATATTGTTGTGGCACTTAGCGGGAGCGTCAATCTGAGCGTAGCACAACCGGTGATCTTCCAGCCTGATCCAACTGATGTGCGCCTCAATGCGTTTTGGTCGCTGTCTCTGGTGCTCAGCGTAAGTATGGCCGAAATCCGTGATGCAGCGTCCCTAACCTCTTTTCTTTTCTACTAGCTTTCGCTCGCGGCGCTGGCTGTCGTCTGTCGGGGTTTCCTGAATATGGCGGCATTCTCGCGAGACGCCAAGGCTTCGAACAAGCTTGTGGATATCAAGACTCGCTGGAGTGCTACGGAAAAAATCCTGGGGACTACGGTCGAGGCCTTGCCGCCGCTTCTCGTCATCCCAGTTCTTCTCTTCATCGCTGGATTGCTGGACACACTTCTGTCCAGTGTACTCAGGCTCTCTCCGCCACCTGCGCCTATCCTCGTCATTTCTGGGATCTCGCTGTTCTTCGTTTTTGCCTTGGTCACTTTCCTACTCTTCGCAATTGTGGATAGTAGCGTGAATCCTGCGATGTCTCCTTTCCAGACGACGCTATCCCACGTCCTCTACTCTCGTCTGCGTCCAGCATTGTTATCTCTCTTCCCGAGATGGTTTTCTCGCTTGTCATGCCCAGGGTCTCTCCCAGTTACAGCATCGAGGTCTAGTTCTCCAAGTGCCAAGCTGGATTCGGAGGTCTACGCGCTCTCCTTGGATGCGAAGATCTACCACGAGGTCATCCAGACAACCCACGACGATTATCTCCTCGACGAAGCCTCTGCCGCATTGTTTGAAATTATCAGACACTCGGTGCATCCTGCTGGTTATCCCCCTCGGATAGGGCCGCTGGCTGATGAAGAACATGCGACATTGTTGCATCTATTGTCCCCAGAGGCAACGATCAGGAGCAGCCGCACTGCTGCTCAAGTTATCATCCGTCTGCATGCCGCTTATTGTGAGTATCGGTGCCTTCGTTGATACTCGACGTCCTGATTTCCCCAGTCTTTGCCGTGACATATTCCGAAGCTCAAATCCGCGAACTAGTCCCTGTACTTGCAGAGGCTGCGAAACGGTCTTGCATTGGCACCTCCCTATCTTCCCTGTGGGAGTCTCCATTTCTTCGAGCGATGTCCATCGTCGTGGATCCGGACCTCGCTCTGAAAGACAATTCACCCGCAGTGTGGGTCCTGGCGTCGTCGTACTCGTCATGGGATCATCTAGCATCTAACATCGACGGGACGTCTCATGGCGCAGTAATATCCTTCATGCTGAAGGTTGTTATCGCGAAACTGGTCGAAGCGTTGAGGGATTCCACTCGAGCAACTGAGGCAGGGATCGTCGACTCGATTCTTTCTCCGCAGTTTGACCTGGGACAGCCGCTCAATCCGCGCCATCTGCTCGCCGCAATGCTCTACGTCGCCTCTCGAGACGATCTCACCCTTCTCATCATGTGGTTGTTCAGAACACACTCGCCGCTTAGCATCATTCGCGCGACACACGACAACGTCGAGAGCGTAACAACAGAACAAATGATGCAGCTAAACCAGTCCGAGACCGAGATGTTCCCAGCCATTGTGGCGACCGTCGGCCAAGTGTGCCTCGCGCAGGAAGATTTCGCCGACCGGGAACTCCTTCTTAAGCTATGCATATTTACGTTTTTCAAGGCTGTTCCCCCGCGGCATCAAGTCGCCAGTGTGCGGATGCATCCGGGGTTATTCGACCTCGTTGACACGATCCTTACCGTCGTCCACGCGGGGCCCCTCCCCGACCCAGACTCCCCACTGCTCAATGACTTAGTCCGTGTTCGGGAGGTTGTCGTGCGACTCTGGCTCGGAAGAGGCTCGACATTATCTCTGTCGCCGATCACCCCTTCCATATCATCTCTCAATAACAATGAGATGGAGACACTGCTAGCGCAATTCAAGTTTATTTACGACCATGGTACGCACTATTTAATGATCGCGCGCCTCTCGTTTTAAACCTTTGCATAGCGACAAAACCGCCATCCCTACATTTGCCTGACCGAGAGGACGCAGATCCGGGCGAGGATGGTTGAAGTTTGTATGTCACACGTCCAATAAATTTCGACGTAAGGCCGTTTCTCTAGTCAGCTGAGGAAACCCTGGTGGGACGCGACCGCGTGTCAATGGGAGATTTCCTTGAGTATTCCCGCGGGTTTTCGGTCAACCTACACTCCACAGCTCACGGTGAGTCGCCACAATTGCATCACGACTAAATTCCGAACAACTGTTCCTGAGTTTCGCCATTCTTACTTTCGGCGCTCCGTATCCATTTGCTCCCGCTCGGGACCGACAACGGTGATCTGTCTCGATCGCCGACATGATGTCATGTTGTATTCTTGTATTCTATTACTCCGCGAATCTCACGCCTTCCGTTTCTACTTTCAGTCATCAAATGCCTCAAGCTTAGCTGGCGGTCTGTTACAGGCACCCTGAACCTCAGATAATCTGGCTTGTGTGTATGACCGGTACATTGCACTTAGCAGACACGAAACTTATTTGCTGCTGGTCCAATCACCGCCTGTCCAGACCTCATAATTGACTCAGGTGCACATGGCGGGTGGGAGAATGTTGCTTCATTCACACCCCCGTCATTGGAAGGAGATTTTTACGCGGACGTTGGCCAACTCCCGAATCCATCGCCATTTGGTCCCGCCTCAAGCACTCCCCACACTTCCCGTAAGATGGCAACTTATATTTACAATTGGTGCTTGGCGTGGGATCCATCGTGAAATAAGCCTCGTCTTGCCCTGATCTCCGCCTTCCATTAACTTTCGAGGATTCCGCGTGCTACGTAAATTTTGAATTCTCGCCATACCATTGGGCTCCTGGCTGAAACCTTTCAGTGGCGCACTTATTCTAATTCCTAGGAGATTGGGAGGAGATCGGACATATGCTGTATGCGCATGTAAGGTGCGCTAGCTCGTCCGACCGTTGCAGTGCGCCGTCTCCACATGATTGACAAGGACTAGAAACGTAGGGCTGCGATTGGCCTCGGTACCGCCGTCCATCGTCTCGGGTCCGACTACTTTCGCGCGCTACAATGGACCTACCCCACGCCGAGCAGATTGCTGTCTACTGGGCTCCAACCCCGCACAATTATCAGACAGTTTAAAATGACACTGCAGTGCAGAGCGCCTTACAGTTCAAAGCCCCACTATGAAGCTTCTCGCTGCAGCACTCCCTGCATTTTTGGCTCTTTTTGTTGCGGCCCAGAGTGGTGCTGGTGGTGCTCCCGCAAAACGTTTTAATGATGTTACTCTCGACATTATCAACGCCCCCCTCGCGCCCGATGGCTTCACCCGGAGTGCGTGGACAATATACTTTTGTATATTGTTTTAGCGATTAACCGCTTGTATCTAGGCACTGTGTCCGCCAACGGAACGTAAGGGTATCGTTCTTTGTGGTGCCATCCATCTTAAACCCCTTCACAGCTTCCCGGGCCCTCTTATTCGCGCGATGAAAGGAGACACGCTTCGAGTCACGATGAACAACAAATTGGTGAGTGACAAGCTACCGGCTCTCAAACTTGACCTAACGTTTATATAGACTGATCCCACAATGCGCCGGTCGACAACTTTGGTCAGTCAGTTTGTTTAGTGCACTTCCCAATCCCTAACGATTTTGATGGCAGGACTTCGATGGCATCTTCTTCGACGCCCCGAACAATTATAACGAGGGTAGCCCCTTTGTCACGTTTGTGGTTCAACTCATTGTTCGGAGGTATCCCTGACGTTGATTTAGTACTTGCCCCGTTGGTCCCAATGCTTCGTATACATACGGTTCGTTTCGCCTTCCATATTTTTGTATGTTGAACCCCATGTTGAACTCGCTTCAATAGTTCTTCCGCTGTGCGTCATCATTTAGACAGTCAACGTCCAGACTGCTAATTTTTTCATCTAGGGGGGAGCAGACAGGATCGTACTGGTACCACAGCCAGCTCAGCATGCAATACGCTGACGGGTTGAGAGGTCCGGTGAGAATGTACAGCTCCTCATATATGTTGACTATCTTACCTTGAATTTTAAGCTCATCATCTACGGTGCGCCAAAATGCTTTTGCGATGTGATCGATCTTGAACAGTGATGTCGCTTCAGACCCGCATGACCCTCAGGCACATCTATATGGTCAGTTCTTAATGTCCGTGTCGTAGGGAAAGACCTCAACAAGGAACAGATGTTGATGACGAGACCACCATCTGGTTTATCAGTAAGTCCTATCATAGTGTTCAATCTAACCTTTAGATTGATAAATGTATAGGCGATTGGTGGCACAATTCTACCATTCCCATGCTCGAATCATACGAGGCAACACAGATCATTCCGTAAGAGTTTATTTCGAGTAGCTATGCCGTTTTGCTAATACTCGATGATAGCGTGTCTGACTCGTAAGAAATGATCTCAGCTTGCCCAGAAAATCGTTAACCACGGAGCCTTCACAGCGGATTGTTCAACGGTGCAGGTCGTTACAACACCGGCCCGGAGACTGAATACTCAGTCAGCAATGTAACTCCTGGCAAACGGTACAGGATGAGATTGATCAACGCCTCTGCGCGCTCGGACTTCACGGTTTCAATCGACAACCGTGAGTATTCATTTCTCTTACATCATAGAACCTTCCTCATCGTTAATTTCAGACACGATGACTGTGAGAATGCTTTGCTCCTTATACCGTGTGGACTTGCTTATCATTATCTCTAGGTCATCGGAACAGACGGTAACATCTCCCAGTTTTCAGTGAACGATGGCTTACGAGACAGCATAGGTGTTGCTACGAACCCGCACACTGTCAACGTGATTGACATGCTCGCTGGCCAGCGCTACGATGTTGTTGTAAGCCGATACTCTGCACATATGTCGAGTTCTTTCTGATCTACTTGAAGGTCACTGCCGACCAACCCATCGGCAATTACTGGATCAGTAAGCAACCCTCATTGATCGACATCTGTCCTTTGTTCACAGGCCATTTTAGACACCATCCTTGGCGGTGGCTCCCCGCGTCATAATCTGAACTTGAACGTAAGATCAAGAGATCATCCGTATCCCAGGTTCTAAATTCAACAGGTCACCTTCGGACGCGGCATCCTGCGCTATGACGGTGCAGATATTGCTGAGCCCACTGGCCCCATGACCCTTGGCCCGGAAGACCCGATCCCGCTCAACGAGTGGGAGCTGACGGTTAGTTTATTCGTTCTTCCGACTTCATCAACTCTAATCAAACCCCCCAGCCCCTCGTCCCCATTCCTGTAAGTAACTCATGTGCGCTTCGTTTGAAACTGAGAGCTGAGCTGGAGTGTATGAAGGCCCCGCCGTTCGATATCGAGTTGACCTTCCTCACGAGCATGACCGTCAACAAGACCCAGTGGAACATCAACAACATTTCCTACATTTCCCCTGAGGTCCCGACTCTCCTGAAGATTTTGGAGGGTGCGCAGAGCCAAGCAGATTTTAACGAGACGGAGAACACCTTCGTCTTGCCCGCGAACAAAGTCGTCCAGGTGACTTTCCCTCCCAGGTGTGTGGCATTTATGATCCTGGTTTCGGCTTACTCAAACCAACATTCCCAGTACGGAAGACGAACTGCACCGTGCGCCATCTTTTCTTTATCATGCGGAATGAAATATTTACATCTCTTTGCCTTATTAGCTTTCCATCTTCACGGAGTGAGTGTTAACGTAATTCTTACATGAACTCGTTTCTAAATAAATTGATCTAGAACAACTTCTGGGTCGTGAAATCCAACGGTTCCGATATCACCAACGAGGTCAACCCCATTCGCCGAGATGTACGAGCAAATTTTCGTCTTAGAGCTCAAGACTGACTTGTATCCTCAGGTTGTAGGTGCCGGTGCTGGAGGAACAACCGTGCGCTTCACCACTGACAAAGCTGGTGCGTCTTATTCGCATTAAATAGCATTATATGGCTAACCATTTACTAGGCCCCTGGTTCTGTAAGTAACTGAACCCCGCGGCGAATGTAGAACTGACCAATCCCGGCACCTCCCAGTCCACTGCCACAGTAAGTGTTGGACAATATATACAGTGGATCTCAACCTGACGACCTCCCAGTTTTCTGGCACATGAACGCCGGGCTTGCATCGGTGATGGCCGTCGGGATGAACGAGACGCGCGCGGTGGTGCATCCCACGGGAGCCTGGGATGACCTTTGCGATGCGTACAACGCTCTCCCTGCCGAACTGCAGTGATCGCCATCGCTCTGAGTTGCCTTGCAGCAGCACCGGTCGGACTGTTCATTTTAAATTGTGCAGAATTCTCTACGAAAATGTTTCGCCCCGAATTTCAATAGTGATGTCTGAGCCTGAAGTCAATCTCCGAATCAGAGCCGCGCCGGCAGTTTAAAATCAAAGGATCAGTACGAAACCCTCAATAAACCGTGGGATTTTGGTCCGAAATCACTGCCGGCCGGCGGTAGCGACGCCATCACTACCGGAGTTTGAATTAGGCTTGATGACTTGAATAGTTCAACTTGACTTCCCCTCACTTTCGTCCAATTTGAAGGTGTTGTTTTCTGTCTTTCAGGGAATTATCTTAATTCTGTTACGAAGCTATAACTTCCTAATCGCCCATCCGTCTATCCGTCACCAATGTGGCCCTCCAACTTACGCCCTAACGTTCAAACGATATTTTTCGCTCATCCAATCCATCACAAGTTCAGCATTGCGGCAAAGTCGCCTTTCCCCTTGCAAAGTTACCCTGGGTCTCAGAACACTTCTTCCACTTCCAGGGGACTTGCATCCAGCCTGGTGTCTCGTCCCCGTCGGTTCTGGGATTTTCACGTCCCCAAGGTCTAGATATCTTTCTGGGTCTTCCTCAGACGCTAACGAGTCTTACCCAGAGCACATGGGACTATCGGCCCCGCAGGTTGCGCCGCCCAGGGCGAACCACTCGCCCACACGAGCGCGATGTAGCGGTCCACAACTGGATCTCCATCCCCGACGCAAACCTTCCGAGCCCCTGGTCCTGAAACTGAGCGTCCTGGCCTTACTGGAGCAACCCGCGCCCACTGGAAGCTGCGCTGTCAGCACGTTACGCGCTTAGTGACGAGCCTCTCGCTCCCATCATGTTCAACGCGTTCGATAACAGAACAACTGTCTTCGCCTGTTCTCGGACGAAGAAATTCTATCTGTACTGTGAACCGTTCCCGGAAGAATGCCTTTCCCGGAGTCTTCTCGTCCGTGGAGGCGTTCATTGAAAGGGCCGATTGGAATCAGGTGGAAAAGATTAACTCTGCAGAAGGAAAAGGTCCAGGTGAGGTAATATTCACATGATTGGAATAGACCCTCACTTCACTAGATATGCTGCTGACGGCAGTCAGCCTGGGCCATCCGGACCTTCCTTTGATCAGTATTAAAAGCCTCCGCGTCGCTGCAGACGAACCATAGTACGTCGCATCGCGTTACTGCCCTAATATTCATCGCGCTGACGATACGCCAGTACAAGGCGTACGCTCTGGGAAATGTGCCCCCCACACGTATCCCGCACAGATAACCCCAGTAATTTCCTCCCTTACTGATACCTCGTTCAGGGCACATTTATGTACCAACCACGTATCTTTGATCCTGGGTGGGACGAACGGGAATTCGCAGCCTCCTCTCGCGTGCATGGATGGCCCCGTATCCCGGACACGCAGTTTCCCGAGCCCTGGTCATGCGACTGGACCCAGTATCCTCATTGTGGGGACTGGTATGACAGCTTCGGCCCGCAGGAGACGGTGGAGAGCATGCACCCGCGCGATCTCGTGGGGCTCGTCCCCGCCATGTTTGTTCCGCCCGGCCCCGACCTCGGCGACACCGTGCTCTGCCCCCCTGGCGGTGCAGGGACATACTACTTGTGGTGGAATGACCGGCGAGCCAGCGAACAAGCCCCATGGGAAGGTGACATGCAGCGGTTTGTCGGGGTGTATGCGAGTCTGGAGCACTTCGTGCGGACAGCGGACTGGAATCGGCTGGAGGGGTGACTTACAGGGAGCCGTTTTATTTTGGCTTCTAGGTATCGTCATCGCAAATAAGATCCTGTTATTACACGCGTCGCCGTCGCACTGGCCCTCAACAACAGGAGAGAGTCCTTGAAATTTGAGACTACAACCTTGCGAAAGAAAATTTCAGCTATTGCTATCCAAAGTGCTGGACAGCAATCCAGCAGACCAACAGCGGCTTAAACGCTCGGTGATAGACATCAAGATAGACATGCGCCTAAAACGGGCGATCGGCGGCGTGGACCAAAAGCGGATGTTTGGTGCACAGCACTCAGCCAAACACCGCACCCACCTCTCATCGATACCACCATGACCGACAGAATCCGTGACGTACGCTACTGGGCAAAGGATGGAGCGGTACTGACCCTGTGCATAGAAAATGAACCAGCTCCGTGCTGAGGCGGATGCCGCCATCGCGCGCGCGGATGAAGCCGAGCAGAAGAACAAGAAGCTTGAGCAGGAGCTGCTGGAGAAAGGCCACGAGCTCACCTCGCTGCAGCACAAGCTCTCTCAACTCGATGCTGAGCTGGAGAAAGCAGAGCACGTTATCACAGAGTCCAAGGCTGATCGCGAGGCGGGTGAGACGAGCAAGATGACGAATGAGGGTCTGGTGCGGAAGATCCAGCTGCTCGAGGAGGAGCTCGACGCGGCAGAGAAGAACGTGAAAGAGACTGTGGAGAAGTGCGTTTACTCCCGCTCTCCGCATACTAATCGCACTGACTGTTCCCCCTACAGGCTGAGGCAGGTCGACGTCAAGGCAGAGCATTTCGAGCGGCAGGTGCAGCGTGTCGAGCAGGAGCGGGACATGTGGGAAAAGAAGTACGAGGTGAGTGCCACCAGTACCCGGTGACATATTCAATACTTATACGCTCCGCCATTCAGGAATCGCAAACCAAATACCGGGAATCCAAAGCGGAGCTGGACGAGCTTGTCGCCACCATGGAGGGCCTCTAGATTTCTGTTTCCGGCATACCATCACGACACGACGACGCCACATCGGCAAGACTACGACTATCGCTACCTTCTCTGTCTGTATAGGCTGAATGCATTTCTTTCCCGAATTATCTTGCCACTCCGATGAGTCCATTAGCTGTTTCACCCCCAGAGACATGCTGGGCGGTACTATGTGCACGTGCACACCACCCATCCCGATCTCGCGGGCGATGCGTCTAGACTTCGAACTCGTGAGTACCACACTATGCCCGTAGTTGGAATGTCGTCTTAGAGACATTTCATTTCTTGGACTAAACTGCTATGCGTTCCCTACCACTGGCTTAGTAGCTCAATCTTAACGTAGGATCTCCCCGCCATTTCTTGCGACGTTAGTTCAAGACACGCCGCACGTTTCTCGGTCAGTCATAGCACGCCAATATCGGCTTCCACCTCTCAGATGCAACATCGATTCAAAAGCCGGACTCCGAGTTGACTCCCGGCGGTCCGTCTTTTTGTCTGCCACTTGAATAATCTCTCTCGATTACCTTCTGAATTGCACCCCGGAACACGGTTTTGGAAGCCTGGCTTATTTCGTTTGGTGCGTTGGAAGTCGACAAGTGAATTCATATGAAACTCCAGCGTACAGTACAGGGTGACCCTCGAAGATGATAATGGAAGTTAAAGCCGAGAGCATAAGCAGATCTCAAGAATTCAACGATCTCTTCAAAAGAAGTCGTAGAAGCATCTAAAAGGAGTTGAGTGGTCAAAGAGGATGGGGCGGCAACGGTATGCGTACTGATATGACGATAGAATGTCGTTGAAAGGGCGCCCTCCGCCCTCTTCGCCGGTGTTGATGCTCTGGCTCAGATCTGCGATCCCCGGCGCCCTGATGGGCCCGACCCGGCCACTGAGCGGATCGCAATCAAAGCCCCTGTATTGCCATGAAGTCAGTTCGACGAGCAGGGCACCTGTGGCAGAACTCCGACTCACGCGAACATGTAGCAGCCCTGGTTCGGGTCGGGCCCGAAGCTCGACACGAGGTCGTTGAGGTCGCCTGCAAGGTTCACGCACTCGCCGTTCCCCGCGTCCGTGATGTACACGCAGTACTGCTGCCAGTTTGCCGCCGTGCAGAGGTACACGTTTCCGGCGTCGCGCTTTTGGGGCGCGGTGCGGCGCTATATGGCGGAGGTGGTCAGAATCGGATGAGAGGGAATCAAGTAGGCAGGCTGCTTACCCCGACACCGGGGAGGTCAGCGGTCCTATTCGCGGCCGCGGTGTACGAGGCGACGTCGATGGTCTTGTCGACGTGGGTAGGCGGGAATGTGCCCCGGGCGACGCTGGCGGCGAAGGTGCCGACGGCAGCAGAAAGGGTGACAAAAAGGCTGTACTTCATCTTGTTGGCGAGAGGGAGTGTGCTGCGGGGAGGTGCTGCTGAGGATCTTGTGCCCTCTAGGGCCTTTATATCCCTCACTCGGCTGCTGGTCTCTTAGACTCTATGTGAGCAATCCTTCATTCAACCCTGCCAAGTTGAAATCCAAGTACAACTGTCTCAGTATTTGATCGTCAGGGTTATAAGCTTTGACCGCCCAGTGTCAAAAGTTACGTATACACTGAGCGCAACACCGGCTCATTGAGGTCCGAGCCATTCGTTGCATTGCAGTTCCTAACAAGATCGTTAGGGAAAAATCCACATTCGGCGCGATGTTCTGCACAGCGCATGCAGTTGAACATGCCACCGACCCGGTCCATTTCCAATTTTCTGCATTCAACCGCGATAATATCGGAATCGGAAGTTAAATGAAATGCACCGGCGCGCCCTTTAGCGAGAGTTATCCGAGCGCCTGTGAATCGTGATGCTGTAGCAGGGAATATATAACGCGAATTTCTAGGAAATATGGCGAGGGCAGATCCTGGGCACGAAGTATCCCCCTCGCTGCCTGTGAGAACTTTAGCTTTTTAGTCGCCTTCTGGGGCTTTTTCAATCGTCATATCCTGTATTCTGAAACTCCTGGCGACAGTCACGGTTCTCCCGCGCTCGGACCGCGCCGACATAATTGATTACCTACACTTACTCGGTTTGCAATGCGTCTTTCCATATGGCGAGCTGAGTAGTGACCGTTGGCCCTGCCAAGGATCGCAGTGTGCAAGGTCCGGCATTGCTGATTGCTGTGATCAGCGCCCAGCTGTCATTGGGGCGTTGGGTGGTCCAATATCCTACTACACTGTCGGATTTGCCGACCCCGAGCAACGCCTCAGCGCTGAGCGCCCAGGGTCGGGCTAATGCCCATGGCAGAAGGCCAAGGAAATATGCAGGCTGAAGTTTGCCCGAAGACAAAGAACGAAATAACAACCGCACGGCATCTTCCGCGTGGCTGTGCACTTACTTACGTGGTGAGTAATTCTAAACTCTCCAAGAGCTTGAAGCCCAATGCGATATTAGCCTATTTGGAATATTGACACGTCCGGCTGGACGGAGGTTTGCATTTGGACTTGAAAGAATATTTTGCGAGGCTCAGAGAGCTGTGATTGAACGATCAATTGTCGATGGCTGGCTCAATGGCCGAGGATATTTTGAAGGATCATTTTCGCCGACGAGGAGAGAGAGGTCAGTCTACCGTCTACGCTGAAATTTATGGACTCGGACTTGGTCCAGCCGTGCGGTTCATGGACTCATTGAAAAAGTCTCGAACAGGACCAACTTGAACCTGAGTTCAACCTTATTCGAACTGGAATTGCGACCTCGATATCCACTTCTCCGACAGTTTGTCGTCGACGCACTAGTTTCTACGACTTTCTACGTCCTACTGGCGTGTGATGGAAGAACCGTGTATTTTCGTTTTCAAATCAATGATAACCGAGCAAAATCGTGACTCACTTCAGTTTTTGACTCATTATTTGGTACTTGAAATTCAGGCAGCCAACCCACATCCTACAGCCATGTCCGACGTTATCCTTGTACCTGCCACATCACCCGAGTTGAAGGCTGAATGCATCGCAATTCGAAAAGCTGTGGGCTCCGTTCGCTGGCCGCAATGGTTCACACCCGCTAAGGTCTACGCAGGTGTTTGTTCAAGAACAGGGGTATATCCATCTGGACGAGGATAACCAGCCGTAAGTTTTGTGCTTTCACTGTAAGACAGAATCTTGACACTTCTTTTTCAGTGAAGATGCTGTCGCGTTTCATTTCCTCCTCGCCGAATCGGGCAAGACCGACACTGGGTTTATGGGCACCGCCCGGCTCTCCGCACGCTCCGGGGCCGAGGGCACATACGTCCTCTCGCGCTTTGCACTCCTTCCGTCCTTTAGACGTAACGGGAACGGCGCAAAATTTATCAAGGCCCTGGAGCAGTGGGTTCTCCAACAGGAGGGATTTCACCTCGTGGAGCTGGATGCGCAGTACGGATCGTATGGGTTCTACGAAAAGTGCGCTATGTTATATGAATATACATTTCCACGGAACTTACAAAGGACAGACTAGGATATGTGAAGCACAGCTTTGAGCCGTATATGAGGGAGGGTACGCCTCATGTGTTGATGAAGAAGGATCTGTGGGCCCAGCACGCAGAGTGATTGTGTTCTTAGAATTTAGATTTAGATATAGAATGTTCCCCCTGAATACCCACATTCTTGTGAAAAGTTATTCAAGCACATTACTCTGATATCTTTAAATTTTGGACGGTCGCTCGAATCTTTTAGGTTGTTTTCCTATGGAAGTTAGTCGCAGTCCCATTCCCACCGATCACATTTTCAACCAGATGACTTAATAACATATATACGCACATCGGTCGGGTCCGTCAACCGACTTGAACCACTCCGTTCTCCCAAATCCAGTATATAGCTTGGAATAGAATGAGGGCCGACTGGACAGCCATCAAAAATTTCCAGAGACGCGGGAGCGCAAGCTCTTCACCATCAAAGCTAAACGGCTCCAGCTTTGGATCGAACGATTCCTGTACTGAAAGTGCCAAAGATTACAGTTAGCAAAAAGTCAACCTGGATTCAATTCTACAACACACCATCCCTCTCGATGCTCGCACCGGAAGTATCTTTCTCAACAATATCAAGATACTGTGTAATCATCGGATGTTGGGCTCACCGTGTGCAAATGGTATCTCTAGCCCAGTTGTCAGCTGATAAAGAGGTTGACCGAGATGCTGCGCAAGGTGCTGACTGTCTGGATCGAACCCCTTTGCCTGGTGGAATTTGCGCAGGCCGGTGTAAAGAGTCGTATCCCCGGAGAATCCAGTAATTTTAGTAGTCAGCTCTATGGATGGTAATCCAAGGTTTGTTGCCTCCACAGCGCTCAGCCGTTCGACACCGGATGGATCGAAGGACCAGTATGAAGCACAGTCTGGCCATCGAAATGAACATGGCCCGGAGCGGAAATCGCTCGGAGGAGAGGAATAGGTAGCCTTCTGGAGTTTTCTGCCTAGACGCGGAGACTTGGACGCAAAAAAAAATGCCGCATTGAAGAACTGTGCCGGAAATGATCAGAAAATAGAGGGTGGCCAGTGGGTAGTCAAACGATTAAGTACCATAATTATCGTAGTCAGATGTAATACCAAGAAGGCTAAAAACGTGATTTGCCTGGCCGAGCCACGAATCCGATTTTTCGAAGCCCACATCCAACATAAGACAGGTATCTACCACGTCGCAAACATTGTAACTAGAAGGAAAATTAAGGTTGAAAACATCATCTTTATAGGCACACATACCGGGTCCAGCCATTCGCCGTAATTTCTCTATCCACCGACATTTGAGGGAGTCGAAGCCACCCGCAATGGTACTAGTGTGCCCAGATCGGAGAAGTATGCAACCTCAACCGGGGCTCCAATTTGACCCGAACAGAAGCTAATCGCTCCCAGCCGTACAGTTCCATGTATAGGGGCGACATTGGGCGGTACTGAAATAGGCGCGAGCAGAGTACATGATACTTCTCTATTGTTAGAGAAGAGAGTACCGCGGCCGCCTCGACCAGATGGTGTGGAGGCATTTCGTATTGGCTCTTGGTAGACTAGCCTCGATTGATGGGAGATGTGGGGAGAGCACAAAGTCACTGGGGGCCATGAGCTCGACGCAGAGCCGTCCACTGGAGAGTCGAATCCAAAATGCGCAAGTACGATCGTTCTAGGATCATCAAATGTCGGCTCAACAAACAGTCCAGATCGGTAGCTCACTAGCGTTCTTCGGAAGACTGGTAAAAGCGCGGGCCTCCTATGACTGAATCAGCTCCAGCGCCATTAGTGTTGCTCCTTCTTACGCAGAACTCGGGGCTGTAAAAGATGTCTCAGAAATTGGATAATGCGCAGTGATCAATATACCGACAAGGTAGTAAGCATAGCAGTACGCTGTCAAGAAATGTGAATCCCGATACAGGTCCACAAAATGTCAAAGGGCACCAGATCTGATTGAAGCATCAACCTTATGATTTTACCAGTTACTCAGTGCGTGCATCGGACGGACCTCCATGAATAATCGCAGCGTGAATCCCATCCGACCTGGCGGCTCCATAAATTTGGATAAAATTGGGATGACTGGAATCCATACTAGTCAACATGCAAAAAGGGTCGATTTCCCTGGAACTCACCGAAGCCACGAGAATTTGGAGATATTACGACGCCATTCCTAAAAATATCAGATGAAGAACCAATAGACATGAACTGATAATAGCGCACATCCTCTGCATTGTGCCCTGATACAACTACAGTCATGCTTGACTTTGTGCCCTCGATCTTGGCGGAGTAGATCCGCCTACTGTCATTTGCATAAGTCCGTGAAAACACGAAAAGAAATTGCGCAGTCACGTGTGAATTTACTCAAGTCTCGCCATGCTTCGGGGATGCTTAAGACATAGAGGGTGAGTGCTTTTTGTCATGTCAGGACATCAATATATCCCTTCCGGCTGTCCATCAGCTATATTGTTCAATGTCACGTGTTCCGGCATGTTGATTTGGGACATCGATCAATGTTTGAAGAACCTTGCGACCTGTAAACAATGCTTTTTATCTGTAATAGTTATTTTGGGAATCTCCTCGGGAGTTCCTCTTCCTGCACGTGACTGCACGATTTTTTTTTCGTGTTTTCACGGACTTATGCAAACGACAGTAAACCATTGTAAAATATCATGAAACCAAGGAAATGGGATACTCACAAAGCGGAGGAAAGCTTCGATTGGGAGGTAGCATCCGAATAATGTAGACTTCTTTCATCCATGGTGGCAGTAGAAGAGAGAGAAGAAGTCGAGCGCTACAGTCTTCCAGCGTGGCTGTGCACTGTGACGGCCAGAGGTGCCGAAGGACGCGCTGAAGTCTCGAATTTGTCTCTGGGCTTTCGTTCATATTCCTACACACAATAGCTATCGCTACATCCTCCCAAATATCGCGCGCCGCAATCTTCCCCAGATCCCGTTATCCCCCGGCGGCGGCGTTGTTCTTCAATCAAATAGAAAAGACACGGAGAAAACATTTCATCGACTCGGGCCAGCGCAACGCAAATCCAAGAAGGCTCACTTGGATCCGGGCTTCTCCACGCCATCGCCGTCTTTGAACTTGAGCGAGACGGAGTTGACGCAGTGCCGCTCGTCGGCTAAAAATAAAAATAAAAATGTGGGTGGCAGGGTATCGGAAATACGAGGGGATAGCGTACTCGGGGTGTCGTACTTCTCGCCCTTGAAGACGTGGCCCAGATGCCCGCCGCACGCCGTGCACACGATCTCGATGCGCTCCATGCCCCAGGTGTTGTCCGTGTGCCGGGTGACCGCCCCCGGGATCGCATCGAAGAACGCGGGCCAGCCACAGCCGCTCTACAGGTGAAGTCAGAAGGGTCGCTGAGCCAAAGAATGGACTATGGTAGGCATACATTGAACTTGGTGGTGCTCTTGTACAGCGGGGTCGAGCACGCCGCGCAGCTGTATACACCTTCCTCGAAGTGCTTGTCAAACTCGCCCGTGCCTGCGCGCTCGGTGCCCTTCTCTCGGATGATACGGAACTATCGCACCAGGTCCTGTTAGATTGGTCTTGCAGCGAGTTGACCCCGGAAACTCACCTGTTCGGGCGACAGGATTGCCCGCCATTCGTCGTCGGTCTTCTCAATGCTAGAGGCCATATTGCGGTGGAGATTTAGAGATCTTGGTGTGGGATGGTAGGATGTGAGGTTGAGTAGGGGTCTGAGGCGAGGAACACTGGTTTTATAGCCGCGAGCGATGTGGTACGCAGCAAGGAGCATCCGCTTATGACATTGATTGCGTTGCCTGATTCAGCGTGTCACGTGTGCGTCATCCCTCTTCGTCAGTCCGTCAACCTCCCAGCTGCGGACGGCCAGTGGACGGACGACTCGGGCAACGCCACTGGCATCTTGCTCGTCGAATTCCGCAGTTGGTGGCGTTACTAGTACGAGGTACCGAAGGGTTTGTATTTTTAACTTACCGCACAGTGTTTCAGACCAAGTTAGTGCCATCTGTTCGAGGGATGCTGTTCAGATAGAAATGGAAGGTTCTGGTCTCCGCTGGAATCTTTGATGAGTTGAGCTAGCCAAGGTACGAGCTTTCAGGTTGACACAAATCCAAGTTGACTAGGAAGCGCACACGCACAGCATCTTCCAGCCGACAAACCTCGGATGCCTTCGCGTCGTGAGGCACATATAAGGTGAGGGCTCCAATTTTAGCTTGCCAAAGGTGTTTCAGACCTAGTTCTAGTGCCGTCTATCTGGGGGATGCTGTTCAGATGGGACCCAAAAGCTCCTCGTCTCCGCATCCGCGGGAATCTTGGGTGAGTTGAGCAAGCTAATAAGGGTACGACCTTTCGAGCTGACGGTTTGGTGAATACGGTGCTGCAGCTAGGTCAGTTAGGCGTCATCTGCCGCACGAAACCACCGTTTGTTGTCAGGAAGTGTACTGTTTGGAACCACACAAACTAACTCAGAGCTTTTCCTGTTAGGTCGATTATGTGTAACTCCGTGCAGAAGAATAAAGACACACTCTGTTATGGGCGGATAGTCCACTGCTGGAATCTAAACTTCTCGTTTCTGCCTCCCTCGACGTAATTTTTCGATGAGGGGAGCATTATAAGGGACGAGCTTTCAAGGTGACACTAGATCTTCTTTTCAGCTATGGTACTAATACACTGCCGACGGTTTCAGACCATGCCGTGCATTAACCCGAGCCCTTGCCGAACATGCAAGAGACTCGTGACATCGAGTTGCAAATCGTGTAGAAAGAATTGGCCTCCAGAAATTACGATTCGAACGATTCTTAGATCTTCCAAAAGTAGCATCCAATCCTTTCCATTTTTGTCTCACGCCCACACGGATTTTAGCTGTCCCGTCCACTCCTCGTCACTGCCACAATTGGCACGCAGAGTTTTGTTGGCTTTGGCGAGAACAGCCCTGATGCTCAGAATCCGAGGTCATGGTTACTGTCTAGGACCGAGACAAAGGTCCGCATTGATTATACCATATCTGATGTGCGCAGTCCCTGAGGCTCTTTTGGAAAACGTTGAATCATATACCGAAAAGTATTCGAGCCGCGCGGCGCAGTGCTTCTGTTTGCCACGCACCACCGCTCGCTACCGCACGGTTTTATGACGTAAGATCTCTGAGCTATTGCGCTCCGTTCGTGGAAACTCATCTCACGGTGCATGCTTCCCACTCATGGCGTCCCCATGGGCTGCAGTAGCCCGCGCTCTGCGATTAGTATCCAATCCGTGACAAGCATATGTGCGTCAATATTGGCACGTTTGCAAAGCCATTGAAACAGTTCCCCCCTCGTGAATCGTACGTCCGCGTTCAAGTTCTGAATTACTAGCGCATAGTCTCACATTGTCTGCCTTCAGAGTTTGGTGGCTCGGAGCCGCGCACAGACGTCGATCACCCTGCAGACCGTGCCTGATAATTTAAGCTCGGGCGGTATAGCGAAATCTGCGCTAAATTTGCTCATCCATCCCACCTAGTGAATTCGCCAGCGTGGAAATCTGATTTTTTGGGCCCGATCCCGCGCGGGAGCTTGGAAGCTGACACGCCTCGCCGCGGCATACTCCTTGACTTTGATGAACGAGGCATTTAATAGGGGTGCCTCAGGTGGTTTATTTTCAAGGAATATCTAACCTGACCGCTGATATATACAGTGAAAGTGCATCCATGCCCAACGAAAACATCTCACGGCGTTTCGGCAACCTGACTGGGACCTTGTGGTTTATGGCTCGCGAAGTAAATTTGTATCAATCATGTGTTCCGCCTGTAATGTTGAGCCAGGTATGCACTCCTACCCTGCTTTGCACGCATTGATGCTTAACATTGCTATGGCGGCGAACCTTCCTCGAAAATTTCCAGCGCGCACCTTGAACGCTTGCATGCGGGGAGCTTTGGAATTACGGATTTTGATGTCCCTTTTATGGTACTCCAGATGCTCCCTAATTCTGATTGCTGGTCATGGGAGTTCACCGTCGCCCACGCAAAAATATTCCAGTTCAACATCGTCGTTCAAGTTTTACAAACCGATTCTCGCTAGTGGCCGGTGCACATGGGCTCCTGAGAAGTCCGCGGTTTTGAAAATCAATCATAATACGCCATCTCGATATCCCGACGTGTCTGCCCTTGCAAAATCGACTGTCTCACTGCGTCAGGCCTCAGGTTTGATCCTCTTGGCTCGCAGTACATTGGCCCCGGGGAGGTCATTTGTATAGTTGCTCTCGCGGAAGGCGCATTCTCGATCCTCTGAGCTCCGCCGTCTTTCTTTGTATGTCTGCTTATTTATAGACTCGATTAATTATAGAATCAACAACTTCTTCCAGCGGTTCTTTCAAGTCACAAGATCCACTTGCGGGGGTATTGTCTGGTTTCCCCCCATTTTATGTGTCCCATGTCACCACGCTCGCATCACTTGTGCCATACTCTCTTCCGTTGTGGGAACTCGCTCTATGCTTCGTCGGTCACCCACTTGCACAAGCAAAGGAGAGCAGATTTTCTTCGCAAAATCTGGAGGCACTTTCGCGGATCTCATTAGATGTCAGGAAGTTTCTTTGTGCTCTACATCGTCTTCGGGAACATGTTCTTTGGCGCTCAGTTTCTCCTTATTCCCATCAGGCGCCTCCTGTGACTATCGTCGATGTCAACGGCGAAGGATCTTCCTCAGCTCAGTTATACGAGAACAAAGCGGCCGTCCGAGCCACCTGCAGTCATTCTTACTCTTCTGTGTTAGGATGAAACAGAATCGAACCTTCGGAACTGCCGTAAGGTATAAATCATGCCCGTATTACTGGTAACCATCGTGTGTTAACCTTTGGTATGCCCACTATAGGATTTTTTGACGTGATCCATATCCTAGTATTTCTCTCGTCAAGGAACCGTTGAAAGAATACGCGATGTTTCATTGGTTTCAAAGATGCAGTGCGCCCATTCTCACTCCACGGGCTCCTTTTGGTGCTAGCCACGTTAATTCTTGGCCGGGACCGACTGCGTCGTGCACGCAAGATTCTCTTTTGCGGACTTCACTGCATATGCTGTGAGTTCTCCATTCCAGCACATGATGTGCGAAGTGGCAAAGCCGCTATGGTAATTGGCCTCGGTACCGCATTCCATACTTTCGGATCGCGCACTTTTCACTCGACCATGTATCCGGCCTTTTTTTTGTTCCGACAAACCTCGCACATTCGCGCAAATTATGCAACCTATAAAATGGAGGTACGCTGAGGCATTTTTGTCAAACCTCACAGCCCACCATGCAACTGCTCGCCTCACTCGCGCTTTTAGCCGTCTTGAAACCTCACCCCGCATTGTCGGTGGCCGTCGAGGCCGTTTCGCCCGTCAAGGCTGTTACGCTCGACATTATTAATGCCAACCTTGCCCCCGACGGTTTCACTAGGAGTACGTGGATGAATCTGCATTATGTTACGATCATTAACCATTTAATTTAGGCGCGGTCACTGCCAATGGAACGTAAGGATGGGTTGCTCTCCGCTCCATGCTGGTCACCTTACATACGTTCTTAGCTTCCCCGGTCCCATCATCACGGCAACCAAAGGACAGACGCTGAGGGTTACGGTCAACAACAGGCTGGCGAGTGAAAAAAAAGCGAATCCGGGGCGAGCCTGACCTTCTTTCGCGCTAAATGTAGACGGATTCGACGATGCGTCTCTCAACCTCGATCGTAGGCTCCTCTCTTACGCCGCTGGGAGCCCCGTTTGATGTGTTGAATTGTAGGACTTCGACGGCGTGCTCATCGACACTGCCAACATCTACAACGAAGGATCTCCATTCGTCACGTTCGTCGAATTTTTCTCGGCCTAAGAAGCTTCCCTCATTTGACTTCCTCAGGACTTGCCCCTTTGGCCCAGGTGCTTCATACACTTACAGTAAGTATTTATATTTCTTCAGAATCGCATCTTAAACTTGCCGTCAACAGCCCTTCCTTTGTATGCATGCAGTCCAATCATCTTCTTCAACTTTGGTTGATTTTCTTTGAAGGGGCAACCAGACCGGGACGTTCTGGTACCACAGGTGCTTATATTTCTTCTGGTGTTGTTCTCCATTCCTTAAACCTCTGAATCCAGTCAGCTCAGCATGCAATACGCTGACGGGCTCAGGGCTCCCCTGGTTTGTTGTTTTCGCATTTTAACTCGTGGTCTTCCGACTAAATTGCCTGTATTCTAGATCATTTACGGTTTGTTCACGCGTTTAACATCACAGTCTTCCGACTAAAAGGGGTTGTATTTCAGACCCGGCCGACCCCCTGGCTCACCTGTACGGTAGGTTAAACTATTTCTTTTGCCTCAACATCTGGACTGAAATGAACCCGCAGATGTCGATGACGAGAGCACTGTAAGCTTGCCCTTTTATTCTTCGTTCAACCCTCACGAGGTGCGAAACGTCGTTAGATCTTGACCGTTGGTACGCTGTGCATTACGTTGCGAGGTGTGCAAAGTTGCTTATAATTTTGTAGCCGACTGGTGGCACAACTCTTCCATCCCCCTGCTTGCTTCCTACGTCGCCACTCAAATCATCCCGTAAGATTTATTATGCCTTCCTTCGTAGGTCCTCAGTTCACCCATCTTTTCCAGGGTCGCGGACACGTGAGCACGATTCCCCATTTCTAGAGATGTAACTGAAAAATGTTGGCCAATAGCCCTCTGTTCAACGCTGCTGGTCGTTTCAATGGAGGTCCCGAGACCCCATACGCAGTGGTCCCTGTGACTAAAGGCACACGTTACCGGTTCCGTCTCATTAACATGAGCGCGCGCTCCGTCTTCACGGTATCGATCGACAACCGTGAGCTTCGTCTTCAAATGCCCGAGACTCCTTCTAATTCAATTTACAGACACCATGACGGTATGAGTCGCCTTTACCTTTTAATTGAGTTACTGACTGTTCTGGCCAGGTCATCGAAACCGATGGTATGTTACTTTCCACAACCTGTCCAGATTTCCTGCTGAGCAAGACACGCATGTATATAGGTGTCGCCACCGTTCCGAACACCGTCAACGTTCTCGACTTGCTCGCTGGCCAGCGCTACTCTGTTGTTGTGCGTAGTTGTCCCATGACCATAAGATCTCCTCCCTTAATCTTAATCCCATCCAAAGGTCACTGCCAACCAACCCATTGCCAACTACTGGATCAGTCAGTAACACCCTCGGAAGATGCTATGTGGGATTTCAATATTTTTTCTTAGACACTATCCTCAGTGGCGGGAACCCTGCTCGCAACTTGAACCTCAATGTAGGCCCCAGACCACCCGCTCCGACGAGTATCTTAATGCTTGTATCAGGTGACCCTCGGGCGTGGTATCCTCCGCTACAAGGGTGCTCCCGCGGCTGAGCCCACGACGCCAATGACCCTGGGCCCGGCCAACCCGATCCCTCTCGAGGAGTTCAACCTCAGGCCCTTGGTCCCCATCCCCGCAAGTATCCCCAATCTCCTGCGCAGATGAAAGGCTAAATATGCCGATAGGCGCCTACCCCCGACTTCAACCTGACCTTCCTGACCAGCATGACAGTCAACAAGACCCAGTGGAACATCAACAACATCTCGTACCTGTCCCCTACGACCCCCACCCTTGTCAAGATCTTGGACGGCGCAAACACTGCGGCGGACTTCAACGAGACCGAGAACACGTTCGTATTCCCTGCCAATAAGGTCATCCAGGTCACCTTCCCGGGCACGTACGTCGTCTTTTTACAACCTGTCATTGTTCGTCGGCTCAATGGTGATTAATCCCAGCGATGAGGACGAGCTGCATCGTACGTCGTCTCTGTTTTGTGATAGAACCTGCGTTAACATTTTAACTATCTCAGCATTCCACTTGCACGGAGCGAGTATCACGATTAGTTCATTGACGGAACGATAGCTGAACAAATCAAACTAGAACAATTTCTGGGTCATCAAGTCTAACGGCACTCAGACTATCAACACTGTGAATCCCATCCGCCGAGATGTACGATCCAATACAAGAAGTAGAGCTCTCGGACCGCGTTAACAAAGCCATGTTTAATTAGGTGTCCGGTGCGGGTGCTGGAGGACTCATTGTGCGGTTCACTACCGACAAGCCTGGTCAGTTGTCCCCCTTCGCGAGGTGACATCATTACTAACTTTTCTTCCCAGGCCCGTGGTTCTGTAAGTCCAACCGCCCCGCTGAATAAGGTCTATTATTCATCCCCTCCCAGTCCACTGCCACATCTTCTGGCACTTCAACGCTGGTCTAGCTTCGGTCATCGCTGGAGGTCTTGAGGAAGTTCGCCAGCAGGTGCACCCCACCGAGGCATGGGACGCGCTCTGTCCGGCATACGCCGCCCTCCCTTCGGGCGAGAAGTGATCCGTCCCGTTGCATACGCGAATTTTCAACATGCTTTCAAAGGACTGTAATTATTCGGCCGACGGCGACCTCAGCTTTAGGACTCGAGTTGTAACTGCCGTATTATCATAGCCATTCTCTCGCATGTTTACTGTTCACAAAAGAATAAATATATTCCTGAATTTTGGAACTCTGCCCGAAGCTACGGATTTGATCGACAGACAACTTGAACCCTCTCTTAGCGGGATAAAATTTTGAAGCATTTTGAACGATGATTTTGAACCTGTCGGGCAACCGGGCCGGGGTTTGGCAGTGTATGCTGATGTTTGCGGTCTCCTCCCACACTTTGACAACAAAAACTCACGACAGTCGAGGCTTCACCTGGATTGACTGGAAAGACTGGGTGGCGACATCAGGCAGTGCCTTCTTGTTCAGCAGATCCCACTATCAAGAAGTCGCAGAGTTGGAAGGCCGCAACGAAAAATTGACATCTCCACCTGGAACACTGGTCGGAACCTGGATGTGGATGTTGTGTGGATGGTCCAAGGATAGTCGCTTACCACTGGTGGGTCATTATTTTCCGAGTTCTCTGGCACTCGATGTTACTGAGGCTATTGTTCTTTACGTAGTCACCTTAGCAATACTCGCAATCGTTCTGACTCCGATGGCTCCTTCCTCAACGTCTTTTACTCACCCCTCGTGCTCCCATCCTGCTTCGATAATAATGCGGTGTCAAGCTGCCCCTCGAAACTCGGACATGCCAATCAATCACCTGGCCGCTGCGATGACACTCAATATGATTACATGCGGCGACATGTCGCTTGGACTCGAATCAAGATGTCCGGTACTATCAAGTAGTCCTCCGCCATCGGTTTCCCTGGCTTCCGCATTTCTCTCTGAAAGCTCAAGCCTCAATTGCGCTAATTGTCTCCTCTGTCTCTTCGCTTCGGCACCTCGGATCCGCCTGTCAGCTGTGCGAAGCCGCCCACAATAGATCTAGAAGGGAAAGCTACGTTCCACGTAGATACAAGGCCTCGGCACGTTTCTGATCTGATCAGTTATTGTCCTGTCGTGCGGTGCTACATTAAGCAGGCGGCTTTTGTGCTCGGCTCACACTTGCTCTCGCTCCCTCCGCTCACTTATGCCCCTCCCGTCATGACTGCCCTCTCTAGTTTCGGTTCCGGGAACAGCATCATCCAGTATACCAGCGGGAACTGGACCCAGATTGACTCTGGCGGCTCATATCTGACCCGTGACGCGAACGCTACCGTTACATTTAATTTTAATGGTGCGCGTTTTGGAATGCAGTGTATCATCCCGGTGTGTTCACACAGGCGTTTAGGCACTCTCATAACCGTTGTGGGGTCCATCCAATCCGACCAGCCTGCGCAATTGAATACATCCCTATCCTACGTCCTCGATGGCGAGGCTGACCACTCGTTTCTCCCTAACATCACTTCCTCGACGATATACTCTTCGCCGGACCTGCTGCAAGGGCCGCATACCTTGGCAATACGTCTCGAAAATGACCATACCACGCTCTCTATTTCTGGCGGCAGCATCACGACCGCACAACCCGATCCCTCGAATCATCGCCGCACTATTGCGATAGTCGCCGGCACAATCGGCGGATTTGTCGTGTTGACTGTGATACTCCTCGCGCTATTCCTGTTCCATCGCCGCCAACGCCACCATACCGCCAGTTCGTCCCGTGTCCTTCACATCTCCGTATAGCCCCGCTCACTCCATGATTAGCGCCTTACGCACTCGGCCCTCTACAGGCGAATCTCCCCTTGTCGAAGGAGGCGTTCACCTCTCCAAAATACAGTAACCACGGGCTCTCGTTCACGCACTCGACCGACTCCGTCAACGTGCTGCCCCGCATCAAGGTGGTGCCGCCACCCCTTCCAGACCCGCATGAGACGCCCGTGAAGGTGAAAAAGCCCGCATCGTGACGTGGCGCATCCCATCTTGCTGTTTTTGTACTCTCTTACCGGACGATTATCGCGGCCTGTCCTTACTCTTGCTTGCTCTTGGCGTTGTACTCTTCAAACTTAACTGTACTCTTATCCATGGACCTTATAGGCTAGGCTGTATGCTACTGTATAAGTAATTACACTTCTTGCGCTGACATCCGATACATAGTCTGAATGCAGAGCTTGCTTATCCGGCACCGGTGCGGCTGAATCCCCGGACGGCTGTATTGCGCACTGCGAAGATTGAGTAGAGTCCGCGCATTGTATAATTCGCTGAAAACCGACAAGAAAAGGCGAGGCTGTTGAAAAGAAGTCTTACGCTATTCAAGGCACACTCCTGAATGAATATTCATACAATGACAATTAAAGCACAAGGTCTGAGCCCGAGCCCGAAGTCCACCTCATCCATCGTACAATCAAGTAACTGCTCTCCAAAATCCAGAGCAGCCCCCCAGAATTATCGACACCCTCGAAGTAAGTAACACGTCGAGAACTCCAAGCAATAATTCAATCCTAGAAGTATCCCGTACATAAAGATCCTAGGATGGTATCCGAGGGAGCGCCCGTGGCTGGGAATCATACTCAGGCGGGGGACTCGTGGGGAAAGTGTATAGAGAGGGTGAGCGTGACAAGGAGGGCTGTAATATTGGGCTGGAAGACGCGAAGGGGCTCGAGCGGTGTCCATCCGAGTCGTGTATCGGAGATGTTGCGCCCCTGCGACCCGAGTTTTCATCTACGGCCACGAGGTGCGGCGCCCACTGGCCCTACTCTGATCCGCCGGGGAACGTGGCGGGGTGGGGATCCAGAGTCGAGACCATCGACGGCCCGCCGTGCAGTGAGCCGGTATATCCGCTGCTCGTGGGCGATCGCTGCGACCCAAGCATCGTGGCGAAAGACAGCCCGCTCTGCGATTCGGCGCCAAAATTACGAAGACGATGCGCGCGCCTGCGTCGGCAGAAGATGATGGCGGCCACCGCGATCAGGAAGACGGGTATGAGTGTTCCTGCCAGCACGGCGGCGTACTTGAATTTAGTAGATGCAGATGCAGAGACGGCGGAGGATGGAAACGAAGATGACGATGCGGATGTGGACGAAGGGAATGGTGAATCGGACAGCGGGGTAGAAATGCCAAGAATCGAAGACTCAGCCGACGGGGAAAAATTAGCACCTCCAGACCCGGCAGACGGGGTGGGTGCGCTGACGGTGACGACAGAGCCGCTAATCGTCTTTGTGATGAGGGACTTTTGGGCATCCGTCGTTGTAATTTTAGCAGTCGAAGTTGTGGTCGTCGCAGTTGTGGTCACGACATTTACTGTTTGTGAGGTGGTGGAACTGGAAGGAGGCGGAGGCGGAGGCGGAGATGGAGGCGGAGGTGGATCTGAGACGCCGTTGTCGAACCTAGGTATACTGTATTCAGCAATCGCGCTCCAGCAGGACAATATACTACGCACGTGTATCTGGCGTAGTCGAACAGAAACAGTGTACCCGAACCCGAAGGGGCATTCGTGGAAATGACCAGCTGGTGGGACGCCTGAGCTAGTCCCGATACGCTCAACACTCTCTGGTTGTATGCATAGTCGGATGTGGTGGAATCGGGGAGATGTGAATACGGTTGTTGCGAAGCACCGTCGAGCAAAAATACAAGATCTGTTCTGGTGACTGTGTTTGGGAGAGTATTGGCAAGGATGCAGAATACGTCGATGCCGGTTCCTGGTAGTCCGAGTTAATGTTGTTTTCAGAGCTTGAATTCAAACACACACCAGTAAAAGTGAGGGTCACGGAGACGGGTGGTTGACCGCTGAATTGCGAGCTATCGTGCCAGGTCCCGTCAAAAGCTTGCGCAGGGTCTGCATGAACGACGCAGTTATCGCAATCGGAGTTCTAAGCCAGCGATTGGCTGTTAGTCTTGGGCGGTCGCAACCGGCTGTGGACGTACGGCGCTGAAGGAGGTTGCCGGAGAATATGTGGGCTTTGCGCCCGTCTGGGAGTCGCCCTCTGTATCGTCTATGGTGGCGGTCGATATAGCCCCCATTGAAAGAGCGGCGTAGGTGAGGAGAATTAATGGCAGGCCACGGACGCCGGAAAGGAATGGAAGAAAGATCGGCATTACGGACTCCCAATAATTTGGAGGTAGTCGAATGCTCAATCCTCGAGTAGGAGGCGACGTCCGAGTCGCGGGGTAGGAGCGGGGTCTGAGAGTGTATGGAAATCATGGATCAAGATGGTGTGGGGACATTACGGAGGTTTCGGCGTATTGTTAGCAGAGGAGTATCAGATCGACGGGATGTAAAAGATCTCGTTAAGATCCCACTGAGCGCTGAGCGATATTATATGCGCCGAAAAGGAGCCGACCTTTTGTCAACAAAATAGAATCGGACCGAATTGAATTCGCCGCTGACGAGGAACGCGATGAAAGCAAATAGAGCGCAGAGCGAGGGACTGTGAGAATTCCAAGTCCGGCTTTACAAAGGATTCGGTGGAGCCATCATATCATGCGGTGGAGTTCGTTCCTTGAGGTTGTTCTTCCACGCAGGTACTAGTAGAGGACATTACAGGGTGCATGGGCCAAATAGAACTTCGGGCGGGTACGAGCAAGGTACGAGTGGCACACCAGGGTCGCAAGAGTGTTGTGCCCTACGACATGAGCCACCGGCGCGTACGGCATGGAGGAGGAGCGGGGGCGGTAGTGGGAAGCAAAGATGTCGGAGAAATTAGACTGAAAGAGGACTAATGCCGAATCTATAAGGAGATGCTTAGTCATGACTACAGTCTGCCGACACCACACGGCGGTGGCCGATGCGTTTTTGGGACAGCCAAAAATGCATCCTAAAAGAAGCCGTTTTCCTTTGAGTTTTTGTTTTGTGTCAAAAATATACCCAAACGTGGCGATCCGTTTGGACCCCATTTTTTGGCTCCCAAAAACGCATCGGCCACCGCCGTGCCACAAAATCACCGAGCCAACTTAACGCCAATTACATAACGCCTTCAAGTTGCCCGCTACGTAGTACCACTCGGCGCGTCGAGCGCGACACGGCGGCTTGCCCCACGCTGCCACCGGAGCTTGCCTTACGGGTGCGCTCGCGCGTGGTGGCACTTGCGAGGAACGCAGGCAGGGTCCTCACTAATGTGGCACACGAAGATGCAACGAAGATGAGTGCAAGTTGGGTGTGCGGCTAATCCATATGCACACGCACAGTTTAATGACCCATGGTCAACATTCTCTTCCGTTTGAAGTCTGGATGAATCAGAATATACGAAGCGAGCGAGGGTCGCGCCGAGCAAGCGCGGGCCCAGCTGATCCGTCGGTAGCCTTGAGAACCGTCGGTACACGACCAGCTCGATTTTCTACATTCTTTGCCTTCCGACGTCGTCTTCTCCTCGAGGATTGACCATTCGACTGCCCCCAGGTGATTGGGGCTTCGCGATGGCGATCTTCCTTCTCCTCTTTCCCGACGTCCTTGGCCTGCCAGTGATATAGTACTCATTCTTCTCACACACGCCACTCTTTCAATAGGGCCCATATCAACGGCCACCACAGATGATTCAGCGGGCGACTTCCAGACTGGCACGAAGCTCGTTTATTCACCGACAAACGCCTTCACTCTCGTATGTCTGTAGCCCGGTGTGACCGCGCAAGACTGACACAGCCAAACCCTTCCTTAGAACTCCAAATGCGACGGCTGCGTCATACGTGCGGACGCTGGGAAGGTTTTGATGGGGCCTGGCACAATAGCTCCCAATTCAGCGGTCAGGCACCCGTCTCCATTACCCTCATTTTTACTGGTGTGTCTGTGAATTCAAGTGCGCCGAAAACAACATTAACTTGGATTACCAGGAACCGGCACAGATGTCTTCTGCATCCTTGCCAACACTCTGAGCAAGTACAGTCACCAGAACGGATCTCGTATTTTCACTCGACGGTTCTTGACAAAAACCATATTCACATCTTCCCAGTCCCACATATACAACCAGAAAGTTCTGAGCATATCGGGACTGGCTCGGGCGTCACATCAGCTTGTCATGCTGCGGATTCATCGGGTACACTGTTTTTGTCTGACTACGCCAGATACACGTACGTCCATTATCCTGTGGCCGAACTCGATTGCTCAATACAGCATACGTAGGTTCGAAAATAGCGTCTCGACTACGACCACGATCGCCTCAAAAGCAGCAACCATGGTGGCCACAACTTCGGCGACCACAACTTCGACTGCGCAAATTACTACAAAAACCAAAGACAGTTAGCGGCTCTGTTGTCACCGTCAGCGCATCCACCTCGTCTTTCGCGTCTGGAGGTTGTCTGGAGGCGCTAATCTTTGCGCGTCGGCGGAGTCTTCAAATTCTTGGCATCTCTAACCACTGTCCGATTCTCCCGTCCCTTCATTCACGTCCGCATCTTCATCTTCGTTGCCACCCTCCACAATCTCATCATCAGCCAAGTTCAATTATGCCGCCGTGCTGGCAGGAACACTCATACCCGTCTCCCTGATCGCGGTCGCCGCCATCATCTTCTATAGGCGCGCGCGTCGTCGTTGGAATTTTGGCGCCGAATCCCAAAATGGCTGTCTTTCGCCACGATGCTTGGGTCGCCGAGCTCGCCAACGAGCAGTGGATATAATGGTGGCTCATTCAGCGGCCCATCGATGATCTCGACTCTGGCATCACATCCTGCCGCGTTCATCCGCGCCCAGAATGTCGCCTCAGAGTCGGACCAGTCAGCGCCGCATCCAGTGAGCGATAATGAAAGGTCGAGCGATATGGGCACCTCATCTCCGATACGGGATGGAAACTGCTCGGGCATCAGCACTTCCCATCCGGCTTCAGCCTGCCCAATATTCAGGTCCTCCTTGATTCAGATGCGCGCGCCTACTCTATTCGCCACAAGTCCCCCGCCCGGGTATGATTCCCAGCCACGGCCGCTCCCTCGGATACCCTCCTGGTATTTTTATGAAGGAGGTACTCCTGGAGATTTAAGCTAGTTCTTAACGCATACTTTTTTAAATTCCTACTTACTTCCGAACTTTAGTTGGGGAAGTTGTTGATAATTTTGGGAATCGTTTATACACTTCGTGGCGCAGTTGTTTCATTGGGCGTTGTATTGATTGAACAGCGTTTGGATTCAGTTTGCGCTCACTTTTTTTCCGGAGCTTGAACTTGAGCTTGACCAGCGAAACAGTGACATCACCGCATCACCATCCTATCTTCGCATCAAGAACGCATCTTGGAATAGACTACCGCCCAAGAAGCCAATTCCATTCAACAAAACGGCACTATCAGTCGGAAACCGTGTGCTCCTTTACGGAAGGTGGGATCTATCTACTACTTTGGCAATTTTCGCGACATTACTATTCAGCAAGATCTGCCGAACCGGCTGCCGAACTCGCATGGTGACTGCCAACGGGCTTGCCGGTGGTTCTCAGATCTCCTATCATATTTCATTGATATTTCATGAGAATTATTCGAGCGCCCCACCTGAGGGCCATCAGCCTGGATTTCACCTCCCATCTGGACGCCGTCCTGAGCGCTGCACAAGAGCCTCAAGCAGCGAACGTTCAGTAGTGAACAGTGCCTATGGCTATTCGTTCATTATTTCCCCCGCGACTCGTGTTCTATGCCCTCCTCACCCTAGTCACTCTTTCAGCCGGAACTGTATCAGAGCGCACAATCGACGACGCTTCTGGAGACTCTGTGTCTGGCTTGCTGCCTGTATACACACCTGTCAATGGATTTAGCTCGGTATGCCTCTTCCATCCTCTCCTAGAGTTGTTGTTCACAGACCGAACGATCCAGAACACTGATTGCTCGACTTGTGTGATTCATCCTGATCCAGCGAACGCTTTCGGAGGGACCTGGCATGACGGCTCGCAACTACCGGGTGGTCCAGCAGTTTCAGTTTCCCTTTCCTTCACCGGTGCGTGTTCTTAACACCTTATTCCGAGCAAACATAACTAAGCTCAGACAGGCACCGCTATATCCTTGTTTTGCATCCTTGTTAATACTGCAAATCTGGCGGATATCACTATTTCTGATTTCTCCTTCATACTCGATGGAGCCTCGAGGGGGACATTCACGCACGTCCCAGACAACACATCAGATTTCATTTACAACGCGAAAGTGTTCAGTGTTGATGGATTGGACCGCACCAACCACACGGTGGTTCTTACCACTGATAATCCGGCGGGATCTCTTGCGCTGTTTGACTACGCAAGCTACACGTACGACGCTTTCAGTATTATGAAGCGCTCGCTGATGGTAATATCGGATAGGTTCGATGACGGAATCTCGCCGTCCACTTCGGTAACCGCAACGGGAGGCGCAGACACAGGTGCAACCACATCGACAACTCGGAACACCGTGAGCGTGAATTCACACAGTAGCGGGGCCTCCGAGTCTCAGACTGTCACCACCTCCAATGCTTCTGCGTCACTGGCCTCCACATCTTCGCCGACTACTATATCATCTACTGGCCCAAATAGAAGTGCGGACCCCATAACTACCTCAACGGCACCGTCGGCCTCTATTACCGTATCAGCCTCGAAGAAAAATAAACTCGCCCCGATACTCGCAGGGACACTCATCCCGGTCTTCCTAATTGCTTTGGCTGGCATTATCATATGTCTCTACCGACGCCATCGTTCCCGCCGGCAGGTGGAATTCGAGCAGACTCGAGTTCGTCCACCCTCAGCCGAATGGGTTCAACTCTCGGAGTCGCCAGCCACAGCTGGAGCGTCGCTCCCAGGAACCCGGCGGTTCTCCGTAGAGCACAATAATCGGTCTCCTATTCAGGAGAAAAGTTCCCACTTTGTCGATGAAATTTCCCCGACCTCCCCTCCATCCGTTCGAAGTGAACCCACATTGTCGCGTGCCCCCACATTTCGGACTTTCGACTATGTTACTACTTCTCCCCCTCATTACAGTGCCACCTTTCAGCCAGAGCAGCTGATTCAGTTTGGGAATATTTCCCGTTCAGGTCAGGCAGACCATGTATAACAAGCCTTTGTTTCCTCTGTAGCCGCACTTAAATTTCCTCCTAAATAAATATCCCTTGCCTCGACAATCAAGGGGCTCACCCATTATTTCAACGAAGATTTGAACCTATTTCACAATTTGAATTAAATTCAACTTGCCAATTTAACCGGGGTCACGTTTCAAGTTGTTTGTTCAAGCTTTTCGGCGCACAGGCTTGAACCACCACGGTCACCACGACCATGACTTATCACGCCCACCGACAATTCTCTTCCTATAAGGCTACGCTTACATCTTGCGCGCGGAAGATCATCTAATCATGGCTTCTTCACCAAGATATCAAAAGGCGCATCAAGGCCCGCTGATGGAGATGCGCCCCCGCCTCAGACTCCGCAAGGTACTCGAATCGCTTCAAGCTCTCCGCAGCGTGCGCCATCCTTTCGTCTTCGATGGGCTTTCCCTGCCAACTATCGGAGCTCCCCAAGATTCATCTTCCACAGCCCCGACCGCCACTTCAGCGCTAGGATTTTCCAGGCTGGCTTGCGAAAAAATACTACTACTAGCACTCAAGAGTCTCAAATCTACTAATAACTTGCCTCCGCGAGTACCTCTCGGCCTCCTCGCGCACGCGGAACCAGCCTCTTGGAACACCGGATTTCCTGCCGCTTCCATCACATCGAGCATATGCATATGTAGGCAAAAAGATATCATACCTGATATCATGATGACTTGGACTGACTGAGACACTTCTTACCGGATCCATCTTCTTTGTTGATTTTATATCATGATCCGGGCTCTACGACGCCCCGACTCTCTATCCACGTCTCCTCCCCCCGGGCGTCCGGTATACGGTGAGCTCCCACCGATTGACCGTATAGTTCTGCCTCGAGCATTCTCTCATTCCTTCTAGAGCGGTCGGTCTGGATCGCAAGTCATGCGTCATTTCCTACTCGCATTCATTGTAAAACTACTCCTCACACTCCTTTCGCAAGTCACTCTTTCAGCGGCCGCCCCAAGGCATAATGGCTTTCCAGGCGGATTCCCGCACCCCAGCTTCTCCTTCGTGTTTCCCTTCGGTTCGCCCACGAGCACGCTAGCGCTTTCAACTACCACTACGTCGACTTCATCTGTCGTGTCCACGTCGGTCAAATTTTCATTCCACTCAGACAGTTACTAATAATACACTCACATACAGACCGACCACTCAATCAGTAACGCCGCCGGATACCACGAAACCTGCCAGCTCGTTCCAGAATGCAGCTCAAGTGTCGAGCCATGTTTCTTCGACTTTACTTTCCAGCCCTGCCTCGAAATCCGCTCCCGTGAGCGCAGCACGATCTTCATCCCGGAGCCCCGCCTCAACCGGCCCTTCGTCCACAGGCGCGGCGGATTCGTTGCCCGATACGACTCCGTCCAACGTCGCATCAAATTCGCCGGAAACTTCCGGAACGCCTATCCCCGTCTCTTCCTCCAGGACCGACAAAGCGCTACTGGCAGAGATAATCGTTCCGGTCATCTTTGCCGCTCTCGTTGCTGGCGCTTTCATCGTTGCTGTATATCGACACCGGAACAGCCAGGACAACAAAAGCTGGGAGGGAAGCCGGCTGCCGGAACTGGAGACGCGCAACAGCTTGTGGTCATTTGTCAGGCCGCGCAACGTCGTGAAGGATGCGCAGCCGCGCAATGACCGCGATGCTAGTACTTACTTGGGTACAGGCGACTGGAACCGGTCGGATACGTATTTGCGGAGCGCGGTGGCGGAGAAGGATAGACATTCCATTACTGAGTCGGCCACAGAGCATGGGTCGTCGCAGGATCACGCAGGGGAATCCCCGCACTCCGACACCGGGCATGTCAATGATTTTGCGCGCGTGTTTCACTCTGAATCTCCGTTGCATGGGCAGGACGAACCGGCGCTCGCAGAGTCGCGTCCGGCGACGCTTATAGCTCCTGTGCCTGTCGCGCTACCCCGCGATGGACCTGGAGACCCGGAAACTTCCTGAGTACATGTGTCCAGCTAGCCTGTATGCTTATGATCATCCGTTAATTTATTTATACATGTTGCAGAACGAATAACATCTGTTCAGAATCTTGGTTCAGAAAGATCCCATACCGAAGAGACAAGCCTAGTTCCAAAAAACGAACAAGGTGGGGCTGATCTAATCCTGCATTTTTGAACTGGAAGGTCCTACGGGGCACTTCAACGTTGGCTTGAACGCTAACCAGGCTTGAACCGAATTCTCTCACGCACGTCAAGATTAGCTTCATCATTAAATCTGATGCCGGTTGCCATCTGACGGAACATGTCTAAGACTCTTGGCTCTCATACCCTTCACACGTCTAGGTCGCAGCTAGCAAACTCACTCGACGGCAAGACCTCTCAGGGAAGTTCTACGGGCATCGCCAACTGCAAATCCACACGAAAATCTTTTGCTACGAATCAGATCTGGATCGTCGCCAATGATCCTGGATGATCACTATTTCAATCCTGATGTTCTTTCGAGTTTCTCAGGATACGGGAGTGGCACAGATATATATGTGCGTATGCGATGCAGATGGGCGCAGTACCCGCACGCTTCTCATCCTTAAGCTTTTAAACTTCGAACATCGTGAGTGTCGCTGCGCTTGCCAGTGCTTCCTTCTCTTGACGCCCGATCTCGAAAGCGAAGACCGTCTCGGAGCCCTAGATCCTTACGGATATGGGGCATGGGCATGCCCGCCTCACACTCCTTTTAAAGCCATACTTGATACTTGGGCTCACACAAGTGGCTCTGTCTATGGCCTCCCCGGACGCACCCAACGAACCCGACGACCAGAATCCATCGACCCATCAAACCCCACCGAAGAGTCCAGGCCCGGGAGGCACTCAAAAATCTCAGCCAGGAGACCATAACCCAACAAGCACTAACCCTGGAAGCGGTCCGCAAGGTGGCCATTTGCCCGGCGGATCCACAGGCGGCCCCTCGTCGCATTTTACCACATTCACCCACTCCGACAGCACCAGGTAGGTGATGGTTCTTCGTGTCCATTTATGTTAGCTGAGTCCAATCTGCAGTTCGCAGCCTGCGCCAACTACATCTGCAACTAACGCGATAACCTCCTCGACCTCTTTTGGGAACACCAGAACGTCGACTTCGACACCGTTAAGTACTGACGATATCACATCATCGACGTCGGGCTTTCGCAGTGCTAGTTCCACTGGCCTTCCAACGAATACTGAAAGCACACCGGCAGTCATTCAACTTCCCACCGAGCCCCCCGCCTCTACCAGTCTGCCACCCAGCGATCCGTCTGTACCATCTACCCCATTAGTACTCGCAGCTACGAAATCCACGAGCAAAATGCCGATAATTGTCGGCGTGCTTGTTCCCCTCTTCTTCATCCTCGCCGGCGCAGCAGCGTTCATCCTCTATAAGCGCCGCCAGCGCGTGCGCGACCGGCTCGAGTGGGAACGCACGCACGAGGCCATTGCAGACGCTGTGCGCCAGGTCAACGAGCACGGCGTGAGGGGCACACCGTCGTACGCGGGCAGCGGTGCGTGGAGCCACCTAGACCTTGCGTCGCGCGGCGATCTGGTGTACACGCAAGCGCCCGTGGCGGACCCGTTTGTCGATGGGCCCCCCGACTCGCACGAGCACGCCGCGTTCGGGACGGGGACGTATTCTCCCGAGTACCACCCCGCGCACTCGCCGTATGGGGGTGCCGTCGCTTCGCGTCAGCAAAGCTCTAGTGCTATAAGCACTGGCTCTACGGACTCCGTGAGTCCGCTCCATACCTCGTTCGGCTCCCACCCTGCCGTTTGACCGTTTGTCATTGGCACTTGTAGTATTTTGTGCAGTTCCCTCACTGCGAACACTCTCTCTTCAGTTCTATTGTATAGTTGTACCAGTACAAGCGACCACGCTTGGTCTTTTGGCTCAAGCTCTCTCTGACACCACCACCATCATGATTGTTATTTTCGTTCAGAGGATTGGTCTACTAGTTCTACGCGGCTCCTGACGATCTTCCCAGCCCCCAGATCCTTATTCATAAGCACAATCCCTGATTCTGGCATTGAACGACTTTCTCGATCCATGGATGCCCAACTATTATCACTGGCTAGCTTCCTTCCGCTTGACCCCCACGCGATCCCGTCTTAGGTCTAAAAACCAACGCAGCCTTCAAGTTCTCTAGATTCTCGTAATTCAGCCCCCCTGGCAACTTAAGTATAAGTTTAAAAAACTCTTTCTGACTGCTATGCTATCACTCACCCTCGATTCCAAAGCGACTGACAAGGGCAAAAATATCTCTGCCATGTATTCCTCACACACCACATGTAAGCCGTACAAAAGCCGTACCCTGGATTTTCTGGACGCCATGGCAGCCGCGTCGCCGCTTTCGGCGTTGTGAGATCACAATTTATATACTCCCAAATACTCTCAAAGTAGTCAAGTTACAGTCAAAAGCCGTCAGAAGATATAGATTGTCATCTTCCCAGTGCCCAGTTGCGTTAGAGAGTGGGCCCGCCTTTGGTCCGCATGAATTCAACTTGTTGAACTTGAATTTTCGTCTGTGCATGTACTTTCCCAAATCCTAATCCCAAGTTCTGGATTTTGGGCGCCTAAATCGATTCGACTACATGAGCTTAGCACTTAGTTGACGATTCTGCTGTACGTGGGAGGGAAAAAAATTAGAGAAGGGGCAGGTAGCTGTGACAGTGAATGCTGCCGTTTTCTCAACTGCGCCGATATTATGCACGCGGCACCTGGGATTCGGGTCTCAACGCGCTCCGTTCTACCTCCAATCTCGTGGAATGTGCCTTGCATATAGATGGCATCTCTACGCCTCCATCGACCGCTATCGTGTTACCACACCTTCTCAAGCTTTCCTTGTCGCATTGGGAGCTATTGAAATGTTTGGACGCTCCTAACCTCCAGGAGCTCTATTGCTCCAGTCAGTCCGACCACCTGCTCTGTTTGCGAGGCGGCCATATCAATTACAGAAACTTGTCCTATTTTTCCCTACATCGATCGCCGATTTTGCTGGCATATTTCGTGCGGTTCCAACAATCACAGATATAGGCCTGGCCGCCTATCCATCGAAGCCAGTTCTACCGATACTCTGTCCTCCCTGCTTACGATACGTAACGAGCCCACCGATGTCGGTCTCTCCTTGAGAGCGATAGCGATAGTTTTCGAGCAGCTGGCTCCCAGCTTTTCGGTTTCGGTAGTCGGGATTTGTTTGTGGATACGGTGTAATCACGTTGGCGAGCTGGATGTCTCCGTTCCGTCGCTGTGCCAGACGCAGGTCATGGCGTGCGCCGGAATGAACGGTTGGCTCTCTTCAAAACTCAAGGACTGAAAATAGAAGTCGTTTTAGTGTACTTTTTCTCGTTCAACGTCGCCAATTGGATGTACTTATTCTCAGCGCTCAGCCCAAATACCATTATGGCAGCGACGGCGCCGTTAGCTTCGTTATGGGCGGCGATCTTGGGAAGTATGGATGACTGAGAAGATAGGTGTCCCGCCCAGCTACTAAAAAAAACCATACGCGCTAAGTAGCATTCAGTTAAATGATAGACAAATGATTATGAACGCAGACCTAGATGACTCCAGACAACATAGGCGCCCATCGCACCGGAGTCGTCGTTGTCCACCGCGTCAAATCTGGTTTTGCCGGGGTCCTGTGTTATAAGTCCGATCCCAAAATCGTTCTTAGCATATTCCAACAGGCGGAATGCGCTCCTAGATGTAGCAGACAATTGATATTAATGGCGTTCTTCCCGAAAACAAAATGATTGGAGCACCTGGTGTCGGGACCCTCGTTCGGCGAATTGTCCGAGCTGTCGTTCACCGGAGCGAAACCCTTGTTCAGCGACATCCGAAAGTCGGGGAGCCAGTCCGTGTGCCGGTAGATATCCATGAGTTCCCGGACGACTTGTGCTTGCGCGATGGGCGCGGTGATAGCGTATAACGGGCGACAAAGAAGGTGTCTCTGGAGCAGAATGAGATCTGTCGGTCAAAAAGAAGACATAAATTATAGTGCGTACCAGATTAAGTAGAAGCTGACGCCGAGTCAGTACGGTTCGCTCTACCCCTACTCTTGGGTGGCGGATGCGACAACAGTCACAGAGCAGAGCCTCCAAGTTCATGCTGAAAAGAAGGCGAGGGGTACACATGCGGCGGGTTACTTGTCTTGCGGTACAACCTCCTCAGTTACAGAATCGACCCACGAGTTTGCAAACGGACTCCTCAGGAAGGCGAAGAGGTTCAGAGCACAGAATTTTCGGGGGCGTGAGTCATGACTCGGAACTGGACATTTGTCGTCCAGCTACAGTGTGTACCAAGTGTGCACTCGAGAACAGCAACAGAGCACAGTGGGAAGAATCTTCAACAAGAGTTCTGAACAAATCTGAAAACACCTCGAAGGCGACGTGGATGGACTTGGGAACCTTGCATCGGAGCACGTGCCAGTCAAGATCCCTCTCTGACACCAACCACCATCTTGATTCCTATTTTCGTTGAAAGCATCACTTTACTGCGCACCTGGACCTGAAGATCATGGTGTTGCCAGCCCTCATATTCTCAGACCGCGATAACGCCGCCGAAATCACTGATTCAAGGTCTGCATGCCACGTCTTCAATTGTGATACTTTCGGCACTACTAGTCTCGGTGTTTTGGGGCACTCCAGTCGACTCCAATAGGACCAACCCCATTCAACCCTCCTCCATGTCTACACCCGGTCCGGCCCACGTTCTATGTGTTTCGCACAGCACGTATAAATTTATATCAAGTCATCATTACCAGTGACTGGGACGATATCACGCACCCTGGACTCGAATGCGACCAACAGCGTGAAAATACCTCTCTATCTCACGCATTTTCTCCCGCGGCGCATACTTGGAAGGTGGAACCTGCATTGTCTGGGAGCGCTGATCAGATGCAGATGAAGGCATCGCCCCCGTTGAGATAGCGGGAACAATATAATAATAGCGCTGGCAGATCGCCGTCTTAACGGAAGATGCGCGTCGCAGGGCTGCTGGATGCCCCATCTCTTTCCTCCGCACGCCCACGACCTCTTAAGAGTTGGAGTCGTCCTTCGCTCTCGTTACCCACTTTGTATGGTCCTGCATAGGTGACCACTCCACTGATGAATATGGATCCTTCTCGTCACCTCAAGCGGGACCCGGGGGCCTCGGCTGTTATATCCATTTTAGTGACCGGGACGGAGATTGAAGAATTCTGCTCTCAAAACCCAACATGTTGCCCACCCCGGTAAGTCGGAATTATAGACTACATAGAATGGTCGTTGACTTCACTGGGATAATAGTGGGCCTCCATTGCCCGTTAACAAGGAGCAGGTTAGCCAATACTGCTCCGCCCACTCTACATGTTGGTAAGTCGAGGCTATAGACTACATAGAAAGGCCGTTGACTTCACTGGGATAATAGTTCATCGTTTTCTGCGATGTTTCCGTCGACTGCAGCGCCAGCGAGTACTACTAGTGCCAGCATAAACGCTTCATCGCAGTCTGCCGGGCCGACCCTGACTACAGCGACGCTGGGAGCGTCATCTACACCCAAAGTATTCACTTCTGGGGACATTATACGTTCGCCCCCGACAGGTGACAGAGCCAGTCGTTCTGAGACTTCGACCTCTTCTTCCAGCTCAGCCATGGATGATTCCTCTTCTACGTCTTCCCCTACCTCTACATCATCATACTTCAATACCACACCGACGATATCTGTCCTTCAGTCGTCCAGCTCGCCTCAGTCGCCCAGCTCGACCCCATCCCTCAATCCCGAGTCCTTATCCTCCAAACCCCACTCAAAAACGCCGATCGTCGCGGGCGTCGTCACTGCCATCCTCCTACTCTTGCTGGCGGCCGCGGCCGCCGCACTATACCAACGTCGGCGGCGTTTGCGCGACCGGCGCGAGTGGGAGCGCACGCATGCTGAGATCGCGGACGCTGTGCGCGAGGTCGGCGCGGGGGCCGGGAGCGCGCAGGGAACATGGAACACGTTCCCGCGCGAGAAGGGCGGCGACATGGATCCGCTCTTTGCGTCCGGGAAAGAGGGCGGTCCAGCGACGCATTCGCCCTCAGACTCGATTTGAAGCGGGCGAAAATAATTGTATGGAAATGGATGGATCGTCGTGTGTGCCGCGCACCTGCCCAACTGAATGATGATGACTACCCTGCGGTGTATGTGAATTAGGACACTTGCCGTGTAATAACTCTTTGTATTTTTTCTTTCTGTTGCTTGCGACCGCTACAAACCGGGTGCTGGAATATTTAATTGTACTTATGGGACGAACGCTTGGGATAGCCTTCTGCAATCCAGCCCATAAGCGGCGTATCCAACTCCACCTCGATTGCCGCCCTACTCCACGTCGGGGCGCCATCGACAAATTGCCGTGTGCGTCGGCGTTTTTTTTCACTTTTTTTAAAAAAAAACTGGCTGGCTTACTATTGCGAGCTATTTCCTCTACAGAGTTTTTCTTGGATTTTGGCGTTCTTTGGAGGTCAAGCAAGGTTCAAGAGGAAAATGCTCACTTCACCTGTTCCCAATTTGGCCACTGACCGCAACTTGCCGAAGATTGCCGAGCACCTTGGATCCTTCGTCACTTTGATGTGAATCCCGTCGTCGCTCAAGCCTCCGAGTCCATGCTATCTCATCCCGAAGTCGAGGGGAGCAATTCTCCCCGACATCGACTTTCTAGTGGCATTTTGGGCTTCTTACGCTGTGAGCGTTGGACCATTCAGTCTTGAATCTGTGTTCCCTCTCAGCTGGTCTCTATTGTATTGGAATCCATTATCTGGATCCGCCTCTGATGTGCTTTCCGCGCCTGGCAACGATCTACACCATGACCGGGCCTGCTGGAGCTCTCGAGAGGAAGGACGATTCCGAGTCAGGAGGTACCATTCCAAGTGTCCAACGATCCAACACCTGCTCTGCTGCCCTTCACTGCCTGCCTCCCGCGACACTGACAGTTTCGCCGTTCCCAGACGTGCCTAATGTCTGTCCTTGACTGGCGCCTTTGCCGTAAAGGCCAAACGGCGATCTCTGATGGCCGCGACAATGAAGCAGGGATCATCCCTCTGTTCCTGGCATATTAGTATCCGGTGGGAGCGAATCAATGGGACAGACACGGTTTCCTCGCCCCACGACGCCCTCGTCTGGACTGAGCCTACCTGCACGCCAACTGTACACCGATTGTACGCCGACCGATACACGCGCCCACGCACCCACTGTCGTTTCATGAGCCTCTGATTTCGCTCCCTGCGAGATACCACCTGCACCCTGCGCAGCCTATTGCTAGGATAGGATAATGGGCAACCACCCTTCGAGACCCCCGCCGCCGTCGTGGCCCCCGCCTAACGGGGGGAGACCTACGACGTCCACCCGACCACACTCGGACCCTACACCGCCGCCCGCGGACCCCCCACCGATTGAAACGCCCACACCTCCGCCTGCAACACCGACACCTCCTCCCGCGGACCTGCCTCCGGACCCCCCTGCCACCTCGCCCGCCACCACCACCCAAAACGATGTCGGTGCACCCACGACGTACGTGCCTCATGCATACATACCCTGCCCACGGCGCTGACCCACCGCGTGCAGGCCCGCAGACCCAGGGACGCCTGCCACGGGTACGGAGACTACAGCCGCTGCCGCGGCGACCTCCCCGGTCGACGGGGACAATACCGCCAACACCAACACCAACAACTCGGACAGCACTGACATCAAGAAGAGCGATGCTCAGGCCGACGCCGCGAAGACGCCCGACTCTTCGGGGGCTGGCGCAGGCGTAGCCGTATCGCGCACCGCAGACGCCGCGAACACCGCGAACACCGCGGCCCCGCAACTCTCCACCGGCAGCGGCACCTCCACCTCCACGCACCCCGCAAACTTCCCCGCCGCCATCCCCACCGACGCCTTCTTCTCCCTCTCCCTCTCCGGCACCTCCCCCTCCGCGAGCGCGCTCCCCGCCGTCGCCGCCACCTCCGCCAAGGCGAACCCGCGCGCCGCGCCGATCATCGCGGGCGTGCTCGTCCCGCTGCTCCTCATACTGATGGGCGGCGCGGCGTGGCTCGCGTGGCGCCGCCGCAGGCGCGTGCGCGACAAGCGCGCGTGGGAGCGCACGCACGCGGAGATCGCGGAGGCGGTGCGCGAGGTCGGCGGCCCCGCGTCCCTCCCTGCGTCCGCGTCCCTCCCCGCGTCTGCGCTTCCCGCCGCGTGGACGCACTTCGACGGCGAGCACGGGGACGGGGACGGGACCCATCGCGAGGTGTACGGCGGGATAGTCGTATCATACACAGGTCGCCCTCACCCACCACTGGCTGCATCATGATATACACATACACGCGCACCCCCGCATCCTGGACTCGGTTTTCTTGCGGACACCTTGCCTACGTACCTTTGATTTCTTGCGGACGTCTTGCCTTGCTTTGATTTTCTTTGGCTTTCAGCAGACGCCCTCGCCTTCGGTTCAGAGCCCCCTGGCGCGCGCTCGCCCACCCTTTGCCCTTGCCTTTAAATTTGATTTGTACATTTTCTCGTGTGTGTTTATTCCTTAAATATCGAACTTGTGAGCCGTACGCATTGTATGACCATACCACATGTGTAATTTGGCTCGTCCGAGCTTGAAATTCGATGATTTTATTCTATTTGGATGCGGAAGAAGTTCTCGTAATCTAAATTCTGCACGGTGCGGAGGATGTACAAATAATAGTGGAACGCGCCCGCGCCGCCGAGCTCGCGCACCTCGAGCGCCGTGCCCGCGCGCGTGAGGAAGCGGCGCCGGAAGTGCGGCTGCCCGAAGGTGAGGTACACGAACGTCCCGCCGGGCTTCTTGAGCGTCCTACATATACAAATGCAAATGCGCGAATATAATTTAAATTAAAGGAAGCGAAGCCAGGCATAGGGAAGGAGGGAAGGCGCACCGCAGGACCTCGTCTACCTCCGCCGTGACGTCGTCAACGACCTGCTGCGGCGGGTTCTACACGCGCGTTATAGTTACTTATGCGGCGGAACGACGAAGCGCACGCACCCAGACATCGCCTTTGGCGGCCATCAGCGCGTCCATCGTGCTCTTGTCGATCGCCACGTCGAACGACCCGTCCGCGAACGCCAGCGCGCGTACGTCCATCTCGAGCCCTGCGCGACCCCCCCGTGAGCACTTATTCATTTTTTATTTATCGAGTTGGGAAGGAGACGGGGACGTGGACGGGGAGGTGGAGAGGACGCACACTCCATCGCGGGAGCGCGCGCGCGCATCTGCTCGATCACGACGGGCGAGTACTGCCGGTGCGGCGCTCATAAGTATCATAGGGGGATCAGAGAGGGGAGGGGATAGAGACGCACGTCGACGTTGACGATGCGCGTGTACCCGTCGGCGTACATCTGCAAAGCAACCCGCACCCTAAGCACAGAACGAGTAATAGAAGAGCGGAGGAGCGCACGTCCTGCGAGAGCGCGGCGTTCCCGCACCCGAGTATGAGGATATGCGCGTCCTTGGGGACGAGCGCGCGCAGCGCCGGCGCGAGGTCCGCGTACGTCTTGAGCCAGTCGTGTGTCGCCTCCGCGGGCTCCCTTTGGTGAAAAAGAGTCAAACGCGAATGTATGTTGGAAGGCGGGACGTGTGTACGCTGCGTAACGGGCGTTCCTGCGGGGCGGTTAGCATTGAAGGCACGAGAGGGTACTCAGGGAAGGGGATAGGCCGCACCAATAGGCCTTGTCGCGGTAGAGGTCGTTCGTGGTCGGGGGAGACATCAAAGAGGCATATAGGGGCATATAGGGGGTCCAGTAAGGTTAGGGTTACATAGGGTTAGGAGTCTGATGTGCCAGTCTTCAAGGCATTCCTACGCTAGTCTCGTAAACCAGACTTGAAAACCAGACTTGAAAACGCACGACTAGAAGATAGTCGTTCTCAACGTACTTATATAAATTCCTACGCATGTAAGCAAAGGCGCATTTTATATGCATTAAGTACTCATCGTCCAGCTAAAACAAAAACTTGACATTCTGATAAAACTCGAGCATGGGGTTCTCCCCGTTCCTTAGGCGCGTGCGCGGGAGGTCCGCGTACGTCTGCAGGAACTCGGCGTGGCTCCACACGCCCGACTTGCGCTCGCCGACGGGCAGCCCGCTCGCGGAGCGCACGCCCTCCACGGGCCGCCTTCGTGTGCTTGGGTGGTACGACGAGAAAAAGTCCGCGCCGAGCTGCGAGGTCACTAAGTCATCGGATGCGTGGAGAGACGGGTCGGGGTCGGGCTGCGCGAGCGTGTGCTCGTACATGTCGCGCAGGCGCGCAAAGTCGGTGGGGAAGAAGATGTCGAAGTAGCCGGGCGCGACGAGGAGCGTCGTGACGGGGACCGTCGTGTTCCTGAAGCGCGTCTGCACGACGGGCGCGCCGCGCCCCGGGAGCGCGTCGGGGAGCGCGGCAAAATCGGAGAGGAGGAGGCGGTGCCGCGGGAAGCGGCTGCGGAGCGTACGGAGGAGGCTAAGGAGGCGCGTGGGGAGGTACTCGGGCGCGGAGAGGTTCGGCGCGAAGGGGAGGGAGGAGTACGCGCGGAGGAGCGCGGGCGCGGCGCGCAGGAGGCGCGGGATGGCGGGCGGGTGCGCGAGGCGCGTGCGCAGTTTGAGGAAAGACGCGATGAGCGGGTCGGTGACAGGCGTGTAGATAAACTCAAAGTCGCCGCGGTCGTCAACGGTGACGAGCGCCTGCAGCGGCTCGAGCGTCTTGAGGTCGTAGCGTATCATGTCGTGCGCGAAGTTGTCCTGGAAGAAAAAAATCGGCGAGGGAATAAAAGCAAAAGTAAAGGACTCACGATGACCTCCATGGCGATGACAAAGCACGGCGCGGGCTCCTTCTTCTGCCAGCGGAATATGCTCTGGTGGATGACCTTGACGCACGGATGGACCGCCGCGAGCTTCTTGCGCTGCAGCTCGACGAGGCTCGCGCTGATCTCGATGATATGGTACCGCGTGCGGTCGTACACCTCGGGGTGATTGCTGCGCAGGTAATCGAGGATGTCCATCGCGAGCGTCCCGTTACCCGCGCCGATCTCGTAGATGACAAAGTCCTCGTAGGGGAAGTACTTGAGCAGGTACTCTGCGACGAGGCACCGGGCCATGGCGGCGCCGTACCACGGCTTAAGGAAATCAGCGTCGCGCGCGCAGTTGGAAGAACTACACCACCTTGAACAGCTCCGTCGGCGTGTGCCAGATCTGCCGCCCAGGCCCGGAGTCCTTGTCCGCGCCGTACGCCGCATACCTTCTTGCCACCTCCTCGTCAAACTCCGCCGCGTCGCGCAGCGCGGGAAAGTCAAACGCGGTTTCCGCCGTGTCGAAGATGACGGCCTGCTTGGGGAAGTAGCCGTAGTGCGGGTTGTACAGCGCGTCTTCAATCCAGTCGCGCACGAGCATCTTGACCTGCCGCGGCGGCGCGGTGCACTTCTCGAGCGCGTTCGCGTCGACGAGCGGGTACGCCGCGAGCTCTTCCTGCGACTTGGCGTCGACCTCGAGCAGCGAGCTCGAGTTGTAGTTCCATCTGTCCGGCGGGTTTTCAGCCTTTGGGTCCTGCACGAGACGTGGCCGGGGTTTTTTCGAGCCAGAAGAGAGCTTGGATGCAGTCCGCAGAGAGATACAGGCGAGGCGCAGAGATTTATAGGCAGTTCGGCGGCATGGGGGGCGAGTGGCGGTTGTGGTCAGAGCCAAGAGCATTGAGGAACACGGTCACACGCAGCTCTTCGTCTCACCAATACGGCATTCGCGTTTTGCTAAGAGTTTCGTCTTGGAAAACTGCTACTGAGGCTCATGGCTTCCGCCTCGACGTCGACGGACTCTGTGGAACGGCTGGTAACGACATGGATGGCATCCGGGAGAGACGAGGAGATCGCCGAGGCTGTAACAGGCATGCAGCCAACTTGCCTCGCCTCTGGCCCCAGTTAACGCTCTTCTAGAGGTCTCCGAAGGCAGGCTACTCGGCGTGGTGAAAGCCCTCGGACCTTACCTTACCTCAGAGCAAGACGAGCTGCGCACAAAGGGTACTACTGAAGTCTTCGAAAAACTAGCTGCAGCGGTCTTGATTTCTGGCTCTAGGTGTCGATTTTCTGGCGATGGTCATCATCCGCTGTCCCGAGAAAACACTGAACAGGCAGTCGGGTATGGTGGCCCTTCCCCCGGTGTACCCATGCTTACTGCCGGCTCAGTGAAAGTCCTGACGGCCTTTTTCTGCGATAAACTAGACGATACAGAGACGATCGTGCCTGCGCTGAAGGGTCTCGCGAGCCTGCCCCCCATCTGCAGCTCCGCCGATGCCCTCGTCATCATAAACGCGCAAGTTTCCCTGCCATACACTAACGTTGTCTAAACAATGCGCGCAGTATCTTTGCCCACGTAAAAATGCGCGCGCTCGTGCAATCCGTCCGATTCTACGTCTTCACCATCATCGACGGCTTAATAGCCCACCATCGCGAAAGTGTGTCTGTCTGGCCCCCGCCGCTTCTCTGGATGCTTATGTTACGAAGTTCTGAAGGGTATGAAGAGCGCGTTCATCGCGCCGTACATCGCCCTTGCGGACGGCGAGAAGGACCCGCGCAACCTCCTCCTCGCGTTCGCCATCGCGCGCGTCATCCTGATCGAGTTCGATCCGGCTCCCCACATCGAGGTGATAACACACACCCACAGAATTATATTTTTCTTGTCGCTTACACGCCCCAGGCCCTCTCCAACATCGTCTTCTGCTACTTCCCCATCACATTCCGCCCCCCGCCGAACGACCCCTACGGGATCACCGCGGACGACCTGCGCGTCGCATTACGGTCCGCGCACTTTGCTCCCCGCGCGCCGCCACACAGCTCATTATATTCGCCAGCCGCTGTGTCAGCGCCAACCCCGCCTTCGGGCCCCTCGCGATTCCGATCTTCCTCGAGAAGCTCGCGGCGGGGTCGCCCGCCATTAAGGTACGCGTTGCGCCCCAATCATTGTGTTGCGGGCCCGGCTGACCGCCCGTCCGTAGCGCGACACGCTCGAGACGATGGCGGTGTGCTTCCCCGTCTACGGCCCCGCGCTGGCTCGCACGTCCGCGCGCAAGTTGTGGAACGCGCTTAAGCTGGAGGTGCGCTTTTCTACCCCGCCATATATGCTGCGGGATGCGCGTTATTCACGCTAGGGGCGTAGATCTTCCAGCCGACGGATGGCGCGACGGAGGCCGCCGCGCTCGCGACGATGCAGACACTCGTGGTCACGATCCACGCGGACGACGCGCAGGACGTGGGCGCGGACGTGCAGGGCCTCGCGCGCGACGCGTGCGAGGAGTGCGTCGGCATCCTGCGCGAGCCCGAGAAGAGCCAGGCGAAACCCGCGATCAAGGTGCTCTGCGCGTTCATGGCCACTACCCGTGCGTCCCCTTCGTCGCCCTCCCGCAGAGTATGGGCCCCGTGTATTTATGATTTCGCGCCGCAGCTTCTGTTGCGAGGTACACGCTCGCGAACGCCGTGCCGCACCTGCTCAAGCTGCTTGCGGACCCGGACGAGGTGCCGACACGGCACCCGGTGTTGTTGCTGCTCTCGGACCTCATCGCCGCCGCGCGCGACTCGGTTAAGTCGCAAGAGGTTACGGCGGACGCGCCGCCCGAGCCGCCGCTCGCGCCGTACAAGGACGAGGTCCTCGGCGCTCTCATTTCAGGCGTCACTGCACCCGCGACCACGCGCGCGGCACTCGCAGGCCTCACCGGCCTCGTCTCTACGCCCCGCCTTCTCTCCGACGCCGAACTCGGGTTCGTCGTGCTCAAGGCGACCGACGTGCTCGAGACGTGCCTCGACGAGGAGCATGCCGACGACAGGTCCGTCGATTCCCCGCTTCTCGACTGCCGCTGAGTACCCACCCCGCCAGCAACGCGATCCTCAAGCTCCTGATGACCATCTCCGCGACCGCGCCCGCGCACGTGCGCGACCAGACGCTCCCGCTGCTGCTCCGCGCCCTCCCCGCGCGCGCGCCCCCGCGGGCTGCAGCCGCCGAGCGCGCGCGTTACCAGCACGTCCTCGCCGCGCTCAGCACGCTCTGCGGGCCGCCCCCCCTGTGCGAGGCGCTCGTCGCGGGGCTCGCGCCCGTGCTTTCCGCCCTCGCGGTCGCGGACGCCGCGGACCCGGACCCGGAGGCGACCGCGGCGTACCTGCACGCGCTGCTCGCCGCGCTGCGGCGCACGCTCGCGGGCAAGGCGGACGAGGGGCACGCGGACGTCGCGGCGTACGCGGACACGCTGGTGCCCGCGCTGTACGGCCTCTGCGTGCGCGCGGCGCTGCACGGCGGCGCGGCGCGCGAGCCACGCGTCGTCGGCGTCGTGGGCGAGATCGTCGGCGTTGTGGTGCAGAGCCTCCCGCCTCCGTGGGTGCCCCCGCTGTGCTCGTGACCGTTTGTTGACGCGGTGTTTGGCAGGCGGCAGCAAGCGTTTGCGGCGGTGCTGTTGCCCGCATTCCTCACGGGGAAATTTGCACCGATATGTGCGGGCGAGCATGTTTCGGAGGACGATAGGTTCCTTCCGTTCACTGTCAGTGGAATCGGGACTTGAATGCTTGATTTACATACTGACTGTTTTTCAGGCGAAGGGGACAACGTCTGTGCGAAACCTCCTCGTGCTGTTCGAGGCGGGGCTCGTCCCGCTCCACCCAACGGTGCGTTCCCCCTCACCATTATTCTAGCCGATGTACTCATATCCCACAGGTCACGCTCGATGCGGATATCAATGCCTGTGTGGAGACGATCCTGGAGCAGGGCCTCGCGCACGCGGACGAGGAGCGACAGGCGGAGGCGGTGTACCGCATCGTCGGCTCCATCGTCAACAAACATGTCGATGGTGCGCGTATATTCCGCCGTATCTCGAGTAAATATTCACGGACATATGCGGCGGGCAGAGCTGGGGCCCTTCCTCGAGCACAAGCAGTCGGCGTACTGGCCCGAGCGGGTCCACGACCCCGCGGGCGCGCCTGCGCGGCGGCGGCAGGCGATCCGGGTGTGGACGTGGGTGCGTGCCGCGGTGTTGGAACACGCCTAAGTACGGAGCATTTTCACTCACCTTATGCGGCCAGATCTGCAAGGGCCTACTGGTGCGGAACCACCCGCTCGCGCACGCATTCATCGATCGGCTGTTCGACGTGTTAGAGGATGAGGCGATCGGCACGGAGGCGGCCAAGGCGTTTGGAGATATCGCGGCCACGGACGGCGTCCTGACAAAGCGGAATGCGGCGGTCGTGAAGGTGCGCGAGCGACGTTCGACGTGGATCCACGGCTGACGCGCTTGCGCGTAGTTTTTGTGGGCGCAGAAGTTCGCGACGGGGATTCTGCCACGGCTGATGAATGGGGCGAAGGATGAGAGTAGTGCGTACCTTCCATCTTCCCCCGTAATTCTCATTCCCCGCGTACGCAGATTCAGAGCAGCAGCACGCCCATTTAATCGCGCTCACGTCGCTGCTCAAGGCCATCCCCAACGCGGCCTACGCGCACGAGATGACACAGGCGCGCACCTCCTTTACCCTCGCGTATCCAGGTGATGCTTACCAGCGCTCCAGCTGATGCCGCTTCTTATGCGGGCGCTCCAGATCCCCGACGCGGAGATCCGCGCGGGCGTGCTCGAGACGCTGCGCGCAGCGGTGGCGCAGCATGCGGGCACGCACGCCGTCCTCGCGGAACACGCGCCCGCGCTCGTGCGGCTGGTGCTCAAGTACACACGGCCGCGCGGGGACGCGCTGACGTCTGTGGTGCGCCTTCTCTCGCGTGTGCACTGAATGCCCCGTCTTTTACGTACCCTTTCAACAGCGGATCCGTGTATCAGCACTGCGGCTCCTGGGCGTGCTGCCGGCGGTAGTGCGTTACGACGTGCTGCATCCGTGCAAGGCCGACGTGCTGCGCGAGCTCGCGGAGGCACTCAACGACCCGCGGCGCAGCGTGCGCAAAGAGGCTGTCGACACGCGGTTAGTCTTCTTCCCCCCCCCCTCTTCCTTTCATCTTTCTTATACTCACTCTGTTTGCCCCAGGGAAATATGGTGCGCACTCCTTTTCCTATTTCTCTTCTGCCAAACTCACTGACTCACGATTTTCTGCACACCAGGTTCAAATACAATGGATGATCATGACGTCTTGTACCGTAGGGCCGTAAAAAAGAGAATCGTTGTACCTCCTCTAACAAACAAATATCTGTATAGATATATGTCGTCGTCGGTCGTTTTTCTAGCACATCTCGCGTGTTATAGACGCCTTAGATCCTGAGTTTCGTACTACATGAGAGGGCGACTGAACTTGAGTAGTTAACCAGGAGTTGGCGTCCTCACTAGACTGCGTGTGCTGGATAGATCAGGGAAATTTATGCTAATACTTGTGACCATTGCAAAAATTCATGACAATAGCGAATCGAGTGGGTTCAGGCATTGTACTCAATACAACGAAAGAATGTTTCACGAAATCAAGGGTGCCCGTCATACAAGTTAAACCGTTTCGGTACCCCTGCGAGCTGTGTCCGATTTTCCATCTGTATTAATTTTCGACATGTGAACTATATGTTCCAACGACAGGTCATCTTTCTGATCGTCCTAGGCCAGGTTAATTCTACGAAAGCAGGAATGCAAGACCTCATGCCTTTTGACTCCAAATTCCCGAAATGGATCTATCAATGTCGACGGTTCGGTGGATGTGAACACCGGTACTACCCAGAGTCTCATTGAATCGGAAGGAATTCACGTCGGGCTCGGGGTTGTGATTGTTGCTGCCTGGTGCTGTCGGATGGCGCAAATTCAGAGTGAGCATGAGGCTATTCGTGTATAGTTTCCCCAAAATATATGCGCTACACACCAGCCATGCATCAGATAGAACACGGGGACTCGGAGGGAACATTGACTCACGGTACGACATGGAAATTGGTGGAAGGGAAGCCAACGAACATAGCCAAGTCAACGGCAGCACAAATCGCACTGGCCGCCCCCGTTTGTATAACACGGTGTATTAACTTGGTGAGGATCGTTTCTGTAGGGGCACAAATTGTGCTGGTTTTAGCTTGAAACAACTGTATATGGCGGAAGTGAGTGCCGATAGTGTAGATTTCTTCTGAGAGGACTTACGATGTAAGTCATGCAAACAGTGATCAGTGTGTCGACCACAAAACTGCCCGAAAGCCAAACCTAATTGAATCACTCAGCTCCCTGGGGTTCAACCTTCAACATTGATTACCGAGAACGCCGGGTGCAAGTGTATCAAGTTTTCTTGTGTAGGGGGATGCAGCAACTAAATGCAATGCCATGTGAGTCGTTCATTTTTGACCCGAACCTGAAGACTTGCCAGAGAACCAGGGATGATTGCGGCGAAGCCTTGCATCAATGCAATCTGCATCGAGTGTCACAAATCTATACGAGGGAACCATGGTTTCTGACCAACCACAACAATAAGGATGGACATCGCACGTAGGAAGCGGTTTGACGCGAGAATCCATATTCGCCTCCAAAGAACGTCAGTCGCCGAAAATCGATGATTCAGTCAAACTCACCACGAATAAAATATCTGAACAGTTGTAGAAACTCGATGGATAAAATAAGTCGGTAGATAACGAGCGGAGAAAGTAGACTCACTAATACCACTGGGAATTGGGATCATTGCCGCAGTCCATGGAAGAATATCGAACTTAGAGGGATCCCCCCATGTCGTGACCATGAAGTACCAGCCGTGAGAGGTAAGCATGACTGTTTGTGCCACATCCACGAGAAAGAGGCTATAGACTTCGAATTTGGTTAGGTGACTTGTTATACCAACATAAATCTTGTAAACATACCCAGGATACGGGGGACGAGCCTATCGGTTGGAAATAACTGATAGTATGTGTCTAGCAGTAGGGAAATCTCAGGAACTGTGTGTTCTAAGTGAAAGGACTGAGACTGACAGAGCTGCATGGTGAGAGTCCCCAGGAACATCCAGTTGAGAATATTTGCTATGAACTGGGGAACCAGTCAATCACTGCCTTTAATGCCAGTCAGACTGAATACCCACCACTGGACCAACACTGTGAGACTATGATGTGAGAGAATTTCTGTGGTGGAGCAGAGCCATCGTACACAGTTGAAATATCAGGAGTTAGAACCTCGCGCACAGAGTTCATGGTCAGGGTCAAGCGGATGTTCAAAGGTGAATCAGATAAAACCTTCCTTTATATGTCTGACTCGGGCTTGCTTCACATCATGCATCTTTGGTGGATCTAATTCAGCAAGATATATTTAGGTTATAATTTCCGTAAAAGAGATAGTGATCTGATTCACCTATTTGGGTCATATCCGTTCAAGCCCGCAATCGTCAGGGAACTTCACGTCAGGCATTCAAGTTCAACGTTCACCTTCACCGCCCTTAGCTTTCTGTACATGTACGTCTCCATTCATGGATGCACGGTCGAGGAGCTCAGATATTCACTTTTGCACGCGGCAGCGGGGAGATTCAATGCGGATGCAGAGTCATTTAATTTGCATGCGGCAAGCCAACTGTCAGGATGCGAGAGGTTTCGTGCCGAGATTGAATTCAGCTACCGTAAATCTAGGTGAGGGTCGGATATTGAATATGAAAGCGGCGGCAATCTGTCAAGGAAAACAACGATCAGTTCGAGATGTTCCAAGCGTTGCAAAAGGTACGTATACTTTTCATTCTCCATCCTCTTAACTGTCTGACCGCGCTCTGAGCCCCTATTTAATCTCGCTCCCAAATCCCTATAAAAATCGTTTCTCGCGTCTGTCTTCGGCTCACTACCAGCACTTGACTAACACTCGACTCGAAGTCGGCGTCATGTCGCGGATGCAGATTTTGTTATTGATGTACTTGGTTGTGTGTGAGCGGGGACTCGAATGGATAATTTTGGTCACCTTTGATACCCCGTACCAACCCCGCACCGAGGTTGCACCGAGGCAGTGCAGCAATTGGTGGGAATGACGTACGCGCACCCAATTTCATGAACGCGGTAAGTAGGCAAATGAATGCAGTCAAGCGTTAGGTTCCACAATAATTTAGCGAGATTTGGTCCCGCCGCTGCGATTGGACTAGGTGAGAGGCTAGGCGAGACAGTGCTATGATCTAGGGACCTCCAGGGCAAGAGTTCCTTGTTATCGGTCTGGGGGAAGATGTGCGGGAGCCGTCGGCCAAGCGGAAGCTGACCGAGCCGCAGAATTAGGGATCCCACCGTAACCGTACAATACGGTATACGGTTAAGGGTTCATACAGTAGCCCGTACCGTCCCGTATCACCTTCTAGTGCGCCTTGTACGGTTACGGGTACGGTACGGCAGTAGTTTACTAGGGATCCGCTGAGCCGCGGGTGAACTCGCGCAGCCCATAGACGCGGTCTAGACCCTAATTTTCCTTTTTCGGACACATCCAATATCAGGCTCTGTCGAATGTTGGGCATCAATCGCACCAGATAAGAAACGTGCACGTGCATCCAGTGCAGCTGTCCATTTAGCAATATCTCAAGAAATGAACGTTTTTGAAGCCCTTCTTTCTTGCAAGGTCCGCCAGCCACCTATGTTATTTGTTGCACTTGTTTCAATGTTTGCTGAATATCCTAGCTAGGGCCTGACTTGGACAGGCCGATCCATGGATGGATCTGGATGGACAGCACGTGGATGGATGTGGATGGACGATCAATTTTTGATTTCTTGCGAACAGCGAGCGATTTGGGCAATCTAATTTGGTAGAGAGTCTCAGTTGGTGTAATGGACCATAGTTATCACATTTGGAGCCCAAGATTCGGTATTATGGGGTCAATTCAGACATGCAGCTAGCGTGGGAATAGATATCCATTGTCCAATGGATGATGGATCATCCATGGACGGTTATTGTCATTGGACCGTCCAAGTCAGGCCCTAATCCTAGCCCTCTGCCTGGTCACGTGCATTACAGAAGATTTGCTCGCTGCGCTCGCAAACATATGGCGTTCACTTTGTACATTTAATATTTCGCGCAACATTTTGATTTTGTGCGCAATTTTTGCTTTTCGCGCGCAACTTTGCGGGCTGGTTGCCTTATCGGGAAAGCCGGCGAACGCCGAGGTGATGACCTCTGATCAGAGAATCAGACACGTGGTCCCATCGCGTCGCGGCTGGCGCGTACACAAGGCCAAAGCTCGCTTAGGTGAGCCTGCTAACTAGTGACTGGGAATTATGCAGAAATAGTTAAGCCATTCATAATATCAGCCATTAGTGGTTCAACTAGGAGTAATTCATGGCTGAGTTAGCATGAGTTAGCATACAACATTGAAGGAAGCCACAACCTGTAGAAAAGGAGACAACCTTAGGAATGAGAGCAACTTGCTCAAAGGTTGACCTTATGGAGAGCTCTACACATGATGAATACTGTAGTCACACAGCCTATTCAATGGGGCTCCAAGTCCCCATGACTTTGAACCATTGACATGAAATAATATATTTGTTATCCTTAAGCAGAGCAGGAGCACTGACACCTGAGGCCTAAGGCTTGAGCTCCTAAGCTTGCAGCAGCTGTTGAGACCATTGAAGCGGCTGGCTGCAAAGAGGGTAGGAAATCACCCGGTGACCTTTGGTATCATTGTATACGTGTTGGGGCAGCATATAATAGTAGAATGCTGAGTATGCACCCCTGGGGCCCCTCCTTTTATTATTCCTCAGGCCTCAGGCATGAAACCGAGGACTCACTCACAAAATGCGCGAAATCATGCTAAAATGTTGCGCGAAAACAGCCACAAGTGCGCGAAAACAACCAAAAGTGCGCGAAAATAAGGAAAGTTGTGCGCGAATATCGAATATTGCGCGCGATTTCATTAAAAGTTGTGCGAATTATTAAATGTACAAAGCGAACGCCATACAAACATGCCTAGAAGGACCCCAGTGTGGAAGCCGAAGGTCGACACATACAAGAGCAGGTAAGAACTGGCCGGATTGCTTGTTTCTGACACCACTTACCCAGCTATTTTATCGGTCTGGGTGCCCGTATACGCCCGTAACCATATACGGTACAAGAGCGCAACGGGGCGCGAAGTTCGCTGGAATCTGAATCATGCGCCTCCGCAACGGCGCCAATAAATGTCGACTCAAAATTGCTGTCGTGTTGGTACGTGGTTCCACGTCTCTCGACATCCAGGACTCGGTGATAGCCTGGTGGAGTTTAAAGGCTTCCCACGGACACACGTTATTTTATGAAGAGTAGAACGGTGGGGATCCCTACCTGCGGCAGAATGAGGAGCGAAAAATTCGAATATTAACCTCGCGAGGAACTAAGCGGGACTCATAGCAGAACTAAGAGTTCGAGAACGGTTGATGCGACTCCTGCGAATACATGGAAATAAAATTGAAATAAAATCGGGAGAAGAAATGAGTCGTAAGTGTCACATGTTCTGCCCGGCCCTATACAAAACGACCTGCTGGTCGCTCAAGTTCTCGCTACTCGTATCGTACTGCGCGTAAAAAAATAATCGTTGTATGTAGCCTCCTCTAGCAAACAAATAACTGTATAGATGTATATGCAACAACCGTGAGCCGTGAATGAATGAAACATGATCATGACATGAAAACAGCTTGCTTGCGTTGATAAGTGATAAAAAGCGGTACTGTAGAAGGGCTCATGATGTATATGTAGGATGTAATGAGAAGGCATGTAAAGCACGTGAAGGAGAAGAGGGAACGGAAGGAGGGAGAGGGATGGTTATGCGCTATGAAGCGTGGACCATGATCGCCTTGGTCTTGACCGCCGCGTCCGCGAGCGCGAGCTCGAACGCGTGCAGGTGCTCCGCCACGACCTTGCGCCCGTCCACGCGCTTCGTCAGCCCCCCGCCCCCGACGCGCACGGGCGTCGCCGCCGGCGTGCTCTCCCCACTCGCACTCGCGCTCCCACTCGCCCCATTCACCCCATCCCACGCCTCGCCCGCCTCCCACCGCGCGATCCGCCCCCGGCTGCGCTCCGCGCCCTCCCACTCCGCGCGCCACCCGCCGAGCCTATTGCGCAGCGCGCGGATCTTGCGCCCCGCCTCAGCGGTCGCCGCGCCGTTGACCTGCGCGTGCTCCGAGACGCTCGTGAGCGACGCGACGAGCGAGCTCGTTAAGCCACGCAGGTCCGCGAGCTGCGCGGCCGGGCCTGCGCCTGCCGCCGCGCGCGGGGCCGGCGCGGACGCGGGCGTGGGCGAGGCGATCATGGGGGAGGTGGGCGAGGGCGGCGCGTCGTATGCGGGATCTAGCTCCCCGTCACCGTCGGCCTCACCGGCAGTGTCGCCGAGGCGGTCAAAGTCCGGGTCCGTCTCCCAGTCCTGCGACAGCGCGCGCAGGTGGTTCCGCCCCGGACGCGTGGGCGATGCGCTCGGTGGTACGTCTTCTGGAATCGCGACGGGCGGTACGGGGGCGGGCGCGTCGTCGGCGGGGCCGTCGTCGGGCAGCGCGTCGAGGCGGCCCAGCACGTCCTGCCCGCCGACCTCGCCCGCGATGCGCCGGAACTCGCGCTCGTACTCGAGCAGCGCGCGCACCTGCCCCTCGCGGTCGCGCGCCGTGTCGTTGATGCGTCGGATCACGTCCGAGGCGAGGCGCTCGAGGGCGGGCTGCCCTGATGACGAGGACGACGATGATGCGGGCGCAGAAGAGGAGGAGGGGGCGGAGGGGGAGGAGGGGGGCATGGACGGGGAGGGGTCGACGTCGAGACGGCGGAGGTGCGCGAGGAAGTTGTCCGTCGACTCGAGGTCCTGCGCCAGCACCTCCATCGCGTCCTGCTCCTTCACAGACTGCCGCTGCTTCGATGCCCGTGGCGGCGAGCCAAACGTGGGGTCCCCGCCAAAGTCAGGTGGCTCAGGCGGCCCGTCGTCGAACGAGCCGTCGAGCTGTGGATCGGGCTCCGAGCTCGCGAACGACAGGTTGCCTGCGCTCGCGTCTGCGTCTTGGACGTGGATCTGCGGGCCCCCGGGGCCGGGCTCGTCGATGCCCTCGGCGCCCTCGTCGAATTCGATGCCGAACTCCTCCGCGAGGAGCTTCGAGCCTGCGCTCGGCTCGGGCATCATCGCGACCGCGAGCTCGTGCGCGAGCGAGAAGCGCCCGTTCGCGGCCGCGTCATCGCCGACCGTGTCCGCGAGGTTTGTGGCGCGCAGCGAGACGGCGGAGCGCCGGTGCGCGGGGGTCTTGCGCGGCGAGGCGAGGAAGACGTCTTCTGGCATGGTTTGGGTTTGTGGTGAGACGTGTGTGGGTCGAATGCGGTGGGAAATGGCAGCAGTTGTAATTGACGCGGTGGCGTGGCTGCGAATGCGGTTCTCAGCGGATGAATATACCCCGAATACTGCAGTAGCAACAGCCAGTCAGTACACCTATAACTCGCGAGGAACGGTAACAACGCACTTGAGGACGGCTATACTTATAGTATACGGTCGTCGAGGTGCGTGTATCAGGTTCCACGAGTGCTGGAAATTTGACGCGCAAGTCAGCCTTTTTGCACAGAGTCTCCAGGGAACGTGATTCTGACAATTTGTGGTCTATGAATCGATGGATAAATCCCGAGTTTGCGGATGGGACCGGTGTATGCTCGTCCTTCTTCCGCGAGTCCTACAAAACCAATTGACGACGCGCAAGTCAGCACTAGCACAGATTCGCTCCCATACGTGATCTGACTGACAATCTGGGGTCCAGGAATCGACGCGACTGGCCTCTTGGGGGCTCGGGGAAGTGGGCGGGTAGAAAGGATGTATGTCACGGACTCGCGGGCTGCGAGGAGATCGTGAAAGGGAAAGCTGGGAATCAGATCGGCTTGCGTTCCTAACATGCGCAAGCTTCTGCTTACAGGACTGTAGTTTTGAAGTTGGTGACTCGGAGCCTCTTGACGCCTCAAGAAAATTCGGGGAGTGCGTTGGAGGCTTAGGAACGACAGAGCGATTTTTTGGGGGCGGCGGATTTGCCGTGGATCGCTCACGAATCAATATCGCGGCGGTAGCGAGGGTAACGGCGTCCTCACGCCTTATTCACGGGGGCCAGACCCTCTCTCATATTTTAGGAATGCATAGACCATAATCAAATACCAACCAACCAATCCACCCAACAAACGAAAAATTCCAAAAATGTCGTCGTAAAAGTACATACTTGAAGAATAAGAATATTCTAAGCGTGCTGTGCGGTGCTATTCGAAGATGAAGCGAGCAGCGAACAGCGGAAGTGCGTGAGAGAACAAGCTGGAAATCGTGGAGGTGAAGGTGAGCGTGGAGGGGAAGGGGAGCGTGGAGCCCTCGCAGCAACGCGTGTATGTAAAGCGCCGCAAGGACAAGGAGAAGGGGAAGTATGTATGTAAATGCAATGCAATGGGAGAGCAAGTGATGCATCTCAGTCAATGAGCAAGAAAGTCGGGGCGGGAACTGTTCGGGGAGGCAGCTACGACACGCGCGACAAGCGCGTGGGGTCATAGACCTGCGATACACGTCGCGAGTCGTACGCGTGCGCCACCGAGCCGCGCGGGTCGTACGGCAGCGGCCCCGGAGCGTCGAGCGAGTTCGGCCGCGAGTCCGCGAGCGCGGGCTCGTCCTGCCAGTGCAGCGGCGATTCCGACTCGAACGGCGAGTCCGCGAAGATCGAGTCCGCGTCGTGCCCCGGCGCCGAGCGCGCGTAGCCGCCGTGGCTCGTCGCCGAGCGCGTGTAGCCGCCGTGGCTCGCCGCCGAGCGCGCGTCGTACCCGTACCCGTACCCGCCGCGGCCGTGGCTCGCCGCCGAGCGCACGTCCGCGGTCGAGTACGCGTCGTCGCGTGGCGCGGAGTGCCCGTCGTCCGCGTCGTGCGCGGATGCCGCGCTGATGAAGTCCGTGATGTCCACCGTGTCCACCGGCGCGGGCTTGCGCCTGAGCGATGGCCTCGGCGCGGTCTTGGGCGGCGGCGGGGGTGGAAACGAGGGGGTCGGCGAGGGTGAAGGCGCGAGCATGTCCCCGCGTGAGGCAAGGTCGAGGCGGCTCCACGCGCCCACGGACGCGGGCGGAAGCACGCCCGCCCCCTGCGTCATCTGGGGCGTCCACGCCTGCTGTGCCGCACGAGCGCGGCGCCGCCTGTACAGGAAGAACCCGAGGACGAGGAGGGCAAGCAGCAGGAGGATGGGCACGAGGATCGCTGCGAGGAGGTTTGTTTTGAATTTGGAAGAGGAGGCGCCGGAGAGGGAGGAGGCGGAGGAGGCGGTACCGGATGCAGCAGGGTCGAACGTCATCGTCGACATGGCGGAGACGGAGGGGGTGGTACCGGTGGCGGAGGAGGCGGGAAGGTAGTCGGCAGGCGTGGCGTGTGCGCTGGAGCTGACACTTTTCTTCGAAGAGGTCGACGACGGCTTGGTGGCCGGCTGCGAGACAGCGGCGACGTTGCCCGTTGTGACAGTATGTGTCGCCGGTGGGGCAGTCCTGTACCCGCAAACCGCATCAGCCTCCACTCCCCGACACGCAAAAAACAGACACGTACGTGGTGGTGGTGGTAGTGGTTGTTGTCGGCGTCGGCGTCGGCGTCGGCGTCGCGTGGGGCGTCACCTTCATCGTCGTCGTCTTTGTCGTCGTCGTGGCGGCGCCCCCGAACCCGAACCCGAACCCATTCCCAAATCCACCATTTCCATTTCCATTCCCATTCCCTTTGCCGTTGCCGTTGCCGTTGTTGCCATTATTACCAGTGCGGATGGTGACCGGGACGCCGAAAACCGTGTACGTGTAGTCCGGAACCGGCGCGGGGGCGGGGGCTGGGGCCGCCGATGAAAGAGCGAGTAAGGTCAGTAGGAAGACCAAGGAGAGTCGGGGAAAGAGCGCAAGGCGGGCATGGCCCATGTCCGTTCGGAAGTCAGCAGGCTAACCCAGGATGCGGCCACCTCTGCACAGCGCCGGCGTCAGCGAGCAGCGGGAGGGAAAAATCGAACGAATAACGTACGGGGAGGGTGGGGTCTGGTGCAGAGGGACGGGACTAACCTGTGAGTCTGATTAGCTGTCTGATTGTGATCACATCGCGGACGGTGGAACCCTACTTCCATCCGGGACAAAGATTCACGCAAAGAAGACAAGAAGAGTCGCGTATGTTTGATGCAGCCCTGGCCTGATACGTGTCCTTGTCATTCGACGTCGGGATGCCAAGTATCGCCGCCGTTCGCGTTTCACCCTTCAGCGTGCTTGAAAATAAAGTTCCTGTCTCCTCGAAATCGTCAATTATCTTGCCCTATCTTGCCTTTGCAACTCCAGGTGGCAGGCGATAACAAAGAAATTGACCTCGCTAGAATCCGGGGTCAATAAAATGCACATGATTTTCTGTTAGGCGGCTCCGCCTGACTCCGCGACCGCTACGTCGAGCGGTCGGGGTGGCGGTGCAGTAGAAAAACACATCGGTTTTTTGCTGGTGGAGGAGGGTGGAGGACATTCATTTTCAGATGAATGCGAGGGCTCGAACCAAAGCTCGGAATTTCGGAAATTTCCGCTGGGCGATTTGATAATTTCCGAAATAAGTTTGACACAAGCTGTCGATGATCGTGATCAAACGAAGATCTTCAGTTGCGGCCGCCGGGAATGCGAGCCCCGAGAGCCTAGAATTTTGCGAGGACTTGCGGCGAGATATGTACTCCGATTGGGCGGTGCTACTCTAGACGAAAAAATAATGATCAACTGCGGAACGAACCAGATTCAGCCGAGTTCAAGTTTGGTTCAAGTTAAACACATTCGTTGGATTCCAGGTTCAACCTCAGCGTCGCCTCCGAGTCGTGCTTACATCGCAGGATGTAGGTCAATGTAGGTGCATTCCAAATGACGTTCGAGTTCAATCTAGGAATCCGAGATTCGAACCTGAGCGGAAAATCAACGACAGAATGTATGCATACACAAAATGCAGATGCCCATGCCGGAAGCGTAAGAACGAACGAGTGTGGTAGATGACGGAAAATGTCCGAAGGACGGCGCTTACGGGCGAACCGAGCAGTAGTCGGGCGGCGCGCTCCGCACATTCGACCCCGGGTGGCCAGGCACGATCCCTTGTTTCTTCGGGGCGCGGGGCGCCCGAATCTGCGGCTCGGGATCCGCGAAATGGACCCACTCTGGCTCGGGTGGGTGCACACGCGTCTCTTCCACCTCCCTCCTGTAGCGCGCGCGCTGCCGGTAGAGCGCGGCACCCACCAGTGCGATGAAGAGGAGAGGTATAAGTGTTGCGGGGAGTATGCGGACGAGGAGGCGTTTGGTTGCGCTCGAGGCCGACGATGTGCCCGACAAAGAAGCAGGGGAAGAAGGAGACGAGGGAGACGGTGAAGGAGAGTTGGGTAGCGAGAGGGATGGGGAGGGTAGAGGGGTATTGGCGTTTGTGGAGCCAGTGCTCTGGACTGAAAGAACGCTGGACTGGGAAGAAATAGTGCTCCGACTGGCACTGGCATTGGAGGTGCTTTTCGGCGTGGGGCTATTGGGCTGCGTAGTTGGAGGATCAACGGTCTCTGTGCTTACAACAGACGTCGTCTGCACCGTTCCGGATTCGTCATCAACTCTGTATTCGGAAACAAAAATTATCAGCTATCAATGGGCAGCAAAATAAAAATAACGCACGTATAAATCGCATAGTCGAATAACAACAATGAGCCGGCCGAATTGTTCGTCGTGAGAACGACCTCGTGCGGCCCCTGCTCCAGTCCATGGGCGCTAAACACATTGACCCCGTAATTGTAATCCGGCGAGCTACTAGGCTCGTGCGTAAACCGATCGTTTGGGGAGCCATCGAGCGAGAAAACGAAATCCGAGTTGGTGACAGCGTCCTCGAGAGCATTGGCAAGGACACAGAAGACGAATATCGCAGTTCCTGCGGGCGCATGTCAATGCTAGGAAGGGGGATTGTGGAGTACCGTCCGGCGCACCATGGAAAATAAGGGTGATCGAGACCGGTGCGCCACCCGGTACCTGCGAGCTGTCATGCCACGTCCCATCGAAGACCAACGTGGGATCAAGCTTCACGGTACAAGTCGAGCAATTCGAGTTCTGCAAATCATACGGTTACAAGTAGTCGCCTGAAACATAAAAGGTATACTTACAGAGCTAAAATTTGCTGCAGGCGAATATACAGGCAGGAGGCCGGACACGGAGTCCCCGTTGGTATCGTCGATGGTGCGGTTCCACAACTTTGCCGTGGAAAGAGCGACTTGAGCGAGGAGGATGAAGAGGAGCATGTCGAAAAAGGAATGGAAGGAGGCACGGAGGGTCATCCAGGGGATATTGTGCTATATGCGCTCAATTAACATCGTTGCCGTTGACCTATTTTTGATCATATAAAACATAGAACGATTTGAGTTCAAGAAAGATCATTCATCATGATATCGTGTCCCACCCGAGGGTAACGAACAATCATAGTATAGGGCATATGGTGAGTTGCGGAGTGGGAGAACGCCGTTACGGTGTCCTAGAAGCTGCCCTGAAGGGCACGGTGTGCGACATTGGCTCGAGGAACCTCGACTCGCGGTCCAACTTACTACGTAGCGCCTAAAAATCCTGCTACACGGAGCGTAGCACATTCGGAATCGTTACCAATGATTCCAGGCAGCCCATCGGAGTCTCTATGCCTTCCGATGGTAAGAACGCGGAACTGTACATGTTAGAGGGGAAGAATGAGCAAACGCGTGATGTGACATGCAGTCGGCTTGGCACACTGAAGCTGTGCCACACAGATCCAACCTTGTCGTCAACCACAGCGGCAACTACCCCGGGTACCAGCGGGTGCCTCTCACTTCGTGATTGCTTCCGCAATCTTTCAAGCTATGCTGCATACGTGTAAATAAATATCCAAGAATTCCGTTCCACCGTGATTTTGTTCTGATTTTCTCCATTGACTACGTGTCGGTTGCGTGTCGGACACCGCCTTGCAGGTTAATTTAATACAACGTCTGCTCTTCTAATACTTCCATCTCATCTCAGACGACGATACTCTATGCTTACCCGCGCCGCTTTCCTGTTCCTGTGCATATGGACGTTTGCTGCCATCGTGCATGGTGGAGTGGCAGGCGTGGTAGAGTGGCCACAGTCCAGTCCCGGACTCCTCAACGGAACATACATTGCTGCCGGGCCCGATAGCTGGCGCGAGCTAGCGGATTATCTAGACTCCAACCCCGAAGCGCACATCTCTCGCTTGCTCCTCTCCGACTCACCCGGAATCGCCTCTGGATCCAATGCTACTGCGACAGAATCGTGCCAGAACATCAGCACACTCGCACACCGAATTCTCGACCACACAAGCAGCTCTTTAACCGCCCTCTCGTATCTCGCGTACGTGTGCAATGACACCTCTCTCCCTGGCTCCATCCTGGAGCGCGAGCTCCCGAACCTCACAGAGCTGACGCTTGGCGCCACCGATGTATGGCGCTATCAGGACGCGTTATTCCGCAAGAAATCCCTCACGCATTTGCATTGCGCCTCGTATGAAGACGACCTCCCCTATGACTACAACGTCGCCCCTCCCAGCCTTGCGGTCGTCCTTCAGCAGCTCCGGAATCTCTCACACTTCCGAGTTTCTGCCCTCAAGGAGACCGAGATGTACCCCAGCTAGACTGGGCGCCGCCGTCAGTAGGGATAGAGATCGTCGATGGTCTGGCAGGCTTGATTCAGAAGACTCTGTTTAACCCATCGTCAGCATCTCTATTTCATATCCCGGAATTTTTTTCACGATCTCATCAGACTTGTCCCACACAACTTCACGATGATCATCCAGCCCGGGCCGAATCCAGGCCGCGATGACTCCGAGTGTGGCTTCACTTACGAACTGTTCACTTCATTCGTGAGGGATCTTGCCGCCCGTGCGGATATACGGCTAAGAGGCGAACCGAGTGGCGATGTCGACGAGGATGGGTATTCACGGCTGCGCTCGGTGTTTCCTTTGGATCGCGCTGTGGCAGAATTCATGGATAAAAGCCGTGGGGGAGAGGGTGAGTGGGACGCGGTTGCGGATGAAGGCGTCGTTGATTCAAATGTTGAATATTGACTCCCTGGTAAATTCTGCGACTGTCGTAGGAGATCGAGACTTACGGGTATGCTCAAGCACTCTCCTGCGCCGATGACGCGAAGTTTAAAGGAAACCTCGTGTCAGCAACTCATCTTGCGTCTCGCCAAATGGAGCACCTATCACTGGGTCGTCTTAGCGTCGGCGACGTCGGCGAGACCCCAATGCAAACTGAAATAGCCCGCGAATTCATCTGACCTTGTTCTCCATTCTTGATCATTTCTCCCCGGACGCAGCCGACCTGGTGCAAGCCGGGCTCGTTTAAAAGACAACGTGCTCTTCATGAAGCTTGATCTGCAAATGATCTATGATACAAAGCCCTCCAGAGGTCTGGAATCAGCCTAAGTTCTCTGGCGACGATATTACTTTACAAGACTGCTGTCGAATCGAGTCCTTGGCTACTTCCCTCGAAAATCTGCTGAAGAGTCTTTATTCCCTTGAAATTTCGAGTCGCTTTCACCCTATGCCCACATCACAGGCAACCGAAACACTCCGCGGTCGACGCCTGTCTGGCATCGGTGCACAACTCGGCCCTCGCTGTACATTCCGTCTGTCGGGCTGGCGCGCTAGTGTGCAGTATACAGCGCATAACCCCATTCCAGCATTGTTTCAATGCATTCCGATTCAGTGGACCCCGCCGCGTGTCGCGCTGGAGCAGGAGCTCCACAGTTTCTCCGATGTTCTCGCCGTGATGGACGAATCCATGGCCACCGCCATTATCAACCTTCCGGGATCTACTAATAAGAGAGAGGTACGAACAGGAGAGGGCAAATGTGCAGCATTAAGGGTGAAGGTGTGTGGTTCAAATATTGAGGGCTGTATCAGGAGAGAATCTACTATACAAAAGAAAGTGAATCATGTGATCTTTGTCTACAAGACAGATGCTGAGACAAACATGGGACAAACATCAGACAACATACATCAGACAACATCTTCTCGACTGCCCGTCGTCGCATTCTGTCATCCTTCCGTCCTGTCTTTATCTCACATCGAAATATGATATTTCTTCGACATCTTGACATCTTCATCAGCCTTCAACAAGCAAAGAATGCAGACATACAACAACTTCCTGGAACCCTCCGTAGTGCTGGGTCCGGTTCGAAAATCGGTTCGAACCTGAACCGAACCGAACTGAACGCGGCGTTCAAGTTCAAGGTTCGGGCTTTCTCTGAACTTGAACCGAACGTCGGGTTCAGCGTTCGCGCCGCTTGGGCGGCGTTCGAACGCCGAACCCCAACTGAACCTCAAATTGGAAAAATATATTAATTCCCGGGGAATTTCGTGAGTTTGGGGCGTGTTTCTCGCGTATATTCCGCGCTGAATCAGGAAAATATTACAGCAAGCCATCTATCTTGTGCCGAAGCGCAAATTTCTCGTTTGCATGCGGGTGTTCAGTCAGTCACAGCACGTTACACCTTGTCACTTACAATAGAACACGTCTCTGGTTGGGCGTGGAGGCTTGATTGAGCATCTTCGGTGCAGTCTAGGATCAGTTGTATCATATATGGCTACCTCTAATGCTATTATGGCCTCCCAGACCTCAAGTTTTTGCTCCTATAATCCATCAGGAAAAGTGGTTCAGGAATTTGTTGCCCGGTTAAATATGGTGTGGAAGATAGCAATCCGTAGACACACGATGATCTCTGTAGGACCTATAGTCTCTGTAGCATCACCGCGAGGAGATGTAGTCCATCATTGATGCGCGCCGTCGAGATGTTGAGCTATAGACAAGCCCGCCAAGACTACGGCGGCTATCTAATCTCGCACCGCCACGCCCTGCCTAATTAGGCCACGGTTTCCTGTCTTTGAAAAAATGAATTTATGCAAATCTATCTCTAGTAAAGGTATCCACAAGTATGTTAGTGTTGATCATGAGATAAACATCGGGGCAGCCTCTAGCACATTGTTTGAAGTCTATTTGCGGTCTATTGAGGTGCCGCATTTTGCCATCAAATGACAACTATGGATAAGATGCTGTACGCCGGTGTACGGACACCATAGCGGCATTGCGGCGGTGGTGGCGGGTCGACCTGTGCGTGAAAAACCCGGGAATGGGGTTGGGTCTGTTGAGAGACGTAAACCATTCCCCGTAGGCCAGAGGATGGGAGAAGGTGCCGTCGTGCATTGACCGCGAAGCAATTGAGGTTTAGCACTGGGAAGTATCCTAATAGCCTATGAGAACCGTCGCATGGGCCGGGGGAAGTTGGAATGGCTGGTCGGCTGGCAAACGGCTGATGGTTGAAACGCTAAGTCAAGTCCGCCATCAATGGTCCGTGCGCATCACGTTTCTGTTCTCGATGGTTGATTTTGATCCCATCTTTTCTTCTCTCCAACTCCCACTTCGTCAGGCTCTGGTACCATTCACTCTAGCCACCGTGTCGCATTCGAACCTGAAGTCCTGTGTCTTCACAACCCTCAAACCCTCACACCAAGTCCTTTGGGCCCCCTCAAGAGATTCAAGCACGCTCGGCGTACCTCAAGTCTTGACCCTCAGCATGTACAGCTCACTCGTGATTGTCTTCGGTTCAAGAGAGCACCAAGAATCCCTCAAGTGCAGCTGAAGACACGACACCTTTCGCAGAGAATGCACTCAACAGTTGCCGGCGTGCTGGGAGCGTCTCACGGCTGGGGTGGTACACAGAGTGGAGATCAAGGAACAAGTGGCGTAATGCCGTAGCATGGTGTGTCACCAACTTGGATGCCCATCGCCGATTGTATGTTCAACTTGCTTTCCCTCAGCTCTCGCTCCTGATGATTCGCAGGGAATCACCCCAATGCGGCGCCTTCTGACGCACACGCATCATACATTCAGCCATGCCCAGATTCCTCGAGGACTCCCACGAGGGGAACTCCTCGACGAAGCTGTGAGCCCTGCTATGCCCTCGTCATCGATCCTCGCTAATCTTCCGGCCCGCAGCCTTCAATATGTCCTCGATTCGTACGGAGTTGTCTACTGTATCGTCACAATTTCGACCCGTGCGTCCGCGATGCTGAGCTCGACGCGCGCGGCACGGAGACCTGAGAATAAATAATTCAATGTGTACATACCATCTAATATTATCATTTTGTACTCTCCAAGGCGCGTGCTGTTTCTGGTGGATTTCGGGAAGCGATGCAAAAACGCTAGGGTATCCTAATTAGGACTACATGACGACGGAGCTACGGTACTATATAGTCAGCCATAGTCCTTGCTTCAAGCTACATTGCACTATATTTTAGGGGGGTAACGACAGCGCTACGAGAGCTACATCGGCGACGTAGGACTCTGTACCCACCTAGATTTTTCCTGATGTCAATCAAATTTGTCTAGGTTCGAACGCGTTCGAACGCCGAACTGAATGTGAACGCACGTTCAGGTTCAACGTTCAGCGCTCTCCTGAACCGAACGCGACGTTCAGGTTCGGCGTTCGGCGAAAGGGCCCCCGAACCTGAACCGAACCGAACCTGCCCAGCACTAACCCTCCGGGGCCTTGAGTCAGACTTGACATCCTCATGTTTAACTATGACTTCTAGACCTTTTTAACCCCATAACTACGAGCTTTGAGGAGGGCACATGATTAATTCACTAAGAGACATCTTTCTCTGTTCATTGTGACTTTCGGATGAAATCTGGAAATTGGACACGAGAAACCAACCACAGGTTTGTGATGAATGTTCGCTGACAAGTTCACTGATGTCAATTGAAGCGGACTTCTGGCTGAGAATTAAACAGATACTGATTGGTTGCTCATGATTCTTCAACAGCCGCTTATGATGCTTCAACGGGAATCAGGACAGAGGACATGAGGAACTAACTGCAGGTTGCTCAGGAAGTGACGACCAGTAAAATAGATTTCTATAAGACCTGACTCAGAGTTTACGATGGCATTGGAAATGGTAAGTTAGGGAGCATGTGTTCCTGTGAGCAGCCATGACTGTGAAAACTATGTCCGAGGCCTATATTGGCTTACCTATTTGTTTGTTGAATGTCTTGCCAGACATCTGAAAACGGAGGACACGAGGAACCAACCAGAGGTTGGTGACGAGTGTCCGAAATTGACAACCGATTGCTGTCACGGCATATTTGACCGTGGCGAAGCACGGGTTCTAGCTAGTACATAAATAAGGTAGTGGCCATCCATTTACGGCAAACGTCCCAATAAGGGCAAATTCTTGAAATAAATATGCCGAATAATTGGTCGGATGTTTGAGCTCAATTACTTCGATGAATCTGTAGATATACATGTTGTGCACCCCTCAACCATACCAATAGGTACCAAAGTGAGAATTGAGCGAGGAGTCCTCGCAAAGTCCCCATCATTTTTGGCAGGTTTTGAGTGATGGGGACCAAAATCTGTAACTACAGTTTACACAGACTTCCAATCGGCTAGTTTGATAGTTCAAATGATAGCTAACATGTACATATACCTTGAAATCCATGGAACGGATAAGACTCAAGTTGCTTGCTAATTTTCCAGGGGATTTACTTCAAAGAATTTGTCCTTATTGGGACGTTTTGCCGTAAATGGATGGCCGCTACCTTACGTGTTACCTTGGGCATGTTTCTTGGGTCGTAGCTTGGTCGTAGCGGTGTTGGGTGTTAGCTCTGCTAATAGAGTGAATTAATTAAAATGAAGGAAATAGCCAAAACCATCCATCTTGAAATTGGAATGCCACCAAACCAGACTATAGATGTTGATTCTGAGGCAGTTCCGATTCTTCCAAGATTCTTCAACGAGTTAGCCCATCCGGGCTAGTCCAATTCCAACCGCAAGTCTGACAGCTCGAATCTGATTGTCCCTAATGGGTTTGTCATGGTACCTAAATAATTCAGGCAACTTCAACTTTTGAACTATTTTAAAGTCCATTGTAAACTGAATTTGCTCCGTCATCTACGGTGGTTTTAGCCTCATTCTGTCTTCCTTCCTTCAATTTTTGTAATAAAGATCATCGTCCATCGCGTCAAGCGTCAAGGGTACTACCGCGAGGGTACCCATCCACGTGCATCCAGCCAATCCCTTGCGGCGGATTAACGGCATCCCAATTCGGCAACGGTGAGGACCCTAGCAGTCGGCACAAGAAACATACGCCCGTTGCGTGTCTCCGTCAGCCAACTCTCGCCTTTCGCGTTACCTCCCCCCCTCCGTTCTCATGTCCTCTAATTCCGATACTGAGTCTTGTGGCTCCGTAAGAAGGCCAGACACCCATCTGGGGCTCCGGGTCGCCTCTGTGTTTATCGTCCTCGTCTGCGCAACAAGTGGAACCCTGTTTCCGGTGCTGGCACGCCGCTCAAAGTGGTTACACGTCCCAAAATCCGTATTCGAGTGCGTGGCGAGCAGTTTTCCGTGCTCACGTCCTGACTAGGCTGCAGCTTCGCAAAATACTTTGGATCGGGCGTAATCGTAAGGGCTGCCTAAATGTGGTCGTCTGCCGGATGTTGACTGGAACTTGCCTGCAGATTGCGACCGCTTTCATACATCTTCTATCGCCTGGGCTCGAAGAGCTGTCGTCTCCTTGTCTATCGCCGGGCTGGTCAGAATATGTGCGTCCTACGCCACACCCAAAAAAAAAGAAAAAGAAAAAACTGACTAGAGAGCAGCCATATGCGCTGGCCTTGTGCCTCTTGAGCATTTTCTCGATATTTATCCTCGAGCTGATCGCGTTCCGATGGGGGACCTCCAAGCTGGAAAAAATCGGGCTGCGTCACGGCAAGTGTTCCCTGCTTATCTTTCCTGATACTATTTTAATCTGCAGGTCTGCAGATCCACACGGCCACTACACCGGCTCGCACGCAGCCCATGGCCCTGAAGGCTCCCAGACCCCGCCGAAAGAGAGCAGCGACGTCGAGGAGCAGCGAGACAGCCATCACCATCACCATCACGGCGAGCTCTCGCACATCGACGACTCTGCCAGCGCACAGATAGTCGGGATTGCGATACTCGAGTTTGGCGTCCTCCTCCACAGCGTGCTGATAGGCCTCACGCTCGCCGTCGACGAGGGCTTCAAGATCCTCTTCGTCGTCGTCGTCTTCCACCGTGCGTCCCCCGTGCCCTCCCCGTGTTCGCCTACTGACCTGGCGCAGAGACATTTGAAGGGCTCGGCCTCGGCTCGCGGCTCGCGTTCATCCCGCTTGCGCCGCGGTACAGCTACGTGCCCGTGCTCGCCGCAATCGTCTACGGGCTCAGCACGCCCGTCGGCATCGCCGCGGGCCTCGCGGTGCGCAGCACGTACAACCCCGGCAGCGCGACGGCCTCGATCGTCAGCGGCGTGCTCGACTCGCTCAGTGCGGGCATCCTTATCTACACCGGGCTCGTCGAGGTGCGTGCTTCTTCTGAAGGTCCGGCAGCCGCTGATGGCAATTGCGCTACAGCTCCTAGCGCACGAGTTCCTCTTCAACAAGGAGATGATGAACAGCTCGAACGGGAAGCTCGCGTATGCCCTCGGGACGATGCTTCTCGGGTGCGGCGTCATGGCGCTGCTCGGGAAGTGGGCGTAGTGCGCGTCGGTGGAGCGGCCAGTGGGCTCGGTGGCCCTGTCCGTGCGAGCGCCCTGCCAGTGCGAGCGGGCGTGCGGTTTTCTTGCCTGTACGATATCGGACTGCGACTCACACACACATCCATCTATCTATCTCCCCCGCAATTTGCTTTCGTATTTTTATTAGATAGGCTCCCCCGCACATACTTGCTATAGTTAGCTAGCTTACATACATAGACTCAAAGAGAAGGAAAGAGAATGTACTAAACGGTGTTTTTGCTCGCTTTTGTCAGGTTGGATGTATCCCCTAAATTTTCTCCGTATCAAGAGCAGACCCAAGACGACAAAATTCCTGGTGTCCCCCTCCATACCGACTAGTACCACGCCCAATTCGCCGAAGGCCAAAAAAAGAAACTAAGGTCTAAATCAGAATTTTCGGACATCACGAGGCAGCTGGGACTTGCCTCCTTCCTCCATGTCGCCCTCGTCTGCGAACCTTCTACAACTTCTAGATCTTCTTTAACACTTCCAGAGACTTACATCGACTTCTTTCCCGGCACGTCTGCTGATTCCCCGCTTGAGAACGAGTGCACCAGGCCGCGGACGGCGAAAGTCCATTCATGTCCCTGAAGATTATGTTCTTGGCTCTAATCCCGCCCCTCTAAAGCCCATAGCCGCGGCCGCGCTCACGACTTCCTTATATACCGCTTAAACATGCCTCGACGCGAGCCTGAAACTGAGGGCTTGCCAGTGTGCGCCGATGCTGAATTGTGCGGAAGTCCCGTGGACAGGACCATATGGCTGTCCTTCGATAGTCCTTCGATGCCCTTCCTCCCGATAGCCTGAAGAGCCCGCTTGCAGGGCCACGGGATCGCCTGTGCCCCGCACCTGAGCACGGCCGAGAGCCCTGCTTGACACCTTTCCCTTCGGCCAGCCATGCATGAGCCAGGTAGCCGAGGCGGTCTCGCACTGGTACAAGTAGCCAGCCCCACGCCTATGCGCTTCCCCGAGCCGTCTTCTTTTCAGGATGAAGACCCTGCTTTTCGTCGCCTCTGCGGCCGTTTTCGCGTTCGCCGCCGCACAAGACCCCGCGCAGTTCGTTAACCCGTTCATTGGCACGAAGAACGGCGGGCACGTCTTCTCCGGCGCGACGCTCCCATGGGGATCCGTCAAGGCAGGCGCGGACAGCAATTCCGGGGACAACCAGGCGGGCTACGTGAGCGACGGGTCCAATATCACCGGCATCTCGCAGCTGTGAGTCGACTCCATGTAGATGATTCCCTTGCTGAATGAAGCAGACACGACGATGGTACTGGAGGCGGGGCATCGCTCGGGAATTTCCCGTTCCTGCCGCTTACCGCCCTGGAGTGTGCCAATAACGACTTGACAAAGTGCACGGTTAATCACACCCAGCGAGCCCTCGGACATGGAGATCCGACTGCATCGCCTGGCTACTGTGTGTCCACCCGTGCATTCTCGTGAAGCTGATCTCAGGGATTTATAGTCAGCATACCGCTGAACAACGGGGTCCAAGCAGAAGTTACTGTTACCCAGCACACCGCGCTCCACCGTTTCACGTACCCGAGCAGTACAAGCCAGCTACTCTTCTTGCTCGATGCCACCACCGGTGCGTTGTCGAGCTCAGAGTATTCGTACTTGATAATTGAAACCTGGTTTAGATTTATCTGGAAGCTACCAAGGCGGCGGGCGAGTCACTGTCTCGCCCAACCGAGCCACCAAAGGCACGCGCATCACCGGGAGCGGGACCTTCCTCCCATCCTTCGGCGAAGGCTCGTACCAAGTCTTTTTTTGCTTCGACGCGCCGCGCGCCTTCGCACAGGCAAAGTACTACCAGACGGCCGGGAATCTGACATACACGACTCTCAGCAGTACCGCGACGTTCGATAAGCAAATCGGGAATAATAATCCCGCGGGCGTGCTGATGGGGTTCTCGCCTGGAACGGCGAGCACGCTGGAGGTGAGGATGGGCGTCTCGTGGACGAGCACAGCAAAGGCGTGCGCGTACGCAGAGCAGGAGATCCCCGACATCTCGGCCTTCGATGCCGTCCACACTGCAGCCAGGTATGTCAAGCTGGCTCACCAGCGAGCCTCGGCTCATTGGCACTCAGGGCAAAATGGAACGAGGTGCTAGGCACCGTTGAAGTCGATGCAACTGGTGTAAGTAGCGATACGCAGCAGCTATTCTGGTCCTCGCTCTATCGGACCTACATCTCTCCTACCAATATCACAGGCGACAACCCGCTTTGGAGGTCTAACGAGCCGTACTGGGACAGTTTCTACTGCATCTGGTGACCACCATAATTTATGTACTCGTCTGGCAGCCCATCTCATCCCTGCCGCAGGGACTCCTTCCGCGTCGTCCATCCGTTATACGCTATAACAGCGCCCACAGCGCAGGCCGAAGTCGTCCGAGCGCTCATCGACATCTACCGCCACACGGGCTGGCTCCCCGACTGCCGGATGTCGCTGGACAAGGGCCTCACCCAGGGCGGATCCAATGCCGACTCGCTCCTCTCCGATTCCTTCGTCAAGGGCATTAAGGCGGGCATCGATTGGGAGACGGGGTACGAAGCGATGGTCAAGGACGCCACAGTCGAGGGCGACTTCAGTGTTCAAGGACGCGGCGGAATCCCCGCCCGTGCAAGGCTCGGGTTCGTTCCGGTGAACGATACATCGGACAACCCTCCAAACGAGGGTCCCAACACTCGGTACTCCTTATTTCTCTTCTTAAAAAATGGACGCAGTCATTGATCCCTATTTCCAGGAGCGCTTCTCGACTCTTGGAATACGCGTACAACGATTTCGGCATCGGGCTCGTAGCGCAAGGCCTGGGCAAATCTGCCGACACGGCGCACTACTTCAACAAGTCGGGCGACTGGTTCAATATCTGGAACCCCGACGCCGCGAACAGTGGCTTCAAGGGCTTCATCCAGCCACGCAACGCCAACGGGACGTGGTATTTCGACCCGCGGTACGATATTGGCGACGTCTTCCGCCCGGACCACTGTAGCCCAGTGTTCGGGCATAATGACTGCTTCTTGGTTGGTTTGTGCCGTACGAATAAATTAACGGTGAGGTTGACGATGGTGTATTGACAGAATCCGAGCGGCGGAGAGTTCTATGAGGCGTCGTCGTGGGAGTACAGTTGGTTTGTGCCGCAGGATATGGCGAGGCTGGTTCAGGTTATGGGTGGCCCGGCGACCTTCAGGTTGGTGCTTGGTTGGGCGCATGCGAAGGTTTGTAGTTCAGTATCTGACAGACAACTCACAGCTCTCGCTTGGATGCATTTTTCGCGGACGGGTTCCATGTGAGTTCAAACCAACCAAGAAGCAACATTGACGAACTCATTGTGTCTCCAGGATATCGGCGATGAGCCTGGTTTCCGTAAGTATCCGCCCGAATTTGTCTCTTTGCTGTTAATCGAGGCATGGTCGTTCAGTTCCGACATATCTTTACAATTACGTCGGTCAACCGACCAAAACCGTCGACAGAGTTGATGCTATACTTACTCAGTTCTACAACACTTCGTAAGTCTCTCTTTCTCGAAATGAAGACCGTGCTCAGTTCAACTGTTCCAAGGCTCAATGGACTTCCGGGAAATGACGACTCTGGTGCGATGGGTGCATATGTTGTCTGGAGCCATATAGGTCCGCTTTAAATGCGTCGTTTATTTTCACAGCTGAATGCGACTGTTGCAGGATTTTTCCCGGTGGCTGGACAGGACACCTACCTGCTCAACCGCCCATACTTCCCGAAGATCACCATCCACAACGAAGCCAACGGCGCCGTCGCGACCATAATCGCGGCTGGCCTGAGCGCCGAGAACAAGTACATCCAATCGGCGACGCTGAACGGGAATAAGTACACTAAAAACTGGATATCGCACGACTTGTTTACCAATGGGGGGACGCTCAGCCTCGTCATGGGCTCGAGCAAGAGCAGCACCTGGGGAACTGGGGAGGCTGATCTGCCGATGAGCTTGAGCACTGGGGGGTTCAGATAAGTCGACAGTTATGAATACGCATTCGGGGTTCGAGGTTATAAGGGTACACGGAACTATAAACCATGGATATTGAGACGAAGATAAGGGGGCACCATGTCGAGATGAGACGCGGACTTAGGGCCGAATTGCGAAGCAACTTCTATTCCCAGTCCTTGGGTTTTGAAGAGTTCCAACCGTTCATTCCGGTGCACGCCATGACCTACGTCTGGCACAGTGATGGAACGGAGACGTCCACCTCGCCAGCGTGATTCCACCATATCCACAAGCAAATCCTGATTGCCGAAACCGAAAAGCTGGAAGCCAGCTGTCTGGAAACCTATCGTTATCGATCTCAAGGAGAGGCCGACATCGGTGGGCTCGTTACGTATCGTAAGCAGGGAGGAGAGAGCATCGCAAGAATTAGCTTCGATGGATAGACCTATATCCGTGATTGTTGGAACCGCACGAAGTACGCCAGCAAAATCGGTGATCGATGCAGGGTAAAATAGGACAAGTTTCCGTAATTGATATGGCCGCCTCGCAAACAGAGAGGACAGGTGGTTGGATTGACTGGAGCAATAAAGCTCCTGGAGGTTAGGGGTGTCCAAACATTCCAGTAGCTCCGAATGCGACAAGGAAAGCTTGAGAAGGTGTGGTAACGCGATAGCGGTCGACGGAGGCGTAGATATGTCGTCTATGTGCAAGGCACATTCCACGAGATTGGAGGTGGAACGAAGCGCGTTGAGGTCCGAATCCCAGGTGCCGCGTGCATAATATCGGTGCAGTTGAGAAAACGGTAGCATCACTGTCACAGCTCCCCTGCCCATATTAACGAATGCATCCTGTAGGCTTGGAGCTAACTCGAAGACATCCGTCGAATCTTCTTCATCTGCTCTGACTCCGAAGGAATGCGAAAGGTTCAAACTCCGTAGAATTGGGAGATGACCGCGGACACAGGCCAAATCGGAAAATAAGGAGGGGGGAGCCGAGATTAGGATCTTTTCCCACCGAGCACAATGATTGGCAATAACCTTCATTACGCCGAGCTCTTGCTCTGTACACTCATCAGAGAAGCGGCATTTGAACGAAATGTTGAGAGGTAAATTTCCGGATCGTTGTAGGTGAGTTTCGAGCCTGAATTCTGTAGTGGTGCGGTAGGACTCCCACCCAAAGTCGAGGACGACAGATGCCCAAAATGTCGGCTGGAATATGGCAGTCGCTCGCCAGTAACGACACACCTGGCTAAAGATCCATGGAGCAGGGTCCCTGTCCGATGGACGTGCGAAAATGAAGACAAGCGAAAGGAGTTCAGGCGGCATACGGCGAAGGGGAGAGAGCGTTCCCTCATGTTTCTTGATCTCCTCCTCCAAGACGCAACGGTCCTCGATGAGTTTTTTCAGGGATTTTTCGACGGCCGCAATTTGGGCATCTAAGCGCATCTTTCGGGCCTGCTTCGCGGCAATAACGCGCTGGATACAGGGGATTTCGGGGTCCAAAGGCGGTCTGTTGGTGGCAAGGAGGTCGTTTGGAATATCCGGGGGCTCTGGCGCGTTTGACGAGTGCAATGGGATCAGGCAGTGCGGGCAAGACAGAGAAGGAGCTGGTGAGGCAGGCCGCGCCATTTTTGCCTTACACAGTTGTTAGTGGTATTCAGGTGTTGAAACCGCTGCTCACCCCTCCAGACACGAAAGGTGGTGAATATCGAAGATCTAGACGCCTCGTGACTTGCCAAATTCGCATTAAAATTATTATTATTCATCAATAATGCACTCAACTCGGATGGCTAATAATTGTAGTTTATGCAATAATGTAGAAACGACGTAGGAATAATAAACATTCAAGTCCATCAGCTTAGAGCTCGAAGAATGAAGGATAGTCATCGTACAGACGAAAATCCGGGGGGACAAGATCATCATACAGCAAGATTCCGGAAGTGAAAATCACGATCTGCATCCCCTGGCCTCGCAGCAATTCCATCCTTTCGAAGGTCTTAGGAGAAGGTTTGAATTTTGGACAATATAACTTGACGGAGCGCCAAGTGCCATGCTGCCACTGCGCTTCAACCATCTGCATTAACAAATCCTGGTCGAGGTGTGGCAAAGCATCATCGTCATAGTCAACATCGGAGGTGTCGCGAATGACACGGATCGAAATGGCTGTGAGAGTAGGAAGCGCATTGGCGGGATCACTGGGTGTTGCCAGCGTGAAAGTGGAAAACAGCTCAGGCGTCAAGTCAATAGGCAGGGAGAGGCCTAGAGTGGTGATTGTGCGGGCTACGTGGAGAAGGACGGGGATGTCTGTGGTAGCTGGGGTATTCGGCACGACTAACTTCTGGAGACGGCTACGCAGCCGCCGCAAAAACGAATGCAGGTGACTGGATTGGGCGCAGCAATACAACTCCTGCAGCGCGGGGGTTTCCAGGCAGTCCAAAATCTTTGTTTGGGATACCGACAGGCGGAGAAGGTGGGGCAACGTGAGGCTGCTGCCCGGGAGCACTGTCATAGGCTCAGTGCATGTCAGAATGCAGTCCACAAGGCTGGACGCAAAGCGAAGGGCGCCGAGGTGGCGGGGCAACGGATTGCTACCACTGAATCGTAGGAGCTGAGAGAAAGGTAATGGTGCCGTGGGAGAAGTTTTGTGGTAGGGGCCCGCGTTGATGAAGGCTTCCTGCAATCTAGGGCAGAACTCGAAGATGTCTATTGGACCGCATTCGTCCTCCAGAATATGTGGATATGCACTGATGTGCAATTCGCGCAAAAGGGGAAGACATCCTCGGATGCTCGCCAGCCTAGAATATAATGCCTCCGGCCCCGAAAGCGTGACGGTTTCCCACCGCTCGCAATGATACGCAAGGATATCGAGCACCTCAAGTTCGTGCTCAGCGCAATGCTGTTCGTCCCAGGTGATGAATGTGATGTCTAGAGGCGATCCCCCGGAGCGCTCCAGATGAGCCTCCAATGTTTCCGCTGTTTCTATGACCGGCCGCGGGTCGTCTGTGAAATCGAGGACGACGGTGGACCACAGTGTGGGCTGCGAGAGAACGATCGTCCGCCAGCGGCTGCAAACCGCGGCAATGGCCCATGGTCCCGAGTCGACCCTCGGAAAGTGGCCATGGGGTGGTAGCGTGTATTTGAAGATGAGCGAGAGAAGCTCTGTTGGCATGCGACGGAGTGGCGAGACGGCCCCTTCATGTTTTCGGATTTCAGTGTCCAGTGGGTCACGATCTTGAAGCAGCTCATCTAGAGAGGCCTTGAGCGACGCGATTTTGGTATCCAAATGCGTCCTACGGGCGCTCCCGCGCGCGATGAATTCGTGAATGGAGGGAATATCGACTTCGGCAGGAGGGTCATTGGTATCCAGAATATCGCTGGAAATTGAGCTCGGATCGAGCGGGACTTCTGGATCGAATAAGAATGTGCAGCGTGCGCAGCTAGAGGAATGGAGAGCAGTATTTTCCATCGCCGAGTCGAGTCGCAGGCCGAGTCCAGTCGCCTGAAGCAAACATGATACATGAAACGGCCATAACGTGTCGAAGAAGAACGTACCCGCGGGAAATCTAGGAATGAGCGAGAACTCGTGCCTGAACGCTTTCTCCGCGTTTTCCAAGTCGTGGTCGAGGAGACGTTCTGAGTTGCTTACATAACCAAATACTCTCTGTCAGATTGGATTCTGCAATTGTAACCCACGGAGCTAATACATGCGACGCAAAGTGTGTAGGTATCGAATAAGTACTAAGAAAGATATTGAATTCGAAGATGAGGCGGCGTCATATCGTTAAGCAAAGTGTGCATGTACGCCGTGTTCTTGTCCAGCGTGATTTTTAATCCCTCTTCTCGTAGGCTATCCGCCCAGCTTGAAGTGAACACCGGGGACAGGGAGACGGCGACAGCGTGCAGTCCCCCCGCGCGCCATCGAAATTCGATCATATTCGTGAAAACACTCGCGAGGGCGGCGGTGTCCGTCTCGGCGGAGCCGGATCGAAGGTGGCGAAAGCAGATTGCGATCGATTTCAAGCGCGCCAGCTCGCCGATATCACTGGCAGGTGGAAGGGTGAGGACAGAGCACAGATCGCGCGCGTAATCCCGGTCGATGAACTGTGCACCTATTTCTACGAGTGTGGGGACGGCACGGAGCACCGCGGCGAAATCTGAAGGATCTCGGCCGCACTTGTGTATGAAGAGTTTCTGCAACCGGCAGGAGGGCGTTACCTGGAGGAAGCGAACGATCTCGTCGGTGGCGCCCGCGCAGTACAGCTCTTCGAGGGCCGGGGCATCGATACAACGCAGGAATAAAGAGTTTTTCACGGCGAGGCGGCGGAGGTGCGGTAGAGGGATAGGCGCCGGAAAGCTGGGTCGACCGTATACCTCCAGGGCGCAGTCCACGAGATTGCTGGCCGACCGAAGGGTATCGAGATGCTGAGCCCAGAGGTTGTTCCCGTGGTATCGGAGGAGCTGTGGAAGGGGCAGCTTAGCTGAGAGCTTGTAGCTGCATCCCTCATTGATGGATACGTGTCGCAAATTCGGAGCGTCCCGAAAATAGTCGAGGGTGTAGAACTCGGGTACGGGGTAAGGATCGTCGTAAGAGGCGTCTTCGCCAGGCTCGGGCGGGTCCATGCTGATGTCCAACTCGCGTAAGAGCGGAAGGCGCCCTTGAATGAGACCTAGGTCCCACTCGTCGTTTTCCAACTGAAATGACAGCGCGAACGTCTCCCACCGAAGACAGTGTTCGACGAGCATACTGAGGATACGGGGCTCTTCTGGGGCAGGGTCGCTCACATCACTGCAGGAGACCGCGATTTGGAGGGGGAGCTGCCCGGATCGCCGCAGCTGGGTTTCCAGTCGGTAAGGGTTATTGTCCAAACAGCCCCAGAGATGGAGGTTGACGACAGCCCATAGCGCCGGCTGGGATAACATGATGGTATGCCAGCGGGCGCAGGTCTGGCTGATTGCCCATAGGGCCTGGCCATGAGCGGGGTAGCGTTCCACGAGGAGTGCCAAGTCGAATACGATGGACAGGATTTCTGTGGGCATCCGGCGGAGCGGGGAAAGGGCCCCCTCGTACTTTGCAATCTGCAGATCCCAGGCATCGCGCTCTGCGAATAGATCTTTCCGACGTGGCGCGGCCGTAGTTTCAGCGTCCAAACGCGCTCGATGCATGCGCGCAGCAGAGAGCAAGTCCCGAATGGAATAAGCTTCGATTTCATCTGGTACCAGGTCGTTGCTGTCCAAGATGGCGCATATTGCGGCAGAACAGGACTGGAGAGCAGCCATCCGTGTCCTATAGTTATTGGCACATAATAAGTTTTTTATCGAACGAGGAACGAGCTAGAAACGATAAAGCATATGTCAAGAGAGACTACAGTGAGCTCAAGGTGAAGATATGAATAGATTACAAGCTACTCACTGAGTTTGTGTGGTGGTTGTGGAGAACTTGAAAGAGACGCGTTTGTTAGGTTGCCAAACACCGCCTGGTTCTTTCCTCCCAACTGCCATTCAAGTTCAGCCTTGCGCTTGCTATGCCCCAATAACGCGCCCATCGTCTACTCCAAGCGCCGGAACGCTGGAATCTGGAAACGCCAGCGGCGACTCTTGCTGGCCTCAGAAAACACCTGGCGCACCGCGACCATACCGCGGTCTAAAGTGATTGCCTGGGGAAGGTGTCCACTGTCGAGCGCTTCTCCAATCTCCGTGTAACGATATTCTCAAGGATCAAACGCCTAAATACTAGTCGGCATCCATTAATTGAAGATATGCAAGCGCCGTGGTACATGACAAAAGAAAGATACAACTACAACAATCCTGGATCTGCACGGGATATATGTTTTTCGCCCACCTACCCAACGACGCCGTCCTCCCAGCCCTTCGCGCGCTCCACCGCGCGCTGCCACCCCTCCCACCCCTTCTTCCGCGCCTCCTCATCCATCTCAGGCGCGAACTCGCGGCTCCCCTTCGTATTCACCTCCTTCAGCGTCTCGGGCCTTGCCAAATCCCACCCAAACAGCCCCACGGCACTCCCCGCGAGCAACGCGCTCCCCAGCGCCGTGCTCTCGCGCATCTCGGGTCTTACGACCGTGAAGCCGCCCACGTCCGCGAGCACGCGCATCGCGACGTCCCCATTCGTCATCCCGCCGTCGACCTTCAAATGCTTCAGCGGCGCGCCCGAGTCCCGTAGCATGCACTCGACGATCGCGCGCGTCTGATACGCGTTTGCCTCGAGCGTCGCGCGCGCAATATGTGCGGGCGTCGTGTACTGCGAGATGCCGATGAGCGTCCCCGCAGCGCCGGGGTCCCAGTACGGCGCCAACAGCCCCGAGAACGCGGTCACGAAGTACAGCCCGCCCGCGGTTGGCTCCGAGGCCGCGAGCGCGTTCACGTCGCCTGCGGAGTCGATGAGCCGCAGCGAGTCGCGCAGCCACTTGATTGCGCTACCCGCGACGGCGATCGAGCCCTCGAGCGCATATACGGGTTTGGCGTTGGGCCCCGCCTGGTAGGCGATCTAGAGAAGGCGCGTGAGCAGAGGGAGGAGGAGAAGAGACGCGGGCGGCGTACGGTGCTCAGCAGCCCGTGGTTACTCTTCACGATCTCGCCGCCCGTGCAGAAGAGGAGGAACGCGCCGGTGCCGTACGTGCACTTCGCCTCGCCCGCCGCGAGGCACTTGTTGCCGACGAGCGCGCCCTGCTGATCACCCACGAGCCCGCCAACGGGAACGCCCTTGAGCGGGCCCGCGGCGATGTGCCCATACACCTCGGACGTCGAGACGAGTTTCGGGAGGATGGACGCCCGGAAACCGAAGAAGGCGAGTAGCGACGGCTCCCATTGCAGCGTGGTGGTGTTGAGGAGCAGTGTGCGCGAGGCGTTGGTGACCTCGCTCAGATGGACGTTCGCCGCGGCACCGCCGAGGAGGTTGTAGAGCACCCACGACTCGACGGTGCCGAAGAGCAGGTCATCGGCCTCGTGTGCCGCAGCGACGTCGGGGTAGTTGTCGATCATCCATCGCAGCTTGATCGCGGAGAAGTAGGTGGAGAGAGGGAGCCCGGTGCTGCATTCGAGGTGAGCTCGCGAACGCGGCGGTACATGCTTTACTCACATATTACGCAGGGCCTCGACACCGTCCGCGCCCTTCTTCCACTCGCCGGGCGTGACCTCGATGCCGGTCTCGACGAGCTTGGCCTCAAAGTGAGCGACGGTGTTTTTCGTGCGCGAGTCGGTCCAGACGATGGCCTTGCACAGCGGCTTGCCCGTCTTGCGGCTCCATGCGACGGCGGTCTCGCGCTGGTTGGTGATCCCTGATGCATGTCAGATGGATGGAGAAGACGACGACCGCGTGGCGGCGCCTACGCACCGATGACCTTGACGCTGTCCGCTGCCCACCCGTCCGCGACCATGGCCTTGATGGCCTCGGCGATGCACGCGTCGGCGTGTTCCTGGATCTCGGTCGCATCGTGGTCGTGCCACCTGGCGATCTCGCTGTGAGCGCGCAAGTGGGGGACGAGCAGCGGACTCACCCGGGGTGCGGGTAGTACTGGGGAAACTCGAGCTGATGCTGGGCGATGATGTCCGCATACTTGTCGAAGATAATGAAGCGGACAGAGCTGCAGGGGCGTCAGCAAGGGGTGCGGGGTGGATGGGGTGCACCGACGTGGTTCCGCAGTCGAGGGAGCCGACGAATTCTCCGGGTTTGGACATGGCAGTAGTGGGGGCGGGATGAGGAGACGAGTGAGTTTAGGATTTAAGCGCGCCCGCCCCTATTAACCAATTCTTATAGGTTATCCGGGCCGGCAGATGGATGATCCGGTTCATCTTCATTGCATTGCGGAGTTTGAAGCGCCCCGCTAATGGTATCGTCAAAACGCGCTTCTGTTCGTGCTGCTCATGTGCGCCCTCATTGTGCCCTCCAATGTTTTCCTTGACGTCTTCGCTGTCTCACTTTTCTCCCCTTCCTGCATTTCGCGTCAATATTTAGCAAGGGTAGCGCCCGCCGCGTATTAGGTTCCGCCGTGGACGATTGGAATTTCCGAGAGCCGGGCGGCCGGTCCATTAGGAATCCCCGCCGTTCAAGGCCGTTCACTCATGTTACATGGGGGCGGCGCGTGTCGCGTGCTGAGGTACACCTTCTCCCGTCAACGAATCAGATAACCCAGCCGAACCCGAAAAATCATTTCGTTTCATCAGCATAATACATTTTACCCCGGGAGATCGCGTGCCCCCCCATTGGGCCCCGCATTCAGGTCCCCCCACCTAAACTTGTGATCACACGCATTGGGCAATATATTATATCATTATGGGGGCGCCCATGGCCAGCTGAGTGTGCCTTGACATCTGTGAATGAATTCTCAGGTTCATCGGATCTTCTTTCAGCCAACAGGACAGAAAAAGTGAAACAACAAGACACAACTCGCGACGAATATTGCGCTCAAAGCGGAATACGCACTCTCTCTGACGCTAATCTCGAGTTCCGTACCCCGGCTTAGTACTTACCTCCTTCGCCCGAGACATTTGCTTTCCCGAATGACGTCGTCTCACTCGCTTAGCTCTCTCACTAATGGGTATAACTTCTGCATAATTAACTCGTTCTCTCTCTTCCGTCCTTCCCCTCTCCTCTCCGAGGTCCATCCAGCCCACCGGTCCCTCCGGCCTCGTTTCATCCAGTAATTCTCTACACCCTGCAAAACAACGTGGAATATGGACATAGCAGACAATTTAGAATGAGTCGCCGGAAAGACAACATAATGTCATTTTGGTCATACATAATTCGTGATCCGGTCGTATGCGCACACCGACGCGGCAAAATGAAAATGAAGAGGCAGCAGGCTGAGCGCTGAGTACTAGTTGTACCCACGATTTCTCGAACCCATTTAGTCATGCTCCACCGACTTTTGGTACGAAGTACTCATTCAAAAACAGCCCTCGGCCGCCCGGCGCGGCCTAGGGAATTCCGCTCCTTGATGCATGACTCTCGACGGATTATAAAGACGTCTTGACGTCCACGCCCTGGTCTTGCAATTGCGCTTTTCCTTCGCTAAAACATCCCCCGGCCCGCCAACCTGCTCCCGGCCCGCCATCAATTTGGTCTACCGTCTCAATTCCCGAAGAGGCAATTCTGAAAACCGCACGAAAATTGTGGTTGCTCGTTGGTGCTCGTACCAAGCTCGTACTGCTTTTAAGTGGATCCGAGTTCTTTTTTCCCTCCCATCGTCTGTGTGCCCTCCTAAATTTCAAGTGTAAGCGCTTAGTGGTACCACTGTGGTACTGGGTGCCATTGGCCACGCAAGGCCCACATCGGCGAGGGCGCGCAGTATCCAGATATGCAGAATGTGGGAGAAAGATGCAAAGGTCGCCGTAGAGTACAAGCCCTGGGTCGGCGCTCGGCTATGAAGAAAACGTGCAGGAGGAGTAATATTTGGTTACAGCCTCTCGGCCAAACAACGTGTCCCTGACTCGACGGTCTGGACCCAAACTCTGGTGAGCACCTTCACAATCCATGTAGATTTCTACCGACACTATTAATTTTTTTAGCTATGGATTCGCTTCATTCGCCCGTAATATGCGCCATCTTGGACAGTAATGATCCACCGGACGAACTCGAAGCTGGTTTTATTCGGGACTTGTTATCTGCTGCGCACATGCAACGAGGGCATTTGGACGCTGAGATTGGTACTACCCCATTCCGTGAAGATTTCATCTCGGAGCGCGATGCTTTGGATCAGCGGATATCATACTACGAGGGGGCCCTGTCCACACTTCGCCATATTCCCGCAGAGATTCTCTGCATCATATTCGACTTAGCACTCCTTAGAGTCCTGGAACGTTATCCCTCTCGTGGCCAGGACCTATGGGCAATCAGCCATGTCTGCTCCCGCTGGCGTGCCATTCTTTTTTCTCAGCCGGCGCTATGGGCTGCCGTTAGCCTCAATCTCGACAGCTCGAGCAAGGAGAACTCTTACCGGCTGGAAGCCCAGCTGCAGCGCTCCGCGCAGCTTCCGCTCCAAGTCTCGGTCTCCTGCGGTTCTTTGGACGAACCCTCCTCACGAGAAACCCTCTTGCTCAATATGCTCGTCGAGCACTGTCTGCGGTGGGAGACCTTCGCGCTCTCATTTCAGGTGGAATGGCCGGAGTGGAATCTACATCTCCTTCGGGGGAGGCTTCCGCTCTTGCGAGAATTGAACCTCTGGAGGGATCTGCCTAGTACAACTGATTGGCAGACTGATGTGGACTCCTACGATTGGGACTATTTCCACAACGCTCCTAATTTGCGAGACGTATCTATCAATGAGGGGAGCACTAGTTACACGCTCTGGGTCGAATTACCCCTTCCACAACTGCTGCGATACCGCGGGACAGGCACCTGGTACGAGAGCCTCGATATCCTTGCCTCTGCCAGCAATCTCGTGGACTGTGCCCTCGGGGTACACAGCATAAACAGCCCCTCCGGACCGCGTATCCCTCTACCGCACCTCCGCCGCCTTGCCGTCGGGAACTCGATATTCCTCCAGTGTATCACCGCTCCGGCGCTCGAAGAGCTGCACTGCGCGGGCCCCATCAGTCGCATTGTTGGCTTCCTGAAGGCGACGCCCTCCTGCCAGCTGCAGACACTCTTCCTCCATAAGTGCGGCGCCGTTTGGGATCCCCCAGATTTCGCCCCTCTACTGCGCGCGCTCCCCGCACTTGCAGAAATAGGTGTACAGTTTGCGGACCGGGACCACGCCCACCAACTGTTCTCCCTCCTCACAATTCTGCCTGCCGATGACGCCGGCGACCTTCCGCCTTTAAGATCGATCGCAATCTGTCTGAACCAGCTTCGATCCGGCTCGGATCTTGACTTATTACGGGGTCCGCTCAAGAACATGATCGAGTCTCGATGGCGCGCTGGGAGGCTGCGCACCGTCATGGTCGCTACAGACCTAGAGCACTCGTCGAGTTGGGTGGGTAGACTTCGAGGAGAGGGATTAAAGATCGCGCTGTACCCGAAAACATACAATACTTTGCTTACAGATATGACGAGCCCTCATCTTCAAGTTCAGTACGTGCCGTAGTATTCGTCGGAGTACCCACTTTCCGGCAGTCATTTTATATCTTAGGCCTTGGTCTCTGGTTTGGACGATCGATGGTCAATGAACCCCCAACTGAGACTCATAATATTCACGAAGTTAAGTTGGACGAGGCTCGATTAGTACAGTTCAAACATTCGACGAATAAAGTATTACGGTTCAATCTCGAGAACGTCGTCCGTGTCTTGGACGCCGGGCAACCAGCCATCCACCAGCTCCTTCGAGTGTGCAATTTCGGATGCCGGCGGATCGATGTCCCCCTCCCCGTGTCCAGACGGAAGGTCATAATCGAAAAAACCTGGCAGATAGAGCGTATTCGGGTCCCTATACTCTGAAGGGCTGGGCGTCACGATGCCAGTACATTCCCGCACCAACATCAGGTCAGCGTCGATAATTGTCGGTGGCCAGACGACGCCCTCCCAGAGAGACGCCACACGACCTGCGTGGTTCCGTATCGTCAGGAGAGCAAAGATGATGCGTAGACGCGCCAGGAAGCCTTCTCCATCGCCTGCAACGTAAGGAGGAAAGGGAAGTTCGTCGACGACCAGCGAGCGGTAGCGATATTTTGACTCGTGGAGATATGGGATGTGGGCGACGATGTAGACCGTCATATCGCGGAAAGCGATGCCAAATATGCATGCGGGAGAAGCAGCCAGCAACGATTCGGATTGGCACCGATGTCGCGCTACCAAGAGTGCTTCCAGGTGCGGCTGAGTAGCGCGTGCTAATTGCATTAACTCTTGGCTTGAAAGACCGCACGATTTATCACCGCTGTCTTCAAATCGTATGCCAAGCACGATCGCAGGGGACGAGAAACACACGGGCGCTTGGCGAGACCTGCAGATCATATTCCTACTGGTGGGCTGCCACTCCGGTACTAACGCAAAGTCGAGACTTGGAACGTCGGCACCGAGATGACGGGGGAAGCGCACGTCAGGGCGTCTATGTAGGAGAGTGTGAGCAGTGGAAGTGTGAACCGAGAAGAAATACGAGCATTTTCAATTCACAGCCATAAGCTGCAAAAAGCAAGGGAGCCAAACAAAAAACTGCTCCCGTGGAATCTGCTTCATAGTTGTAGAGTAATAAGTTAACCATCGCCGTAAGAACTGCGGAATCGGAGTCCAACGGCGGATTGCGCAGCGGAAGTTGAGGCCCAATATAATCCGGTGGCGTACAACGCCTGGTGAGATCAGCCGCAGGAACCAAGTGCAATTGAGAAGCCATAGGCGAAATAATGGTCGAAATCAAGGAGAGGGGAAACCATAGGTCTAAGTTCACTCGTTGTTGCCAACTTTCTGCTGGATCGGGCACCGGTGGCAAAATAACGCGCTGTGAGGGAAATCATGCAGTTCATGACTTGTGGTGACAGTTAATTTCACATACGGTCCACTCCTCTGGGACCTCCCGTGCGCTTTGTGGTTGCGAGAAGTCCTTCGTGTGTCCCAGATCCTCAAAGACGTCGCGACAAATATGCGCTGAATCTGCCGGAGGAAGCTCGCCAAAGTCCCAAATGTCGCGGGGAAGAGATTCGAGGCATATATGTGCGTTGAAAAGGAGGTCCGAGAGATCGTCTTCGTAGGCCATGAAGGAAGCTTCAAGGCGTGACGGTTGGAGTGACACTGAAGCTTGCGTGACAGCAACCTCGGTTGACTCGGGCCAAATATCACACAGCGAACAAGAGATAACCTTTTGTTGTTTCGTTCGCGTTCCACTCTTGTTGGCCCTTGTCAAATGAAAAGTACCCACCCCTCATCGCGCCCTCCGTTGCCACACGTATCTGATGTTCCTGTGGCGTTTACAGTACTTGAATCACTCCGAGCTCAGGGATTGGACATTACACTGCCAAAGTGCCGCCATATGGTCATCACCTGGGGTTCTCATATGGGTGCCAGCATTTTTAATTCCTGGTCCCAGGTTGATGCCACCTGGATGCCAGCTACCATTGGCCAGACCGAATTCCAGCCTTCCGCCAGCTGAACATCAACATGGGCCGAACGTGGTCTGGCCAGGTTTCTTTGAATTATTTAAACTCGTCAATATTATAGGATAAGCCAACACAGTAAAATTTATAAGGATGTACTTGTATGAATACACTGCAGGGCGAACGCTCGTTGAAGAGATTCCCGATTCCCGATCCGTCCTCGGCAAAAAACGACAAGTCCGTTTCAAACTCCGATCACACGTGCAAAAAATGGCGTGCTTGTTTGGGGGCCAAACAGACGTTGGTTTGCGCTCTTTTGCTTTCCCCCACACCCACTCTTCCCCGGCTTGTGCCTAGTCTCTGCCCCATTGCCACAGATCTTCTCATTCCCGGTTTCCAAGATCTCCAAGATGCAAGGCTCGGCTTCACTCAACTTTCAAGGGCTTTTTGCCGTTCAAGTGTCTGGATGTAGTATCAAAGTTCTGCCCTGTCAAGTCCATCGCTCCCTTGGTCATCAAGCCTTCAAGCTTCAAGCTCCAAGTCTCTCTGCTTATCTCCCTTCAAGTCTATGATGACCTTTCAAGAACCCCCAACTTGCTGCCTTCCGACTCCGGACCATTTCATACCCGGCGCACTTGGACTGGCTTTGCTCGCGCCCAGCGCTTCTCACCACCTGTGGTTCCTTATATTCACATTCTAGTGCCCCCCTGGATCACTGGATCGACGATGGATCCGAATCGGTACGGAGGGAATTCGGTGAGTTCCATCCCTTCCGTGCTCTTCATCTCCTAATTTCTGCCCCGAGGCCCCTCACGATCTCTGCCGTCCCTCATCGCGACACCGTCCCTGCTACGCCGACTATCGAGGATTCGCTGCAATGGCAATGGAAGGATGTCGGAGGCGGCCCATGTGTCTACGTACGTACGTACCTACGTGTACAGTCATGTTCACTTGTTACTCTTTTCGAATGCAATATTCATTCACTCGAATTAAATTGAATTTCGGAAGAAACTAAAAGAACCTGTATCTGCAGGCCACCTCCAGGTTCAGCGGCAGGTGGTAGCCAGCCAGACCTGGTCCCAGTGTGGGGCCATAGGAGATAGAAACTGGTGCCCAGCTCAAATCCAGCTGGCCGCCAGTTTTCGACAACATGTGTTCGACATGTCCCGTCCAGCCGCCCGCCACGTGTCTGACCGTTGGCGGTGTACCCTTTCTTATGGCCGCACATCTTCGCCCATATCATGCCTCCCCACCTCTGCCTCGGGTCTCTCGGCTCCTTTTGAAAATACATTCATAGGGTCTTCGGAAATTGACACTTGAATTCTTGACGAGTTTTGGGCTAGCTTTTGTTTCACCGGGGTATTTCTGTAGATGCAGTGAAAGTTATCTGATAAATTTTGATAACAGTGATGATGTGAACGTTGATCTACGTTTGATGCCCGGGCATGCTTATCAATCTCTTTATCATTTTCACTGCGACCTTGACCGCCGAGTCAATTCTGAGGTGAATGTAAGTCTCAATATCACCTCTCCAGTTTCTATCTTCACGTTCTGGGTCTATTCCAGTGTCAGTCCCAGTGCTACCGGCGTCCTGATGATACTTTGGGGGCCATCTCTTCTGTCGAGCCTGCTTCTCGGTATGAGGAGCAGATACGGCGTAATCAAGCCACGCGTTTTCATTGTCAACATGTTTTACTCTGAAGCGGTTCAATGGTACAATATTCCCGAGTTCGATCTCCTCGCCCAGAACATCACAATCCCCGGCTTTTCACCTCTCTTCCCTGACGCGCACTGCACCCAAGACGGGCAGATATGCCAGCTCATCACGGGTCAGGCAGAGATCAATGCCGCGTCCACCATGTCCTCGCTCCTCAATTCGCCCTCTTTCGATCTCACATCGACGTACTTCGTCCTCGGAGGCATTGCGGGCGTCAGTCCGAAGCAGGCTACCGTCGGCTCTGTAACCTTTCCGCGATACGCGGTCCAAGGGGGGCTGCAACACGAATTTGACGCGCGCGAAAAGCCGGAGCACTTCCCATCGGGGTATTTTGCGCAGGGGACGACCGCTCCCGGTCAGTATCCGGAATGGATTGACGGAACCGAGGTTTTTGAAGTCAATGATGCACTTCGGAAGGTAGCGGTTGATTTGGCGCAGACGGCTGACCTCACGGACACCGACACTTGCAAGAGCCTCCGCGCGACCTACACCTTACCCGAGTTTGCGGTCGGAGCTGCACCTCCGTCAATCGTCATGTGCGACACAGTGACCTCAGACACGTACTGGAGCGGCGCACTCCTCGCCGAAGCGTTCGAGAACACCACAACGATACTAACTAATGGGAGCGGCGTGTACTGCTCAACGCAGCAGGAAGACAACGCGATTCTCAGCGCGCTCTTACGCGGCGCCATGTTCGACCTCGTGGACTTTTCGCGCATCATCGTGATGCGCTCGGGCTCCGACTTTGATCGTCCGCCTCCTGGTGTCAGTGCTGCGGACAGTTTGTTTGCGCCGGCCGTTGGGTTCCCGCCTGCGCTTCTTAATCTACGCATTGCAGGCGTCAAGGTCGTCCAAGGGATTATGGCGGGATGGGACGCGAAGTTTAAACGCGGCATTGCGCCTAGTAATTATGTGGGCGACATATTAGGGTCGTTAGGCGGCCAGCCGGACTTTGGGCCTGGAAACTTCTTTGGCGGGAGGTCGGCGAGGAATCATGCACCTTTGCGCGAATTCTAGATTTCGTGATTCATCTACCGCGCTCTGCATTTTAGGTATTTCAACATACCTATGTCGGTTGTATTGTGTATTTTCGTAGAAGCAGCCGCATTGGGCATGTGCACCGGAACCCAGCTATTTCAAAGCTCAACTTGTAAGCGCTGATACTCTATAATTCAAGCCGCCCCATATATTCAACATCACATCGTACATTGACTGATTTGAAACGCGACGTGCATATGTGGGACAAATACATCTACTAGTACACGTATTGTCAGTTAGATTGCTGCGAGTGCTGCGAGTGGCTGTGGGGTATTTCAAGTGTACCCAGTGCGCCCGTGTCGCGGCTGTCGACCTGCGCCGACGCACCGGCAGGGGACCGGTTCTTGCGGCGGGGCATCCAATATTTCGGATATGCGAACTCGATCGCGCTGCCCGCCACGCTCATGGTCGAGGTGAATTGAAGAGGGACGCCATTCATGTTGGATTGCGTCGACTCGCATGCTCCAGTTCGGGGGCGGTTGTGAATAATCATCAGGTTGAACGAGATCCCGATGGCTTGTACCAGCTGATGAAGATGAGTGACGGGTAGCAGCCAATCGGAAAAAGTACTGACCGCGTCAGTCGCAGGGTGGACAACGACGTTGTTGGCAACGAATAGGAGGAATGTTAATAATGTCATTGTCGTGTAGATCAACCCTGATTCGATGATTATCCGAGTTGTCCGCTTCATCTTCTCGTTCGATTGGCAGGTGAGGCTGCACGCGCTTGGTTTCATCGAGGTCGGCGTCGTGCTTTCGTCCGTTTCGGTCTGGAAGTTGGGCCGGCTCTTGAGATGGTCTACGGTCCAGACCCGGCGGGCGATAAGAGCTACAGAAGATATCACAAAAGGCGCTTTAAAGAACTGGTGCGGCGTACCACTGGTGATAAGATTGACCGTCACGATAATAGCCCAGAAGGAGGAACCGAAATTTCGGGACTGCGACATGGCAAACAACCCGTCGACCTTGACGGAGGTGTCGATGTGTATGATTATGCCCATAATGGCCACCCCGCCAAGCCAAAGTACAAGCGGGAGAGCCACGACGAGCAAGGCTCGGCTGTACACCAACCAGCACCGGTAGATCTGTCGAGAAATGAGTGAGATGCGAGAGCGAGGGGAGAACTTGCGTACTAATACACCGCTACTGATTATGGTTTGTATGAGGATGGTGGCCGACTGAAAGAGATGAATGAATGAAATGAAGCCCAATCGACGGGAACCGCATTGATAAATACCTTCGCCCTGTTGATTGGGCTTGTGCCGTCCATAAACTCCGAGGCAGCGTCGTCGAGTGGTTCCTCCAGCATATCTAGATTGAGGTAGAGGTGAATGGCAGCGGAGGATGTGGTCTTGGCCAGAAAAATGAGGAAGACGGCAAGCATTAGCCAGTCAGATAACCCTCTCCGTCGTGACCTGGCAGCGAATAATGCTTGAAAGCAGGGGCCGCACGTAATCGTATAGACCCCGAAGCCAGCGCCAGATAGGAACAACCCCCACACCTGGGCCCGCAAGAAGTCTAAGGCGTTTGAGTCCATAGCTCAGAGAAATCTCCGACTGCAGTTGGGGGCTGGAGTGACTGACGTGGAGGAGCAGAGATGGGTCATCAGAATCAGAGTAGGTTTATACTATCTTAGTCGTGGTGCTGTTGGGCTCGGGCCGCGTGGACTTCAAGGGCACAGAAGGTCGAAGGTGATCATGATGGATTAAAACTGTGGGAATTGTCGCGGATCCTGCCAATAACGGCGTTTCTCTTTGGATTCGTGGAGAAAACGGAGAGCAAGTACTCACGACGGTGGAAAAAAAAGATTTGGTCGCCGGACCTGCCAAGCGAATGGGATTGGTGAAAGGGTTGAATTAGTTTAATTATTTAATTATTTAAGTAAGCACTGGATAAGTCCTTTTGACGTCGATGTTAAGTCCCGGCTGTTGCCTCTCGTACGGCTAAAACGAGTTCGCGCTCTCTCGCAGACCATTTCATTTGGGCTAAGCGCCTCCTCTCCCCACCAAGAGACTCCCCACGTACATAGTTGGTAACGGGGACTGCGCAATCGCCGCTCTGCCGGCCCCACGGAGGCACCGCATTACTCGAGTGATATTCCGGAGGATTTGCTCTCAATTTTCATGCTAGGATCTTCACCATAACCGCCATTTGACCGTTTGGAATGGCCCAAAGCCGAGTTACTTCCCCTTACTTGCGACTCCACCAGTATCCTCAGGGCTACAGAGCATTGCAGATACTTCGTCACCGGCCGTATCTCTACGCTGTGGTTATACTTGTCGGCCTCTTCGTCCTTGTTCGGAACGGCAGCCCTCGCAAGTACCTGTCGTTCGCCAAAGACAAGCATGCCCTGCCAACAAAGACGCCGCTAAAGGTCTGGGACGAACGCGCGGTCCAGGTGAAGCGTGCGTTCATCCACGCGTATCGTGGCTATGAGAAGTATGCGGCGCCGCATGACGAGCTTACCCCCATCTCGAGCGGGTTCAGCGACCCGTAAGCAAATACGACCGACCTTATAACTTTTTATGTGTTAATTCTTCGTAGGTTTAACGGCTGGGGTGTCACCACCGTCGACTCTCTCGACACGATGCTTCTGATGAAGCTGGATGGAGAATACGGCCGAGCGCTAGCACAGATATCCACTAGAAGCTTCCTACTCCCCGAAGTATGTTCTCAAATTTTTCGGGTTTCGCCTGCTAGACATGTCTTCAGAAAAAATTCGCTCCCTTCTTCGAAACGGTTATTCGCTACCTTGGCGGCTTCCTCTCCGGCTACGCCATATCCAAGGACTCCGCACTCCTAGCGCGCGCCGAAGAGCTCGCTGTCAAGCTGGATCCTATCTTCGACAAGTACAAGGGGGAGTTTCCGGTGTATGGCGTCAACACCCACTCGTGCGTGTCCTCCCATCTAACCGCAACCATCACTCATGTGCTGTAGCGGGGACGTCGTTGGGCCTGAGATTGGAATCCTCGCCGAGATGGCCAGCTTGCAAATGGAGTATCTGTATTTGGCGAAGGCCACGGGGAAGAAACGCTACTTTGACCGCGTTGGTACTCCCCTCGCCCAGAGCACTTGGTTCCTGAGCTATCTCTTGTTAGGCCAACACAGTGATGAAGGTGCTTGCCAAGGCAGATCTGCACAAGACCGGTGGGATGATGCCCATCAAATGGAATCTAACCTCAGGAATCCCATTCGACTGTGAGCAAGGCGTGCTGTTACAGTTTAGGTGCTGATTTTTGTCGATGCAGCACATCTATCAGTGGGCGGCCAGGCAGACAGCGCGCACGAGTACCTGCTCAAGCAGTACCTCCTCACCGCCAAGACGGACAAAGCGAGCCTTGAGATGTGTGCGTCCTCCCCCATATGCATCATCAAGGGCGGTCAACTGATGCGCCGCAGACATACGCGCCACGACACACATCATCGCGAACCTGCTGTACGTCTCCCCGACGCGGCGCCTACTGTATGTGACGGACACCTCCACGGCGACCTTCGAGCACGCCGGGCGCCCGACGCACAAGATGGAGCACCTTTCGTGCTTCCTCCCGGGGCTCCTCGCCCTCGGCGTGCACACGCTCCCCCTCGACGACCTAGGGCTCGACTTGCGCGCGCTCGGCGCAGGGCTCGGGTGGGCGGAGCGCGGGTACACTATCCTCGCGCGACAGCGCTCGCTGCGTGAGATGCATCTGTGGGCCGCGGCGGGGCTCGCGGAGACCTGCTACATGCTCTACGCCGACCAGCCGTCGGGGCTCGCGCCCGACATCACGGCATTCAAGCTCGGGACCAGCGCGCGCTGGGGGATGGACAAAGATGGGAAGTGGATGGAGGGCGGCGGGCGACGGTGGATCGACGAGGTGAAAGCGTGGCGCATGGGTGGGGCGGGCTCGGGGACGTGGAAGGGGCGCCGACTACCGCCCGGCGTGGATGAGAACGTCCGGCCCGTGGTGTACACAGAATTCGAGCGGATGCATGGATCGGGGCAGGGGCGCGATTATTCGGTGAAGCAAACGGAGTATTTGCTCCGCCCTGAGGTTCGTGCGTTCCGCTGTGCGACCTTTCCTTTCGCTTATCCCATCCCAGACAATCGAATCCTTGTATATTATGTGGCGCGTCACCGGCGAGGCAAAATGGCGCGAGATGGGGTGGCGGATCTTCGAGGCCATCGAGCGAGAGACGCGCACGCCCATCGGGTACGCCAGCTTGAAGACAGTGGAGGTCACACCGGGGATCAAGCAGGATGATATGCCAAGGTGGGTTCCTCTTGTCTTTTCTGTCTCGCAATGCAAGTGCTCAGTGCTCCTCTCCTAGTTATTTCCTCGCTGAGACGTACGTCGCACAATAGACTTGCTGTTTCCTTGCTCACCTACATACAGACTGAAATACCTGTACCTGCTATTCATCAGCGACGACCCATTCCCATTAGATGCATGGGTATTCAGTACTGAAGCGCACCCGCTGCCTGTGTTCGAGTGGACGCAAGAGGAGAAGAAGCGGTTCGGTATTGCCTAGACTTACAGATACGTACGTAACACAATAATTATCAGAATATGTATTTGTACTTTTGTAATCCGACTTAAAATCAAAACGGCACGCCCGCAGCCACGATATCGGTGTGCTTATAGCTCTTCCCGCCTGTACCAAAGTCGGCCACGACGTGTCCCTTCGCGCCCGTGCTGCGCATCATGTATTTGTATATCACCAGCCCCTCTAGCCCCACGGGCCCGCGCGCGTGGATGCGCCCGGTGCTGATGCCCACCTCCGTGCCAAAGCCGTACCGGAACCCGTCCGCGAAGCGTGTGCTGGCGTTGACAAACGTGCCCGCGCTGTCGACGCCGCGGCAGAACGCGGACGCGGCGGGCTCGGACTCGGTCACGATGCAGTCGGTGTGATGCGAGGAGTGCGTGTTGATGAAGCGGATCGCGGCGGGGAGGGAGGGGAGCGCGAGGACGGAGAGGGTAAGGGTGAGGTGCTCCGTTGTGTAGGACGAAGGGGTGGAGGGGCCGGCGAGGGAAAGATTGGGGGGCGGGGGAGAGAGCGAGCTGAGAGCGTTCAGTGTGGGGGCGTCGCAGAGGAGGCGGACGTTGGCTTCCAGCAGAGCGCGGCCGATTACCGGCCATACCGACTGCAGGAGGGACTCGTGCACGATGAGTGTCTCCACCGAGTTACACGCTGAGGGGTAGTCCGTCTGGCAGATGTAAGCCTTCGCAAAGAGGTTAGAGGGAAGAACGGACCTTGGAATCCAGCACCACCCGAACGGCTTTCTCGACGTCCGCCGACTCGTCGAGATAGACGCTGCAGAGCCCGTCGGCGTGCCCCATGACGGGAATCCGTGTGTTGTTTTGGATGTTTCGGACGAGGCTATTGCTTCCCCTTGGGATAACGAGATCGATGTATTGGTCCAATGCCAACAAGGACGAAACCTCGGCGCGGGTTTGGATGGTCTGCACATAGGTGGCCGGAAGGGAAGACTGCGATAGACCCGTGGCTATGGCTTGAGCCAACAACTGCGTCGTTCTGTTGGATTCTTTCCCGCCCTTCAAAATGGCAGAATTGCCTGCGAAATAATTGGCGGATGAAGATATGCCAAAAAACAGCAGCGCACCAGACTTGATTGCCAAGGCAGCTATGTTTACTACCACCTCCGGTCTCGCCTCGAAAATAACGAGCAAAACGCCGATCGGACACGACACGCGATAGAGCTCGAGGCCGTCGTCCAGTTCTTTGGCATACGAGACGATTCCAGTCGGGTCGGGAAGATCTGCCACATCCGACACGCCTTGCAGCATGGAGTCCCACTTGTCGCCCTTGTCCAGGTCCAATCGCTTGAGCAGAGACTCTGACATTCGCCCGGCGTCCACCTCAGCTTGTGCAGCCTGTGTGAAGAATGAGCGCAAATTCGTCGTTAAAAGACTTAATGCACCTGTAAGTCTTCCCTGTTGGCGGCCAGGATTTCAGTCTTATTGGCCTCGAGAGCTTTACGGATATGGTGCAGAGCATTTACGCGTTCTGCGGATGGAATGAGCTGCGAGTCTTCGAAGGCAGACTTGGCCGATTTCGCGATTTCTTCGGCACTTGACATGTCGGTAATTCCTCAGGCCAGCGTTCCAGAGCTTCAGCTTCAAGACCAAGACAAGTTGACTCGGAGCCAGTAAGACGGGTTTGAGTCAGTCAGCGCGAACAAAGCCCGAAAGAGTTGGTGTTGTTTGGCCGCGGTCGGCGTTACTCGGCATTCTGGTTTTGACGAATGGCTTCGGTTGATAACTGGCCGTAATTTTCTACAAATGCCTAATGCCGAATTCGATCTATAAGGCAGTACATGTTGATTTTCAGCGCTTTTCCGTAAGTACGCCCAACTTGAAGTTCAAGCTGTTTGATTTTTACAATGGCTGGCTTGAAACCGGGAAGAGATCCAATAAAAAGTCCTAGCCGATCCCCGGATTAAAACACCTGCCGCCTGTTTAACTTCCGATCCACGAAGGTTCGTTAACTTTCGCCCTTTGACGCTGCTACTCGGACTTCGACAGTCTACGCGGAACGGTGAGCTCGGTCTAGTGAATATTGTCAGGGAAATACCTGTACTGCAGTCACCAGGGAGACAGATAGGACCGCGTTTAATGCTTTGCTGCGGGTACATGTTGGATTGAAGATAAATTTCGCAGGAGCCTGCGTTATATACGTGCTGAAATTCTCATGACGACAACTTTCCCTTTTCATCTTGAGATCGGTTGCCGTTATGTTCGCGAGAGGTCGGCTATCGGCCTACCTTTCCTTGTGCTGGTATCCACTTGTGCGTGGAGCCACACGTAGACGAGTGCGGCCAAAGCGTCCTAGCGTTGACTAACACTGATGCGAGGGTAGACAGGGGCGGTTGCGGAGGATTTGCCAATAACCTCACAGTTAAGGCGTCCTACATCATGTACACATGCCGTTAGCTTACAATGATCTACCTGGTACTAGCTTCTGTCGGCCGGCCTCCCCGCTGAAGCTTGGCGGCATCCCTTTTTTCTTCTTGAATGTCCCAAGGACTCGGATACGTTCCTACGAGATCCAAGTTAAGTGGCTTCTAAGGCTTCAGGGGAGTTATTGAGTGAGAACAGCATCAAACAGATCCAGTCACCGAAATTCCAAGACTGGAAATTTCTGTTGTCGAGTCGTAGAAGTGGCTTTCACTGCGAACGTTCGCACCGGAATGAATGTTCCGATTGGACTTGAAAGCATTACGATTGAATTCTTTCAAGAGAATCAAGCGAGACAATGTTATCCGACTTCACATGGAAATTCGGAGTATCGATGGAAGTCGACACAACGTGTGACATTGATTGGGGATTAGTAGTGTCCTGCAAGTTGCAGGGTTTTAGGAATCATATCCGCCCACCGATCGTCCCCTGAACGAAAAATTGCAATCTCCATGCCTCGACATCGGATTAGGTCGAATTGGCCAAGAAGATCTGGCGAGGGCGACTGGAGAGTCATTTTGAGCGACCGTAATTTGCGAGCCTGCCAAACCGGGGATTGCAGCGCTTCGACGAGCTCGTCGTGAATGTCGGGTTGGAGATGGAATGACATGCATTCCAACGCAGGGGCCAGTTCGGGGGCTGAATATAAGGTGTGCACGAATCCTACTGGAAGGAAGGGAAAGCCCAGATATGTTATCGTTGGGACGGAATCGAGTATAGCGGTCAAGTCGGAGACCTCGAGATCGCCGTTGAGGTCCCTGAGGACTAGTTTTTGGAGTTTACAAGGCACTCGGCGGAAAAACAAAGCAAGGAGGTCACTGTCTTGATCACAATGCAATTCCAGAAGCGCAGGGGTGTCGAGGCAAGCGAGGAATGCGGGCTCGGAGAGAGAGAGTCGGAGGAGGTGTGGCAGCTGGATCACGGTTCCCACATCGGTAGAGTTCGACCAGAACTCCAAAGTGCACTCCACAAGGTTGAGACCGGAACGAAGCGCATCGAGATGGCCACCCCAGGTGTTACTCCCTCCATATTTCAATAGCTGCGGCCAGGGCACCTTCAACGCAATAGGGAAGTTCCACAGAATTGTATTGACATATACCTCCTGCAATTCGGGAGCATCGTCGAAGAGATTCAAAGAACTGCTTTCATCTTCGAAAAACATCTCGAGGCGTAATTTCCGTAAAAGAGGGAGTTGTCGTCGAAGGTGATGCTCAATGGCAGAATACAACTCTTCCGGGCCATAAATTGATGCTGTTTCCCAGCGAGCGCAATATTGCGCAAGAATATCGATCAACTCCATTTCACGTTCCGTGAAATTTTCAGCATCTTCGCAGAAAAATATGACGTGCAACGGTAGCTCCTCAGACCGGGGAAGCTGAGTTTGGAGCCTGAAACCGCTGGCGGGGATTTTGGGAGGGGCTGGGCCGATGTGAATGGAGTTCCAAAAGCTGGGCTGACATAGAACGATAGCCCGCCAGCGAGCACAAACTGCGCTGACAATCCACGGGGCCGATTCTGCGTCCGGATGATGCGGTCGCAAGGTGAATGTGAATATGTGCGATAGAATCTCGGTCGGCATGCGGCGAAGGGGAGACAGCGCGCCCTGGTGTTTCTGAATTTCGACATCCAAAGCCTCGCGCTCCTGGATGAGCTTGTCTATAGCTGAGTTTAACTCGATCTTGCGGGCTTGTGCACTGGAGATGAAGTCTCGAAGAGACGGGATTTGGGAGTCGGCAGGCGGATCGTTGGTGTCTATAATATCGCGGGGAGCTGGATTGGATTTGAACAGTGGTGGTGTTGAATCGGAATGTAATATGGCCATACAGTTGGGACACGAGTGAAGAGAGTCCTCCATTGTTTACTACTCTAAAGTGAGATAGTTCATTGAGAATCGTAGAAGGGCCAAAAAAATTCAACCACGAACAGAGGTAGAATTCCCGGAAGTAACAACAGATTCTCTGAAGCTAGAAAGCTCTCAGCAGCGGAGTGTAGGCGATAATCTTGATGATGGGCTGCGACCTGCTGCGACAACCCTCAACGTGACGTTACAAACAAAAGACAAACATCACCCTCATTCGTACCACCACGGCGCTCGCTGTATCCTCCACCTCTGCGCCGTCTTTTCTCTATTAGATATCTTCGCGGATGTCCACCGAATACCCAAGTCTGTTCCGTATGTCCTTTCAAACCTTTTTTCGCGGGAAATCATCGTTGACAATCCCACATAGGCTCGGAGCAGATGAGCCTGGTGCAGCTCTTCGTGCCGACCGAGGTTGCCCACGACACTGTAGCAGAGCTCGGAGAGCTTGGAAATGTCCAATTCAAAGACGTGAGTACCCACCTCGAGTATAGAGACGATAGCTCATCTTGTGCGCAGTTAAATCCAAGCATCAATCCTTTCCAGCGCTCATTCGTTGGTGAGATACGGCGCATTGACGAGATGGCCCGTCGGGTCCGCTTTTTCGCGACGCAAATCGAGAAGGAGAAGGACGTTATTCCGATTCGCCCCCTGTACGATTCGGCGCCATTGATCACTGTTGGCCCGCGTGCTGCGCAGACCATCGACGAGCTGGACGTCACCCTGGCGGAGCATGAATCACGCCTCATCAGGATGAACGAAAGTTACCAGACTCTCAGCGAGCGTACCAAGGAGCTCGTTGAGGCCCGCCATGTCTTGCGCGAGACGGCAGTTTTTTTCGACAAGGTGAGTATCCCGTTAGTCATTTCCGAATTCTGCTCATCGCATAGCAGGCGCAGGTCCAACACTCTGATATCCGCTCTTCCTTCGACGACAGCTCAGCGCCGCTGCTGCAGCACGACGATCGCGAGAACCAGTTTTCTACTTCTGGCATCCAGTTCGACCTCGAGTTCGTCGCGGGCACCATCGACCGTGCGCGCGTGCCGACCTTCGAGCGCGTCCTCTGGCGTGTCCTGCGTGGGAACCTGTACATGAACCACACGGACATCGCCGAACCGTTCGTCGACCCCCTCACCGGGTCCGAGACGCGCAAGAACGTCTTCATCATCTTCGCCCACGGTGACGCCCTGCTCGCCAAGATCCGCAAGGTTGCCGAGTCGATGGGCGCAACCCTGTACCCCATCGACGCCAACGCAGACAAGCGTACGGATTCGCTCCGTGAAGTTACCGTCCGCCTCGAGGACCTCCAAACGGTGCTGTACAACACCGGCTCGAACAGGCGCAGCGAGCTCGTCAAGGTCGGCGAGAGCTTGCGGAGCTGGCAGGACGTAGTGCGGAAGGAGAAGATGATATACGAGGCGCTGAATCTGTTCAACTACGATGTCAGGCGGAAGACGCTCATCGCTGAAGGATGGGTGCCCACCAGGGATATCCCACAGATCCAGCTGACCCTTAGGAGGGCTACTGTACGTTGTTCTTGTTTATCAAATGGTCCACCCTAATTGTCGCAACAGGAACACTCTGGGACGAGCATTCCTCCAATTCTACACGAGCTTCACACGACCAAGACCCCGCCGACGTACAACCGCACAAACAAATTCACCGAGGGCTTCCAGGCGATCATGGACAGCTACGGGATCGCGACCTACCAGGAGGTCAACCCTGGTCTGTTCGCTGTCATCACCTTCCCGTTCTTGTTCGCGGTCATGTTCGGCGACATTGGCCACGGGTTTATCATCTTCTGTGCTGCGCTCTATATGATCATGGTCGAAAAGAAGTGGGCGAAAGCTGATCTTGGCGAGGTACGCGTATCGGTCCTTTTAACGGCGTTTTGCTGAGGCCTTCTCTACAGATTGTCGGGCAATTCTTCTTGTATGTGTTTTTGCTTCGTCTTCCCAAGCGTGTTCTGACGCTATCCGTACAGCGGTCGTTACATCATTCTCCTCATGGGCTTGTTCTCCATGTACACGGGTCTGATCTACAACGACATTTTCTCCAAGGCGCTTCATCTCTGGCACTCGGGATGGGACTTCCCGCCGCTGGGGAACAGTACCCGCATCACGGCTACGGCGAATGGCCATACATATCCCTTCGGTCTGGACCCCGGCTGGCACGATGCCGACAACGGACTCGTCTTCATCAACTCGTACAAGATGAAGATGTCCGTCGTACTGGGCGTTATCCACGTACGCTCCGCCCCTCTAGACCCCGATCCCTGCTGACTTGTATCTAGATGACGTTCGCGCTCTGCCTCCAAGTCCCGAACCACCTCCGCTTCAAGCGCCCGATCGACATCTACGCCAACTTCATCCCGCAGATGATCTTCCTGCAGTCGATCTTCGGGTACCTCGTGGTGTGCATCCTGTACAAGTGGAGCGTCGACTGGTCGAAGTCGGCGACCGCGCCGCCGTCGCTGCTGAACATGCTCATCGGGATGTTCCTGACGCCGGGGAAGGTCGACCCCGCGACGCAGCTGTACCGCGGGCAGGGCGCGGTGCAGTCGGTGCTGCTCCTGTGCGCGGCGGTGTGTGTGCCGATCCTGCTCGTGGGGAAGCCGTACTATATCTGGCGGGAGACGAAGGAGCGCGAGCGCGCGGGGTACGTGGGCTTGGCTCACGGGGAGGACGACGCGCTGCTCGGCGAGGACGAGGGGGCGAACGGGAATGGGCACAACAACGGCGGCGCGGTGGTGGAGGACGCCGACGAGGAGCACGTACGTGTCTACTTCCATTTTCTTCATCTCATACTCACCGATAATTGCAGGAGGAACACGACTTCAGCGACGTGATCATCCACCAGGTGATCCACACCATCGAGTTCTGCCTGGGCTGCATCTCGCACACCGCGTCGTACCTGCGGCTCTGGGCGCTCTCGCTCGCGCACGCGCAGCTGTCCGAGGTCCTCTGGGACATGATACTCGAGAGAGCCCTCGGGCCCACGTCCATCCTCGGCTGGATCGCGCTCGCGATCGCGGGCGCCGCGTGGTTCTTCTTCACCGTCGGCGTTCTGTGTCTCATGGAGGTGCGTTGCCCGCTTTCTGTCCCTGCGTTCCTCACTCACGCGATGCGCAGGGCCTGTCCGCGTTCCTGCACGCGCTGCGGCTGCACTGGGTCGAGGCGAACAGCAAGCATTATGAGGGGACTGGATATGTACGTCTATTTTTTTCCATTTCTCTTTTTAGTGTGCTGATGGGATGCGCCAGGCGTTTGCGCCTTTGAGTTTTGCGGAGATTTGATACGAGTCGGCTTTTAGCTTGATAATAATAGTACTCGTTCGCATGTATCGCGCGTGAATGATAGTATGCCGGCCTCTGTCAGCCCGGAGAATAGTCTACAAACGTAGGATGAATGCCAGAGGCTCGATAGCTGTGCCCATCTGCCCAGCACAATCCGTCGGCCAGCTTCGCGTGTCTGAAAGACAAAATCGCACACCTCCGCTTCTTCACGATGCGCGGGAACGTTCCCCTCTGGAACCCTGCGCCGAGCGGCGCTCGTCCTGCGCGCGGCTGGTGAGCGGGTACGGCAGATCCGCGACCTGGGATTCGGGCGCAGTTCTGTGGGATGATGTGCAGGTCCGATGTGGCGGTATCTGCTTGAGTAGGCTTGGGCTTGCTGCCCTTGCGCATCTCGGGGCCGCCCCACGCGCCCTGTGACGGGTCGGCGGTAGCAGCACGAGAACAGATGCGGGCGTACCCATCCATCCGCTGCACGTCCTTTCGCCAGGGCGCATGAGGCATCATCCACAAGCCACACGAGCGCAATGAGCGGCGAATTCGCCGCCGTCTCCGCGCGTGCGGCATGAGGTAGGACGGCCAACGCACATGGCCGTGGGCGACAACGCGCCCGCCGCTGGGGACCCATCTCCCTCTCTAGATCTGTTTGCGGGGCCCAGAGTCTGCGCCCCTGGCGACGATGAGTGAGACAGAGCGCCAACACAAAGGTGTAGCACGCACCTTGGATAGACGCAGCCGCCTCCCCTGGCCGATACGTGGCGCCCTCCCCCGTCTGTCGCACGACCACGCCCTGTCCGCCCTGTCCGCCCTGCCCCCTATACGCATCCAGTACTCATCCCCATGCGCTCCACCTCCGGCCGAATCCTCCGCCTCTCCGCCTCCTCGCCCTCCACACGATCAATCTTGTTGTAGACACTGCTACTAATCTTCGCGGCACGGCGTGCCCACAGCTCTCCGCGGAACGCGCACATCACGACCTCTGCAGGGTTGAGCACGGGAATCTCAGGTGCTCGGTCTATGTACGTGTGGGCTGGTAAGCGCATGGACACAGAAATAAATTTGTCGAGAGTACCTCGCGCAGGCGCTTCAAGCGCAGTTTCCACTTGTCTACAGCGATCTTGGATGCGGCCTCGCGTGCATGTGCAACGGGAGCCGGCGGCACGGCGCAGACCTGCCGCGGAGCTGGCTGCGGCGGGCCCAGGGGCGAGGGTCTTCTGACGTTGAAGAGCGCGTATGGGAGGCGCGAAGAGGTCTGCGAGAGGAAACTTCGAGCCGCCGGTGCCGGCGCCCTGTGCAAGTGCTCTGCCAAAGGCGCTGTCTTTTGGGGCAGCTTGGGTTAGGGTTACGGCACTGGTGATCATGTTCGTGCAAGTTTAACTCACTGCAACTGATTTGTGCAAGATTCAAGCTCAATTCATGCTGCATTTGTTTGAGCCTTCTGGCATGCACCATTCAGGCCGAGCTTTTGCCCATTCCCCAGCAAGTTTGGCAAATTGTATCTGCATGCTGCATCCATTAATATTATTCTACTTACTTTGCAACAATCAAGCAACAATTCTCAATTTGCGAACCCGTCAGACTTTCACACAGAAATACCACTCCAGCTCATTCATGATGGTGCACATCAATATATACACTCCGAGCATGTTTAAAAGCTACAATGTCAAGTCTTATTTCACATATGTCGTACCTACAACAATTTTCGAAATGACCAAGTGTCCTATATATATCCTACAGTGCTCCTAGACATCCACAGCAGTGTCAATGGCACCTTTCTCCAGCAACAGATCCACAATTTCTCTGCAAGCTTCTCTGCTGCAATACTCAGAAATACGGGCAGCCTGCAAAGCACTGCCATATTCTCCGCCCCCTGCATTGACATTGGCACCATTCTCAAGCAGGATTCGCACAATATCAATGTGGCCCCCGAAGGATGCAGCCTGCAAAGCGCTGCCATATTTTCCACCCCCTGCATTGACATCTGCACCGTTCTCGAGGAGGAGTTGCACAATATCAGTCTTGCCCCCAGCAGATGCAGCCTGCAAAGCACTGCCATATTCTCCGCCCCCTGCATTGACATCTGCACCGTTCTCAAGGAGGATTCGCACAATATCAGTCTGGCCCCAGTAGGATGCAGCCTGCAAAGCACTGCCATATTCTCCACCCCCTGCATTGACATCTGCACCATTCTCGAGGAGGAGTTGCACAATATCAGTCTTGCCCCCAGCAGATGCAGCCTGCAAAGCACTGCCATAGTATCCACCCCCTGCATTGACATTGGCACCATTCTCAAGGAGGAGTTGCACAATTTCCATGCGGCCCCAGTAGGATGCAGCCTGCAAAGCACTGCCATATTCTCCGCCCCCTGCATTGACATCTGCACCATTCTCAAGGAGGATCCGCACAATATCAATGGGGCCCCAGTAGGATGCAGCCTGCAAAGCACTGCCATATTCTCCACCCCCTGCATTGACATCTGCACTGTTCTCAAGGAGGATCCGCACAATATCAATGGGGCCCCAGTAGGATGCAGCCTGCAAAGCACTGCCATATTTTCCACCCCCTGCATTGACATCTGCACCTTTCTCAAGGAGAACATGCACAATGGCAGTGTGACCATTGCTGCATGCAGCCTGCAAAGCACTGCCATATTTTCCACCCCCTGCATTGACATTGGCACCATTCTCAAGGAGGAGTCGCACAATATCAGTCTTGCCCTCGGCGGATGCAGCCTGCAAAGCACTGCTATATTCTCCACCCCCTGCATTGACATCTGCACCGTTCTCAAGGAGGAGTTGCACAATCTCAATATTGCCCCCAACAGATGCAGCCTGCAAAGCACTGCCATATTCTCCGCCTCCTGCATTGACATCTGCACCATGCTCAAGGAGGATCCGCACAATCTCAATGCGGCCCCAGTAGGATGCAGCCTGCAAAGTGCTGCCATATTCTCCGCCCCCTGCATTGACATCTGCACCATGCTCAAGGAGGAGTCGCACAATATCAGTCTTGCCCTCGGCGGATGCAGCCTGCAAAGCACTGCTATATTCTCCACCCCCTGCATTGACATCTGCACCGTTCTCAAGGAGGAGTTGCACAATCTCAATATTGCCCCCAACAGATGCAGCCTGCAAAGCACTGCCATATTCTCCGCCTCCTGCATTGACATCTGCACCATGCTCAAGGAGGATCCGCACAATCTCAATGCGGCCCCAGTAGGATGCAGCCTGCAAAGTGCTGCCATATTCTCCGCCCCCTGCATTGACATCTGCACCATGCTCAAGGAGGAGTTGCACAATTTCAGTCTGCCTCTTGGAGGATGCAGCCTGCAAAGCACTGCCATATTTTCCACCCCCTGCATTGACATCTGCACCATTCTCGAGGAGGAGTTGCACAATTTCAGTGTAGCCCTTAGAGATAGCAGTCTGCAAAGCACTGCCATATTTTCCACCCCCTGTATTGACATCTGTGCTGTTCTCAAGGAGGAGTTGCACAATTTCAGTGTAGCCCTCAGAGATAGCAGTCTGCAAAGCACTGCCATATTTTCCACCCCCTGCATTGACATCTGCACCATTCTCGAGGAGGAGTTGCACAATTTCAGTGTAGCCCTCAGAGATAGCAGTCTGCAAAGCACTGCCATATTTTCCACCCCCTGTATTGACATCTGCACTGTTCCCAAGGAGAACATGCACAATTGCAATGTGACCATTGCTGCATGCAGCCTGCAAAGCACTGCCATATTTTCCACCCCCTGCATTGACATCTGCGCCATTCTTGAGGAGGAACTGCACAATATCAATCTCACCCTGAACAGATGCAGCCTGCAAAGCACTCCCATAGAACCCACCCCCTGCATTGACATCTGCACCATTCTTGAGGAGGATATGCACAATATCAGTGTGACCATTCCTGCATGCAACCTGCAAAGCACTACCATATTCTCCGCCCCCTGCATTGACATCTGCACCGTTCTTAAGGAGGAGTTGCACAATTTCAGTGTGCCTCTTGGAGGATGCAGCTTGCAAAGCACTGCCATATTCTCCGCCCCCTGCATTGACATCTGCACCATTCTCGAGGAGGATTTGCACAATATCAGTGTGACCATTCCTGCATGCAGCCTGCAAAGCACTGCCATATTTTCTGCCCCCTGTATTGACATCTGCACCGTTCTCAAGGAGAACATGCACAATTGCAGTGTGACCCTGGAAGGATGCAACCTGCAAAGCACTGCCATATTCTCCACCCCCTGCATTGACATCTGCACTGTTCCCAAGGAGAACATGCACAATTGCAATGTGACCATTGCTGCATGCAGCCTGCAAAGCACTCCTATAGTATCCACCCCCTGCATTGACATCTGCACCATGCTCAAGAAGGATTTGCACAATTTCAGTGCCACCATTGCTGGATGCAGCCTGCAAAGCACTACCATATTCTCCGCCCCCTGCATTGACATCTGCACCGTTCTTAAGGAGGAGTTGCACAATGGCAATGTGACCATTCCTGCATGCTTGATGCAGGACACTGACACTGGTTTTCTCACGTGCATTTACATTGACACCTGTTTCAAGGATAGCATGCACTCCCTCAAGGTATCCTTTCTCACAGCACAAATGCAAAGGTGATGCTGGGGCTCCCTGGCTCCTCGGAAACCAGAAGTCACTATTATCCTGGAACCAGTAGCTAATCATGCTGTTGTATTGACTGCTTCCATCTTCCAGCAGTCGCATTGCCCCAGGAAATAGGATGGTCCTGTCATGAGAATGCAACAGATGGTGGCACCAATTCTGTGCTGCATATTTTGCCAATGGATGGTTCTGAAGTGCATTATGATCGAAGTTATGATTGGAAGAGTCGAGAAGGTAGTCTATGCATGTCTTTGCCAGGACAGTATGGGAGATGCTGGCACTCAGGTCACAGCTAAATTTGGCTGTGAACTGCTTTGACAGGAGGTAATCCTCAACAGATGCATGAGCCAGGGTGACATACCAGCCACCAAAGGTGACCAGTCCTTCAAGCCACTTTGGAATTGCAACTCTATTGCCCTCACAGCGACTTGGCATGTAAATGTATTGTGCTGCATCAGAAAAGTCAAATGCAACAGCATCTGCAAGCTTATCCAGATCAAGGCCTTCCTCAGAGAAGAGGAGCCACCGGAGGACCTTTTCTACATAGACCCAATGCTTTGGAAGAATTTTCTCCAGGAAGTGGTTATATATCCCAAACAGGGTGTCTGGGAGACTTTCGAGTGTTTCATCAAGATCATCTTGCCAAGGGGAATTCTTAAGTTCAACCACAAGACATGCAGCCAAGCGGAACCTGTATCTCCTAGTGAGCAACTCTCACAGAAATATTAGACAATGAAGAGACTGACATTCCATTGCTCTTTTGCACAACCCTATCTGTGACATGATCTGCATGATTGGCCCAGACTTTCAGGCTGGAAAGCTGACTATGGACAAACAGTTTGATATCCTCCTGGGTAGTGTCTGTATCAAGCTCAATACATGCTACACCTGCAAAGCCATCTGTGAAGATTTGACGGGGTTGACTGGTAATTAAGAGGTGCAACTTGCAGCTTGGGGTCCATTTCTGAAGTGTTGAAATCAAGTCCACAAGGCATTGATGCTCAGTATCTGGGCACTCATCAAGTGCATCAAGAATAATGTAGCTGTGACCAAGTTCCAGAAGTAGGTTTTCAAGGACCCCCAGGAGATCCTGGAAAGTTGGCAAAGTCTGTCCTTTGGACTTCAATGTATACTGTTCCTCAAGAGCCCTGTAAGCATGTGGAGATTGTGCAGAAAGCTGCAATACTATGCGGCGGAGAGCAATATCTACAGCCTGAGCCTGCTTGTCTTTGAAGTCAAAATAGAAGAATGCTAGAGCAGGAGGAAGAGGGGCATTTTCCCGGGCTGCAAATAGCTTTCCATCATCAGTGAGTTTGCTGATCACTCCAGAGCTATTTATTTGATTTTATCAGATGTAGCACATACAAACAATCACTGGCTTCACCTGAGCACACTCTTTCCAGCACCAGCTATTTCTGAATGAGAAAAGTACTGGTCAACAAGAGAGCAACTTACATGGACCCTGGATCCATAGTGATCCCGGATGGTCTTGCCATTCAATGAATTTGTAACTGTCTAGAAACCAAAGCCCAGTGCCTTCCTCGCGAAGCTTCTGTGTTTCAAGGAGTTTTTGCTTCATATCTGGTGATTGAAGCCATTTCTCAAGCTTTTCTTCGAGACTTTTTCAGAGTCAGTGAGCAATGGGGGAAAAGCAAAAAGATGGTTCGACGGACACTATATCATGAACCTTGTCAAGAATCTGTGTATTTGTGCTCTGATTTATTACAAGATCTACGAGACGGTTTGTCTAAAAAGCCATTAGCATGAAGACAACCGGGCCGTGTCTCGTCCTCACCCTAAACCTGGCCCCGAATGAATCAAGTTCTTGATTGAGGGCATTGAATTTGTCGCCGATCTCGTTACGAGCTACAACATGAATGACCGCCCCTTGACCATCATACTCTTTGATGGATACGGAGGCCTTTGAAAGTAAACTGTAACCCGTTATGGATGAATTACTTGACAAAAGTAGGCCAACCAACCCGGTGTACGTTTCGAGATCTGCCTTGAGACGCCCAATTAGGTCGAGATGGTTTGTTGCCTCCATCCGCAAAATGGTACCACAGAGATCGCGCGTCAAGCCGGTAATATTGGCGAGAAGGACGTCCCGCTTCTCATTAGTATCCTTGACCTCCTGGAAAGAGTGAAATTCGAAAAAAGCCCGAAGGCAAAAATATCGCAACATACTTTGTATACTTTCACAAGTTCCAACATGAGGGCGGCAGCCGGAGCAATAAATGGGACCTTTTGAACAATGTTCCCAACCTGTTGAGCGAGATTGAGCACGAGGGCGACGTTATCGATCGCGGTGTCGCCTTTGCTCGTAGATTTTGCCGGAGCAGAAGGCGGATCGCCCGCCGACGGCGGCTGAGATTGCGGGGAACTAGAGACTGGATTCGGAGGGTGAGGAGAAGATGGTCGAGACGGTCCATCTCCTCGGTGGAATATGGCTTGCAGCCCCTTCTTGAAGCGGTCTCGGCGACGGTCTGACATGGTGGGAGAGGAAGAACAGCGTTGGTCCACGTGTGGCGTTCGGCGGATGCATTATGTCGGCGGCGTACAGCATGCGCATTCACGGAATCCAAATAGAGCTATATTATTCGGATGTTTACCATACAGCAGCGAATCGCCTTCAACGTCCCTCCAAATATAGTAGGATCACTCCATAAATTGTTGGACCAGATACGGACGATGAAGGCTCGGAGGAGGAGTGGTAGCGTAAGTCTGATGAAGACGGGACACACCATCAATCCGCACGCGGGGAACGTTATCGCATCAGATCCGCCCACCGCTGACATTGGTCATCTCGCCGTACGCGGCCCTCCTGCACTATCCCCGCCCGCACGTAGGCGTGCCGTCACGCATCTGCGCGCACGCCACTCCGTCCGCAGCCTTACCGCCCACGCGGAAAACGGAGGTTCATGCCTTGTCGCATCTACGCGAACGCCCCCCGCGCCGTCGTAACGCGTCCGCACCGTGCTCCTCAACCGAGCTGGAGCGAGCCTCGCCCCGTCCCATCCGCTTCCTCATGTAACGCGCCCCGCCCGCGGAGAGAAGCGCCATCCGCGAGCGCGACATCGCGCAGGCCGCGCGCCCGCAGAGCGTCGATACGAAGCAAGCGGCGTACCTGCCCCCCGCTCCTCCGGCGACGCGCGCGCCGGCATCCCCACGCCGAGTCTGGCGACTCCCTGCTCCGCCTGAACCGCTGCGCCACTCTGCTCGACGGCGCGTTCACGCAGAGCCGCATACCCGCGAGGCGCGAGAACGATGAGCAGCAGCGCCTCCCTCGGCACCTCTATTTCCTGCACCCGGCACGCTCCTTCCAATGCCCGCCCGCGCGCAGATGAAAAGGCCCTGCGCGCGCTCTCCTCTCACGCCGGCGCACTGCCATCCGGTCCAGCTCGCTTCTCGAGGTGCGGGCAGAGATACGCCCATACAGACGAACGCCCGCCGGAAAGGGGACGCAGGGGTGAAGGGCACGCGGGGAAAGGCGCAGCGAGGCGTGTGGTGCATGCGGGCGTGCTTGGTGAGGTCCGGGAGGTGCACACAGAGATGAGGAGAGAGATGCTCGACTCTCGCGGACGAGACAGCGGCGGAGGACCGTGGAAGTACGCGGATTGCGCGCCTCGAGTTATCATGTGGCGGGATCTACTTCAGGAGGCGGACCTTACCCGCGGGACGCCATTTCGAGGTGCTTGGCGTCGAAATTCTGGGGTCCTCAAGCGCGACCTCGCTCATATCCGCCCCCACGTCCTTTCTCCAGGGCGCGGCGCATGGGACACCATCCACGAGCCGCGCGAGCGCAACGAGCGGCGAAATGCGCCGCCGTCTCCGCGCGTGCGGCATGTGGATGGGCCCTGCCCTCTCTTCATCCCGCCGTCCTGCGCGCAATATTCATGTGCACGTGGGTCTCAATTCGCGCGACGCGCCTTGCGCTTTCCTCCCCGCGAAACGTTGCGCGACCTCTGTCGCACCTCCGTCGCGGCCGTAGCGGGGAGGGTGGTCCCCATGGCGTCGTGCGCGAGGTGCGCGGCGAAGAGGAGGCGAGGAGGCGAGGAGGCGCGCGACGCCCGTTTCGAGGTCGGTGGGCGGCTAATATATAAATAAAAGAAAGACGCGGGGAGGGGGGGAGGGACGCACGGCAAAGCTCGCAGCGCGCCCGGCGCTTGAGGGCGGTCGGGGCCTGCAGCGGAGGCTCAGGTGCTGGGGGCTGGTCAGCGCATAGCAGAGGAATGGTTTTGTAAGGCACACCTCGAACTGGCATTCCGCTTGTCCACCGCGGCGTTGGGAGTCTCGTACCTGCGAACGCGCCGCCACGTCCGCGACGCGTCCTTCTCCAGGCCGCGGGACACCATCCACGAGCCGCGCGAGCGCAACGGGCGGCGAATGCGCCGCCGTCTCCGCGCGTGCGGCACGTGGATGGGCCCTGCCCCCTCTTCGTCCCCGTTCTCGTCGCGCGCGCTTCCTGTGGACACACGCGGGCCCTTGGTCCGCGCGACCTCCGTCGCGGCCGCGAGAAGCGCGGGCTCCGTCGCGTCGTGCGCGGCGGCGAGGAGGCGAGGAGACGCGTGACGCCCGTTTCGAGGTCGGCGCGCGGCTAGGATATAAATATAAATAGAAGAAAGACGCAGGAAGGGGGGGGGGCGCACGGTAAAGCTCGCAGTGGGCGCGGCGCTGGAGGGGCGGCCGGCGCCTGCAGCGGGAGGCTCAGGTCCTGGGGGCTGGTCAGCGCATAGACAGTGAAATGAATGTGTAGAGGGATACCTTGCGCAGGCGCAGATTTCACTTGGCCACCTTGGCCTTCGGCGCCTCGTACGCGGCCTCGCCTGCGTGCGCCACGGGAGCGGGGCCTTTCTTTCCGCTCGCGGATTTTGCTGAGCAGGGTCCAGTGCGCGATCGCGAGGCTCTTCTGCGGGCCGGGAGCACGGATGCGAGGGGTCCGCGCGCGCCAGTTTTGAGCCGCTCGCGCCCGCCGCGCCAGCGACGACGTGGAACTCTTCCTCGAGCTCTCGGCCAGCGCACGCTCCGCGGGGCGTCAGCGTCGGGCGTCTTTTCCTTTGGCAGAGGAGGATGAGAGGCCGTGCCGGAGGGGAGGCCCGTCGATGAAGTCGTGGAGGGCGGGGCTCGAGGGGCGGCTGCAGCGGGAAGCTCGGTCTACGTACGGGTGGGCTGAGGTCAGTGGATAATAGCCATAGAAATGAATTTGAAGAGTACCTCGCGCAGCCGTTTCCTGCTCGAGTCCCACTTGTCCGGCGTACCGCGCGTCGCCTCAAACGCGGACGCGCGCAGCGGGAGCGGCTCGGCGCGCTGCCGCCGCGGGGGTCGTTTCCCTTCGTCCTATTTCCCATTGCGTTTCTTCCCGCCCGATGCAGATTCTGCTGTGTCGAGCCAGTGGGCGAGGCTCTTCCACGCGGGGAAGTGCGGGCGCGAGGGGCGCAAGGAGGTCCGCGAGCGCTAGCTTTGGAGTCGTGCCGCCCGCTCGTCCTCCGGACCAGGGTGCGTGCGCTCGGCAGGGGCTTCCTTCTTTCCGCGGGATGTCAGCGGCGGGCGCTTTTGCGTTTGGTACAGAGGGGATTGGGGGGCGGTGACGGAGGGGAGGCCCTCGATGAGATCGTGCATGGTGGTGAGGGCACGGCGAGGGCGCCTGGCGCGTCATCATCCCGCAGAGGTTTCTTGTTGCTCCCCGTCCGAGAGTCTTCGTTGCTGACCTAGCCTTCACAAATAAGTCCTAAGCGTGAATCGAATAAAATAGAATACGCACCTTCCCAAAGACGCCCGCAACGGCGCCTCCCAATGGCCATCGACGTCGTCGAACGCGGCATCGATCGTCATCCCCGCTCTCGCTCGCGGCGCGGCTTCCCCTTCCGGCGCCTACTCCGCCGGGTGCCTTCGTCCTCGACTAGCGTGTCAACGTCTTGCGCTTGCGCTCTGGGCGCTGTGCCACTGCGTTGCTTGAGGTACTCGCTGAGAGGTGCCATCAGCGGAAGTTTTGGATGAAGCTTAGGTTAGGGTTATCGTTTGAGTGCGTGAATACGGCAGATGCCGACGGCTGCCGACGACTTCCCTCTGAGCTGGAAATTGACAAACTTCCTCTCTGCGCTCAGAACTTGCGATAAAACATCTGGACCTCTTCTAAAATAAATAGTAGAATAACGAGGAACGGAGGCGCGGCGCGTCGTTCTCTGCAGGTGACAGTTCAAACCCCGCTTCGCGCCGCAGACTCACGCGTAACTTGCCTTTTCCCTTGTTTTCTGTGCTGATTTTTTGGAGAAGACACATAAAAGCCAGCGAGTCTCCAGTAAATCAGAGTGTTTGACTGAAATTTCAGTCAAGATCAGCTTTTTTGACAGGCTCGGCTTGGGCACCTGCAGAGTGATGGCCGCCACGCGCCGCTTTTCCCCGTCTTTCCTTGTGGCCATTTTTATTTCACCACAGTGGCCAAAGTTTTACTGTAAGCTCAGAAGGACTATATAGGTCCCCGAAGACGTTTCCAAGTTCACGGCGAGTCAGAGGGAAATAATCCCAAAAGGGTCGGCAGCCGCCGGCATCCGCCATTTACACTTCCGAGATTTGATCGGAGCTGTACCAATCGACTCAACACCGTCGTTGACTCTTGGTTGATTCAGCCATGGCCGCTCTACCTATGACATTCCCTGCAAGTTCCCAATGATTGCTCAAAGCTTAGTAGGAAAGCCTTCGTTCACTGCTGGAACTGTTACGAATGGCATATGTTTATGACCGCTTACATTCAACCAGAAGAATGCAGAACTTGAACGTGGTCAAGATCACTGAATAGAATATCACTGTAGCTGCCGCGGCCGGAACGACCGCTGGAGGGTAGATATGCCTGCTTGGGACAGCCGCGGGAAATGCAGAGATGAAAAAAAACAACCTCGAAGGTTTGTGGGAAGGCGGGTTGGTTCAAGATTGTCCGGGGAAGCTTAATTATACACGAATCGATTGGAGAGGTAATATAATAGAGAAAGGTAGAGAGCAAAAAATGCAGAAGAAGAGCAAAGATATTCCCATCATGAAGGCGAAGTTTACCCTTAGTACCAGAAGGGAGGTTTCTGTATCAAGTGTTCCTGTCAATAGGCAGTTTCATGGATAAACAGTCACTGACTCACTGGTTTACCTCCAAGATCAAGAATCCCGCGAGCTGCGGATAAGGGCATGTCCTTCGGCAGCTGCATAGCTAGCTCCCCAGAGAACGCCCGCACCGCAAATGTCCGCAAGTTGGAAAACCGCGCATCAGCCAGTGTCTGATCGAGCTGCTGCCATTTATGCGGATCGTAGACCAGGGCTGCGTGGTAGCAGTCCATGCTGAGTGTGGCCAGGCTGCGCGAGCCGAGAAAAGACAGGATCTCGAGAATGATGTCGAGTATGTTCGCGTAGTAGAATTGCAATTCGAGACATCGGAGACCGGTACTGCATTGAAGCGCAGGAAAGTCAATGTCTGGGAGGAGGTCATGAATTCGAGGATCATTACAGCAGATGAAGATTTATAACTGACTGGAACGGGTATCCAGGAATCCGAGTCTTAGGTCACGCAGGCGACAACCGACGTGGCATAAATATTTTGTGAGGAAGTTGAACGAGGTTGTACTTGGGACACTCGAGCAAATCGAGAGCGAGGAAAAGACCGGAATCATGTTGCGGGAAAAGAAGGTTTCGAACAATGTTTCGATGCCTTGGGAAGAAGAGAACAACGCTAATGAATTCCAGTGGGGAGGAAAGTGTGAGGAAGACAGAGCCTGTGGTTCGGGAAGGAGTTGGAGCAAGTGCAGCTGGAGGCTTGCACAAACTTTTGCTTTTGTGACCATCACAGTTTTTCTGTGGTTGAACAAGAAAATATTTCCCAAGGATCCTGCTGATATTTTTTTTGTCGGAAGGCTGGCTAATCACATGACCACATGCCCGTTTTGGTTACCAACAGTCCTGCTCACTGGCATATTCTCAGGCAGAAACTGACTTGAGGGTGATCTAAGTGTCTTTTGCTTTGATGTAAGATAGAAGGCTAGATAACCTACTGTCAGTACTTTCACCATGGCTTAATGACATCAGAAGATTTCAACCTCTGGAGACATATCTTGTTGCATGAACTCATCTAGTTAGGTCCATATTGAACATATACCTTTTAGAAGTGACTCCAGGATGTCCCAATCCCCTGTGAGCTATAGGGCACTCGGGAACACATAGAAACTGAACTGTTTGCTGTTGTATTCTGATCCCAAAGGTGGTGTTCAGTCATGTGACCTTCCATGTGTTCAGCAACAATTTTTTCTCAAAAGAGATAGTTCTGTGCTGGGGAACATATTTCCATGGTATCTGAAAAAAAGTTTTTTTCTCTTATGTCTGCGAAACATTGAGGACAGGTGAAATCCATTGAAAATACACTGGAAATGCATGAAAATATGCTGGAATAATAAAAGTGCAAACGAACCGCCATAGTCTTCATCATTTGAAATAAATACTCTCAGAGCTTCGATCTCGTCCTCACTCCAAACATGGCCCTAAATGTATCAAATTCTTGATTGAGGGCACTGAATTTGTTGCCGATCTCATTGCGGGCCGCAAAACGAATGGCCTTCCCTTGAGTGTCATACTCTTTGATGGCCAGGGAGGCCTTGGTGAGTAAACTACAATCCGTAAATGGCCGAGATACTTGAATTGAATGAGAACAAGACAGCTAACCCAGCATGTATCTCCTTGAGATGCCCAATCAAGTCAGGATGGTCTGTTGCCTCCATTTGCAAAATGGTACCACAGAGATCGCGTGTCAGGCTGGTAATGTTGGCGAGAAGGACGTCCCGCTTCTCATTAGTATCCTTAACTTCCTGGAAAGAGAGAAATTCGAGAAAAGCCCGAAGGCAAAAATATTGCAACATACTTTGTACACTTTCACAAGGCTCATTATAGGGGCGGCAGGTGGGAAAATAAACGGGACGGCGATGGTCCCAACTTGTTGAGCGAGATTGAGTGCGAGGGCGACGTTCTCGGCGGTGTCGTCTTTGCTCGTAGGTTTTGCCGGAGCAGAAGATGGATCGCCCGCCGACGGCGGCTGAGATTGTGGGGAACTAGAAACTGGATTCGGAGGCTGAGGAGAAGAGGGTTGAGATGGTCCGCCCTCTGGGTGGAGTCTGTCTTTCATCCAACTCTTCAAACGAAGGACTGACATGGTGGCAGAGGAGGAACAGCGTTGGTCCACGCGTGTGGCGTTCGGCAGATGCATCATGTCGGGAGTAGATCATTATTATATATAACAGCATTCATGGATTCCAAATAAAGGTATTATTTTATTCGGATGTCTGCCATACAGACGTGGTAGATGCAGCAACGATCCCCTGCGTCGAGAAGGGGGTTATGGGCACTGCTCGGTTCTTCGACGCGTGATGAGACCCCGGGCCTTCGACCGAAGAGTACGACATCGATTCGGACGAAGAAGGCTCGGAAGGAGGAAATGGCGGGGATGAGGGGGAGTCCGATGAACTTGACGGGACACATCATCCATCCGACGCACGCGGGGAACGCTATCGCACCCTTGCCCCGAATCTGCCCAGCGTTGCCCGAGGGAGCAGCACATCCCTCCTGCACTATCCCGCCTGCACGTAGAGGAAAACGGGGCCATCCACGTGCCGTCACGCATCGGCGCGTACGCCCTCTTCCTTCAGCACCTGGTGCAGCCTTCCCGCCTGCGCTGAAAACGGGCTCGTCATCTCCCTTCTTGCATCTACACGACCGCCCCGCGCCGTCGCAACGCGTCTGCACCGTGCTCCTCGACCGAGCTGGAAGGAACCTCGCCCTGTCCTCTCCGCTTCCTCATGTAACGCGCCCCGCCCGCGGAGAGAAGCGCTATCTGCGAGCCGAGCGAAGCAGCACAGCGCAGGCCGCACGCCCCATAGAGCGTAGATGCGAAGCAAGCGGCGTACCTGCCCCCCGCTCCGCCGGCTGCGCGCGCGCCACCATCCCCGCGTCGAATCTAACGACTCCTTGCTCCGCCTGAGCTGCCGTGCCGCTCTGCTCGACGGCGCGCCCGCGAGTCGCGAGAGGCTTGGGCTTGCTGCCCTGCTCGGGGCCGCCCAATGGCGGGACCGGTGCCAGCGGGAGAACAGATGCGGACGCGCCCATCCAGGTAGGGTGGACACTGTCCACCACCCGTGGCGCGTCGGACGCGATTTCGTCCTCGAAAGCCTAGGCAGTCTGCGAGCGCGTGGGGCACGGAACTGGAGCGCCACCTCGCTCATATCCGCCGCCACAGGCCGCGGGACACCATCCACGAGCCGCGCGATCGCAGCGAGCGGCGAATACGCCGCCGTCTCCGCGCGTGCGGCATGTGGATGGGCCCTGCCCCCTCTTCATCCCCGCCCTCCCCGCGCGCGCTTCCTGTGGACACACGCGGGCCCTTGGTCCGCGCGACCGTCCCTCCCCGCGCCGCACGACCTCCGTCGCTGCAGCGGCGAGGAGCGTGGTGTCCGTCGCCTCGTGTGCGAGGTGCGCGTCGGCGAGGAGGCGAGGAGGCGCACGACGCGCGTTTCGAGCTCGGTGGGTGCCTGTAGCATTACTTCGGCGTCAGAATCAAGCAAAATAAACGGAAATGAAAAGAAAGAGTGGGTGGAGGGAGGGGGAGAGGGAAGGGACGCACGGTAACGCTCGCAGCGAGCGCGGCGCTTGAGGGGCGGCTGCAGCGGGACACTCGGTCTACGTATTAGTGTGTAATAGACATAAATGAATTTATAGAGGCGTACCTCGCGCGCGGGTGCTTCATACTCGGATTCCATTTGTCCACAATGACCTGGGTCGCCCCGCCTGCGTGCGCAGCGGGAGCGGGGCGAGGAACGCGCCGCCACGGGACACTCTTGCTCTTGTCGATTTCTCGCTGCCTTTCTTCTTGCACGATGCGGATTTTGCTGCGGCGGGCCCATGGGCAAGGCTCTTCTGCAAGCGCGGACGGGAGGGGGGCGAGGAGATACTCGAACGAGCTTCGACCGCTGGCGCCGGCGCTGACGTGGGAGTCGCTCTCCGCGCCGGCGTGCGAGCGCCCTCCTTCACGGAGCATCATCTGCGGGCGCTTTTCGTTTTGCAGAGGCCGGTGGGGGCGGCAGCGGCGGAGGGGAGGCCGGCGATGAGGTCGTGGAGGGTGAGGGCTGCGGTTTGTTGGTCGCTCGAGTCGTCTGCGCTTTTCCTGCAATCAAGTCCTGAGCGTGAATTGAATAAAATCAAATACGTACCTTCCCAAAGACGCCTCCGCGTGGCCATCGACGTCGTCGAACGCAGTCGCTCAGCCTCTGTCAATCTCGTCGTCGTCGCCCGCTCTCGATCGTGTCCCCAGCCGCGGCGGCCTCCCATCTTGTCGCGGTACTCGAACTCGACCGTTTCCTTGCGCGGTTCTCCCTCCGCTTACTCCGCCGGTTGTCCTCGTTCTCGAAGAGCTCGTTGACTTCTTCTAGCCCCGCTGTGGTCGCTTCTGTGCTGCGACGCTTAAGACGCGTGCGGGTGGCTTGGAAGTGGAACGAAGGGAAAGTTGATTCCTTTTTGGGTGCAGCTTGGGTTAGGGTTTGGACCCTGGCATTTCTCCAAACCTGTTCCACCTTCTCGCCGGAATTCGCATTAACCACCGCGTTCAATCTGTGCGCGAACAGCGCGGACAGGCCAGTCAAACCTTATGCTTCCGTTCAACTTCCGCGCTCTTCGAACTTTCCTGTGAACCCATAACGCATTGCCCTCACAATAGCGCGCCCTACGTTTCTTCCGACGCGTGGGGCAACATAATTCCCATCGTACGACGTGCCCCGTCGCACCGTGGGCCTCAAAGAGTAGGTCGCGGAGGTCTTCGCCCGGGGGAACAGTGGGTACTGAGCTGTGCTGCTCGATGCGACGGTGGGCGTCCTCAGGTTCAAGAACGCTGATGGGGAGCCTATGGTAACCAAGACTCTCGACCGAGGCGGGCAGAGAAGCGCCGACAAGGACACAGTCGGCGAAGCCTTCGAGCATGGTTCTCGACGAAGCCTTCGAGTATGTTCCGTATGTACTTTCCTCTTGTTATTCACTAGAAAGTCATCGCTGACAATCCCTTGTAGGCTCGGAGCAGATGGACCTGGTGCAGCCAGCTCTTCGCGCCGACCGAGGTTGCCCACGACACTGTAGCAGAGCTCGGAAATTTCCTTTTCAAAAAATAACTACCGACCTTGGGTGTAGAAATGATAGACGAACTTGAAGGGCAACAATTAAGGACAAATTTTAATATTGGAACTAGGAGAATACAGAAAACGAAAAAAAACCAGTCGATTGGACAGATCAAATGAGCCACGAATAGAGCCCATTCAATCAAACTTGGTACAATTTCCATATTCCCATATCATCTTCGCCACCACGCTAAACAACCCGAACGCAGGAGCACCCCAGGAACAGATCGAGATGAGGTTGGCGACATTGCCACTCATGCCAGTGGGGATATTGGATCTATAAGTGACATGGAAAATTGCAGGTGCTGGACCTGTCACCACTCCCATCGCAAGCCAGACGAGCATCCATGTTCGCTGGGCCTTGGTGCTTTGTCCACTGTCAAACCCGTTGGTGAGGGCCGCAATTGTACCGAATAGCACCAGGCCAACTCCCACTGCACTCATGACTATCATGGGCAACACCGACAGGGCGGGCTTGCCCCTGGAGCTCCTAAGGACTTTGCTGTCGTATCGCTGGAATTCGGTACATGCCGGGATGTCAATGACGAATCGATGGTCTTCGTGTGTAGCCAGAGAAAAGTCCAAGGTGCGCGACGGAGTGCTTTCGATATCAATCCCCAACAGCTCGCCTCCGTCTTCTCCAAGTTCTCGGGCAACAACATTTCCCAAGGATGTGTTCTCCGATAAGCGAGGAAGATCCGCATTGTGCGCCGCAGGCAACAGCTTCCCAACAACGCCCTCGAATATTGTTCCCGCTCGTTGCTGAGCTTCGAGCAAGATATCAGACTGGACCATATAAAGGGCCTGAAACTCGGGAGTCATAATGGCAGCAATGAGGTTGATGATGGACATGACGGAATAAGGGAGAACTGTCAGCCCGAATGCAGCGTATCCATAACGCGATATCTGATCTCCGCGGGTTGGGTAGAGCGTGTAGAAGGTGGCCAGGGTCTGGGCCAGGGCAGCTAAGCCCTTGACCACGCTTGCACCAATGCTGGGGCATAATATCGGGTTGCCACCTCTCAAAGGTTCCACCCGAGCCGTGCATGGAACGAATGCGAATGCATAACCATCTGGAAGTCCTGGATCCCCGTGAACATCCCTTCCGTCGGTGTATATGTTCGCTGTATCTGGGAACAGCCAAAAAGTGCCAACCTGTCCCACCCATAAGGGAACATATATGTGGACGGGCGCGGAGGTAATGCTTGGGGAGTGGTAAGCAACACAGTGCAAATGAAAGGTAAAGGTACCTGGACTCCATAGACTGCATTTCCACTTGCACCGATTCATCTGGCTCGCAGTTTCCCCTAGATTCATCAAGTCTGTGGAAAATCGGCTCAGTGCTTAGAAAATGAGGAATCATTGCGTACAACATTTCTGCCATCCCATCAGATTCCAGTGGCCGTGGCACAGGTACAAATCTGGACCATATGCCGTGATCAAGCGTAGCAGTCGTGGCCATGACACTGAACAGTATGCACTTCCACAAGAAAGAGATATCTGAAGATGTTTTGATCGTAGCTAGAAGGATCCGGCGTCGCCTCTGCCTGATGGCCCGATGTGGTGAGGCCAACTCTTCGGGGCGTTGGAGCGCCGGAAACCGTCGAATTAACCAAAATACAAGTGGATTCAACCACATTACAAGTGGATTCAGAAAAACGGGGAGAGTAGTGGCCTTAGAAATGGGTCAAAGGAATGTGTGGAGATGGTGGCTAGCTTACTGATATATATTCACCGTGTTGATAGACATCTTTGCCATAGGGTTGCTCATAAGAAAGCCGGGAAAGCTTGGTTCCGTCTTCGCGAAGGACTTTGGGTAAAAGGCGTTGAAACCTTTGATAAATACTGCTGTGAATGTGGTATAAACGAAATAGACCTGGCGCGTACCTTGGTACAGGAAGTTCAACTGACTTCCGTCTTACGGTGAACTCCAGTGAGTCTCCAACTTGAGGTTTCCAAGACTTCGTTCTGATAACCATGCATAGCGCCCCTGACCTAGCAGCCATTTCAAGTGGACTTCCCCCGAAATATGCCTTGCGTAATTCAGTTCCTCCGAGATATCCACGACGAAATACGGCATTCAGCCCACGGATTACGCCGGAAGTTGGTATAAGAACCGCTCCGATAAGGCAAGATATGTAATCGATTAGCCGCTCCCCGGGATAGGCCTTCACTGTGACAGCGTGTGCGAAGTAGTTGACAGCAAAGAAGAGCACAATGTTCTGCACCGTGCTGGGCACACAGAGGAGATGATCATCTCCATGTTGCGAGGTTCCTACTGGGGCAACGATGGTGATGTTTTGCAATGGGATGGACGCAGGCCGTGCAAGAAGGGGTAAGGAAATGAGAATGAGGCCGATTTGAAGTAAGCAGTAGGAGCGGGGGAGGTGCAGCATAGTAGTTGGAAAGATAAAGCGCTTCTGGAGGTCTCTTTAAGTAGCTGAGGGTAGGACCCCGAGAAGCACGGTGTCAAGTAGGTGCGTCCACATGTAGCGATCTTCATGTCAAGTCGGTCCAGGGAGTCGGGAATAGAGTGGACGAATAGTAGAGACTGGATTTGGAGGAAGATGGTCGAGATGGTTCATCCCCTCGGTGGAATCTGGCTTGCACCCACTTCAAGCCCTTCTTGACCTGGTTCCGGCGACGACCCGGCATGGTGGCAAAGGAAGAACAGCGTTGGGTCCACGCGTGTGGCGTGTGGAGGATGCACAATGTCATGAGAAGCTTGGTGACAGCATTGACGAACTCCAAAAAAGATATTATTCGGATATCTACCATGCAGAAAAGGTCAATGCAGTAACGAATCGTCAACGTCCCTCTGTGATCAGAGTAACTGGGATAAATGTAGTAAGGATCACTCCATAGGGATATCCATTCCTGAGATTCCTGGCGCCGAGAAGAGGTTAAGGGCACTGCCGGGTTCTTAGAGACGCCCCCGAGCCTTCGATCGAAGGGTACGACGTCGATTCGGACGATGAAGGCTCGGAAGGAGGAAATGGCGGACCGATGAAAAGACGGGACACACCATCCATCCGGCGCACGCGGGAAACGCTATCGCACCCTTGCCCCGAATCTGCCCAGCGTTGCCCGGGGAGCATCCCTCCTGCACTATCCCCGCCCGCGCGTAGAGGAAAACGGGGCTACCCGCACGTCGTCACGCATCTGCGCGTACGCCACTCCGTCCGCAGCCTTACCGCCCACGCGGAAAACGGAATTTTTTGCCTTGTCGCATCTATGCGACCGCCCCCCGTCGCAACGCGTCCGCACCGTGCTCCTCAACCGAGCGCGCTGGAACGAGCCTCGCCCTTTCCCTTCCGCTTCCTCTAGACGCGCCCGCCCGCGGAGAGAGGTGCCTCCCATCCGCGGGATCGGCGAGCGCAGGCCGCACGCCCCACAGAGCGTATATGCGAAGCAGCGGCGTACGTGAAAGACAGCCATACAGACGAACGTCCGCCGGGAAGGGGACGCACGGGTGAAGGACACACGAGACAGGACGCAGCGAGGCCTCCGGTCCGTTGTGAGGGGAGCGGGATTCGATCTCAGGAGGCGCGTGCGGATGTGGGATATATGTAGTGATGAGGAGAGGGACCCTCCAGTCTCGCGGACGTGACAGTGGAGGACCGCGGGTTGCGGAGGACCGTGGGTGAGGGTACCTACGCGGATTGCACGCCTTGAGTCATCTTGCGGCGGGACCTGCTTGAGGAGCTGGACCTTGCCCGTGGGACGCCATTGCGGCGCTTGGCGTAGAAATCCTGGGGTCCGTTTGAGACCTCACTCGTATCCATCGCTACGTCCACGACGCGTCCCTTCTCTAGGGCGCATGGGACACCCACCATCCACGAGCCGCGCGAGCGCAGCGAGCGGCGAATGCGCCGCCGTCTCCGCGCGTGCGGCATGTGGATGGCTCCTGCCCCCTCTTCACCCTCGTCCTCACCGCGTGCAGTATTCCTGTGCATGTGGGTCTCAATTCGCGCGACGCGCCTTGCCTCTTCACCCTTGCGGAACGCCGCGCGACCTCCGTGGCGAGGAGCGTGTTCTGCGTCCCCTCGTGCGCGAGGTGCGTGGCGACGAGCAGGCGAGGAGGCGCGTGGCTAGTATATAAATATAAATATCAAGAAAGATGCGGGGAGGGGGAATGGACGCACGGTAACGCTCGCAGCGAGCGCAGTGCTGGAGGGGCGGCCGGGGCCTGCAGCGGGAAGCTCGGGTGCTCGGCCTACGTTCTAGTGGGTTGGCTAGCGCGCATACAAATTAGTGTAATAGACGAATACCTCGCGCCGGCGCTCCATGCGCAGATTCCACTTGTCCACAACGACTGGGGTCGCTTCGTACGCGGCCTCGCCTGCGTGCGCAACGGGAGCGGGGCGGCGAGCGCAAGCTCGCTTGCTTTTCATCTATTTCCGGCGGACGCATCCGTCTTTTTTGTGATTGCGAACCCCTTTTGCGGACACGGACGCGGGCCAGCGGCGAGGCTGGTCTGCACGAAGGGGAACTCGCTCGCGAGGGGCGCGAGGAGGCCCGCGAGCGCAAGTAAGGGGCGCCGGCGCCGAGGTGGGAGTCGCTCCCGCGCCGGCTTGCGAGCGTCCTCCTTTCGTTTTGCGGAGGCCGGTGGGGGCGGGAGCGGCGGAGGGGAGGCCGCCGATTTCTTCTTCCTCCTCCACGTCCGAGTTCGCTCCATGTCTGAGTCTACGTCAGAGCCACTCATCGAGCAACATCCACGTACTTATCGAATGTCTCGTCCGTGAGCCGCCCCCGCGCGGCCTTTTGTTTTTCGTCTTGGCTTTTCCTGCAATAAAGATAAGGTCCTGAGCAACGTCCTGAGGCCTGAACACAAGTGGCTCGAAGCCGCTAGCCGAGCCCAGCCAGCCGCATGGCAACCGGCTTGATGTGGCTCGGCTACGGCGAACCGGCTTTCGCGCGGCTCGAGCCACGGCTTGATCCTCATTTGGGCTTTTCCTTCTCCGTCACCTGGTTTACAGCTTCGAGCGCCGCAACGTGCACTGGCATGTAAAGCTATACAATACAACCCATTCAATTCGTGTTTGGGGGATCTTGACTCTTCTGCAACAGTAGGGAAGGTCAATTCTCAGGTCGTTCGCGCAGTATTTGGTCAAAACAAATAGAAAAATCAAACTCCGACGGAATCCTCACGACTTGAGCCATCTTCCACACAACTTCCTGACAATTTCCACGAGAGTTGGGCTCGTAAACCCTCTCGATTTCAATCGGGATGAGCAAAAAACATGTAATTTCAAGTTGTGCTGTATTATATATATATATGTACGTTGGGATGTCTCGCACGACGCGTGAATGTTTCCGACTCTCCGGTAATGCACATAGTGGAGATAGTACATATGGAAGTCTGCAGGGCAGGGGCATCCAGAGGTGGATGCACAAGATACGGTGCGGGACAAGGAAGCGCGGCTCGATGTTACCCGGGCGTGAAGAAGGAAATAAGTAGAGGGAGGCAGTGCGCACCAACCACAATTCCGGAAGCGGAGGTGGCATGCTGAGGTTCAAGCTGCGGGGTGAGGCACTGACTAACAACTTAGGCTCAAGGACTTTGGGTTGGTACGGGTTGCACGCGACGTGCAAGACACCAAGCAAGTAGAGGTTGTGCGCAAGCCGATGCAAACGAACGGGAGGCGGTGGAGGCGGAGTTGAACGGGCGGGAGCGCGCAGGTGTAGGCACCACACCGGTCCCGTACGTGGGTGGGGAACGGGATGTGTGACGAGTCGAAGTGGATACACGTAACACACAGACAGAAGGTGCTTCAAGGTGGGGGCTTGGGACAGTGCTGCACATGCAACTTGAGGTCGAACGCAGAGGTGCTGCACCTAAGATGGAGTCGGCAAAGGACGGTGGCGCGAGCGGGAGGAGGCGGGCGTTGGGTGAGCGTCCTCGTGTGGCTGGCGGCGGAGTTTGAATTTCCTATTTGTTTCGACCAAATATTGCGCGAACGGCCCGAACGACCTGAGAATTGACCTTCCCTAGTAGGATCACATCAAACGCAACCTTTCTTGAAGAATCGACGCTACAGCTTCACATTGCTATTGTACTTTGGACCGCCGACGTTCCTTCCCAATTGAAGTGCGCCCGCGCATCGTCTTCCTCATGCCGGCCCTCGGAGGTTAGCAGTAGACGACGCATCCACGCTCACACCCCCCGCTTGAGCCGGAGGATGTGATGGCCGACCTCGGCGTCGTGAACTCGCACCATCCAGAGACGGCGCGGTGGACGCGGGCACTGGAGCGCAGCGGGCGGCTGTTCATGGGCTGGGACTCAAGGGCGGGCAGGACGGCGCGCGCACCGGGCCGTGCCTCTCAGTGGAGGCGCGCCTGATATATTACAGCGTGCCGCAGCGCACTTCGACGATTTTTTCAGTGAAGGTACATTTAACAAACATACTCGCCCTCGAAAACGCGCAGTACGCATGGCGCTGGACTGCCTCGCTGGCTCTCCTGCGCGGCGTCCCGATCTCGGCCTTCAGCGCCGCCCTCGCGTTCCTCGACGGGTGCTGGCCCGTAGTGCCCGTAGTACTATCGGCGAGTCTGGTTCATCAAGCACAGATGCACATTGTTTGAATTTCTTTTTCTTTCTCCCCGGAGTTTTCTCACATCTAGCGCGACTATTTTCGGGCACACGGTTGAATTTTCTGGAAGGGGAGCACCCGGGCTCAAAGGCGCAGCGCGGAATATGTATGTACGCTGTATTTCTCCGTTCGCGCACGAAGTTCAACCTGATAAACTTCAGATCTCAATCGGGGCAAGCGAATACGAGAAACGTGGAAGAACATTATGTAATTCAAGGTACGTCCGATCTGGGTCGAAGCTTGAGAGAGGTTTGTTCGTTTCGTTTTATTCGATGCTCGAGGAACTGAGCAGATTAGTGGTTCTGACGTCGATAAACACTTGGCGGCGTATTGGCCAAGCCTCGGTAGCCATGGGCTCTAGCCGAGCAATGCAATAGGTCTTTGGTGGCAGATATCTGACGTCAAACCTTAGGATTACGGGCATAGTGTACTTGGAGTCTCGGACCTGGTGCATCACTGACGGCGCTTCATCAAGGATTGCACTCCAGGAAGGCAAAAAAAAATTGGACAAGGGTACATGTGAGTATCGACGACGGCACTACTCGGAAACGGGTGGTTTTTGAAATCTTCCTTTCATCTCTATCGACTCGTCGTTACCGATAGTGGAATCGACGGTGATTTGGACGTCCGATTGGCCGTTATATCTGTTCATGCTTATGTTTCTCGCAGGCAGCTGCTGGGTGGAGCCTCTCGGCTGCATCTCGCACACCACGGCGTACATGCGGCTCTGGGCGCTCTCGCTCGCACACGCGCAGCAGTCCGAGGTCCTCTGGGCCATGATACTCGAGAGAGCCCTCGGGCCCACGTGCACGTGCATCCTCGACTGGATCGCGGGCTCCGCGTGGTTCTTCTTCGCCGTTGGTGTTCTGTGTCTCATGGAGGTGCATTGCCCCACTTTCTGTCCCTGTGTTTCTCATTCACGCGATGCATAGGGCCTGTCTGCGTTCCTGCATGCACTGCGGCTGCACTGGGTCGAGGTGAACAGCAAGCATTATGAGGGGACTGGATATGTGTGTCTTTTTCTTTTATCTCTCTTTTTCAGTTTGCTTATGGGATGTGCAGGCGTTTGCTCCCTTGAGTTTTGCGGAGATTTGATACAAGTCGGCTTTTAGCTCAGTAATAATGGTACTCGTTCGCATGTATCGTGCGTGAATGAATAGTATGTCAGACACATCAGTGACTTGCATTACAAACATTTTTTGCCGGTTTGCTACAGAAATAATGCCTAGATGTGCAATAGACCTCATCGAAATTGGGGAGGGCTGTGGGCATCTGAGGTGATCAGAATCATTCTCCGTCAGAGTCCACAATCGTTCTATGAAAGTGCCGCCAAAGGCTCAATAACCATGCCCATATGCCCCACAGGATCAGTCAGCCAACTCTGTGTATTCACAGCTTGTGGAAGTTGTGCGGAAGCGTTACCCTCTGGAACCCTGCATGCGCGCTTTACTTGGTGACGACTCTGACGAGCGGCGCTCGCCTTGCATGCGGCTTGTCAGTGAATACAGCGGATCCATGACCTGGTATTCAGACACACTTCAGGATGACGTGCAGGTCTGGTGTAGTGGTATCTGCTTGAGGAGTAGGCTTGGGCTTGCTGCCCTTGTGCATCTCGGGGCCACCCCACACGCCCTGCAACAGGATCGGCGGTAGTAGCATGAGAACAGATGTGGGCATACCCATCCATCCACGCACGATGTGTCCTTTCGCCAGGGGACACCATCCTCAAGCCATGCAAGCACAACGAGCAGTGAATTCACTGCCGTCTCCGAACGTGGGGCATGAGGTAGGACGGCCAACGCGCACAGCTGTGGGTGACAACGCGGCTGCCGCTGGGGATCCATCTCCCTCTCTAGATCTGTTTGTGGGGCCTTGAATCTGCGCCCCTGGCGAAGATTAGTGAGACAGAGTGCCCACATGAATATGCAGCACGCACCTTGGATAAACGCAGCTGCCTTCCCCGGCCGATATGCAATGTGCTCCCCCGTCTGTTGCACGACAACGGCCCCGCCGCCCTGTCTGCTCTCCTCCCTACACTCATCCAGTACTCATCCCCACGTGCTCCACCTCCAGCCGAATCTTCTGCCTCTCCACCTCGCCCTCCAAGTGATCAATCTTCTAGACACTGCCGGCGTGCCCACAGCTCTCCGTGGAACGCGCGCATCACAAACTCTGCGGGGGGTTGAGCATGGGAATCTCAGGTGCTCGGCCTATGTACGTGGGCTGGTAAGTGCATGGACACAGAGATAAATTTGTCAAGAGTACCTCGCGCAGGTGTTTCAAGCGCAGACTCTACTTGTCCACAGTGATCTTGGACATGGACTCGCGTGCATGTGCAACGGGAGCCTGGCGGCATGCCATGGACCTGCTGCAGGGCTGGCTGCGGTGGGCTCAGGGGTGAGGGTCTTCTGACACCGAAGAGCGCATATGGGATATGCGAAGAGGACTGCGAGAGCAAGCTTCGAGCCACCAGTGCCGGTGCTGATGTGGAATTCACCAACTAATTCGCCCTGTGCAAGTGCTCTGCCAAGGCGCTGTCTTTTAGGGGCAGCTTGGGTTAGGGTTACGGTGCTCGTGCTGTGCAAGTTTAACCAACTCACTACAACTGATTCGTGCAAGATTCAAGCTCAATACATGCTGCCTGGCATTTCTTTAAGCCTTCTGGCATGCACTATTCAAGCTGAGCTTTTGCCCATCCTGAGCAAGTTCGGCAAATTGTATCTATATTATTAGTCCCTTAAATTTAATTTGCAATTGAATTCACAACAATTTGTGAAACCTCACTACACACAAAAATCCGCCCCAAGACCGTTGATGATGTCGCACATCAGCGTTGTGAGCCATCACTTTGTGACGACTCCCGCCGAGCATCCGACCGATACGAACATCTATGAACGTCTCAACAAAATACAGAAGCTCCGAGAACCGACACACTTAGGAAGTCATCTTTACGAATATCTAGGAACGTCTCAACAAAATACGGAAGCTCCGAGACAAGTCACCTTACAAAAACACGGAAGCCCCGAGAGCATACCGCGCAATGATGGACAACAAAAAGAAACATCTTAGATGCAAATGGCTCGACGAAGAATTGAACTCCGGACCTCCTGTCAAGGCACTTGTGCAAGAACACTAGAGCAGGGAGCGATACCAACTACGCCACCGAGCCGTGTTCCTTAACTCCGAGAGCTAGGGATTCCGACCAAAGTTCTGAACATTGACTACCGGATGTGCTTCAGAACTAAAAAAGACCTCCGTGCCCCTCTATCGAATCACAGCGCGAGCCGGACTTCTGTCGGAACTTTTACCGTTGATCCTGTCCATAGAGGAGACTTTTGGACCCCACCGTGATGACCCCATTCCTTGGAAGAGTCATTCAACGGTGCTCGGAACCCCCTTATTTAGTCACATTCCCCTGGTCATGGACTGCTCGAAGGAGCGGGAAGACGCGCACGGTTCTGCTCAACGAAGAGTCAAACTCCGAACCTTCCAAGAAGACATGCATGTCCGCAGGAATGTGTTACCGTTACGCCACTGGGCCGTACGAGTAGGAATAGGGAGAGGGACTAGAGTTTATGTTCCACCGGACCCCAGTATCTGGTTCCGATTCCTCCTGAGGAAGTTCCGAGCGTCGAGATTCAAACCTTCACCGAGAGGAAGACGGCTTAACAGATACTTGAACTCTGGACCTTCCGAAACAGCGGTGCTCAGCTGTATCGGATAGGGCAAGTAGGGCGCCTCCTGGTACCGGAGCAAGATATTGGGACGCATGATGAAGCCAGCCAGTCTCGGAAGTTCAACATCCCCGAGAACGCCGAAGAGAGGCAGGCATGCAAGCGAAGAAATCGAGGGAACAGGGTGACTAGGGCGACCGGAGGACGGATAGGCAACCGAGGTTCCGAGGGCTCCTGTGGGAGTATCGGAACCATGAAAGGGGATGCGCGCACGGGAGATGACTGTTTTAGGCAATGAGGCAGCGTTGGACGCAGGAGGAAGGAGTGGTATCGTAAGTCGGAACTAGTCAGGAGCGTGGGGTACGCATGGAACGACTTCCGAGGCGATAGGTATAAAAAGGTGCTGTAGTTTACGATGAATGCATCTCAGTTTGAGGCCCACATTTCCCTCTAAAGTCACACTGACTAGGGAAGACAAGTGCGCCACCTCACGTAGAACTCCCAGGTCATCGGAGGTCCGGTTGCATGACAAACCGCTTCCATACCATGACATTGTCTACAACCTCGTCGCAGTTTCAGCCTGAGTAGTCCTCCGCTCGGCGCCATCTAAAGAAATTCCCCTCTACGATTAAGTAGGGTAGTTGAAAAGCCCTCAAGCGCCACCACCGGCTGCCGACGGAAGTCGTGTGTGTAGACGCTAGCTGCGAAACGAATTAAAACGCCTTCAGCAAGCGACTTGGGACGGAAAGGAGGGTGAAAAGGCTTCGTAGGGCACAAAGAAAGAGGTAGAAAGGAAGGAGTTGAACGACCGAGGAACTACGCTACCTCCGCCCTCCGAGATTTACGATTTTATAAACCTCCGAGCTCGAATCAGCGAGTCGGAAGGACACGAAAAGGAGACACACCCCCAGACGTACAGGAGATAGGAGTCCGCATCGCGTCGAAGAAGCCCTTCCTCTACTTCCGACTGTAGAGCGAGATCACCCTGTATAAAACTGGAAGGCTAACTACTTCCGACATCCGTCGACAGTAGTAGCGCCCTCTAATGGACCTTCCGCTAGAGTTACCTATTCTTTCTTATTAAATAAAACTTGCCACGACCACCAGGAGACTCTCAGCGACGGAATTAATTTCCCTCTAGAGGATGAACCAACTAAATTGCAGACTACCCAAGGCACCCAGCTCACTTGGCGTCTACAAGAACCGCAGTCCACATCACAGCGTCTACACTCCGAGCGCATTTAAAAGTACAATGTTAAGTCTTATTTCATATATGGCATACCTACAACAATTTTCGAAATGATCAAGTATCCTATATATCCTACAGTGCTCCTAGACAGCTGCGGCGGCGGTGTCAATGGCACCATTCTCCAGTAAAAGATCTACAATTTCTTTGCTGCTCCAATTGGAAGTACGGGCAGCCTGCAAAGCACTGCCATATTCTCCGCCCACTGCATTGACATCGGCACCATTCTCAAGCAGGATTTGCACAATTCCAGTCTGCCCCTTGGAGGATGCAGCCTGCAAAGCACTGCCATATTTCCCACCCTCTGCATTGACATCTGCGCTGTGCTTGATGAGAATGCACACAATTTCCGTGTTGACCCTGGCGGATGCAGCCTGCAAAGCGCTGCCATATTCTCCAACCCCTGCATTGACATCTGCACCATTCTTGAGGAGGATTTGCACAATATCAGTGCCACCATTCCTACATGCAGCCTGCAAAGCACTGCCATATTTTCCACCCCCTGCATTGACATCTGCACTGTTCTCAAGGAGAGCATGCACAATGACAGTGTGACCCTTGCTGCATGCAGCCTGCAAAGCACTGCAGTATTTCCCACCCTCTGCATTGACATCTGCACCGTTCTCAAGGAGAACATGCACAATTGCAGTGTGACCATTCCTGCATGCTTGATGCAGCACACTGACACCGGTTTTCTCACTTAGTGCATTTACATCAACACCATTTTCAAGGATAGCATGCAATCCCTCAAGATATCCTCTCTCACAGCACAAATGCAAAGATGATGCTGGGGCTTCCATAGATGATGCCTGGAACACTCTCATCATGTTCTCGTATTTACTGCTTCCATCTTCAAGCAGTTGCATTGCCCCAGCAAATAGGATGGTCCTGTCATGAGAATGCAACAGATGGTGGCACCAATTCTTTGCTGCATATCTTGCCAATGGATGGTTCTGAAGTTCATCATGATTGAGGTTATGATTGGAAGAGTTGAGAAGGTAGTCTATGCATGTCTTTGCCAGGACAGTATGGGAGATGCTGGCACTCAGGTCACAGCCAAATTTCGCTGTGAACTGCTTTGACAGGAGGTAATCTTTGACAGATGCATGAGCCAGGGTGGCATAATCCCAGCCATTGAAGGTGACCAGTCCTTTGAGCCACTTTGGAATTGTAACTTTGTTGACCGTGCACCGGCTTGGTTTGTAAATATATTGTGCTGGGTTAGAAAAGTCAAATGCAATGGCATCTGCAAGCACATCCAGATGAAGGCCTTCAACAGAGAACAGGAGCCATCGGAGGACTTGTTCTACATAGACCCAATGCTTTGGAAGAATTTTCTCCAGGAAGCGGTTATATATTCCAAACAGGGTGTCCGGGAGACTTTTGAGTGTTTCATCAAGATCATCTGGCCAAGGAGAGCTGGTAAGTTCAGTCACAAGACATGCAGCCAAGCGGAACCTGTATCTCCTAGTGAGCAACTCTCATACACACTAGACCATGAAGAGACTGACATTCCATTACTCTTTTGCACGACCCTATCTGTGATATGGTCTGCATGATTGGCCCAGACTCCTTTCAGGCTGGAAAGGACAAACAGTTTGATATCCTCCTGGGTAGTGTCTGTATCAAGCTCAATACATGCTACACCTGCAAAGCCATCTGTGAAGATTTGACGGGGTTGACTGGTAATCAAGAGGTGCAACTTGTAGCTTTGGGTCCATTTCTGAAGTGTTGAAATCAAGTCTACAAGGCATTGATGCTCATTATCTGGGCACTCATCAAGTGCATCAAGAATAATATAGCTGTGACCAAGCTCCAGTAGTAGCTTTTCAAGGACCACTAGGAGATCCTGGAAATTTGGCAAAGTCTGTCCTTTGGACTTCAATGTGTACTGTTCCTCAAGAGCCCTGTAAGCATGTGGAGATTGTGCAGAAAGCTGCAACAATATGCGGCGGAGAGCTATATCTACAGCTTGAGCCTGCTTGTCCTTGAAGTCAAAATAGAAGAATGCTAGAGCAGGAGGAAGAGGGGCATTTTCCCGGGCTGTGAATAGCTTTGCATCATCAGTGAGTTTACTGATCACTCCAGAGCTATTTATTTTATTTTATCAGATGTGGAACATGCAAAAAAAACACTGGCTTCACCTGAGCACACTCTTCCCAGCACCCGCTGTTTCTGAATTAGAAAAAGACTGGTAAACAGGAGAGGGACTTACATTGACCCTGGATCCAGAGTGATCCTGGATGGTCTTGCCATTCAATGAACTTGTCACCATCCAGAAGCCAGAGTCCAGTGCCTTCTTTGCGAAGGTTCTGTGTGTCAAGTTGTTTTTGCTTCATACTCGGTGATTGCAGCCATTTCTCAAGCTTTTCTTCGAGACTTTTTGGAGTCAGTGAATAATGGGGTAAAGGCGAAAAGATGGTTCAACTGACACCATATCATGAACCTTGTCAAGAATCTGTGTGTTTGTGTTCTGATTTATTGCAAGATCTACGAGACAGTTGGTCTAAAAAACCATTAGTGTGAAGACAACTGGGCTGTGTCTTGTCCTGACCCTAAACCTGGCCCCGAATGAATCAAGTTCTCGATTGAGGGTGTTGAATTTGTCGCCGATCTCATTACGAGCTGCAACATGAATGACCGCCCCTTGACCATCATACTCTTTGATGAACACGGAGGCCTTTGTAAGTAAACTGCAACCCGTTATGGATGAGATACTTGACAAAAATAGGACAGCCAACCCGGTGTATGTCTCGAGATCAGCCTTGAGACGCCCAATTAGGTCGAGATGGTTTGTTGCCTCCATCCGCAAGATGGTACCACAGAGATCATGTGTCAAGCCGGTAATATTGGCGAGAACGACGTCCCGCTTCTCGTTAGTATCCTTGACTTCCTGGAAAGAGAGAAATTTGAGGAAAGACCGAAGGCAAAATATTGCAACATACTTTGTATACTTTCACAAGTTCCAACATGAGGGCAGCAGTCGGAGCAATAAACGGGACCTTTTGAACGATGTTCCCAACCTGTTGAGCAAGATTGAGTGCGAGGGCGACGTTATCGATCGCGGTGTCGCCTTTGCTCGTAGATTTTGCCGAAGCAGAAGGTGGATTGCCCGCCGACGGCAGCTGAGATTGTGGGGAACTAGAAACTGGATTCGGAGGCTGAGGAGAAGAGGGTCGAGATGGTCCGCCCTCTGGGTGGAGTTTGTCTTTGACCCAATTCTTCACCCGACGTACTGACATGGTGGCAGAGGAAGAACAGTGTTGGTCCACGTGTGTTGTTGCGTTCGGCAGATGCATTATCTCGGGAGTAGATCAGTCACTGATCTACTCCCGGTAACAGCATTCATGGATTCCAAATACTTAAAGGTATTATTTTATTCGGATGTCTGTCATACAGACACGGTAAATGCAGCAACGAATCATCCTCAATGTCCCTCTGTGATCGGAGTAACTGGGATAAATGTAGTAGGATCACTCCATAGGGATATCCATTCGGCACTGCCGGGTTCTTCGAGACGCGTGATAAGACCCCGAGCCTTCGATCGAAGGGTACGACGTCGATTCGGACGAAGAAGGCTCGGAAGGAGGAAATGTGCCGTCGCGCATCGGCGCGTACGCCCTCTTCCTCTAGCACCTAGTGCAGCCTTCACGCCTGCGCTGAAAACGGGCTCGTCATCTCCCTTCTCGCATCTACACGAACGCCCCTGCGCCGTCACAACGCGTCGGCACCGTGCTTCTCGACCGAGCTGGAGCGAGCCTCCCCCCGTCCCATCCGCTTCCTCATGTAACGCGCCCCGCCCGCGGAGAGAAGCGCTATCTGCGAGCCGAGCGAAGCAGCACAGCGCAGGCCGCACGCCCCATAGAGCGTAGATGCAAAGCAAGCGGCTTACCTGCCCCCCGCTCCTCCGGCTGCGCGCGCGCCGGCATCCCCGCGTCAGGTCTAGCGACTCCTTGCTCCGCCTGAGCCGCCGTGCCACTCTTCCCCACGGCGGGTTCACGCAGAGCCTTACACACGCCAGTCGCGAGAACGATGAGCCCTGCCTCTACGCACACCCAGGCTCCTTTGTGCACCCGCACACTTCTTCCAATACCCGCCCGGGCGCAGATGAAAAGGCCCTGCGGCGCTCAGGTCCTGGGGGCTGGTCAGCGCATAGACAGAGGAGTGAATTTGTAGAAGGCGTACCTTGAGCTGGCATTCTACCTCTCCACCTCGCTGTTGTTAGCGCGCAACGGGAGCGGGGCGGCGAACGCGGCGCGTCCGCTCCCAGGGGCGCATGGGACACCATCCGCAAGCCGCGCGAGCGCAACGGGCGGCGAATGCGCCGCCGTCTCCGCGCGTGCGGCATGTGGATAGGTCCGTCACCCCTGCCACCCCTCACCGCCGTCCTCTCCGCGCGCAGTATTTCTGTACACACGGGCCCTTGGTCCGCGCGACCTTTCCTCCCCGCGGCCTCCGTCGCTGCCGCGGCGAGGAGGGTAGCCGTCGCATCGTGCGCGAGGTGCGCGGCGGCGAGGAGGCGAGAACACGCTTGTTTCGAGGGCGGTGCGTGCCTGCATTCCGTTCCGCGTCAGAATCGAAATGAAAGGAGATAAAGGAAAGGGAGGGGTGAGGGAAAGGGACATACGACAACGCGCGCAGCGAGCGCAGTGCTTGAGGGGCGGCCGGGGCCTGCAGCGGGAGGCTCAGGTGCTCGGCCTACGGACGGGTGGGCTGGTCAGCGCATAGACACAGAAATCAATTTGCAGAGGCATACCTCGCGCAGCTGGGACTCCACTGGTCCACAGCAACGTTGGAAGCTTCGCCTGCGTGCACAACGGGAGCGGGGCTCTTTGCTTTTGTCTTTTCCCGGCAAACGCATCCTTCTTTTTTGTGATTGCGAGCGCCTTTTGCGGGCACGGACGCGGGCGCAGGGGTGAGGCTCGTCTGCACGCAGGGGGGCTCGCTCGCGAAGGCCGGCGCCGACGTGGGAGTCGCTCCAAGTCCGATATTCACAAAGACCAAATCTGCGTTGTCCTATCTTATACATTAAGAGACGAGGAGCACAGCTTTTTTGATAATGTCAGGTGATTTTGTCAGGTGATTTTGTCACGTGCCCTTCGCCTCGGAATCAGCCGTGTCTGTGGCGAACCCGGGAACTCGGAATCCGCCGGGCGTTGCTGCTTCTCCGTGACGAAGGCACGGGTCGAATATACTTGTCCTATATAAGAAAAGAGCATGGCACCGCCACTAAATCACATGAAAAGTCATGTGACCTCTCGGACGTTCCCGCCCTGCTGCCGCTCCTCAACTAAAGGCCTCAAAGCAGCATTAATGATAAGGACACTTGCTTCTGCCCCATCTTACCCTCTGCTCCCTCCCATTCCAGGTTTGTTGCTCCCTTTCTGCTCTCAATTCCTGTAACCTCTTTTGATGATTTTCCACAGCTATACCCCTATCTGTCAACTACAACTTCCCCCACCTGTGCTCACCTGTGCTTATCTTTTCTGTGTGTACCCAAAATTGACTCTTGATATTTGGCCCTACTAATTCCAAATCAGCTGCAGCCTGGCTCTGAATGCAGATACTTTCTATTTTCTTTGTATCAGTCTAACTTTTGCCGCTCTGAAACAGATTTGTGGTGTTACAGGTAGTTTAGGTAGCTGTTATGGGATTATTTTTCGTTATTTAATATTAGTCTGAAGTCGGAAGTCTTGATGTACAACATAGTCGCAAGTCCGTCGAACACGGTTTGATCTCGGCCGACGTCTTGCCGACAACTCAAATGGGAGCTTCGCCCCTATTCGAACCTTTTGTGTCCACCAAAAACATCACGTTGCCTGGCAAAGTTTAGTGAAAATCACCTCAGCAAATCTTGACTTCAAGCAAGCTCCTCGGAAACACCTGGAACAAGTAATTTGCATTTGGTACTAAACTGATATTGTCTCCTGGACATTGGCTTGGCTGATTTACTGCAGATGGCCCCTCGGGCGAGCGGGAGGTGGAAAACAATATTTCAATACGTGGGAATAACTCTGTCATTGATTTGCCGAGCATGCCGAGATCAATTTGACTTCGGACTTCAGACTACGAACGTCGAACTCTGGACTGCCGCTTTTAAGCTTGCTTCCAAATATAGTCTACGCCTCAAGATGTACAGAAATCCCCTGAAACTACCATTATTTACTGAAAATTGGTCCCATATTGGATGACTTTCCATAAGCATAGAAAAGTCTGTGCGGATTATTTTCGTTCATTTCGGCGAGATGCCGAGGCAGCTGTCAGGACCCCATCAAGTGGGAGACAGAGAAACGTACAAGATTTAAGACGAATCTATGATAATCTGTAGAGGGGGTAGGGACCCCTCCGATAGATTATATTAGATGGAATAAACCGTTTTGGGTGGTGAATGACCACTCTGCACCCTCATTTGGAACCACGAGGCTCCCAATTCATCTCAGGGAAATTCGAACAGCTTCCTGCTGCCTCTCGGAGTGCATTCCGGCCCTTGGACAAATATAAAGGCCAGTTAAATTTTTTTATTCTATCTTATGGGAATGCAGGCTGTTAAAGGCCGACTTGAATATCCCAGCATTTGATGGCATCGCTGGCACCCTCGAAAATGGCTCAGGGATATTTTATGCTTATGGAAAGTCAACCATTATGTAGTAGTAGTTAATGGCCAAGTATATGTATAAATTTCTTTTCTCAAAAAAACCCGCAACTGAGAATTAGCTGCAAACGTGGCGCGCCGAAGGCACGGGTCTAAACTTGTTGTAAGGTAAGGTAGCGGTCATGGACTCCGCGCATACATCATGTGATCTTTTGTGACAAAAGCGTTACTTTGCTCAAAATCTTAATGCCATCCGATAGTCGTCCAAATTAAGGAAATTAGTACCAAGGGAATGTGCGAAATATGTGTTAAATCAATCCCTCGGCACCGAAATTTTGATTTTCGACGAAACGGCGGGGCATTAGTCATACACCACCGAATTTGGCACTTTTCTCAGTCGCGCGAAGGCCTCCGCCGTCAATATGCCGAAGCGCAAGCTGGGAAACCTGGCCAACCTCAATAAACATGGCCAGAACGCGTTAGCCAACCAGCCTAGGACAACAGACAGAAAGAGGACAGCTCAGAAGGGGAATGAGAATGTGCGTGATCCGCGCACCCTACCTGACGCGTAATTTGATGAATTCTGCCCCAAAGCACGTCCCGCCGGCCACTAACAAGCGTCGGAAGCTCCAGAAGACGCGTCCCCCATCGCTAAACGCGTCAAACACGTCAACTTCGGATAATAGTGGGAGTCAATAGTAGTAGAGGCTTATTCCGCTCTGGCCGGATGAGGTAATAGTAGCTTCATTTGAGTAATAAGCTTCTCGATATAATACAGCCAAATACTCTGCCATCAGGGCGCACCGAGCCTGCCGAACGGCACGTTCGGAACAGCCGGCATCTATGATCCGACTGACCATGTGACTCAGGGGCTTCCCCGAAAGACTTTTAAAGAGGCTCGTTTTCTTCGTCCGGCACATACATGTCTTTTGCATGTATATAGCCGATAAATTTCAGATGTCCAAAGTCTTTTGTCTATGGATACAACAAATAACAAAGCGATGTGCGGAGGAGAAACTGCTGAGAAAGGTTGATCAAAACTTTTGATGCCTTTGGAAGTCGCATCCTGAGCTCAGGCCAGAGCCCAGCTCTCCAAGAAAATTCGTGGGACCTACTTGGTGTAATAGAACACTTCAGTCTTCTTCCATTGTTTTTTTCTGAGGCAAAATTTTTCTATACTGAGGAGGAAAGACTCCAGGCGTGACTGTGTCGTGATACTGTGACATTTGTGACCCAGATATTTTTTCTGCGAGATACGGGCAGAAACCCGAATTAAAGGTGCAAAAGTGTTCCATTGTACACATGAAGCCTCCAAATATTTTTTTGAGGCACAGGATAAGACCTCAGGTCAGAACAAGGCTCATGAAGCAATGGTTGGCATGCACGGTATACTTACTCTTGGTGCCGAGTAGTGCGACTAATGACGGCGCGATGGCCGAGAGCATCGCCGAGCCCGATCCGAGATCCATTATGTAAAATTAGGTAATAGTGTCAATTCTGTGGCAGGTCTTCTGAACTTCCACCAATCGAATAAGCCTATTGCACCCATCCCTCATAATAGTGGCCACAGCTCGGCATCTCGTAAATCACTCCCGCGACGTGTTCTGGCCTCTATTGTCAACATCATATCCCCTCATGGCACGCGCCGACCATCCTCCGTCGCATCTGATGACCCCCGCGAGGAATTTACCCCGTTCAACATGCCGGAAGACACCAGTGACAGTGGTCATCATCCATCGCCTCTGCCGCCGCTTCCTGTCGATTTCGAGACAGGTCCGAGGGTTATCGACCTTCCCCATGGCGAGGACGAAGCGTACGGACCTGCTGCACCCGATGCCGAAAAGATCACATGATGTATGCGCGGAGTCCATGACCGCTACCTTATGTATGTCCAGTTTTTGGACGTAAAGACAAGCGCATGATGCGCCTGAGTGACAGTCACAGTGTGATTGGCTCAAGATTGGCTTCACTTTCAAACGACTCGGAGTCGTTTCTAGCTACGCTTGTTCTACGTTATCTGGCCATTTTTTCCTAGACGGCAAGGTATTTTCAGTCTCATGCTGACCCTTTTCTTTCACTGCCAGCCCCGACTTACGTAGTGGACCGGCGCGTACATTCTGGCCGTGGCCCCGAGTCGGACCCGACCCGTGCCAGTGGGTGAATGGTCTCTCTCGACCCTCCAATCATCTCGATGAAACTTGAAGGTGGGTCCGACTCGGAGTCTGCCCTTTGCTCTCGCAGGGGGGTTGAGCAGCCACCTTCTAGCAAGTTATCCTTCGGCCCGTCTTCCCTCCTTGAATGCGTCCAAGTCTGCGCAAGTTGCTCGCAAGAACCTTACATTCCGTCCCAATCACGGGGCATGTCCGCCTCGACGTCGACCTGATTGTCAATTTGTGGCTATGGAACGAGCGCCGCCTGCACGGTGTGGATGGTTCAGTACATGCGATCTCTACGCAGGTGTGGAATGAACCCCTAAACTCGGAGCAGCGGATCGCCTGTGTACTCACCTGGAGAAGATCTTACTAGTCGCTTACGAGACGACGCAACAATGTTTGCTCAAAATATCTGCACGTCCATCCGGCTTCCCAGTCTGGCCTTGCGCCAATCAATTACCTCCAGAAGCGACCAAGTCTAAAAATCCTCAATCCCCCTGCGTGTGTTGTTAGAATTCTGTCGATATCACGTCTGAGTACTTACTTGTCCTATACTGTGTCACCTGAGGCTCACTAGTCGCCCATGGCTTGCACAGGCTTCGCTTCGTAAGTGCTCCCGCTTTAAACTTTTCACAATATCGATCGACATGTCGGCGCCGTATGTGGAGTTAGCGCCAGCCGCATAATACTACTGACTCCCCTTGCTCAGCGGGGAACTAGCTGATGTAGGATCTATCGGGAGCTTTATGTCTTCGCGAGCTCAAGTTGCTGCGGCTACGATGGTGGCTGGATTTCCGTACCAAGGCGCTCACAGGGTCGAAACTCACTGCTTGACCTGGACTACAAGGGCTTCTCCGTTGTCGTATGGTACCAGAACATGTCCCGCGTCGGTGAATCACTCGAAATTGTTCAAGATAGCGATGGCTTGAAATTCAATCTTATACTTGATTCGCGGCTGACAGCCCTGGCAGGTGCGCGCATCCGCGGGGCTGATTCCTTCGCCGACCTCGCCGCGCAGCTCCACACCCCGCGCATCGTCTTCCTCCTGCCGTCCCTCGGACCGGGGTCCGCAGTAGACTACTTCATATCCGCGCTCGCACCCGCGCTCGAGCCGGAGGACGTGATCGTCTACCTCGCGAACTCGCACTATCCGCTCGAGTCCAGCGGGCTGCTGTTCGTGGGCTGCGGCCTCGGGGGCGGGCCGCGCTTCTCGGTGAGGGGCGCGCCCGATATAATATTGCGACGTGCCGCAGCGCACCCCGCAGCTCGAGATTCTCCTGCTTAACGATTTCTTCAGCCAAGGTGCGTTACGATTCCCCCCTTTCGCTCGAGCTTCAACCTGATGGCATTATGTTTAACAAGCATTCTAGCCCTCGAAAATGCGCAGCACGCATGGCGCCGGACCGTCTCGCTGGCTCTCCTGTGCGGTGTCGCTCCGATCCCGGCCTTCAGCGCCGCCCTCGCGTTCTTCGACGGGTGCTGTCCCGTAGTGCGGTGCTCAAAGGCGCAGCGCGGAATACTTGTGTTGTACTTCTCCGTTCGCGCGCGAAGTTCAACCTTTCAACTTCTGATATTAATTGGAGTAAGTAAATACGCAGAAAATAAACATGTTCAGTCTGCGCTGAGAGGTGTGTATTCATTTTCTTTTTATTCGATGCTTGAGGAACTGACCAGATTAGTGGTTCTGACGTCGATAAACGCTCGGCGGCGTGCGGGCCACAGAGCCTCGGTGGACAAGGGCTCCGGTCGAACAATGCAAACACTTTCATACCAGCGGCAGATATCTGACGTCAAACCTTAGGATTGCGGGTGTAGTGCACTCAACCTGGTGCATCACTGACGGCGCGCTTCATCAAGGATTACACGCCACGAAGGCAAAAGAATGGACACTGGTACATATAAATATCGACAACGTTAACGGCACTAATCGGAAACGGATGATTTTTGAAATCTTCCTTTCATCTCCATCGAGTCGTCGTTAACGATAGTGGAATCGACAGTGATTTGAATGTCCGATCGGCCGTTGTATCTGTTCGTACTTATGTTTCTCGCAGAGAAAGGCAGCTGCTGAGTGGAGGGCACCACATCAGAGGAAGTAGCGGCTCGAATGATCACGACCGTGAAAATGATTCCAATAAGAGGCGTCGACTGTTAAACGAGTGAGTGGTGCGAAACGCTGTCAACGCTGTCCACGCACGATGCCAGCCATTACTTCAAGTCCAGTATTGCCAATTACCAGAACCGCCGTATATGCAATGAGGTAGGCTGTATTGACCAGGCCACTCTCCAAGACGATTCTTACGACCCGTCGGTGATTTGCTCCAGAGCTGAACTTGTACCCGGAGGTTTGGCCCATACTTTTACTCAGCTGTCTCTCACTGTTCCAGATACGATATGCCAACAACGCTGGGCGAAGTCAGGGAGATTGAGTGGGAATATAATGAGACGTGGCTCACAAGTAGCGATGATGTTGGCGGACATGCTAAGCGCTAATACAGCGATCCCCCATTTCGTTTCGGCCGAAATTGTGGCGGATTGGATGTGACGGACAGCCCAGATAGTTTGGTATGCACACACTGTAGCGCGCAAGTCAATTCTACGACGATGGTGCCACGAGACACGATGCACACCTCCAGATCCCAATGAACAAAGTATCGGAACGAGGACGACCCAATAATTATTAGACCAGACAACGAAGCACCGATAGATCTTTTAGAAGGTTATTAGAGCGGAAAGGGCTACTGTAGAATAACCACTTGCCACAATCGAATCACCCAACAGCATCATCGTGAAGTATATCGAATGCTTTGCAGCGAAGATGGGCTCGGTTGCATTCTCGAGGAAGAATTGACGTGCTAGTCGAGGTTCCTTATCAATGAACGCCCAGAATATGTTAACGGTGTCGACAATTATCTGGGCAGTCGCCAGGGTCATCATCAGGAGCGCAGCGACGAGCATGGGGATATTGGTTTTGCCGCCATGCCTGCGACGGCCGGTGAGGATTCGCATTGCAACCCCGAAGAAAACAGTGAAAGCACCTTCAAAAGCGGTCAGCTGGAACCATAGAAAGGCAATTCTTGGTCCAGAATCCATACCGTATAGGATGCCCTCAGCCACGATACCACCCAGCTCAGCGACATCAATCGCGATTCCTGTGGAGTCAGCGGTGGGCATTGTGTTCTTGGTAGACTCTGCGGGGGTCAACGGCACATCTCCGAGTCGTCTTATAGCGACGGCGACCACTGGAGGTAGTAGAATTACACGGCCCGACATCAAGATCAGGGCGCCACTTATGTAAGATCAAAACCAATGAACCGAGATCGAACCAAACGTCGAACCAAGATGAACCAGTATCTTTGATCGGCTTGGATCACCCGGAAGTCCGAGGTGTTTTCAGTGTTACTTGTTCACATTGTCAACTCGCGGAGCTGTGCAACTCTGTACAACCATGTTGCGATACGGGAGACTCCGGATTCTGTATTTAGTGTCCGGGCTGACTCTGTCGTAATTTCAATCCCCGAATTTCTCGCTAATGCTCGAGTTTGTCTTCCAGGCTCTTTCCCGACTCGCCGGCTCACCATATTTTGCCACACCTCCAAACCTGAAGGCCTCAGAAATGAGTTCGAATCAGATGAGCGCGGGGGATCTCATTGCGTCGTATCTCGTGGCTCTGGGATACACAGCTACACCATTGACCTTTGACTTGACCCTGGAGGCGGAGGTGGTAGGAATACTCGCTTCGTGGTCCTTGGGGCTCGAAAAGGACCCTCATTCTCTCAAGGCCGCCCGCTGCTGCGTAGGTATAGCCGATGTAAGTGGATAATAGAAGGCACTGTCGGTCTAGATTGATTTGATCATATCCTCCAGTACGCTTATCGTCATCATTCTTTCGAGAACAAGGTGTACATTAGCCTGCTGAGTTGGCGAGTCCTGATATTGCCTCACGGGACAAGAATGTTGACCTTCAGTGAATTCATAGGTTTTCGATGACCATCGATGATCGAGTGACACAAATGCGAATTCCGCTGGAACACTTCCACGAACGTCTGTTGAGTGCGGAGCCGCAGCTGGACCCTCTGCTCGATCACTTGGCCGCTCTCTTGAAAAAGACACACCGCTACTGGGATCCTGTTTGTGCCAGTGCTATGATTTGCTCCTTTCTGGAATTTGTGGCTTCAACCCTGATCCAAGACCGCGAAGAAGTGCGGCGCAAGAGAGGCGTTATAGAGACCGAGAGTTGGCCACCATACATCAGAGCAAAAGATGGGGAGCCTGATGCATACGCGTTCATGATTTTCCCTCGTGAAACTTGCCCAGACGTCTCTGTGTACCTGCAGGCAATCCCTGACATTTGCACCTTCATCAACTACAACAACGACGTGCTGTCGTGAGTCTTGTCCTTTTTGTTTCCGGGTGACTAGTGAGATAACGGTCTGATAGGTTCCATAAGGAGGAAGCAGCCGGCGAGATTCATAACATGGTCCACGGAAGAGCACAGGTCTCGGGGAAATCACCATTATTTGAGCTTGCATTGGTTGCAGAAGAATCTCTGGCAGCTGCGCGCCGCGTGCGGTCCATCCTTCGTGGGCAGGGCAGCTACGAAGAAGCGTGGCGTATCTTTGAGCATGGATATGTGTGAGTTGTCGCCTTTACTCCAGGTCTGTGCTAATTCCAATGGATATAGTACTTTCCACACAGCTGGCAAGCGCTATAAATTAGCTGAACTTGGTCTCGGGGAAGATATTATGGAAGTCGCTTCGGGAGGCACTGACTCCTGTTTCGTGAATCATGGTTCCTGAGTCGGGTATATTTAAATTAGAACTTAGAAGTTGCGTAGGCCCAAAGGGTTCCGGCAAGAAACGAAAATTGGCCACGACTTTTTTCAACCACGTCAAATCCGTGATCAAGAAAGTTTCACAACCATAATTTAACCCCGTCTTCGAGCGAAAACTACAACACATTTGTTTCCAATGGTTGCCCTGGGTATGAATAGCCTTGAGGGCTGACCCTGCCGGACATCTTTCCCTTGAGATTAGACCATCATGATCACCACTCGTGAGCTGAATTGTGTACTTGCTTCACACCGACTGTGATAGAAGCTCCCACACTGATGCTGTTCGACCCACATTAAATGCACTGGTTCAGATGCATTCTAGATGCTCCCGTGGCCTTTCATATTCCCATGCATGGGTGATACAATTTGCCATTCTCTAGGTGCGTCAAGCCCTATTCTGCAATTAGACGACCAAACTCACGTCGGATCGCCGAGATTTCATATCTGATATCACCGCTAACTGAATGCTACAGTAGCATCCTAGAATTTGTTCCGTTAAAGCTCCGTTTCTCACTGTTTCAGATTTGGAACATCAGTTTCGAACCCCGAGCAAACGCTCAGGGCAGGTAATTCGGGTTTCAGAAACAATTCTAGGCTGGGTTTTGATATAGTACTGTACTGTTACGACCAAATGTTCAGGTGACGGGTGACGGAGGGTCGTGAACTGAACATTTGGGACGTAGGTGACGGTTACGTTGAGGTCTCGAGGCCTAAGTGGGCTGAAAAACGTCAAAATTTCTCGCCCGGCGGATGCCGGGCGTCCAGATATGGTAGTTGATGGTGATTGCCGAGAAATGAACACTCGAAAAAGTGAACACCTGAGGTGACGGGTGCCATGTGTGAACGGTCAAATGCTTACGGGCTGTGAAGGAATAGTGCAATTCCGGGGCGATTTGGTAGAAAACGAGCGTGTTCTGTCTGAGAGGTCAAATTCGGCCAAAACGTTTGATTGTACCTGATATTCCGTGGTCGTAGAAGTCGAAGAAGCCTCTCCACGATTCTTCACAGAGTGGTTCGCCTTGACGCTTTGGCCCGTGCACATCGTATCATGGCAAAAACGCATCAAATCAGATTGCAAACTACAGCACACGCTTGACATAACTTCTTTTGACAAGATTTCCTTTTGTGTTTTGTTTGCCAGGAGCACATGCTCTTGCTAAGCATCTATGACCTTTTGTGATCCTCGGTGGCAGTGAACGCCAAGTAGGGAAACTTTCCCACGTCTGGTTTCGATAGGGGTACACGATTTCACCGTGTTTCTGATTCAACATCGACGATGCTGGTTCTCAGATGAATACCACGGGCTACGGGTGCTATTGCCGAGCCTTGGGAAGTTCCTTCACGAATGTGTATTATATTAAGTTGGTTCTATTCAAAGCTCCACCGGTCTCGTTCTCGTAGCGTGGCGGAAGTTGACATATACAATTCATGGCTGCAATAGCCACCGGTGGAAATTTGAGATCCCCACATTTGCGATGCTGGCTCTCAGATGAGTACCACGGCTATTGCGTGGCCTTGGGAATCTCCATTTGGTTCTATAGTTCCCGCGATGATCAGTCTTGTGGCATGGCGGAAGGGGCGTCGCGGAAGTTGACATATACAATTCATGGCTGAAATAGCAATGATTTACACAGATGGAAATTTGAGATCCCCAGAATGAATGACACCCGGCGGCAAAGGGAGACTTCAACCGTTAGTCGTAGTACCATCCTCCATTGATCGAAACCTGTGAAATATACCTCAGAGTTAAACCTCTCAGTAAGCGGTAACACAAACTGTTTGTCCTGCATGATACACGGTTTACAGGTTAGGTGCTGAACAATAATGGGGTACGAACCGGTTATAAAATGTGCTTCAGGGGTCACCAAATAGGCTACAAAGCTGGCAATATCTTCAGGGTTACCGATGTAGCCCAGTGCGCATTGCGTTCTCGCCTTTTCGCTGATTAGAAACTCACGGAAGAAAAATATGTTAGAGGCTTACGGCTTCCACCACTGCCTCGGGATCGTCGGACACCCCTGCGGCCGTGGTTCTAACTGGGATGGTTCAATTTAATCCGTGCTGATTGATCACTCGGACATACAGAGTTCCGTCTCGATGGGTCCTATCAGACAATGATTGTTGAGTTTCAACGCATCAGACTCGGAGAAGACTGAGTACCTGGGGCATAAGCATTCACTGTGATCTTATGTGGCCCAAGCTCCTGTGCTGATAAAGATTTATGAGTTGCATGCGGTACTCTGACCGGAACGTACCAGCAACTTGCGTGAGTCCTCGAATGCCAAACTTCGTCGAGCTGTAAGCAGCCATCATTGCAATGCCTGTGAGAGTTTGATCAGAATCTCCAAAGCCACCTAAAAGTCCGAGGAGCTGACCCTGTTTCCCGGCGCCTGAAGATGCTCCAATTATGCGGCCTCCATTCCCCTGCTTGATCATCTGGCGAGCTGCGTGTTTGTAGCATAGCCAAGTGCCTCGACAATTGACCGCAAACGTGCGATCCCAATCTTCGGTCGACACTACATCGCATTCTAAATCTGGGCACACAAGTATGCAGGGCGGTGGTCTCACTTTCCAAAAGACTGCCGGGAAGGAATGTTCCCCCATTGGCTACCATCTGAAACGATTAGAGAAATAATAAATATAATCCAAATCGATTGCATACCACGTTGAGGCTTCCCAAGGCAACCACGGCAGTGTCAATCATCTTTTTAACTTCCTCCTCCGACGCCACATCGGCCAGCACAATGATGCTTCGGCGCTCGAGAGAGCCAATTTCCTCTTGGAGGCTTTCAAGCTGCGCTATCTTTGATGGCAGATCATTGAGAGCGACATCGTATCCGTCGTGAGCGAGTTTGAGAGCGATGGCTTTCCCGATTCCTTGCGCGGAACCAGTAACAAGCGCGACACCTTTGGATGGCATGAAGAATATTGGAATGTGTCGACTCCATTTTTTTTTGCTCTCCTTTATACTATATCCATCAATTCGAACCATGCGATACAAAACGGACAACGATCATGGTACGTAAAACCAGATATCCCGCAGTTCCAAAGCAATCTGACGAACATTTTACTCGGGCTTCTCGGAAATTTCTTTCAACCGCGTTTCCGCTTCCACCCAGTCTTCCGCGGCATGGCCATCGGCCAGCCAAGCAAAAGAGAGTCCGACGGCTTTTCCCAGCGCTCCGAGGTCCTCGCGAGACGGCCCCTCAGGATGACTAGGATCGTTGAACAGGAAGTTCGTATGGTTAAATTCATACATCATCCCGTTAATCCGAGATTTCTCTGCGGCAGCTTGAGTCGGGGAAAGGCGAAGATCCTCGTAAAGTTTCAGTATGGCCGGGATTTTCCTCTTGGCGGCTAATGGGTGAGCGAGGAGTCGCCCAAGAATATGAGCATCCTTTAACGATCTCAATATATGTATTTAGACAGTTTTTCAAAGACAGACCTCAATCGCTTGACCGCCTCCGACCCCTTGGTGGGGTGTCATAGCATGCGCCTGGCGGAGGGGAGTCAGACAGTGATGCACGGATCAATATAATGCAGATACTAACCGCATCACCCACTAGAACAACCGAACCGGAAACATAACACGGGAGAGGGCTGACGACGTGAATTGCCCATGCACTGTATGATTCAACATGCTGCGAAAGAAATATCAGATCATGAACAGTCCTCTGTCAACACTCCCTAACCTGTATCAACGGCAGCAAATCTGGTTCCCAGTTTTCGAATCGCTTACAGACATCTTGGGTGTCCACATCGGCGACCAACGCGCCCGGGTACGGTTTTCCTTCCATGTCGGGCGTGGAACAGTAGCAGAGCATGCTAATCATGGGTCCAAGAGGATGAGAGACGACATGCTAAACAATGGTGTGACCCCAGGTATCATAGTTAGTACACGGACTTACCATGTTCTTTCCGCACCACTTCGAGACGACCTTGAGCAATTTTCTTTTAAAAAATTCAAGAACGGAATCTCACGAGTTTAGGATGATCTAACGCCCTGTGATCGGGAAAGGCCTCAGCGAACTTGGCCTTGGACATTGCCCCACGGTAAGCAACTGTCCCGCTGAAAACGGCGGGGATATACTGTTCGTATCCGTCACCCAAAGATTTGAACATGGAAGCACGAGTTGCCGAATGGACACCATCCGCGCCAACAAGGATATCTGCTGTCGCGGTTGAACTGTCGGAGAACACCAAGGTGACAGACCCATCCTCAGATGTTTCATATCGCTCAAGTCGTTTCGAGGTGTGGATCTTGCAATCAGTGGATAGTTTTGATTGGAGAATTTCGAGAAGCGTTGGGCGATGAATCCCCAGAGGACCATCTGTCTAGAGTGTAAGACTGGAGCGTCCCAAGATAAAAGATAATGCGCACGCACAAGGCATCATATGATCATGAAAATCATAACCTTCCGCCGGCTGGTCAGATTTGCGAAAAATTGGGCCCCGAGCTGCCAAATAAATGAGGATTTGATAATTGACTTGAAACGACACTCACATTCGCCGTCCTTCGGAACTTTGAATCCTTTCTTTACGATATCTTCTTCAAACCCAAGGTCTTGGAGGACTTGCCAAGAGCGTTTCCATATCGCAACTCCAGCGCCGATGGTAGATACCTCAGGCTTAGCCTCATAGATGTCGACAGCAATGCGGCCATCTGAATTCTCTTGTGTAAATCTGCTTATGAAAGCCGCTAGCGCGAGGCCACCGATTCCACAACCACTGCATAACACATTAACGATGGACAGGTGTGTAGGGCGCCTAATACACTTACACAATAGCCACTCGAAATTTGTAATCCGTTTGAGACATCGGCGACTGGCTTCAAACTAGCTTGGTCAACTCTTCAGGTTTATATAGCCAATTCATTAGGTGGTAGAGGGGAGTGTATATCTCTTGATCATCTCCAGCAGCGGCAAGAGTCTCACGAGAGAATATTCGGGCCGGTAATGGGCTGATTCAGAAGTAACGACATCGATTGTTGCCTGAATCATACGTAACAAGATCGATTGTTCGATAGAGTGCTTGTAAGTATCATACATGTACCTCACTCCGGAGCATACCTCAGTTGATGTTCTCCCGCCTTAGTACACACGCTCGAAATAGCCCGGATCTTGAGTACTGAATCCATCTTCTGCTTCCTGTTGGTCGTAGTTGGCTCTCACGGAGTCTCATCCGTGCCAGCACGCCGTCTGCTCCTTGTACACCGCAAGGACGGTACATGATGGATAAGGGGAAGACTCAGTCGGAGTTGTGTGTGGAGGCGGTCACGCGGCGAATGGCGACGAAGGTCTGCGCGACGGGGAAGAAGGCGGATCAATAGTGGAGTGGTCGACGCGCACGGGTGACGGTAGTCGAGTAATTCATTAGGTCCTCGGAATATCGGATTTTAACAAGGAACCCAGGAGTCTTCCCGCTCATCGAGATCCTTCCATCGCACGCAGGACCCGCAGCGATGGCCATGGCCAATTTCCTACAATCCAGGGAGGAGTGAATTGGGTCGCCAAGTTCCAAGGGCTGAGGATCGGTGTGAGGATGGAATTGTGAAGGGTTCTTGTATGGTTCAAGGAAACCAGGAATACGGGGCGAGGCTGGAAGAAAAGGAAACGAGACCGCAGCAGAGCGTTTGAAAGTTCTCGTAGTCTTGATATTGCGTCGCAGGAGCCAAACCAATTGATCTGGCTGATACTCGACTGCTGGTAAGCGACGGGTGTTGGCGCATTTGGACTGCAGATCTTGCGCGCGCTGAAGCTCTGCCCTGAGCTCGAGGCGGAGCTGTCCAAGACATAAGTCTCGGTGGTGCGTTCAGTGACCTGTGGTTCGAAAGTGGGATGAAACCGGAATTAGTCTAAACCGGAGTCTGCTTCGTCGGTGAGTTCTCGAGATTTTCGAACGTGGACTCGGGTCCCGGAAAATAATCCACCCAGTCGTCTTGTCGGTACGAGCAGTAAGCACGCATGAACGACTCGAGCGTCTGGTTAGTACGGTCGGTCAGTCGATATGCATCCGTCTCCGAGCGAGACGCCGTGGAAGTGGCCATTTGCACCTGAAGGGAGGTATGCACTGTCCAAAATTTCGCTATAAAAAGAGAATCGCGATCCGATACAATCGAATCGGGGAGACCGTGGTAGCGGAAAAATAACCGCGCTAGGCCTGGTGCGGTTTTGGATTGGCAGGGATTGACGGTACGGGATACGCGAGTCAAGCGATGGCAGATGCCCCGGATAGAGTCGCAAGCGGGAGATCGGGGCAGCTTGGCGATGAAATCCATGGAGATGGCCTCCTAAGTTTTGACGCAACTATGAGACGCGTTCCAACCGCTGAGCAATAAGAAATAGGCGAGGGGCGTACAAGATTGAGAAGGAATGACGCGTAGTGCTTGTCCCGAAAATCCAGTTTGAGCGCGCTGGGCGGCGGCAGGTTGCAGCGTGTTAACATTCTGATGAGCGCTGAAATTAGCGCGCGTTCAGCTGCGGGGGGTTTATGCGTGGGCGCGCGTCGCGTGAGACCCCATTAGCTGAGCTTAAAAATATATTAGACTTGACTTACCTCCCACCGTGTAGCCTCGCTCGCTGGACACTGAAGAATACAGTCGAAAGTTGGGGGCGGCGCGCCTCAATAGGAGATATTTAGCGCGGTCGTGCCGTACATGGGACTGAGGCGACACGCGCGGGGATGTTCAAGACGCGTATGTTGGGAATTATTAGCACTACAGCTAATTCAAGAGAGAATTAAGTCTACCTTGAATGCCCCCTGCGAGGGAGCACGAGCTATAGCGTTAAACTTGCGGGCGGCCCCGCTGTAGCCGCGGCGAGTTGGATCGAGAGTATGCGTGGTGGTTGCCGAAGTGGGCCAGGCGCTGGAAAAAATTCCATGAGTCTGACATTAGAACTCAGTAGTGCTGGATGTCGCACCCACTAGTCGGTGCGCTATTGCAGCGGGGCACGGTTTACATCTTTCACATTTCCGTCGTGCACTGGATCGTCCGGCGCGCGGTGAAGGAACTAGTTGCATAGTTTACTGAATCCATACAGCAGCGTAGGCCCAGTGTCATGGCCGCGCACTCGGACACGCAGGGGCACATGCGCCTTCATTGCAAGTTGAAGTGATCGTACTAAAGTCTAAAGACAAGGTCGACAAGGACGTGTCGCGCAAATTTTGATCCGAGTTAACGCAACTCTGATAATCTCCTCGAGCATCACAGTAAGCGCACGGCGAAAGATCCAAATAACGCTCAAAGCGTACCTTGGAATCCTGGTCCCTCTTCCCCTCGCCTCACTACTTCCCCGCATACCCACCGTCGCCTGCGAACGCACCTGCAAGCACCCCATGCATTCGGCCGGGCCTCGCCCGCCGGGGACACTGGAGCAAGTGTGGGTGTCCCCGCATGGTCTCGAGCGTATTGAACGCCTGTCGATTGTTCTCGAGGACGAGGATGCGCACGGCACGCTCCTAGTGCGCATATAAGCCTGGTGGCCCGCTGGCGGGGCCTGCGATCGGGCGTTGTTGGGAAGAAAGGAGCATGCCGAAGTCGGCATGCTAGTCGACATGCTCATTCCCAGCACGTGCTCCTCACAACTCTTCAACCTGCGAATCAATTGCTCTAAAGATTTTCGTTAACTCGTTGTTGGCTGGCCCCTCCACTCAATGCTATTTCAATCTCCCTCTCTCTCCTTCTATTCGCAATAACCCTTCCGCATCCTCGCAGCTCAAACCACGGTCCATAAATAATCACTAATGATTCAATAAATACTGCTGATCTCGAGAGTTTACACGGCCCTATATTCTATACTTTGCCTTAACAAGATCCGCCGCTCGTTCTGCAATCCCGTAGACCGTAGCCTGAGGGTGCACCGAGACTGGGTACGGCTAATGCACGAATAGATTAGTTAAGAAATCCGGGAGTATCATGAAACTCACCAATATGGAGGCATCGACAACGCGCAATCCCGTCGTTTTTTTCACGGTCAGATCTGGGTTCGTGACACCAAATTTGTCCTGGAATTTTGAAGCGTACGCGGTGCCTGTAGCATGCCGTATGGAAGTAATGAACTGCCGTATGTATTGCTCCATTCCAGCGTCGGTGGTGGTATTGGCCGCGGCGCCGTAAGGTTGGAGAATATAGCCGCTCCAGGGAGTGGCTGCGAGGAAGGAATTCATCGCGCGTGCACCCGCCATCAGCGCATCCAAGTCCACAATGTCGGATAAATATCCAGGATCGACTCGGGGTTTGTCAAAGGCGGAGGCTGTCGACAAAGACACCGACCCCGCTACGACGAGTAAGTGGAATGTTTCCTTCGTGGAGGCCGTTCACTTACCGGAAGCTGGGCTTACCAGTACAAGAGCGATTGTCAGGTAGTTCCCTGTTGATGGAACCTCTTGCGCGGTTGTGACGAATCCGTTCTGAATAAATCAACCGTGAGAGTTGGTCGAAACGTCACGAAACGCACTAACGCAGAACGCAAATTCAATATGTGCTGACTTGGATCCCGCAGATGTGTCAACGCCACGTCGAAATGTGCGTGGTGGAACCCGTAGGAAGGCCAAGTGGTTTGCCAAGCCGCTGACGAGGAAGCCCGTTCCGTTGGTGGAGTACTGATTAAAAGACTCTGCACTGAGAGTCGGGTTTTGAACCAGAGTGTCAAACGTCGAAGTACTGTTGACGAGCCACTGAAATGGGACGAATGGATGATCTTGAAGTCTCTTTCCAACATCAGGCAAATCAACGGCGGCCGTGATCTTGTGGGATGCAAGAGTTTTCTTGTCGCCAATTCCAGATAGAAGCAACAGTTGCGGGGTGCGTGTAGCCCCAGCACTCAAAATGACCTCCTTGCTCGCTGTCTTGCGGAAAACCTGCGCTGAATTGAGATCAGCGTTGGGAGAAATGGCGGGCGGATTTATGAGTTACCTGTTGGACTCGCAGCGAACTCTACACCACGGAAGTCCGTGCTTTGAGTGGAGCCGCCGGTCGTACGGACAGGGAATAGACGTGTGGCCTGCGTCCCCACTAATATGTGAAGGTTCGTCCGATGCATAAAAGGACTCAAGTAAGCAGTAAAAGCGCTGCTTCTTGAGCTATTCCCGATAGAGGAATGAAGCCATCCTGTTTATGTTATGGTTAATTCCACGCCATGATCAATATTGTGAAATGCTCACCAACTCCGAGAGGGGAGCCGCTGTTCATGTCTATGTTGAAAGGAAATGTTGAGTTGAGCTCGGCCGCAGTACCCAGGACGCGATGATCTATGTCCGTCGGAAATCCGGGCAGACTGGTCATGATTGACCCATTGAATCCGTGTGCGGAAGGAAGAAACTGGCCGTGAGTATCGTGTTTATCCGCAGATTCAACGTGTCGCTCGCTCTGTCACTGTATGAGCCACTCGCAACAATGGGTATCAATCGAGATAATAACCTTGTTCAGGTATTTGCGGATGGAAGACCAAGACCATCCAGAATCCCCAGTAAACTCTGCAAATCGATCCATATCTTCAGAAGACGGGCGAGTGTATGCCAAATAATCTGCGTTAAGGATGAGAAAGGCGAGAAGGATGTTGTCTAATGAACATACTTATTGCGCTGCTACCACCCAGTACATGCCCGTGTACGAAATCCACGACACGACCGTCCAAAGCTGGTTGTGGCACGGTTGTATCGTTCCAATCGAAGGGCGTCTTAGGCGAGAGCACATTATCAAATCCAGGAATTTCTATGGCTTGATCAGAGTTCCTGAAGAGTGTGATATATCGGTGCTGTAATGCGGAATGAAAAGGGATTCTAATTACAAAGCTCCGGCCTCGATGAGAAGAACATTGATTTTGGCAGCCTCGGTGAGTCGGCTGGCAACAACGGAACCTGCTGTCCCGCCTATTGAAGTTGTCGTTATTCACAGGCGCTCAACATTGAGTAATGGGAATTACCTCCAACCACGATGAAATCGTAATTAACATCCGGGAGCTCGGAAGGGTCGGTGAATAGGACTGCACGACTTCCCGGCGCCAGTTGAAAAAGAAGGAGGGTAGCCAGAAGAACGAAAGACATCGCTCAATTCAAGAAATTGCTCAAGTCCAAATCTACCAGCGGCGGGGTGCGATATTTGAATCTCTAACTCGCAGCTATTATGTGCGGGGCATGATCCAGGATCGGTCATGGCCAAAAATAATCGGTACCCAGGTTCACCGCAATCCGGACACAAGCCTGTTACAACAATTTCGCACAACCGTGGGCAGTGACTTTAACAGCATGATTGATCGTTTTCGGAAGATTCTGATTTGGGCCAGCTTCACCGCGCGGTCCAATCAGGGTGATGCGATGATGATCTTGGAGCCAATCGGGATCTGCAAGATGATTACCTCTTTTACCCGCACACGAACCGAGCCAGTTCAGCTCAGGATGAACCGTGGGTAATATACTTGGACAACCATCTGTCATCTGAATCTCACCCTTTAACATCACGTTGGATCCCGCCAACACGAGCATGCATCCCAACATCTATCTCGCTGGCGCAGTCGGCGCTTTCAGCATAGTTCTATTGCGTTTTCTCAAATCCGCTCGCAGCTCTGCCAATCTTCCCCCGGGTCCCCGACCTCTCCCCATCCTTGGAAACATTAGAGACTTTGCATTGAAGGAGCTGTGGATTCCGGCAACGCAGTGGGCTATTGAGTTCGGTTTGTAAACTATTTTCAGTCTCCGTGCAATCCTAACAGGTTCCATATAGGAGATGTTTGCTACCTGGGGGTTCTTGGCCAGGGAATAGTCATCTTGAGCAGCGCCGAAGCGGTGAATACACTGCTGGAAAAACGAGGCGCAATATATTCTGACAGGCCATACCTCGTCATGTGCAGTGAACTGTAAGTGTGAACCGTGATCAAGGGTCCAATGCTTATGGTTGTCAGGATTGGAGGGAGTAATCTGGTTCGTCAAAATCAAAATAACGTCCGCTCGATTTCCTCTCATTTTCATTTTGTAGGTTCCCTTCGAAGGATACAATGACGTGTTCAAGCGCCAAAGGAAGTTGATGCAGCAGACGCTGGGTCCGGGAAGCATACCCGCATACCACGATATGATGCGCGTCGAGACACTTTCGTTCCTCCGTGACCTCGTTAATGCTCCGAACGAATATATGCACCATACTCGCAGGTATGCAGGGGGGCTGATGCTCTCGGTCCTCTACGGCTACAAAGCGACCACCAACGACGATGAATTCCTGTCTCTCGCTGGGGAATGCATCGAGTTTTTCGCGAACGAAGTCACCTCGGGCTCTGGAATATGGCCAGTCGATGTATTCCCTTTCTTGAAACACATTCCAGCCTGGGTACCTGGGGCCGGATTTCAGCGCAAGGCGGCGTACTGGAAGAAGACGCTGGGAAGACTGGCGGAAGAGCCGTATCAATATGTAAAAGCACATCTTGTGAGTCCTTCTTACCTTGCAGCCGAAACGTGCGTAATCGTTTTTGAGCAGGATGATGATACGAGTAGCCCCGCGTTCTGCAGGAACGCTCTCCAACAAGAAATTCAAAGCGTGGACACCGAAATGGACATCAAATGGACTGCCACGGCAATGTACATTGGGAGTGCTGATACAGTGAGTCTTCACGTACGCACATTAGGTCTTGACTGTAACTTCTGCAGACAATCTCAACCGTCTCCCATTTCCTGTTGGCGATCATGGGGAATCCTAATATTCTAGAGAAACTTCAGCTCGAGATTGATACTGTGGTTGGCCCAGATAGGCTGCCGGACTTCGACGACAGACCCAATTTACCGTATGGTGCGCGTCTTTTCAATCCTCCTCTGCTTTATAACCAAACTTCATTGGCAGTCGAGGCCGTAATGAAAGAAACTTGGCGCTGGGGCGTTCCTGTACCAATCAGTCGGTTGTTTCTATGGCGTTAAAATATTGCTATTCACACTGGCTCAGACCTTCCGCACCGTGTCTCCGAGGACGACGTGTATCGTGGTATGCGTATTCCCAAGGGATCTGTGGTACGAACATTATCTTGCTTCAGACTGTTTAGTTTGCTAACACAGAGGTTGAACAGATTCTCGCGAACATATGGTATTCACGGACTTTTGACCTTGAATAATTCTCATGATTTTGTTAGGGCAATACTTAGAGATGAATCAGTTTATCCGGACGCCTCCAAGTTCCAGCCGGAGCGCTTCATAAATCAAAAGGACCCCAGAATCTTGGACAAGATGGAGCCTAGGAATTACGTATTTGGATTCGGGCGACGTCGGTGTCCAGGTGCTGATCTCGTCGAGTCATCAATTTGGCTGCTCCTTGTCACTATGGCGGCAACATTAGATATCTCGAAGCCGGTTGCTACTAATGGGGCGATGATCGAGCCGAAGGTTGAGTACTATGACAATGCCAAGTTTAGGTGAGCAGAACACTACAGCATTTGACTCGAGTCCTACAATCTCCGCAGGATACCCACGCCGTTTAAATGCGATATTCGCTTTAGATCGAGCCACGCGGCGAGCCTAGTGGAATAATGTGTCTTCGATACTTATGTCATAACGTGCAGGCTGCTCTTCGCGCCCCTTTCAATTTCTCTCAGCAGCCACCAGTCATTAATAACCAACCCGAGATTTTTTTTGCTGTCAAGCGTCCAACAAGCGTCTCAAACCCATTGCCAGTACTTGGCCGTTCACGGTCAACTCGCGGTTGAACTTAGCCTCCGGATCAATCGGAGGGGTCCCACCGGAATCCGCGCGGATCACGGACTCGGAGCATCTGGTGGTGCTTGCACCTGTTTTGTACTTGTTGATTTCACACGGCAGCCTGTTATTCTTAGTTTGTCTCAGTTCTACATGATAGAAATCGTTGGACAATCTTGGAGCATTTTATGTGCCAAGGCACACCTGATTCATCGCCAAACACCATTGAAATCAGTCAAATCAGACTGGAATTCGTGTTCCCCCCTTACTGCGGCGGGCCATAATTCGTGCAGCACTCGCCTACCCCTGGAAGCGCGCGGAGATCAAACGGCACTTAAGACGTGAATAGAGCCCCGATTACTTTCCTGTGGACTTGCCTGATGGATCAAACCAAAGATCATACTGATAGCCGTCCCACCCTCGGGCCTCGGTGCCAACGGCCTCCAGCGGCGATAGTGAATAGCCTCGAGGGTTGACGCCCGAAGCACGATCTTTCCCTGCGATCACCACATGTGAGCTGGCACCTTCATTGAGTGTTGAACCGAGTATGATAGAAGCACCTCCACTGCCCTCCTCCATGTTCAATCTGATTCGACAGATTCAGCGATGTTGGTTCTCCCGCGCGGTGCATATATAAAACTGATGAAACCGCGGGTTGCATGCGCTATGTCTGTGCCTTCTGAAGTTTCTCGCCATGATCAACAACGGCCTTGTTCCAGTGTGGCGTAGTGTGGAATCCACGTCCGTAAGAGGCTTCAACGTTGCTCAACAGCAGCTGGTGATATGCTCCCACGCTGTTACATAACCTCTAACGCCACGACGTTTACACACTCTTAAACTCCTCCCGCTTCCAGAGGACCACCACCACCACTTCGTTGAACGTTCACAACCATGGGTGTCATTTGGGACCTTATTGTGTCCATGATGTCCGAGTCTTACCCTCCGAAGCCTACCTTCACCTTGCAAGATGTTCCTGATCTCAATGGGAAAGTCATCATAGTCACAGGTAGAGTCGCCTCCCTTGTCGTTTGTCAGACGAGTAACGATATCCACAGGTGGAAACTCCGGAATTGGTTTCGAGACCGTGAAGGTGCGCCAATGACCATGACCAGACGAGATACTAATGCGCAGCGGCAGGAACTCGTTGTTCATGGCGCCAAAGTGTACATGGTATGCCATGTTGTCTCGTCATATACTTATCTTTAAACCTATCACAGGCCGCACGTAGCAGTGCCAAGGCCACTGAAGCCATCGAGTCTATTACCAAAGAAACAGGAAAATCTCCAATATTCCTCGAAATCGATCTTGCGGACTTGGATTCCGTGGAGAAAGCAGCGCAGACGTTCCTTGAGTCAGTCTTATAGTCTGCACCTAACGAAGTAATTGTTGATCCCCATATCTTTCAGGAACGAAACGCGTCTTGACGTTTTGTACAACTCTGCGTAAGTTCGCTCCAGGATTTCACCCGCGACATTGACACCCTATCATTATTATAGAGGCATCATGATACCGCCGATTGACCAAGTCACTCGTCAGGGATACGATCTCCAGTTCGGTTTGGTTCTAGGCAAGTCTTGTAGCATCTTGAGTGCCATTGTATTGACCATTGGATCTAGGTCACTTCTACCTCACCAAACTTCTCCTGCCCGTTCTATTATCCACAGCCAAATCGACGCCTGGTACCCCCGCTCGAATCATCAGCGTATCATCCGGTGCCCATCACTTTACCGGGTTAAATTTTGCCTCTTTCAAGGATGGACCGGAACGTCGAAAGCGCTCAACCCACGCACTCTACGCGCAGAGTAAATTCGTCCGTTACAGCTTTGTCCATTTGTGCATTATTGCTAATCATTCTATTGGACAGGGTATGGTTGTTCTGTCGGCGGAGTTAGCAAGACGGTATGGCGATCAGGGTATCGTTTCTATTGCAATGAACCCGGGGAACGTGGCGACACCGTTGCAAAAAGAGATACAAGGCTTCCAAAGATCCATCGCTGTGAGTATCGTATGTTTTCCCGCCGCGTCTCTCATAATTGGCACGACCTCAGAGTTTGATGCTTCATCCCGTTCGTCCTAACGGAATTATAACACATCTCTGGGCTGGAACAGCCCCTGAGACCGCAGAATATAATGGAAAGGTATTAATATTGTTCCTGATAAATGCCGTTCCACGCTCATAATGTTACCAGTATCTCAGACCTTGGGCAAGACTTGGCAAACCGAGACGGGATACACAGGATCCAGACATCGGCAAGGAACTTTGGACTTGGCTCGATGAACAAGTGCAGGAAAGGCACCACTGATCAGGACTTTTATCTAACCGTGGTTCATCTTGTACCGTAGACGTAGCGACTTGGAATTTGTTTGTCAGCACCCCTTGCACGAAATTTATCTGCTGGGACCGGATTCGGCCATGCTTTGTCCAGACTCAGACTCGGGATGAGGAAAACGACATGTACAAGGTACATCATGATTAGACCGAGTAAAAACTGTTTTAAGAGGCTCAAGTCAGAGGGTATATATCTAGCGCGACTGTTTTGGAGCGCGCATGAGGTAAGAGAGAGCATGCGGGCGCCTGGCTCGAGGGCGCGGCGCGGGATAAGTACCTGCGTTGTATATATACACTGCGTTCAGCGGCTTGATAGCCGCGGGCCGGCCCGCTGTTGCGAGCCACGGCCAGTGTGCCGAACGTTAGCCGTGGCTCGGGAGAGCTGGCCGGCCCTCGGCCATCAAGCCGCCGAGCAGTGCTCGTGCTGTATATTATCTGCAACTCCTCGTTGGATTCCATCATTCAGGGACCCTCGGGGTCCCAGCTCTTGGCTTCCATCCATTACCTGCTCACTCGTGACCTTGCCTCGATTTCCGAATTCCAATGGCTCACTTCATGCTATGGTTGTTGCCAGCGCTTGCTAAACATCCCTCCCGAATTCTGTTCAAACAGTTCATTACCTCCGCGCCCTCGCCTTTGTGGATATCAATAATTTACCAGACCTTCCTCGATGATCTCGGGCGCTCGGCAGCGTACTGGGCTCGGACCCTCGGTGAGCAAGGGCTCAAGCAGACCAATCCAATGGGTCTCTGGTGCGCACACGCTTTTATACCAGTAATAAGTGTCTGACGTCCAACCTTAGGATTACAGGGGTCGTATACTCGGATTTGGTACATATATACGGCATTGCGCGCGCAGGATTCATCTTCGAAGTCCTGAACGCGAAGATGGCAGCTTCCACCGTGCGCGACCTGCTCGCGAAAACGGGCGGGCGAGCGCTCGTCTACGATCCATCCTTGTGGCCCATGTCATGGGTGGCCTATCTCGCGATCCCCGATTTTATGCGCCTTCCCGCGCCCTCTTCTCTCCTCCCGGTGCTCCCCGCCGCAGGCACGAACGACATTATCACTTATCTTCCACACGAGCGGGACGACGTCTGGAATACCTAAGCTGTTCCGGAGACCCATCGGTGGCTCAAGTGCCAGGCTCAAGTGCAATAGCCGAGCATATGGCAATGCTACCCGGATGGCAGGGCACTGGTGGTCAATAACATCGGTCAGTGTCAGTTTTTGCAGTGTGGCCGCATCCCTCCCAGACGTTGATCCAGGTTCGTTTGCAAATGTAGGGTCTGCGACAGTGCGTACTGCACCTTTACTTAAGAAACAGAACTAATCCCCGAATTCTAGCGATAACCTACTTATCTTGGTCCGGGCACTGTCTCGCCCAAACTTCGAAGCCCGATTTCGAGGTGCAGGAATTCCTGGCGATGGTCGACAAGGAAGGCCTCAACTCCATGATCCTGTATGCACCGTGGTTTTCGAAATTGTTGAACATTGCGCGCAGCAACCAGTCGTTTTATCCGCGCTCAAGAGGATGGGGCAAATATGTTATACCGGAGCAGCTCTCAAAGAAGACGATGAAATTTGGGCTACGGTGTAAGGGATCCCCGTCATGGTAAATTTTCCCACCTACAAGATCTTTGAGAGTCCTTTGAAGCCAAGACACAAAAATGAACAGGCATTGTACGTTACAACAGAATCTGGTACGCCGTCTTTATATTATACTCCGAACTTTTTCTTCAATAAATTTGCTGGCCATCTAGCTGGATGTCTCATCTCCTCGCTCGGCGTCAAGGGTGTTCTCCCAGCGGGTGCTCGAGGGCATAAACTGCAACTTTCTTCCTGCCAGAGGATTAGACCAGATCATTTTGGATGGGGACGCAGAACAGCGCTTGCAAGGAGGCTAGCTGTTCGACCTTTTCTTCTCCTCGGAGGCGGACAATTGCCCCCACCCGTCCATCCGAAATCGGCCTGACGGGCATATCACTGGCGACTTTTGAAGTCAAACCAGGATTGTATTGCTTCCGTACGTTTGAGTTTGAGATCGAGTTCTGTTCCATTCAAGCCGGTGGACGAAACGACGACTGGGTCGGAACCGGGAAGCATTTTGTGATAACAAGTACGTTGAGAGGTATTTTGACTGGATATTAAACAATTTGTGGCCCCTTTAAAGATCCATCGAAGACGATGTCTTGGACACAAGCGCGTATCTCGATTGTGGTTCTCTTTATGGAGCCTATTCAGCCAATTAATTCCTCGGAGGACGAGGATGCCTTGAAGGCCAAAATGCTCACCCGTACCCGCGCGGCGCGCCTTCACCGAGCGGCTCTTCGATCACGAGCAAGTTAACGGCCCATTTCAGATTGTGTCCGTAGAAGCCGGCAGCCTTCCTCGCACAGCGGTGCAGGAAGCTTTCATATATCCCTGTTCTCTGTTTCTGAATTATGATTCGAATTTACAGGAGAATGACAACATTAGGTTTATCTCGGGGCCGTTTAAATTGGCTCTGCTATAATGCTTTCCAGGCGTAAAGCCGTCGAAGATCACGCAGAGAGACTCGAGATATATGGCAGGCTTCAAGTTTGTTGGATAGGGACCCGCGACCGGTTCGTTATCCCGGTCTGTTAGTGGCATTCCAGAGTCAAATAACTATCATAGAGTCCGATTTGACTTGCCAAATGTTGAGGGGAGCTCTTAATGGATTCTAAGTTGAACTTCAACCACTTGAACATGGATCACGTGATCATTGCTTGCGTTCAATTTATGAGCATATATTAGCTGTTACGCCCCAGGGCCGTTAGGTTGAATTTTGCACATTCATTCAGAGTGAATTCTCCCTCGATAGGCCGGCGTTGATATAATTTCCGACTGCATCGCTTGCAGATGAGCGTACTCCGCGGACCATTTATTAATACACGGACCGCACGTCTGATCCACGAGGCCGAGTTAGTTTGACTATTTGTGTGTAGGGTAGCATCAGGATCCCCGAGCCTTGCACAGATTAGAGCCGGTTGTAGAGGTATCAACGGCATTCTGGGGAGTAAGCTGACAGACCACATGGACACCTCCTCTAGCCAAGACCCCGACCCCGACTCGGTAGTCGAAAAGATTATCCGAGATTACGAATCGTTGGCTGCCACGTCGTCTACTCTTTCCGCCGTGGACTACCTTCGAGGCCTTCTTCACGATCACCCTCTGGCTGCCAGCTGCCTACCTTCCCGACCAACCTCCACCGCCGTGCGGCCAGATGGAGAAGGCGCGCGATCTCGCACGTCCGTAGCTGCACGTGTGCACACTCGGACCTTGGAATGCATCCCCGTCTCTTTTCGAGCGGACTTTGCAATCACAGTCATTCCTCCTGCCATTGATCCGTCCTTGAATAATTCAAATCGACGTGAGCGACAGGCTCGTCAGCGATATGAAATCACACCTTTTCTCCTGCAAAGGAAGGCATCCGTGAAAGCTCATAAACCTATTTCGACCCATTCCTCTCGCCTTCCACCGAAATCACGTTCGCAGAGAGAGGTGGAGTCCTTGGTGCCAGCTTTTTTGATCGTGGTGCAAGACTTGACAGGACGACCAGCTTATGGGTTAGAAGAAGAGCTGGGACAACCAATCTTCGCAGGGACACGACTAGGGTGCTACGGAGCTACCGATGGACAATGGGAAGTGGTGGAGATTTTTTTTTGCCAAGGAGGAAGTTGCAATCTTCGGCTCCACAGCGAAACCACGAACGAATACCTTATTTTATGGGTCCTCACAGCACAAGTTCGCATGAGCACGACGTGGACTGATAGAACGCCTCCAGGCCAGTTACGCCCAGTAACGCCGAGTGGATGGTAATAGCCGGACCGGGCGAAGGAAGATTCAATGTGATTCAGCAATTAGACAGGGGAGGACTGTATGGAGACCTGCTTGTACTTGATTAGACCATATGGGCACATTCCCCGCTTTTCGCTTGTTCCTTGCCAATTCAAGTTCGAGAATGCGTACTTAGATCCGTATGGACCAAGTATGGACGCATTCTCCGTTCCTCGTTTTGTTTTCGTTGCTCGGCACGAGAGGAACCTCGGAGCCGAGCGTTCATATATAGCTTCAGAATCTGTCGTCATATCTACCTTCCCTTCGCCCCACTTTTCTAGTGGCTTATCGCAGGCATATTCTCGACTCCGCTAGATTGAACAAGGTTGACAATGGGTATTCCAACGGAGCCTGTCGGATCGCTTCCCCGACCACAGTATCTGCAAGCAACATTTGCAGAGTACGACGCCGGCAGGGCGTCATTGGAGGAGCTGCTTGCCGCGCAGGATAAGGCGGCGGCAGACTCGGTTCAGCGCATGGAGGAGACGGGCCAGGAACTCGTCACTGATGGCGAGCAGCGAGTACGCTTGCTTCATTCGTTTCACCAAGTAGAATTCGTAATCCAAACATTTTTGACCAGGCTTCCTCGTTCGCGACGTACCCCCTCGTTGATACGCTGGGCGGGAAAGGGCTGGCGGCGAATCTCGCAGCCGATGGGCAGTACTTTGCCATCTTCGACGATGGGCATCACAGGCAGCTGCCGCGGTTGACCGAGGGCCCGTTCAGTTACAAAACGTATGCGTACGAGTACTTCAAGAAGAGTAAAGGCCTAGCGAAGAAGGCAGGCATGAAGCAAGCGGTGATTGCGCCAAGCATGCTGTATTTGTTATACCCTTTGCAAGGTGTGTGAGGGTTGGACGCTACTTCAAGTGTCGCTCTGTTATCGAGCATTTCTCCAGACGAGATCAAGGGTTACCCAAAAACCCAATTTATCGCGGACCTAGTTTCGGAATGCGAAAAAGATATCCGCGGCTGCTTTGCGGCAGGGGCCGTGCGCGTAAGCATCGACTTCACCGAGGGCCGTCTCGCGTCCAAGAAGGACCCCCGCAACCCATGGACGGGCGCCAACTTGTTGCAAACCTTCATCGACTTGAACAACCAGGTTCTCGACCGTTTCACGCCAGAGGAACGTGTCAACATTGGGATACACACATGCCCCGGTGCGAGTCTCACTCACATCAAAGCGTTTTCAAGCCATCTGACTCGGTCAATAAAGGCGGAGATTGCGACAGCGTGCATAGTGCCGAGGTCGACTACCATGAGCTGCTACCGAGCATGTTCCAGATGAACGCAGGCTATTTCTTGATCCAGTGCGCCAGCGAGAAGGACAAGGAGAAGGTGTATAAGGAGATCGGGCAGACCATCAGAAAGGATGCGAAAGGTGTAAAGCAGGTTCGTTTTCCGCATGGCATTCAAATAGTCCGGATATTGAGCAGCAGTTTCTTTCAGGTAGCGTTCATTGGGGTGGTAAATCCTCTTGATCCCAGGGTTGAATCACCCGAGGAGATCTGCGACGCACTGCTGGCTGCTTCCAAGTTCATTCCCATCGATCAGCTTGGAGCGACGGACGACTGCGGCTTCAGTCCGTTCAGCGTCGATATGAAGCCTAAACACGGGTCCCCGGACTTTGCTAGGGATATTGCGTTCCAGAAGATAGCAAACAGAGTCAAGGGTGTGAAGATGGCGAGCCAGAAGTTGGGCGTTTAACAAGTGTGGTCGCCATGTATATTTGCCATTGATCATGATTTGCGTCGCTGTTTCAAAGACTTTGATGGCACTGCGGCATGACTCAACCACCACCACTGAAGACCGTGCTCAAAACTATTGCGTTGACTAACCATCATTGCGTGCTCTGGCGATTCGGATGCTGCGCAAGTGCATCCCCGATGCCTCGGCAAATGCCTATGCCGGCTTCGCGGAAAATCGACTGCACCCTTAAACGAGTGCTCCGGTGCCTCGGGGAATGACTACTCCGGATACGCGGAAAAAAATCTGATCAGCTAGGAGCGCATCTCAGGCGGGACGCTCCTGCGTATAAAGGTCGGTGCCCCATGACTCGGAGTAAGAACATCACACAATGGGACAAACTGCGAGCGTCCTTGGGCTCGTGCTCTTCCAATTTATTCCTGACCAGCTTTTCGCCAAACTCTCGGCCGTCGATGCTGACCTGACTGGCCGCACGTTCTTGGTTACGGGCAGCAATACAGGCCTCGGTCTTGCCGCCGCCATCCATCTCGCACGCCTCAAGCCTGCGCTCCTCATCCTCGGGGTGCGCGATCTGGCAAAGGGAGCGAAGGCCGCGGAGGAAATTATCGCACAGACGCAATTTGCGGGCACGCTCGACGTCTGGGAGCTTGATATGTCGAAGTTCGACAGTGTGAAGAGCTTCGCGGAGAAGGCCAACAATACTCTCAGTCGACTCGACGGCGCCATTATCAATGCGGGCATCGCGAGTCCCGCGGAGTGGTCTGTGACGACGGATGGATGGGAAAGAACGCGCGTTTTCATTTCACTCTGCACGAAATGTATTGACGAGCGCGCAATTCATTAGCCTCCAGGTCAACGGAATCGCCACCGGGCTTTTGTCCGTTTTACTGCTTCCATTGCTGCAGGCCACGACGAGGCTTCCGCCTCCTCACCCCGATGCTCTACAGACGCCACCACATTTGACCATCACTGGCTCCGGAGGTGCGCCGTGTCCAAATTCTCTTTGCTCACGCCCAATATTGATCGAACTTGTTTATTTAGGGCAGTATCTGGTCCAGTTTCGCGAGAAAAATGCGACGAACATCCTCCGGACATTGAACGACAAGTCGAAGTGGGTCCAGTCTGATCGTTACTTCGTCACCAAGGTCTTCAATCTGTTCCTCGGCCGCGAGATTTCCGCGTTGCCTCAAGCGAGAGGTGTCGTCGTCAAGTAAACCTGTCTATCCTCCAATTAGCGAAAAATGTCTAACCCTTCCCTTTATCTAGTGTCGTCGACCCGGGACTGTGCAGGTCAGAGATCGACCGCGACGCCAAGTATTCACAGCTTACCGCGTGGGTACAATTCACCCAACCTCTACTCTTTGCTCAACTCTGCCGCACAGCTTCCTTTTTCGCACCCTCGCGTGGTCGACCGCCAAGGGCGCTCTGAATCTGCTCTACGCGGTCCTTAGCCCGACGCCGCCTGGGGCTTTCATAAGCTCGTGCGAGACACGCCAGTGCGCACTTCATTTTTACAACCTTGTCCTTGTCTTAATTTCGACACAGGCCGCCCGCATGGTGGGAACGCAACGCAGCCGGTGGGTCTGAGGTTCAAAGGAAGGTGTGGGATGAGATGGTGGAGGTTTGGCGGACTGTTTCTCCAGACGTGGACGCTATTGTGAAGCGTTGAGGGTGAATGGTACTTACTTTAATAATACTTATATAATTTAAATTCCCTGGCTTTAGGCATCTTCACCTGCATAGAGCACATGGGCGTTTTATTGCTGCTCCGGTCTCTAGTGTTCGATAAGCACCCGATCGACGAATACCTTGACATCCTCCAACCTTGGTGGCAGGGCGCCGGCGGCACACTACGTGTCCTCAATGTGTGTTTCCCCCAGAAGGTTGGCCCGTAATGATGGCAGCGGATAGAGCGTCTCCGCCGCGAGGGGTTGAGCATCGCGGTTTCGAAAGCTCCCTTGCCGGAGGTGCAACTACTTCACGCGCTGCGATTTGATGAGTGTTGGCTCTGGTGATGCATGCATGCAGGTTGCTTAGACCTATGCTGAGCGTTACAGAAGCCTTTTTAATGGTCGGAAGGCTTCTTTTTTGTCAAGTAATATAATAGTTCGAAAGACAGGCCGTGGTTTCTCTATGCTCTTCGCCATGTACGCTATGAACACGGGAAGAACGGGGTATGTCAGAAGGCGCTCCATGTTAGACTCGCCTTGTATATAGATCCCACGGTTTCTCGGACCACTTCATTGCGGATCGAGTATGTGCGTGTTAAAAAGCTTCGTTAAAGTACGCTTCCAGAAAATCCAGCTCACGAGAGTGTGTTTAGAGCACGTTTTATTTATCGTCATGGAGTGGTGGGAGTTCTTCGTATTACTGCCAGCGGTTCCAAAGCATGGTTTGGTGCGATACTCGCCTAGGTAGAGGTTGTGGCCAGTCCACAGAGTAGATTCGCTTAGGCAATTAACCGGCCCGGCCGGATGCAAAAAAATTAGTGAAAGGGGTGCAGTACAGGCACAGGGGGCGCGGTTTGAAGAATTGAGCGGTCAGGAGTCTGAGCAACGGCAGTTTTTCAGTCGAGTTAACCACCCACAGCCAGTAATTACGAGCAAGATACTTTACATAAAGACCCCGGGAGCGCGCAAGAACACTAGAAGTTTCACACAATGTGCAGCATGATAAACTTGCGAAGTGGACAAGCGAAGCTGAAAATTCGGAAAAAAGGAGGAGACAGTGGACGGAACATCGAGAGTCATTACTTGAGGAGCCACAGCTAGAGCGAGCTTCAGAGGACAGAATATTGGTAAACACATGGAGGTAGGAGGCAAGAGGTTTGGTGATGTGACGCACGTGTGACTTCACCGCTTGACCGCGATGAGCTCCTTCGACAAGGTGGTGAAGCTGGCCTGCAAGCCCAAGGCAGCCCCGCCGAAGGCAAAATACCTCGACCCTATCATTGCAGCCACCTGGGACGAGGGGGGCGCTGTCCACGATGTCTGCAAAGCCCTTTCTCCCCGCTTCCGGGAGCCCAACGCAATCGTCGTCTTCAAGGCTCTCATCGTCCTCCACACCATGATTCGGAACGGCTCGACGGATAATGTTCTAGGATACCTCAGCGGCTCGCAGGTCCTGCGGCTAAGCAATGTCTCAACTGGAAACTGGGAGGGTGCGTCTTATTCAGCAGAGGATCAGCGACAAGACTGATGTCGGGAACAGGCTACACAACGCCGGAGAACTTACAACACTATGCCGTGTATCTTGATGCACGTATCAAAGCGTACCGCGACCTCAAGCACGATGCCGTTCGGGTGCAGTCGGACTCGAATCGGGATGCACGGACAACAGCGGCCTTGGACAGGTGCGCGCCATTTGCTGCCCAATCGTGCGATTATAATAACCCTTCTACAGCAACTCAGCCCCGGTACCGGCACCTCTGCAGCGAAGTAAGACCCTTGCGGGGCGCAAGTTGCGCTCAATGACGGTCGAGAAGGGTCTCTTGCGTGAGACACGCGCGGTACACCGCATGCTCGACACTCTCGTCGCTTGCCGCTTCTACCTCGACGATCTCGAAGACCCGCTCACCCTCACCGCGCTCCGCATGCTCGTCAAGGACCTCTTGATCCTTTTCCAGGCTGGGAATGAGGGTGGGTCCCCATTTTGTCGGACTATCTTGTTCTGAGTTTTGACGACGTCCCAGGTGTGATAAACCTTCTCGAGAACTACTTCGAGATGTCGCATACGGACGCCACAGAGGCCCTCGCCATCTACCGCCACTTCTGTAAGCAGACGGAGCAGGTCGTCGAATATCTGGGTGTCGCCCGCAAGCTGCAAAATCTATTGAATGTACCGGTTCCGAATCTCAAGCATGTTAGTATCTACCTCACTTAATCTTTCTTCGTCTTCTGTCTATGTTAATTCTTTGCGGCTCTCCCTTTTTCCCCCTTCCGCTTGTCCACCGCTAACCCGCCTCTTTTTTAGGCCCCGGTATCCCTGGCAGGCGCGCTCCAAGAGTACCTCGACGACCCCGCTTTTGAACAGAACCGTATCGAGTACCGCACAAACAAGGAGGCCGTCAAGCGTGGGCGGGGCGGTGCGTCGCTGTGTCCCATTACACGTCACCTACTCATTTCCTATCCTCTGCAGCCAAGTCGCAAACCCCACCCGTGCCCGCGCTGCCATCGTCTGCAGCGAAGCCCGCGGACGCAAGTGGGAGTGCCAGCAACGGGAATGGCGCTAGCACAAGCGTGAAGGTGAACGGGAAGGCCGCTCCGGATGAGCTGGTCGACTTTTTCGCGGCGATCGAGGATACGCAGCCGACGATGTTTAACCCGGCGACGAATAGGTATGTCGAGTTTGCCTTTCACTCTTTATCCATGAACGCCTTCACCGGATATCTCCCCTTCCAATTTCTTTCGATTGCCATACGCTTTGCTAATCTCGCTCCCACAGCCCAAACAGCGCGTACTTCCAGCAGACGGCAGCGAACCCGAACCCTTTCCAGCGCATGCAGGCACAACAGACGGGCTTCGGTGGCGCGGGTGCCTTCGCACAGCCCACCGGCGCGTTCCAGGCGCAACCCACCGGCGCCTTTCAGAACGGGATGCAGGCGCCGCAGCTCCAGTTCTCCCCCAGCAGTGGCGGGCTCCAGCCGCAGGCGACGGGATTCAATCCCTTCAGCGGCGCGCGGCCAGTGTCGAGCTTCGGGCCGCTGGGGGCGCAGGCGACGGGCATGGGCATGGGCGCGTTTGGTGGGCAGCCGCAGCAGGGTCCGTTCCAGCAGGCACAGCCGACCGGGGCATTTGGGGGGCAGCCGACGGGTGCATTCCAAGCGCAGCCGACGGGCGTGTTCCAGCAGCAGCCTCAGCAACAACAGCAGCAGCAGCCCTCGTTCCTACGGCCCCAGATGACGGGCGGCGCAGCAAACCCGTTCCGCGCGAGCCAGTTCGTCCCGCCGCCGATGCCTGGGCAGCCGTCGTTGTCCGCGGGCCCGGTCATGGGCGGGGGCGCTGGCGGGAACATGGGTGGTTTCGGGGGGATGAATGCGGGCGCGGGGAGCGGGGGCATGGGAGGCGGCGGGCCGGGTGTGGGTCTGCGACCGCAGATGACGGGCGGCGGGACGGCGAATCCGTTCCGCGCGAGCATGATGTTCTCGCAGGGCACGGGCCCTGCGGCGTTCTCCGTTCCCGCCGTCCCGGCGTTTGCGCTCGGCAACTCGGGCAGCGGGCCGAATGGCGCGTCCAGCGGGATGGGTGGCGGGGCTGGAGGTGGGGCGGGCATCGTGCGCCCTGCGTCTGCGCCGCTTAGCGCGCTTGCGCCGTCGTCGTCGTCGCCATCGACGCTGCAGCCGGTGAAATCGCACCAGACGGGGACACGCAATCCGTTCGGGCAGCCCGCGCCGAAGGAGGAGGTTCCGAGCCTGCCTGCGCGGCAGCCGACGCTGATGGAGCTCGCGATGGGGAGCCAGCAGGCGCAGATGCAGCAGATGCAGCAGATGCAGCAGATGCAACAACAACAGCAGCAGCAGCAAGCACAGCAACAGCAAGTGAAGACGCAGGCAACGGGCTTCGGGGGGAGCACAACGAAGGCGTTTGACTACAGTTCGAGCGCGCTTGGTCCCGGAGCAACCGATATTTCTAGCGTGGCGAGCGAATTTGCGTTCAAAGGCCCGGGGAGCAGCGCTGCGGGCAGTGGGAGCGGGCTGAATGGCAGCAGCACGACCGGGACGTCCGATGCAAGCTCATCGCTCTTCTCGTCGTCCTTGACGGGCACGACTGCGTCGTCCTCGCCGGCACTGTCGTTCACGCCATCTTTCGGTGGGAACTCCGGGTCGTTTAGCCCGACGACATCTTCGTTCAGTCCTGGCTCGTCGTCTGCCTTCACTCCTGGCTCGTCGACGTCCGCGTTCAACCCCGCGACGTCTGCGCTCAACTCGCCGGCGTTCAATGGGAATGCAAGCTCGAGCCCGGGTCCGGGGCCGAGTGCGCTGTCGGCGCAGGCGACGGGCGGGGTAAAGGCCTTCAAGCCGTCGTCATCGTTCGGCGCAAGCCTGCTGGAGGCGCTCCCGCCAATACCGGGGTCCGCACCCGGCACGCCCGTCGTGGGTTCCCCGCAGACGGCCCCGGGAGTGAGCGCACAGCAGACGGGGTTCTTTGGCGGAGGGAGTGCCGGCGCGGGGACGGGTGGGAGCGCGTTTGGCGGTGCGTTTGGTGGATCGACGGGCGCATTCGGTGCTTCTACAAATCCTACCGGCGGGTTTGGCGGTGCGTCGACGAACCCGACGGGGTTCAGCGGGGGGCTGGGGGCTGGACTGCGACCGCAGATGACGGGTGGGGGCGCTGCGAATCCGTTCCGCGCGTCAATGGCGATGGGCGCGATGCCGACTGGCCCAATGCCTACAGGTGGTGGGCAGCCTGGGGCAGGCGGCGGCGCAAATCTCTTTGGCGGGTCGTTTGGGTCTGGCTCACCATCGTTCGGCACTGGGCAGCCGCAGCAAAACGGGACGGCATCGCTCATCTAACCACGCGCATCTTGCATTGCATGTCTTGCATCTGCTGTATGATCCTCGCTCGTTACTTACTCACATGCAATGTCCTGGTACAGACTTATTTTTCGGTGTCTTTCTTTGCATTCTTTGGAACCCTTTCGTTTTCGTGTAGATTAGCTATTTATTAGATACCTAATACAAAGCGCCCTTTGTTTTCTTTGTTTTGGCTTTGGTCGTATGAGCCACCGTGACGCGACGCGTCCAAACACTCCACTCTTTCCTCTTGCCACCATCACCACCTCAATGACTTCGTAAGTGGCCCTCGACGGTCTTCGCACTGGATTCTCCTCCTCACCGTTTGTCCTAGCGACCCCACCATGGCAGACGCGACCCCCGAGATGGGCCTGGATGCCGCCATAGAACACGCCAAACGCGCCTTTGCGCTCGAAAAGTACGAGCAGGCGGTCGACTTTTACGCGACCGCCCTCGAACTCATGTGCGTCGCGTCGCCCCCGGGAGCAGCCTCTTTTGACGCGTCGCGGTTTTAGGACGAAAAAATGCGGAGAAGACGCGCCCGAAACCGCGGATCTGTACTTCTCGTACGGCAAGGCGCTGCTCGAGAACGCGATATCGCAGAGCTCTGTCCTGGGAAAGGACCAGCCGGAGGACGGCGCGGAGGACGAGCCGGCTGGTGCGTTGCTCTCTCTTTTTTTCGCTTCTTTTTTTTTAAAAAAAAGCCGGTCCTTGAATGCTAACGGCTCTGTGCAGAGTCGACGTCGGCGAATGGCCCGATTCTGTCGTTCTCTGGCGACGCGGAGGACACAGAGGACCCTGCGGTGGATCTGTTCAGCGCGGCGCAGGATATGGCAGATGAGGAGGAGGCAGCGGCGGCAGAGGAGGCCGATGACGACGGAGAGCCGGAGGACGACTTCAATGCTGCGTGGGAGGTACTCGACCTCGCGCGCGCCATATACGTCAAGCAGAGTGAAGACAGCGCGGACGAGGAAGTCAAGCTCAAGCTCGCGGACACATACATCGCGCTGGGGGATGTCTCTCTCGAGACTGGTGTGTGCCTACCTTGCCATCCTGGTCCCTACTCTATTTATTTATTCGCTTGCGCACAGAAAAATTCGAACAGGCGATCACGGACTACGAGGCCGGCCTGGCGCTCAAGGGCGGACTGCTGCCGCGGAGCTCGCGCCAGATCGCGGAGGCGCACTACAAGCTGAGCATGGTGCTCGATCTGACGTCGGGGCGTCTCGGAGACGCGATCACGCACGCCGAGCACGCGCTGGAGAGCATCGAGTGCCGCCTCGCGGAGCTCGCGAACCCGTCGGCGGAGGGGTCTGCGCCCGATCCGAAGGGCAAGGGCAAGGGCAAGACGCGCGACGACTCCATCGGCAGCATGTCCGCGGCGCAGATCGAGGCGGAGACGAAGGAGCTCACGGGGCTGAAGGAGGATCTCGCGATCAAGGTGCGATTGCTCCTTTTGTTCTCGCCACTTCACCACTAACGAACCGGATGCGCAGGTGGAGGAGCTGAAGACGCGGCCAGACGAGCCAATGAAGAACGCGTCGGCACTCGTCGCGCAGGCGCTCGACGCGGAGCTGAACGCGAACGGTAGTGCTGCGGCTAATGGCGCGGGCTCCGGCCCCGTGGTGGTCAACGACCTGACCTCGATGGTGGTGAAAAAGAAAAAGAAGCCTCCCGTGCAGGCGGAGGCGTCGGGGTCCGGGTCCTCGTCCCCAACGAAGCGCAAGGCAGACGACGAGGGCGAGAGCACGGAAGGGAAGAAGGTCCGGCTGGACGAGGCATAATGCCGTCGCGATACATATGTAGTGGACAGTCAGAGTCGGATGCGTTTTTTATTTGCTTTGTTTAAATTGTTAGTGCCACGATCTAATATTGTTTTTATGATGTCCTCCTACATTAAAAGACGTAGATCTGTGGACAGCCATGCAAATAAAGCGTCTTATTTACCAGTTCATCGCAGCCTATATATCGGGGGAAAACTGATACAAGTTGATAGCGAGACAGTCGTCCTCTATCCCGCCGAGAAAGTAGCGGTCAAGAGTTCAAACGGTATAACCTGGATCTAAGAGAAATGAACCAAGCTGATCCCACTCACTACTTCCAATTGCGGGAAATGAGAGCTATATTAGATTGAAAGCCAGGACCGACGAAACCTAAAGACACAAACTCCGAGAAACACACCAACTACATAGACGTTCTAGGTTCAGGCTCCGTGGAGATCAGTGTCAAGACGAAAATCCAGGGGGACGAAATCGTGGTAAATGAGCGCGGGGGAAAATAACGATCTGCATGCCCTGGCTTCGGAGTAACTCCATCCGTTCGAGAGTATTCGATGAAGGGGTGAATGCTGGGCAAAATAATTTGACGGAGCGCCAAGTACCATGCTGCCACTGCGCTTCGACCATCTGCATCAACAGATCCTCGTTGAGATGTGGTGAAACGTCGTCATAGTCCGAGTTGTAGTCCGAGTCGTAGTCCAAGGTGCCGCTAACGACACGGATCGAAATAGCTTCGAGGGCGGGAATGCCATTGGCGGGGTCAGTAGGTGTCGGCACCGCGAGAGCGGAAAAAAGCGCAGGAGTAAACTTAAGAGGCAGGTAGATGCCTAAATTGGTGATTGTAGGCGCTGCGTGGAGGAGGCGGGCAATGTCCCTGACAAATATGGTCTCTGGAACGAAAAGCTTCTGTAGTTGGCTTCGGAGACGGTGCAGAAAGGAATGTAAGGGGTTGGACTGGTCGCAACAGTATAACTCCTGTAGGGCGGGGGTGTCGAGCCAATCCAAAACTATTGTTGTTGATAGCGACAGGCGAAGGTGGGGCAACGTGACGGTGTTGCCTGACGGTAGCGAAATAGGCTCGATGCAAGACAAAACACAGTCCACGAGGTTCGACGCAAAGCGAAGGGCGCTAAGGTGGCGAGTCCACGAATTTTTTCCACCAAATCGGAGGAGTTGGGAGAATGGCAGTGGTGCGGTGATACAAGGTGCACCGTAGATGTCCAGGTTGATGGAGGCCTCTTGCAATGCTGGGCAGAACTCGAAGATGTCTATTGGATCGTATTCGTCCTCCCAAATATTTGGATATACACTGATCTGCAATTCGCGTAGAAGGGGAAGGCGTCTTCGGATATTGGCCAGCCTAGAATATAAGGCCTCTGGCCCCGAAATAACGACGGTTTTCCAACGCTCGCAATGAGACGCAAGGATATCGATCATCTTACATTCGTGACCAGTGCACTGCCGTGAATCCCAGGTAATGAATGTGATGTTTAGGGGGATTTCTCCAGAGCGCTCGAGATGAGCCTCGAGTTTGCTCGCTGTTACTCTGACTGGATGCGGATCGTCTGAGAAATCGAGAACGACGGTGGACCACAGGGTGGGCTGCGATAGAGCGATCGTCCGCCATCGGCTGCAAACTGCGGGAATGGTCCATGTTCCCGATAAGTCGTGTGGCAGCGTGTATTTGAAGATGAGCGATAGAAGTTCTGTTGGCATGCGACGGAGTGGCGAGACGGCCCCCTCATGTTTCCGGATGTCTGCGTCCAGTGGGCTACGCTCGTGAAGAAGTACATCCAGTAACGCCTCAAGAGAGGCGATTTTGGCATCCAAACGCGTCCTGCGGGCGCTTCCGCGCGCGATGAACTCTCGAATGGAGGGCATACTGAATTCGGAAGGAGGACAATTGGTCTCTAAGATATCGCTGGAAATTGTGCTTGGATTTAGGGGAGGTTCTGGCTCGAAAAAGAATGCACAATTTGCACAAGGAGCCACGGCCATCGCGGAGTCACGCTGATCGTGCGTATGAACGAACATTGCGGTATAGATAAGTCCAAGAACAAACCAGTGAGGTGAGTTGAGACGAAATTTGCGAGGTCAAGCCGAGTATGAGAATGTTTGTCACAAACCAAATATCCCCGGATCAACACCGGATCAGCCACACAGCCACAACGCCCAATTACTGTTTGGGAAATTTTGTGCTTGGCGCAGTGCTTGGGCCCCAAATACGCCGACGCGGCCGACGCCCAGCCTCCGTACACCCCGCTGGTGCGCTGGCTTGGCGGGTTGTACACCGTATGTTTTACTCGGCCAGCATTGGGCCAGCGGCAATAACTGGGAACCGAGGTAAGTTTGAAACTTGGGTCCGTTTAAAACTCTTCGGGGATGGATCAATATTAATGATCGACTCGTATAAAGGCTGAGCTGGTGTACCCTGGACAGCAAGTTACCCATTCAATTCCCCTCTCGGCTTACCATGAAGTTCACCACTCCCTTCAAGTTGTTCGCGCTCCTTCCGCTCGTATCTGCTTTCCCGATGCCCGACCCCGCCCCGGTAAGGACCTCATCGTCTCATGTACCAGCCAACTCACGCCCGCTCAGCCAACCCTGGCTTCCCGCGCACAGGGCTCCATGTACGCTCGACCCTCTCCTGCCCAGTGAAGCTCACTCACACCATTGCAAGCTACGTCTGTGTAAACGCGCTCTTCGAGACGCCCTGCGCCAAATTCAGTGGTGCGAGCGGCCAATGCGTCAACTTCCCAGCCGCGTACAAGAACGACATCTCGAGCGTCGGGCCCGACAGCGGACAGGACTGCTTCTTTTTCGTGTATGTATTCCTCAAGCCACCACTTATTTCGTGCGACTGATGAATGCAGAGGTCCTGGGTGCACGGGCGCGAGCTTCGGGCCGTTGAGAAACCCCGGCAGCCCGAATCTCGCGACGCTCCCCCCTGCGCCGACGACCGGGTTCAACGATAGGCTGTCATCGTTCAAGTGAGTACTCGAACTTGAAATACAAAAGGGTACGAAGCTCACCGAGGAATACAGGTGCTTCTATGGAACTACTACTATTATTGGGAGTAGCATACATGCGCGGGGAACTGCCGCAGCGTGATCAATACGTGTTTTGTGGATCCGTGTCTGGGGACACAGTTTTATTCGGAGCAAAACCTTTGATGAGTTGAATCCGGGTGATTTTCCGTGTTGAATTATTCCGAATGAAATAATGGATAACAGCGGACGCATAAACACGGGTACCGGTCGGAATTGTGAGGTTCTTTGCGAACATTAATTCATAGAGGCATCGAAGCAGAGGGAAACGGAAGGGAAGGGAAAGGGCCCGAGCAATGGTAAGGTTGACTGTGAGTTGCCCTGGGAGAGATAGTGGAAGTGGAGTGCAGATCCTGACGTTCCAGAAACGAACTGGAAATTACTAAATTAGCAATCACAGTACGTACTAGGTTGAACTATTTGAAGGCACCCAATGCATTCCCATACGCTCGCCAATTGATCTCATGTTCCCTTCTGGGGACATCCAACCCATGCGCCCCAAAATATTCCCGCTACTTACATGTGTAAGTTTCATTGAGCTAACTCCCAGTGGGAACTAAACTAAAATCACGCGCACCTGTGCTTGGATCAGATTCGCCGGCAGCACCGCGCTGCGGTACCCGTCGAAGAACGCGAGGGCGGCGCTGAAGGCCGGTATCGGGACGCCGCGTAGGACGGCGTGCGAGACGGTCCTGCGCCAGGCGGGCTGCGCTTTTTGGAGGGCTGGATTGGTAAACATAGTATCAGTTGTGGAAGGAAGTGCATGTAGCGCACCTTGGCGGAAGAAGTCGTCGAGTATGAGGGATTTCTGCGGGGCGCGTGTGTACGCATCGACGATGAGAGTTAGAATGTTTCCCTGCTCGCATCATTATCCGGCATTCCATTTATAACTTACCCGAGGAAATAACGAACCGCAATGAGACAGCCTCCCCGCCAGATGTGCGCTATGCTGCGGTACTTGAAGCCCCATTTATTCTGCGGGAGAATAGTATTTAGAGTCAACTGGGGAACATGTAACAAACACAAACTGTCTCGTTAGTGGCGGCCAGGAGCTTGAACACCTGGGCGTACGACACGATTTTGGACGCGTACAACGTCTGTTCCAGGTCGTCCACAAACGCCTGCCTGTCCCCGGAGAATGCCCCCATCTCGGGGCCACTGAAAAGTCGGCTGGCGCGCGAGCGCTCCATCTTCAAGGTGGACAGGCAGCGGCTGAAGACCGCTTGCGTGGTGACCGAGACTGTGTGCCGTTATAATAAAAGTGGATTTTCTCGAAAACACAACTCACGGCTGGCACCATGCTCGAGGGCTTCGACTACTGCCGCCTTGCCGACACCTTTCTGCCCGGCTCTGTCGAGAATCTTGAGCACTAAGGGCTCGCCATCGTCGTCCTTGAGCCTAAGGATGTCTGTCGTGGCATCGAGCAGCACAGACCCCAGTACGCCGCCGGTCCACAGTGCAAATACCTCCGCAACCTCGTCTTCGGTGAAGCCTAAGATCCGACGCAGCAAGTCGTACGCCTCGGCCAGTAGTTCCATGTCGCTGTAAAGCAGGCCTATATACACAGCGCTGAGCGGCCCTAGGGAGAGCTCACTCAGAGCTGGCAATACGTGCCTGTCTGGACCATTTTGACGAAATGCCCCGCACCGCCGACACCGACCCAGTCGCAGCACGGCTGCCCGTGAACCTGTGCCGCGGACCGCTGCAGCACGTTCTTAGACTGGACCGCAGGTCACGCGTCGGGCGAGCCCCCCGCCGTAACACACGGTCCGGTCCGCACGCCGTCCTGCCCACCCCCGAGGCCGCACCCCACGAACAACAGACCGCTGCGCTTCAGCTCGCGCGTCCGCCGCGCCGTGTCTAGAGAGTGCGAGTCCGCGAGTTCGACGATCACGTCCTCTGGCTCGAGCAAGGGTTTGAGCATGAATATGAAGTTGTCGATTGCTGCTCCCGGTTTAAGCATGAGGAAGACGATGCGCGGGGTGCGAAGCTGCGCGGCGAGCGCGGCGATGGAATACGCGCCGCGAATGCGGGTACCTGGCAGTCGGGGATGAATGGTGTACTGAATTTTCAAGTCGCCAAACTACTTTTAGCATCAGTTGCGAGAAAGTCGTCGAGACGAAAGGTGTTCCGGTTGGGTGCGACGACAGAGATGCCCCTGTCATTCATGTTGCATATGAAATTTCGGCCCTGGGAAGACAATCGTATGAGGCAATAAAACCTCACTGGCAGGCGTAGCAAGCAGCGCATAACGAACCCGGATGGACAGGCCAATGAACCCAACATCAGCTGGCTCGAAAGAAAAGTTAGCAGGCTAATAATATAATTAGTATGTTGACGTACTCCGCCGCCATGTCAAGCCAGTGAGAAACTATGACCCAACTTATAAGACGAAGAGGTGTTTCAAGTTGGCCAACGGCTGTGAACGCTACAAGCGCTTAATTCAAGCACACCGTCCGTGACCACTGACCTGGACAGGCGACCAACAGGCGACGATACAGTTTATTCCGTACTAAGCGACGTTGAAGGAGTGGAACGATTTCCTTCCCAGCGGGAACGCGGATATGGAAGGCGGCAGGCAAGCGGCAGGTGAGAGCTTTGAAGTTTGCACAAGTTTGCGGCGACTGTGTTTGGGAGTGAACCTCGGGCCGAGGTTCACTCCCAAACACAGTACAATAGCCAATCTCTTTCTCTCTCTCTCGTCTCTCATTATCATCCTTCCAATCGGTGAGAAAATATGGCCTGCTGATGGACTACTTATGATTTCCGTTGCTGACCCCGCAGAAAACAAGCACTTGACTGAATTGCTTCCAACCCTCACGCGCCACAACCGCGAGTGAAAGCGAATAACGCAGTGGGCGTGCGATCTCTGGGCGACGCTGTAGGTGGTGGAGCGTACGCCCTTGACGTGGGATGTGTCTTCGATCTCATGATTAATTTTTAGATCTCTCCAACAATGTGCCAACCGGTCTCATGAAATCAACCGTCCTGGATTTCACTTTTAGTTGTCTCGCGCTACTTTCCGGTTGATGGTGATCCTCGTTTATAACAGCCTGCTCATCTTGAGCACACAGATACCGTTCCGCTCGTTCTGTTAATACTTAATCAGGTCAGACCAACGCACAATCAGTTACGATTGTTTTCAAGGACGCGGTATAGAATATCATCTTGGTCCCAGTAATTCAATTGCGGGAGTAGGATGACCGGATATGGCCAGACGGGGTCGATGGGGTTCCAAACGCAGCCACACAGGCTGCGCCGTCAGTCCGGCACATTCGACCGCCGAGCTTTCAAGATTTTCTCTGTGTAACATTCCGATCTTTGAAGAAGCCTACCTTGAATTGATTTTCATGCCCAGCCGTACTAGCAGACGGAGCCTTAGGTCGAAGGAGAGGCCACAGGCCCATAATACGTGCCAAAACCTTGGATTACTATCATCGGTGCGCAGCTTAAGAATCCAGCTGCGGATGCTGATCTTCCTTTCATTCGTGACAGCTTATATAAACCTCAGAGCTCCACCGAAAGTCCACCCACCCACACGCAACTAAGTACTCCAGCATTCCCGAATTCTCCTACTATGAGTCTAGACGCTCAGCCTCTGCTTGCCATTGTTGAGGAAGGACACGCTCATGGTGACGCTGGCGGGGCTGAAGCCCAGCATTTTTGCGCCAGGTGCTCTTCCGAATTGGGAGCGCACGAAGACTACAAGGCCTCCAAGATCTGGACCCTCAGGCACATCCTCATCGTCGGTAATATTAATCACTTTTGATGCCTGCATCTCGAGGCTCATGCATCACCAGTGGCGTTCGTCCTTAGTTCCTTGCTTTTCTTTTTCGCCGTTCTTGTTCTGGGCCTTGGAGTATTAAGTATATTTTGCCGGCCTGTTATTTATTCACTATACTGAACTGGGACCCAGGCCAGATCTTTGTCGTCATTTGGACCATCATGACAATCACGGCCCTCGCCCTTTTGTAGCTATTCCGATTGCTTATGCGGACCATAATTTACTCCATTCAGGCTGTACATGGGCCGGCGCAAGTCTGACGGAAAGCTAGCTTGTCTCGGTTGCACTTCCGTCCAGATCCGCGTATTGTGCACCCTAGGTGTCTCCTGGATTCGTACGAAAATTCGCATTCATCCTCAATGTGTATTACTTACCTTCCGTGTTGCAGTCTTCATATTCGCCATGGTGTACTGGAATAAGAGAGCTTGTTATGTGGGCCCCGAAGCATGCGGTCTGTTCACGACCATCAATGTTCTTATGTGGTTCCTCATGATTGCATGTAAGCCTAGTCAATCTTTCCTTCTCTTTGAAGTCTGACACACCCTGCTTTTAGTGTTCTGCGCGGCATATGCTACCTATCGTAGGGCTATTGCCATCCACGGAACCACCATGGTCCCCGTTCCGACATCGACGATGGTACAGGCTTGGTGTATTTCCGACATTGCAGACAGTGAAGGCGCCATAAAGATTTAGGCCGCCGGTTGAATCTGTTTCAGCCAATTATGCTCTCGTTGCCTTTGCGTTTGTATTTTGAATTCCAGCCATGTATGTGAGAGTGTTGTGGTGTAAATTCGCGTCCTTATTAAGGCCTGCTACCTCAATCATATGGTATCTTCAGGTGTCTGTCTTCCACGGCGTTCCTGATTCCGTTCGAATCTTCAATCAAGTTCGCATGCACAAAGTGTGCTGCCAAATATCTGGGCTTTCTAGCGCGACAGTTCACATGGCTGCGGAATTTCGGAGAAATACCAAGAGTACAAGCTTAATTTCCTCGTCCCTCGAGAAAATCCGCCAGTGCCAATTTTGAACTCAGATTGAACACGGTCATGCGGCAACTCGGCATCTTCCCATCATTTAGCACAGCTTTAATTCCTTACCACTTGCTCTCATGTCGTCGCAATTGGAAAGAGCATCGTAGCAAGGGACCCATGCGACTAAGGACGAGGGCCCCTTTTGCACCTACCACCAGCAATCTAGGCCGAAGATCTCTCTTCACGATCCAAACCCGAGCTCAAGCTACTCAGCGCTCTCTTTGGTTCTCTGTTGGTTCTCTGCATTGTAAAGACTCGGACGACGTGGTCCTCCGCGTCCACAACCTTCATTGGCGCTGGTAGACGAGTAGGAAGACAGACGCCTGGCTTGAAGACGGAGGAGGCCTAGGTCTTCATGTTACATTCATTCAAAAATTGAAGTCCCTACGAAGAATTAGCTATGGCAGAATGACCTGCGGCACGATTAAGCGTCTTGGGGACGACTCCGATATCCTGCATTCTCCATTGGTCGCTCTGTGAACAAATCCCCTTCCGTGCGAAGGATCATTCAAATGGTTCAATGAGCACATTTGTGATCGCTTCTGTTTTTAAGGACAGGGAACTGCAAGTACTGCGTCGTGCCTTTATCTCCTGCTAAGTCCGATGTCTCCGCCGCAATTACACGTATTCCACACGACCTGTCCCCGCCCGACATCCGTACACTTCCCCATGGTCGATCCGCGGACCTGATTGTCGTCCCATACGTTTCCGTCAGAAAATCCGAGACTTCGACAGTGAACACTTACTACTTCCCCGCAGTTTGATAGGAATCCCCGCTCCCGCACCTTTGCTCCCGCCCGTGTCCCGATACGGATGCAATCGCTCCCAACTCTGGGGCCTGGCTCGGCGTGGCATATAGTAACCGTAGGGGCGCAGTGAGCCTGGTGCGGCACACTGCAGTAACCGCAAAAGCCACGCCACCATGAGGCAGAGCCACATTTGCTCCCGATGATTGACTTGCGCCGATGTATGACATCCCGCATGCCAGCCCTCCGCAAAGGCGTCCGAGCTCCGCGTCTCAGGTGCATCTTGGCCCGTTCGTCTCAAACAGCACGTCATGCCCAGGCCATCATAACTCGCTGGGATCGACACAGTTCTTTTCGGAGTTATTCGCAAGTCCGGAGCGGACCAGGAACAGGAACACCACCCCCGTAGAGCGGTATAGGCCCGGCCGCAGATCTCACCTTTCTTACCGTCGGGGGGTATTTTTACTTCGAATTACTGAGTTGTTTTTGAATCTGACGTCCGGACCCACCGCTGCGCATTCGAGCACGAGCCCCTCACAGGTTGCAATGCGTCTAGAACGCCGCTCGCCACCGCCCGGTAGTTACGACGCCACCGCCTCACCCGACACCCGACTCTCGCCGAGCGCAAGGCGGCAAGCCCGTCGATTGGGCCCCCGGTCAAAGCGAGGAATACGAGATGTGGGCGCACGTGCGCCCAATACACTAATAGGGACTAGTCTAAGACGCGGACTGATCGGCCCGTCGAACGGCGGCATTTCCGGCGCTCTGCGACTTGAAGCAAGCACGACAGATCTCGCGTACCTTGCACGTGCAAGGTACACTGAATTGCTCGAGAATTGCCTGGATATGCCACCGCGGAACGAAAAAAGACAAAATTGAATTGAATTGATGATCTTTATTTCAATGATTCCGGGACCTACGCATGTCATCCCCCAAACGCAGATGAAAAGATAAAAACGACCATTCATTTTCACCGCCAACCAGCGCACGCCCGCCACGCCACGCACAAGCTCGTACTCTACGCTCTATAGGGTATTGCATGTATGTGAGCAGCGCCCGCACTCCAGTTTTAGTTTTTACGCCGAATTAAGTATTTACGCCTACGCAAGGAAAGCATTTACGCATACGTGAGGGGAGCTTTAGGAGGTGAAGGACGCGACGTGCTCCTCTACGACGCTCTTGATCTTGGCCTCCATGTCGCCCGTGATGTTCCCGCCCGCGATCTCCGAGAGGAGGCCCGACTGCGTCGCCGTGAGGTGCGAACGGAACTCGGCCTCCCACTTCGTGATCTTGTCGACCGGGACCGAGTCGAGCTGTGTGTCGCGTTAGTGCGCACGCCTGCATGAAAGCGGGGAAGGGCGACGTACGAGACCGTTAACACCGGCATAGATGATGGGGACCTGCAGCTCCATGGCCATGGGCTGGTACTGGCCTTGCTCTGCAGGCTCACGTCAGCGCCACGTCACAGAAAACGACGACGGAGAAGGAAAGGACGCACTCAGCAGCTCCGTCAGCCGGGCACCACGCGACAGCAGGAAGCGGGTCGACGCGTCGAGATCAGAACCGAACTGCGCGAAGGCGGCGACCTCACGGTATTGCGCGAGGTACAGCTTGAGGGAACCGGCGAATTTTTTCATGATTTTGCTAAGCGGAGAGCAACGTGAGGTGAGGACGGCGGAAGGGAGGAGAGCACGTACGTCTGCGCAGCGGAGCCGACACGGGACACGGACAGACCGACGTTGATAGCAGGACGGACACCACGGAAGAAGAGCTCGGCTTCCAGGAAGATCTGGCCGTCGGTGATGGAGATGACCTGCGGGAGGGATCAGTGGGGGGTGAAGGGCGGGCGAGGGAGGGGCGCACGTTCGTCGGGATGTAGGCGGACACATCACCACCCTGGGTCTCGATGATGGGCAGCGCGGTCAAGCTTCCTCCGCCGAATTTGTCGCTCATCTTAGCGGCACGCTCGAGCAGCCGGGAGTGCAGGTAGAAGACGTCACCGGGGTACGCCTCACGACCGGGAGGACGACGGAGCAGCAGGGACATCTGGCGGTAGGCGACGGCCTGCTTGGAGAGATCGTCGTAGATGATGAGGGCTGCGAGTGGCGTGAGCAGAGGAAAAGACGGGGTGGGGACGCGACTGACCGTGCTTGCCGTTGTCGCGGAACCATTCGCCCATGGCGCACCCGGAGAAGGGCGCTAGGTACTGGAGCGGGGCAGCCTCGCTGGCGGTGGCGGCGACGATGATGGTGTACTTCATCGCGTCGTTCTCCTCAAGGGTCTTGACGAGCTGGGCGACGGTGGACCGCTTCTGGCCGATAGCGACGTAGACGCAGTAGAGCTTCTTGGTCTCGTCCTGGCCGTCGTTCCAGCGCTTCTGGTTAAGGATGGTGTCGACCGCGACGGCGGTCTTGCCGGTCTGCCGGTCACCGATGATGAGCTCACGCTGGCCACGGCCGATGGGCACCATGGCGTCGATGGGCTTAAGACCCGTCATCATGGGCTGGTTGACGGAGCGACGGGGGAGAATGCCGGGGGCCTTGAGGGAGGCACGGCGGCGCTCCGCGGCCTCGATGGGGCCCTTGCCGTCGATGGGGTCACCGAGAGCGTTGACGACACGTCCGAGCAGGCCAGGGCCGACGGGGACGTCGACAATCTGGCCCGTGCGCTTGACGGTGTCGCCCTCCTTGATGAGACGATCGTTCCCGAAGATGGAGACACCGACATTGTCGGCTTCCAGATTCAGACACATGCCACGGACACCAGAGGAGAATTCCACCATCTCTTCGGCTGCAGGGGACGTGAATACGGGTCTATGATGACGCGAAAAAAAAGAGACACGTACCCTGGACGTTCTTGAGACCCCAGACACGGCCGATACCGTCACCGACGCCTGCGGTGGGGTAAGAAGATGGATGACAAGAAGGAAAACTGCATACTCAGGACACGGCCGGTTTCTTCGACATTTCCACCGACAGCAGTGCCTGAGATGCGAGACTCGAGGATGGAGGAGACCTCCGATGCAGCTGGGAAAAGTGGGTTTCAGAACACATAGATCTACTGCAGGGTAAAGCAGAGACTGACCGGGTTTCGCTGTTGCGTATGAGCGGGCGACGACGGTCGGGGTGCTCTGCGACGTGGAGGTCAGTTCTCCACCGAATCGGACGGAGAAAGCGGGGAAAGGGAGTACCTTGGATGCGGCGGCCAGCGCGTGGGCGCGCACCGAGTTTCTAAGTGCGATTCGGTGCATGGAGGAAGGAGCGGGAAGACGGGAGAATGTGGTAAAATCACCGCCGAAATGATACGGGCGGCCAACTTGTCAACAAACAACCAAATACTGGCCAACAACTTTTGCTTGCGGACGTTCAACTGATAATCGTCAAGAGCTGCCTCAGGACTATCTACTTGCCTAGCTGAAAAGCACTGGAAGCAAGAATCTGTTACAATCGATTTTATGAAGAAAAATCGACAGAGCAGCTGCAAATCTTGGCACAAGAAAACAACAGAAAAATCGAACCAGCTTCAAGTTCCGGCTTCAACTTCGTTCATGTTACCGTCTTTGAGATACTACAGCTCCGTTCCATCTTGTTGGAGTGTCCATGGGCGTTTCAATGACTCCGACATGGGTCTCTAATTTTTTCAAAGCGATAAACCTTGGTCGATGGACCGAACGGTGACACCAAGGTAAACACTCTGAATCATTCGACACCACTCAAGTACTAATACTACTACTCAATTGCTCATGACAAGTCAGTGAATGCAAGCTTCCGAAAATTTTCAGTCAACACCGAGTTATCACTTTTGAGCAGAAGACAAATCGTGGATACAGTGTCGTGTCGCATTGACATGGGGGACGGATAAAGAATTTAATAAGACAATTTGCGGGGTATGAATAAACGCATTGCGACAAAATAAAGGTTTAACGGTTCAATCCACCGTTCCACTCCATCCTACTCCGCTCCGAACCGCTCAGAGCGGCGTCGGCTGGGCGCGCTTCCACGGAGGTGCGTCTGCAGTTGGTTCGCCTCGCTTCCACGGCGGTGCGTCGGCGCTCGTCGCCTCGCCGCGCTTCCACGGGGGTGCGTCCGCAGTGACTTGCCGCTTCCAAGCGGGGGCGTCGGCGGTCGCGGTCGCACGTCGCCACGGCGGCGCGTCGGCAGACTTCGGCTCGTCGCGCCTCCACGGGGGTGCGTCGGCAGAGGTCGCCTCGTCGCGCTTCCACGGCGGTGCGTCAGCCGTTGCCTCCTGGCGCTTCCACGGCGGGGCGTCAGCAGTTGCCTCTTGGCGCTTCCACGGCGGGGCGTCCGCGGTGACTTGACGCTTCCAGGCAGGGGCGTCGGCGGTGGTCTCAGCGGAGGAGCGCAGCACCATGGCCCTCATCTACAGCGCGCATGAGCGGGGACATCAGAGAGTGCGCAGACAAGCTTACCTCCACCTCCATCGCCGCGATACGCTCATCGGGCACCCGGGCAACGACGTCGTTCTGCTCCATACCCCGTCAGCTGGTTGAACCTCTGACAGAGTAAAAAGGGGCTTACAAGAGGAACCGCATTTACGGCGACCACAGCGGCGACGAGCGCGAGAATCGCTTTGGCGTACATGGTGTGTTGGGCAACGAGCGATTGTCGGATCTGCACGAAGAGAAAATATCTTTCTTATACCGTCGGTTATCCCCGACCGCTAGTTTCGATTGCATCATTTTTAGAGCCATTGCCAATCTAAAATCTCCGCGTGGTCGGTGCGCCGATGCGCTGGGCATATCAGCAAAGTCTAACAAACGTTGATCCGAGAGCGATAAGTTGGCGAGAAGTCGACTTGGTTGGAAGGTATTGAATGCGCCGCTTACCGCCTGCCCTTCGCACACTCGCGGTGACTGCGTGGGGCTCAGGGCCGCCTCCGTCGCCTAGGCTCGAAATCCGACGGATGTCCGTTGCGCCGCAGACGGACACGAAGGGAGAGGACAAGCAGCACCCATCGTCCAGTTGCAACCTTCTGAAAATCAAAAGAAAGTCGTCCAGCATGATGTGCCTGTGGCGCCAGGGTCCGGGTCAACTCCGAGCCGTGCCTGGGAGGTTCCGGCCAAAATGAGGAATAAATATAGGTATCAGATAAACCAATAAAACTGACCCCAACGTTTGCGAATATCAGCTGCCAGGGCGTGTCGGGGCATCGGTTCCCGACCTTCTGCAAAGACTGCTTCCCGCCGGATGACCACGCCGCATCCCAGGTCCGTCCATAAGATACGGCTGATCCGCCGAAATAGTTTACAGCTTACCTCCTTCAGCGCGCCGCGCGGAGTCCGCTGACAGTGTCTGCAGTCGTGTCGGATGACTTGCCCGAGATTTTCACAGTTGAGATCCATGGAAAGTTCGACGCGAAACAGGAGACACGAGTTCAACGTCCGACTTTGAACATCGAATCGCGATTCGGACGTGTTGTCGCAACGCCACACCCCCGGGGAGGTACGGAGAATCTGCGAGACTGGGCAGTTGCATGCGGATGTAAAGCTCTAACGTTGAAACGAACGTTAGGTTTCCGCTGCATGCGCAGAATAGAATGCCAACCCCTGACATACTTGAACGGTCCCGCCTGCGCCTGCCAAGTAGGGACGGCGACGGTTTCCACGTCGGCAGCGGCGACCAAACGGCATTCGGGTAACTGGTCATGTCCGGCCAAGCACCATGGACGAAGCGCGGCGATGCGCCATTAATATTCTTCCGCATTTTCGTGATCCGTTCTTGGTTGCATCTACTCCGCTCTTTCCTGCCGATGCGGGGATGAGGAGGCCATAAACAACGTCGTTCGCACATACCACCAGATTCCGCACGACGCGGAGCTACTTCCACATGGGCGAATGACGACACCCCACACAGAGTCGGCAACTTTTTTATTATTCAGGCACACGGCCGGTGTCTGAAAATAAAAACGCACGCAGACAAGTCGGACTCGCGGGTGGGTCAGGGACCAGGGTAAATTGGCCGACACGAAGCGGCTCGAGGCGCGTTCACTGTCAACGATCGGAAACGGGCGGCAATTTCTCGGTAGACGGCGCTTGGGAGATGATCTACGTCGAGAACTCGGGACGCTCTTCAACTTGATGAACGGCGGTCATTCGAAGAGCCGTAATTAAAAGGCCGGTCGGGACCTAGAGCGAGCCAATGAAATTTGTCGGTGGTGTGACTCGCTCCTGGTCTTCCTTCTTTGATTTTCTTGAGCAGAAGGGTGAGTGCGAAGATACGTCGCAACGATGAGATTCAGGCCAGATTGCCTTGACGCAAGAAGTACAGCCCAGTCGTGCAGCGTGTTGACTGGCGTCTGTCGCCGGATTCCAACGATCCAGCAGGCGCATAAATCTCGCTGGGGGGGCCGGGGCTGAGTCCCTCGGAAGTCCCAGGAAGCGTGTCCATTGGATCCTCCCCAGATGAGTCGTTGACACGAGCCACTATGGGTTAAACCTTAAGTCCCTTCCTCGTGAGAAGTTTCCCGAATCTGCCCGAGTTGAAGCACGTAAGTATTTATAGACACAGAGTTTCTGGGGTACACCTGCCTCGCAGATTTGTCGGTGAGGAAAAAGGGAGCTGGCCTCGTATGTACAAGCTCGAGACATACTAGTGGGCGTCTTGGTCAGAGAGGCGTTACGTCGGCTGTTTGTGGGCGCCGGTTGAACGTGCACTGCCACATGGATCATGATTACTCACCTCAGCGCCAGAGGGTTGATTGTGCCTTAAAAGCGCCCATAGATATCCGATTTAGTCTAAGTCTTCCTGGGATGTCGGGGGCACGGAACACAGTCCTTGGAACGAAAAAAATTGACACAAAGAGTCAGACCTTTTTTATTGACCTAAACTGCCTCAAAACACTATCAGATTTTCTCAAATGAAAGAGTTAATTCTCCTAGCGTACGCAGCATGAGAAGTGAAGATATTCGGGACGAACCTTTGGCCATTTGCCGACGCCGCTCAACAAGTTGAAGGCAGACTGTCGATATGAATGGAATGCAATATGATTGAGGAGTGGCGGGCCTTATAATAAGGACGCTAATCTACACCACAGGACATTTGTATTACATGACTTGAATTCAGAAGACACACGAAAAGTGAGAGCATAATTGGATGAAACAGATTCCGGCGGCCTAAATCTTGATCGCGCCTTCGCCGTCTGCAATATCGGAAAGACGCCAGGCTGCCACCATGGGCGGAGTCAGAATGGGGACCATGTTGGTGCCGTGGATGGCAACGGCCCGACGATAGGTAGCATATGCCGCCGAGAACACTAAAAGTGAGGTTATCAGACTTCAAGGAAAGATTGGCCAGGCTTACAGACGATCATGAGGATCCAGATAAGAACGTCGATGGTCGTGAACAGTCCGCATGCCACAGAGCCCCAGTTACAAAATCTCGCATTAAGTTTCATCGTTCCGGAAATGAAGACTGCAGCCCATGAATACACATGGCGGATAGAATCGGATTTATATGCGTACGAATCCAAGAGAAACCGAGGGCGCACAAAACGCGGATCTGGGCAGCGGTGCCACCGAGACGAGCCAGCTTGCCGTTGCCCGGAGACTTGCGCCGGCGGCCCATGTACAGCCTGAGGTAGAGTAAATTACGATCCGCATAAGCAAAAGAATAATCACAAAAGGCCGAGGGTGGTGATCGTTACGTCGATCCAAAGGGCGATAAAGAGCTGTAGAACGCCTGGGTCCCGAAATTGATATTGCGAACAAAGAATGTGACGAAAAAAAAACATACTGAATGCCCCAAGGCCCATGATAAGAACGTCGAAAAAGAAAATGAGGGAACCAAGGACCAGCGCCACTGATGATAGATATGTGAGCCTCGAAATCCGAGCATGTCGATGGTCGACATTACCGATGATCAGGACGCGCCTGAGGGTCCCAGTCTTAGGTCCCTTGTAGTCTTGGTTAGACTCCAGTTCAGAGGAGCACCTGGCGCAAAGATGCTGGGGATCAGTGCCGCCAGCGTTGCCATGAATGTGGCTGACTTCGTCGGCAAGCAGAGGTTGTTCGTCAGACATGATAGTAGGGAAACGTGGAATAGTTCGAATATGCAGTTGTGAATGCGAGCGTGCCTTCAATGGAGCTCTGGACTTTATACAAGCTGTCACAAAGGAAGATCAGCACGAGGTGTCCGCAGTGAGACTATTAGAGCTGCGCACCTCTGCGCACCAACGTACCAAATGATGGGCGATGATACTCTCGGGGTTTTGACACAGAACTACTTTTGAGTCGCCATCCTCGACTAATACTCTATCCGCTAGGATGGCACGGAACTCGACTGGAATTAGGCTCCTTGAAGGCTTAGAAAAACTTTCCAGGGTCGGGAATCGAGTGTTTCCCGGGGGATGATGGCGCAGCGCTTGAAACCCCATCGAGTCGAGTCTTGGCGAGTCTTTACGACTCTTCAGTGCTGGATACTTGCTGGATCACGTTAGCGGCATCCGATCGCAGTCTGTCAGAGTCGTTCCGCGTATCCGCTTATCCCAGCCGATTCTTGACTGGAGAGCGCTTGAATGAATTTGCGATATAGGAAGCCGAGGCTCTGCCCCGCCTTTCTAAGCGCATCCTTAAGAACAATTGGAACTAATTTGCGCTGGACTAAAGGATATTGACAAAAAAAAAAAAAACAGCGGAGCGGTATCTATAGAACCCTGACTTTAAGATTAGCGGGATGCACTGGTTGAAGATTTCAAATTTTTGACTGAAAACACTGGTGAGAAATGTTTTGAATTTTACAGCAGTTTTTTGCCAAAAATGTAGGTGAGAAACTCTTGAGTTTTTCAGCAGTTTTTCATCTTATTTTGAAAATTTCACCTCAAGTTCAAAAACTTTTGAAAATGATTCAAGTTTTTTACCTACCTTTTTGGTGAAAAACTTCTGTAAAACTCAAAACATTTTTCACCAATTTTTTCACTCAAAAACTTGAAATCTTCAACCAGTGGGTGACTTCCCGTAAGCATTAAATATTCGTGGGGAATATATTTACAATTTCCGCCATGATGCCGAAGGACCTTCAGGACCCCATCAATAGCATCACCCAGAAGGAGACGATATTTATTCTCGCATCACTCAAAATATTGTGAATCTGGAGGGGGGGTAGGTACCCCCCGAATAGATTTTTCGACGCTGGATTATCCCGTTTTGGACACAAATGATTGATCATCACTACTCGGCACTTTCCGATTGCTCTCTGAACCCTCGTACATTCTTTCATCTTGCCCGAGAGTTCCGAAGCATTGTTTCCAACCTTTATGTGAACCTTGAAGACCATATCAACATCACCAATTAGCCTCCAAATCACGTAGAAACCATGTATACACATTTTCACAGTTAGTAGATCCCTCGAGCTGCGCCCATTCTTATCGAAGCCATACCCCTCGCAAACCTGGAAGGGAAACAAACCAATGCAATCCAGTTGGGAGATGCTAGATTCATCCCCAAATCTCCTGATAAAATATAATATTATGTTGCGGGAAGCTCGAACATCGAGAATGTTTCGTGAATATCCTGTCCATCAAGCCCATCACTGGCACCCTCAAAAGGGTCCGGAAATTGCGCTGGAATATTTAAATCTTACGGGAAGTCATCCAGTGATGCGGTAAATGGGTATCACAAGTTAAACCGGCGTACAACGTGAAACAGCTGAAAGTGAAAGAAACTGCGTTTTATTTTCGGACCGGTCGGTATATTTTGTGAACATCCAGAAATTAGTCACCGTGTGTTGATTCATTGACGATTTGGAGGACTCGGCGTGCAAGCGCCATCAGCATGCACTTGGGCAACTCAGTTACTAGAACCGCTGATACCGATCGCACTGTGATAAGCAAATCAGCGAACCGCTGCTCAGCAAGCGCTTGGTCGAGTCGCTCCCACTGGCGGTGCGCAAATTTGGTTCCAAAGTTGTCGATGAGATTCAAGGTGGGTAGATTGCTGGGAAGGTGGGGCAGGGTCCTGAGTACCCCTTCCGGTATGTCCGAGTCGTGATTGAATACGAGATCCAGATATCGGAGCCCCGTACTGCGTTAGTGTGCTCTATTTGACTCTTGAGTTCCGAGATAAAGGCGATAAAATGGAAACTCACCGGGAAAGATATAAAAATCCGATTCGAATCGCAGATGGTGTACACTCGTGCCAACATGGTACAGATATTGCGCCATAAACGAGTTTTCTCTCGGGCCCACCCCGCGAACCGAGAGCGATGGGAAAACCGGAATGGTGCTGAGGCAGAGGAATGTTCGGAAAACTGTTTCCATATGGGCGAGCAAGAGATCCAAACTCAGTTTGCGACACTGAGGGGAAATTGGTAAGTTGGCTCGATAGGAAAATCTCCGTAGAGCTTGACCCGATGGATCCCTAGGCTTTTCAGCGATGGAAAGGAGGACGAAAGATCCATTATGGGGCCCAATCGGAGGCTGCAGTCTTGTATAACCAGACTGGATAGATTCGCAAAGCGCTGTGCGAGAAGGGCGGAGTTCAGTGCAAACGTGATCCATGGTAATGCGCAAGGTCGTCACCTGCGGCAACGGACCCAATTTTTGAAGACTGTCATCCAATGACTCATCTCTTTCGTCTTCTCGACGAAAAGACAAGCCTAACGATCGAATGCACCTCGGGATAGGAAAGGGGGATGTTCCTACGAGGCTCAAAAACGGCTTCATGGAACGGTAATTGAGGTCGATATTGGCGAAGAGGCGGTATCTCGATGCCGGGAGCCAGAACTTGCAGACGAGCCCGAATCGTCCGACGGTACGTCTTCCAATGAAATCGTCTGTTTGGAAATCACCAAGAATGAGATCCATGAGTTCCGGGGGTAGGTGATTTGCCATCTTGGTAGTACGGTCTGATAAGTGGTTGTTTACACTACAAGAACTTGATTAGCTTACCGAGTGGTGGTGGTTGTGGTTCATGATCAGGTGAGTCAACAAGTTGCGATTGTTTGGCGCTTCCCTAACACAGCCACCTTACCTCCTGTTTTGTCTTGCGCAGAATCTGCACGGCAAATTACAAGCACGGTCCCTGTCAATGCTTCAAGCTCGAGCGCATTATCCACTTCTAACGGAAAATTTCAAAGATGGCCACCAGGTCTGACGGTAACTTCAAAGAAGACGCTTACACGAAAAAACTGCAAAATCAAGATTGCTGTCGTTGGCGATCACATATATATATACGTATAACCGGACTGGGAACGAGTCGATGAGATTAAAAGCGGAGTTGCTGCTTCGATGGTGCCAGGTCGGATCCTGTGGGCTCGCAGTAAGTGGATCTACGAGATGTCATTAGAATTTGGAGAAAATTGGCAGAGGGGATAAAGCCTCGTCCTAGATTGGGCATAGAAAAGCAGCGCTGCGAGGGTTGAGCGGATCCACGCTAAGTTCGGAAAGGATCCGCGTCTCCAAGGCGCCGCGCTAATGAGATCTGGTTGGGCGCGGGAAAGAAGAACAGTTCAAGTTTTCACGCGGTTGCAAATCCTCCTCAATAGAGGATCTGGAGGAAGCGCGGCCACCGCGAATCGTGGCCCAGCCGCATTCAAAGATGTGCCGAAGAGAAAGAGGCTAAACGTGGCTGATACCTATATAGATTTTGAGACGCGCGCGACATTAGTCCTGTTGTTACAAAGGGGGTCCGATCGGGGTTTCTGCTTATTACCAATCAACTCTGCAGCACTGGGAATCATGTATTTGCAACGGGCAAAGATGCAAAGTCATACTTTACCCTGCTCGGAAGAGTTCTGCCTCTTCAGAATTTTGCAAATTGGCCGCGATGTTAAGCTATTCAAAAAGTTTGATGGTCACTTTATGAGTATTTGCCAAATGATTGATAAAAGATTGGTAATCACTGCGATTCGCCCGCCAAATGATTGGTAATAAGCTGGAAGTCCGATCGGACCCCCCTGATAGCCAACAGACTTCAGCAAGCGAGGCACGAGCTTCGCGTTGAAGTGTCTGTCTACGAGAGACTAGCGCGACAGGCTGAAAGAGAACAAACAGGGCATCGATCTGCACTGCCACTGATGATGCGCCATCGACGATTCTTTCCTCTTGATTGTAAGTTCGATCGTGCATGGTCCTTTGGTATAGTTACCACGGTCAGCAGTGTTTCCAATAAAGAAAGTGCAATTTACTGATCCCCCAGAATGCATGTATTTTCGCGAGCACTCCAAGTACGATGGCACATCGGCATCCATTGACTAAGTTGACTGAATATGCATTGCTTTCGCTTGCCTTTCGCTGCTGCTTTAGTTCAACGTAGGGACCTCTTCAGTAATACACTCCTCCTCCTCCTCCTCCTCCTCCCGGACAGTCCAACAGGGATGGTCATGGGTTCGATTCCTCCCTGCGGCAGTTTGGGGCGGGCCCCGGGTTGTTGATAACCCCTCACCCGCGCGAAACTTCAGTGTAGTCCCCGATACAATCCTGGGTTTCTGTGGTTAATCTACGGCTTTTCCCCCCGTACTGCAAGTTTTTTCAGAAGAACCTCCTCTCTCGCGTGAGGCTGCTCAGCCTCAAAACCGTGTAACATCAGGACTTAATTCAGCCTTCATAGCTGTACGCTATTGAATAGACACTATTACAGTGAAATTTTGGACGCAGAGTATTTTGGCTGATTTGTAAATCCCAAGAATCCTGGAACGGCGAAACTGGAACACAAAAACATTATTTGTAGGTGGAGCAAGTGCCTAGCAGGTAGCTGAGAACTATTTAATCATGAGCACAACCTGACGAGGACGGGACACCCACCCACGATGTGTCAAAATGTAGTCAGGAAGTCCATAGATTACGGTAACTCCATGTCCTGCAGCGATCAAGAGATAATCAGCCAGTACACTAAGATTGTTGCGGTGCATACACCACTCGAAGAATCCCACGGGATTGGGATAATGACATGAGTGCAAGAACATACTCCCTAACATACGGTCTGGCTGTCTGGACCGTAAACGACTCCAAGTTCGAAAACCGTTCGTCGGCGAGGGCCTGATCAATCGGGGGCCATTCGTCGCGGCTGATCTTGGTTATAACGTTATCGATGATGGTCACGACAGCCAGGCGGGTCGTTTGGAGGTGGGAAAGGATACCGAGGATCCCTTCCGGCAGGTCCCAGTCACCGTGGTATGCAAGCTCCAGATTCCGGAGCCCTGAGCTGTAACGCAGACAGGTAGGGGCGACTATTTTGTGATGTGAAGTTAGAAATGGATTGGGGAAGAAGGGAAGGAAAACATACTCCGAGTCGGAACGGTATACAGGTCGAATTCGAATCGCAGGTGATGCATGCCATCACCGATATGGCGCAAGTATCTCCCAAAGAATGAGTCTTCTGATGTGAACATCCCGCGAACCGTGAGCGACGAAACAACGGGAATCGTGTCGAGGGAGAGAAAGGCTCTGAACCATCTTTCAATGTCGGTCATGGTGAGATATAGAGTTAATGAACGGCAGTGGGGAGGGAACTGGAGCGCCGAAGATACCGGTTCATCGGAGAAGGTAACCGATTCCAGTCGGAGGCTTGTCAACAAGGGAAAAGACGTGACGGCACTCAAGAAGTTGTGCGGAGAGTATTCGTAGCCGCGAAAAACCAAGGTTGATAGGTATGCAAATGATGCCGCGAAAAGAGCGGAGTTCGAAGCAAACACGGCGTGAGGCATAAAGATACGCAAGGTCGTCACTTGCGGCAATGGACCCAACAAGCGAAGACCTTGATCCAAAGACCGATCCCCTCGACGAAAATGCAAAGCGATAGAGCGAATGAAGCTCGGGATTGAGAAAGGGGATGTTTCGACCATGCGAAGAAATGGCTTCATGTTGCGGTCATCGAGGAACACTTGGGCAAAGAAGTGGTATCTGCTGAATGGGAGCCAGTTTCTGCAGACGAGCCCACATCGGGCAATGGTCTGCTTTTCGACAGGGTCGGCGGCGTGTAATTCGTGGAGGAAGAGGTCCACGACTTCATTCGGTAGATTTTGCGCCATTTGAAATTTCCGGTGTCAATCACGTTCTGTGAGAGATTTGTTCGATAAATGTTCGTTTCAGATGTGAGAAAGACCTAGTGGCATACCGAATCATGAGGGCACAATGTCGTGGTGGTAGTTTGAGTGACTTTGCTTGAAGTTTGGCTCGGTTGGTAATGGAAGCCAAGTTACAAACACTACCAACGTCGACGCTCATACAATGAAGGCTCACAAGAATGAAAGTATAGGTACGAAGCTAATACAAAAAATGACAAAATCTGCGTATAATATAACAACACGCGCAAAGAACAGGCATCGAAAAAAGCTTCTGCTCCCCAAACCGAGAGGCGACTCGGATATTTTACATTAGTCTGCGTTACTGCGAGAAACCGAGCCGGAAACTGAATAAGAATTTGATTGTGAGCGTTGGATAATGGAGCAAGAACGCAGCGCACCGAAGAGATAGATAACCCTAATTAAGTTCCGACTCATAAATCGATATCCGTACACCGACATCCATAGATAATAAGCTCCCTAGAGCACCGGCAGTGAACCGAGGCAGCCACTATCCGAAGAATACCGTGCGCCTCTGATAATGGCATGAGCTTTGGCAGCCGCGTGGCAAGCTCCTGCGAGCGCGTTTGGATTGGGAAGGCACGTAAGCGACTAAAACGCTCCTCAGCCAGGGCCTGATCAAGTAGGCCCCATTGGAGTTGCTGGAGCGTCTGGGTCTGGTCATTGACGTTATTATCGACGACATTTATAGTATCCAAGTGGCTCGAATTTAGGCAGGGCAATAGGGCGAGAAGTTGACGAGGAATGTTCGTGTAGTAGCCGAAGCCAAGGTCCAGACGTCGGAGGCCGGTGCTGGAGCGCAACCAAGTCAAGTTCGACTCTGTTATTTCTGGTGAGCTGGGAATGGATGGTGTAAGGGAGGGACAGACGCAGTCCAAAATTGAATCGCAGATATTGCAGCTGATGGCCGACATAGGAAATATATTGGTGAAAGAAGGTCGAGTGGATGTCCCGCACCATGAGCGACGAGAAAATGGGGATACTATGGAGAGAAAGAATGTCTTTGAACAATGAGTCCGTCCTGTCTGCCAAGAAATCTAGAGTTAATGCGCGGCACTGTGGAGGAAACTGATACCCCGAAGGAAGGGGATCCTCAGAGACTCGCAGCAGCCCAATATCACGAGCCTCGAAACTCTTCAATGTCCGAAAAGAAGCGATCACATCCAGGACGGAGTTCAGTGGGAATTGGGTGCCGTAGCCATATAGAACCAGAGTGGAAATATTTGGAAAGGATGTCGCAAAAGAATGCTGAGCAAGCAGAGGGGGGTCCATGCTTATACGCAGGGTTGTCACTTGTAGTAGAGGGCATATTTCACGAAGAGCGGCCGGGAGTTCGCCTTCTGAATCCGGGCGAAAGGCCAGGTCCAAGAAGCGAATAAAACTCGTGATATCGAAGCACGATGTTTCTACTGCGCTGAGAAACGACCTGGAGTTATCGTTATTGAGATAGACCTCGGAAAAAAAGTGATATCTGCTCGATGGAAGCCAGGTTCTGCAGACGAGCCCGCAGTCGGCGACAGTGCGCTTTTCAGCGGGGTCGGGCATCTTTAACTCGCGGACGACGCAATCGATGAGCTCCGGCGGCAGATCTTGAGCCATCTGCGTGCTGTGAGTTCTGTTAAATTTAGTTTGAGGAAGTGTCGCCGGGGAGACTTACGGTTGGCGCACACCGGACAAATTATTTTTCCAAGTCACTTGTGCGCGCGTGTTCCCTCAAGACGAGCGGCAGACTGGTAACTCTGGTAGAACAGAGGTCTCGGAAATACCGATAACGGAATTTTGAAGGCGGTTGAAGAAGGTAGGTGGGAGTTGAGCAAGAGTTGAGTGGGAGTCGAAGGAGAGAGCATGCGCAAAACTGATCAGATCAGCGCGCTGTCACGCCACGATGCATCTCTTCTGTCCCAAACGGTCATCTCCTTCAACGTTTAATATTTTCAATATTCATCCAGGCGAAATTCTTGTTGAAATGGGAGCTAATCTTTCTCCCACCCTCCCACCCTCCCACTCGAGTTCGAGCGAGAAATATTCGAAACGGCTGCCCAACACTGGCAATATCGTCGCGCGCGCTGGGCCTCTTTCGCGGTTTTTTATACAAACGAACCCTCATATCACATAGATACATGTGGAGGATATCCCCAGCTCATGCTTTCTCCAGTTTCGCCAATGAGGTATAACACAAGCTTATGTCAAGCCGTATAAAGCGCTCTCTGACAGAACTTTCAACGCCTGTCGTCGACAATTCGCCCATCATAGTTTCTTCTATCATCGCTCTGCTATCCACCACGCTCCTTGGTCTCGCATCCGCTATTCATAAGTCGGGCCGCGCCGTGACATGTTCACCTCCCGCGTCGAGCAACATCTCCTTCGGAAACCCCAACATCTCGGCCCAAGGCGGCATTTTCCCACCAGGCCCTATGGACGTCGGGCTAAGTGGCGATCTCGCTAACCCAACTGACAGCGACGACACATTTTTCGTTTTCTGGGTCCCGCAAGATAGTGGAGCCTGGTACAATCGGACCCAGGCTTGTTCTTAATCCAGCTCGTTTTCACCCGCCAGCTGTCTCGTCAGCTTCAGATAGCTGACTGCGGAATATTCTCAGGTATCCACAACTCCCCGGATTGTCCCTCACCTCTGAAATAAGCGGATCGAATGGACAAATGACCAAGACAAAGAGAAAAAAGTTGGTTCAGGCGTACAGTGGGTTTTGGTTGCGCATATATTATTCTCTCCCTAACAATGAACTCAGGAAATTACATGCACGACATGCCCTGAAAATGGCTTGGCCAACTGTACATTTAAAAGCCCAGGAGATCCCGTTAAGGGCTTCCCCAAAATTATCACGTCGGGGTGCTTATTTAACGAGCGCATCAGAGACCTTGGGAATTTGACAGTTGTTGGGGACTGTGATACTCAAAATCTGCTGAACTTCACTATTAACTACCATTTGTAATTTCCGAGTCGCATGGATTTTTTTCGTTAGGTCGACCACTAACTTGGAGTGCTGTCCGGCGCATGCATATCTTAGATGTGCAGTCTGGGTACGGGATTATTTCAGCGGCTAAGCGAGGATCTGGGAGTTGAACATTACAGGCATGCACCCACGGCGCTGCATTTCGGAACTGGATTTCGCAGAATGTGACCAAAATGAGTACCAAAGAAATTATGTCAAGGATAAAATTACACCGAAACATCGTGCAGTAGCGCCTCCAAACGAAGGGGGGTTCCCTGCGAGCGAGATTTTGGTTTTAAAACAGGATTTTGCAAAAGAAAATGGGTGCCAAGAAAAATTAGCAAGGAAATAAAATAGCACCTCGAGCAAGGGCGTAGGGCTGTCTGCGAGCAGGAAATCCCTTTCCATATCTAATACTTGTGTCGAATCTCGTTCAACTTAATGTCCTACACGGCCATCGAATTATGAGCACCAGCGGAATGAGTAAGCGAGAGGAGGCGGCGCACCGATGCAGCCGCGCGCTCGCCGGCATTAAGACTCGGCCACCACTCGAAGAATACCACGGGCATGGGCTGAGGGCATGCGTTCAGGGAGGCGCCAATGCTCAAATCGTTCTCGCGGAGCCTGGACTGTGAATGCGCGCAAATGGGCAAAGTGTTCATGATGAAATACTAGGTCCAGGCGTAAGAGTCCTGTACAAAACTGAAGATCGGTCGGGCTAGAGCCTGGGGGGATCGGTTGATGAGGTCAGGGATAGATGCATGCGGAGACAGCGGACCGAAAAAATGGGGAAAATAGTTGTCCGGCTCGAATCGCAGATGGTGTATGCCGTCGCCAACGCGACGCAGGTAAGCTCCCAGGGCGTTATCTGCAGGTTCCTTCCCGCGTACCGAGAGCGACGAAAAAACTGAAACCCTCGCCGATTCGAAAGACGGGATGGTTTTGAAAAACACCTCGATGCGGCGCGGTTCGAGATCTAGAGACAGTGCGCCGCACTCAGCGGGAAGCTGGTATATCGCAGCTTGAGATACAGGGAGGGGTTCGTCGCTGAAATGGATCCAATGGAGCGTAATACTTTGCAGGGTTGGAAAGGAGGACACAGCATCCATGATGGAACTCAATGAGAGTTGGCAGTTGTGTAGAACTAGATTGGATAGTTGGGGAAACCGCTGAGCGAGAAAGGCACAGTTCCGAACGAACACGGCGTGATCCATGGTAATGCGCAAGGTCGCCACTTGAGGCAACGGACCCAAGTTTTTCAGATCTTCCTCCAACGATCCGTCTTCCCGGCCCGAAGCCACACCCAAAGAGTGAATGATCGTCGGGATAGGGAACGGTGAGGTTCAGCAATGCGCAAGAGCTTTTTCCTGTTACCGTCATTGAGCGCGACGTCGTCAAACAAGCGATATCTGCTCGATGGGAGCCATTCCTTGCAGATGCGTCCGATGCGCCTTTCGCTGCAGACGTCTGTCTTGAGCTTGCAGAGGAGAGTTCTTGGGGTAGATTTCGCGCCATTCTGCCACGGCTCCAAGTACGAACCACGGTGCTATGAGACTCTGGATAAATTATCGTTGTAGATCTGGCCCGAGCGATCGCTTACTGTGATGTTGGTCCCACGTGGTAGAAGTACGAGTTCAAGCTGAGTGACTTTGATTCTGCTTGGAATCGAAGGTACTTACAAACAACCACCTCCGAGTCGATACAGATTAAAAGTGTTCCTGGAAATCGACGGCACCGGTGGGTTGAAAAATTGGCTCGCAAGCTGCTCGCGAACAAAAAAAATGTTTTCATAGATGAAAATCGAATCAGTAGAGAATAAAACTAGACATGAATATCCAGTGGCACTGGCAGCACTCGACAAAATTATGTCGAAGTCTGGCTGCCATCCGACAAAGAGCCGAAGATAATACATTTTACTTACGGTTGACCAACGGTTGACTCTTCTCCGAGTACAAGATCTAAAACACTTAGATTCGACCTACCGAGATCAGCACACACGCCTCACCGCGACCTGGAGGATCCGCCGCGCCCGGGCCAGGGGCATGTGTGCAGGCAGCTGCCCCACGAGCTCCTGCGCAGGCGTGCGCACCGTGAACACCTGTAAACTGGCGAAACGCGCGTGCGCCAGCGCCGCGTTGAGTTGCCCCCTCGTGCAGCGCGGGGAGCACCTGGTAGCTGCCGACGGTGACGGCGGCGACGCGCGGAGGTGGGCGAGGATCCGGAGGACGATGCGCGGGATGGCCGTCCCGTGGGTAAATTCGAGGGCGAGGTGGCGGAGGCCGGTGCCGTATCGGAGCGCGGTGAGGTCGGCGACTGGGGGCCGTGAGCGCGGGAAGGGATGCGGGAGGCAGACAGATGCTGACAGGAATCAGCGTCCTCGGGCTCGAGTTTCAGGGAGCCTACGTGGCGGAGGTATCGTTCGAGAGGGGTACATCGAGTAGATCGACAGCGAGGACAGGACCGGCACCGCGTCGAGCGAGAGGAGTGCTTCGAACAGCATCTCGAGCTCGGCGTGGTCTGTCAACCAGACCTAAGGACTGCCAACTAGAAGGAAAGCCCACAGTCCCCAGTCTACTCAATTCCAAGAGACGCACGCTGTGCCTGCGGCGCCCCGCCTTGCAGCACTTGCAATCCCCCAGCCTCTGCGCGATCCACCTCCTCCTCTCCACGCCCCGCACACGCACACCCGCCCTCGCGCCGGCGCTGACCCACAACGACGACCCACCGCGCGCGCAGTGCCGCAAGTGTACGCGCACGCTCTCCACCGCGGGGTCTGCTGCGACACGCTCGACTTTGGGCCTGGCTACACGCACACCCACGAGGGCACGGCGCACACACCCACGGACGATGCCCCCGCGCGCCCCCTCGCACCCGCATGCACCCGCTCCCGTCGCCGTACTCGCAGGAGCCGCCCGCCGAGCGATCAGCGTATCGGGCGAATGTTCCTCCCAGCTTTGTCGATCAGAGAGCAAGCAGCAACCGCATTGGAAAATAAATATTAGAGTCGTGCCTGGCTAGGCACACCTGCCTCGCCGTCTTCCTCCGCACCCGCCCCCGCGAACTCGATCTCCGCGATGCGCAGCCTATGCTGGATGGGCTCCTGGCGGCCCTTTCTCCGCTTTTACTGAGGATGAGCTCCATCGAGCCGGCGGCAGTCCCGCGTGCGCACACCCGGGACGGGACGACGTAGCGTGTACTCGCGCGCGGATCGCGGAGAGCTCGATCAGGTCGCGGACTTTGACTGCGTGGATGTGCCGGACGGTGGGGGCGTCGCGCGGGGCGAGGATCTGCTTGCGGCGGCGGAGGGTACCCGGTAGCGACGATGTAGCCCGACGGTTGAGAGCGGACGAGCTAGAGGGCGGCGGCGGCAAGGGCGGCGGTCGAGGACTCGAGGAGTGTGGGGCGGTGCTTGCGTGGAGGAATCGCTGGAGGCTCTAGAAGGTATTATAAACGGCAAAATATTTAAAAAGATGCGGGCCTAGACTCGCAGGCCAGTCGACGTCCACAACGCTTACAGAGAGAGCCGGCACAGTGAACAAATTAGGACAGAAAACAAATAAGAACAACATCAGAGCAAATAATGATGGGACGTCAAACAGCGGGTAAGCTCGTACCCAGCATGCTTTGCCGAGTTGATTGTCTGATTGTCCGATTGCTGGGTTACCGGATGGGGACGAGCCTAATGCGGGCCTACCGAATTCCTTATGTAGGAGGAGGAGGAGGATATATTATACTGACGTGGTCCCACAATTGGAACTGCCAGTTTACTATGTAGGACATGGTACCCTATGAGGGCAAAAGCTACCTGCCCTATACATAGAACACACGTACTACCAAGAGGGGGGCGGAAAGTATAGGTGGTCAAATAATATCCCCGGCCTGGCTCGGACAAAAGCAGGCTGGTTGCTCGGGTAAAACCTCATGGGTAGCTCACTCTGATCCCTCAGAGTGCACTCTAACTCCCCGGCAGCCAGGATTCATCTAACCACTTTCAACTCAACAGTCCCTCCGGGCACGTATGCTGGAGTAACTACGAAGAGAAAAAGAGATAGAAGAATAAAGAAAGAAAAAGAAGAGTAAAAATAAAAATAAATCGAGCAGGCAGCTGAGCGACCGGCCCAGGGCTACAACTCAACCATCCTACTGATTAGGGGCATATATTGCTGGATTAATAACCAGCATCGGTTCTTTGTAGAAAATTTCCAAACTATCATAAGCCAGTTTTCCAAGAAGCCCAATTATCTCTGGTTTGACTAGAAGGTCTTTGAAAAATAAACCTGGGTCTGAATAGACTCCACGTAGCTCTGGCAGTGTTTTGAACAGTTTTTGAAAGAATTTATCTCTGATCAGGAGTAATGGATTATGTTTGCATACAAACATTGCATGGATGGCATCTTCCAGGTGGTTCTTGCAGAAGCGACACAATCTATATTTTTTAGGGACCGGGTCCTTGTACCTCTCAGCCCACCGCATGCGCTCCATGGCAAGAGAATGCCCCGATAGCACGGCATGGGTTAAGGCTAGTCTATGCTTGTTATTTCGAACATGCAGGTACATTCGAAAGGCGAGAACCTTTTTCACCCACTTTCCGTCTTCCATTACCACCCGATCTGGCAGCAGGTCTCGTGTTCTTGAGTAAGCACTTAGCTCTGCATGTATACAGGCTTCCATTGAGTGCTTTACATCAGCAAGCAGGCCTTCGATTGTTTTGACTTCCAGAGCTGTGTCAGAGACCACCTTCCAGTATACTGGAATGGGGAGATCAGAAAGGACTATGACAATGTCATTGACCCATGACATCTTGAGCTGGTGCGCAAGGTCCAGGGAGTCTAGGAGACCATTCTTCACCAAGCGGTCATCACCCAGTTTTGCGAGATGTTTTAGGTTCTTCAGCAGCAATGTAGCACGTCGATACAAGATTGGCTCAAGACCGGTTTCCGAGAACAGGACGGCCACCACACTCCGCTCGGTGAGTCCAAGCATTCGACGTAGGTAATGGTTTTGCACTGCTTCGCGCTCTTTGCTGCGTGATTTGACCACATCTGGGCAAATGTCTGCTGCCGATATGAGGTAAGGGTCTACTCGGGCCATATATAGGGTTGTAGGTGGTTGTTTGTGAAGAGCTCCAATTCCAAGCATAGCCAACTTGAAAGCCACCCCTTTGTAGTCTTTGACTTTTCGCCCCAGTCACGTGCGCCAAATAAGGGAATTCGCGTGGCTTGTTTGCTCCGCGACCGTAAACGGATCGCCCATTGTGACACTTGTCACTCCCATCCTCTCTTGCTCTCACCACCACCTTTGCCACTGCCCGAGCTTCCTCTCACCTGCACCCTCAACGACGCTGCCGCCGCCGGCCGCCTTGGTCACCGCCCCTCCGCCCTTTTGCTGCCCTACGCCCACCTTGCTCGTATGCGTCGCGCGCCGCACGCTCGGAGGCCTGGTCACAGACGACAGTCACCTTGCGATCATCTCGATTATCGGGGTGATGGGGGCGGCGAACACGATCCCCCGTCGTCGGGAATGTCGGTACGGGCAGATGGACGTGCTGCCCCTTCCTGTGTGTGCCGCGGGCAAGCCGCCAGTGTAGACACCGCTTCGCGCCAATAAGCCCTTCCTGATCCCCCATTAGCCAAGGGCTTCCCTTGGTCTCTCTCCCGCTCGTGTATTTTTGTAGCAATAATGCTTTGTATTGTAATGCTGCTAGTACACTGTATTAATATTATCACTTGAATTTATTCTTCACACCCTTGGCGAGAGGGTGGCATAGCCTCTGGACTTCGCCACAGTAACGTCACACTCCCCGAGTCACTTTAGACGCTGATTTCCCTTTCTTAGCGAAGAAAACAAACATGACACGCGAATTCCCTTATTGGGCGCACGTGACTGGGGCGAAAAGTCGCCATCTCCCCTTTGTCCTCGCACCACCAACATCGAGTCTCTCTTCACAGACGATTTATCGTTTCTACCTAGCTCCTCATTCGATAAACGAACGTCGTAGTAAGTTATCGCTACTGGGGCAGATCTAGAACGATAACTTATCCAAGATCTCGTAGCACGCACGGTCGGGATTTGAATGGCCCGGAATCTACCACAAGAACTTGTCCATCTCGTCCTCTGCGTATTCAGGACAGACATCTGCAGCGAAAGACGCGTCATCGCTGACTGCGGACTCATCTGCAAGGAATGGCTCCCATCGAGCAGATATCGCTTATTCGACGACGTCGCGCTCAATGATGGCAACATGAAGAAGTTTTTAGGCATCGTCGAAACGTCGCCCTTCCCTATCACGACGTTCATTCGCTCTTTGGGTGTGGCTTCTGGCCGGAAAGACGGATCGTTGGAGGAAAATCTTCGAAAGTTGGGTCCGTTTCCTCAAATGAAGTCCTTGCGGATCACCATGGATCGCGTCATATTCGTCCAGAAGTCTCAATTTCTCGCCAATTTCTTTGCGAAGACTGTATCCAGCCTGACTCTATACAACTGCCACCTTTCGCTGAGCTCCGTCATGGACGCTCTATCGCATTTTCCGACGTTGAAGAGCTTTAAGCTCCTTTGGGTCTATTTTGACGGAAGACCCCTGCCTCCAGCTGCAGAATACCAGCTCCCCTCCGGCTGCCGGGCACTATCCCTAGATCACCAGGCGCACCACATTGAACCCTTTTTCAAAGCCATCCTATCCTTCAAAACGATTCCAATCTTTTCGTCGCTCTCGGTCCGCGGGGAGGAACCAACCGAATGCTCCTCCTTGGGAGACTACCTTCGTCGTGCTGGCGATGGCATCCACCACTTGCGATTCGAATCGGATTTCTCATTCTTCAGTCCGTTCTCCTCTTCTCTACCCATGCCCGACCTCATCAGCCGATAACAGGCTCTAGTCCAACCAATCTCCAGTTCTGCACGGGCCTCCGGCGGCTGGAGCTGGTATTCCATCATTCCTTGGATATCCCGGCGACGCTTCTCAGGATCCTGCCGCACCTTCGTTCGAGCCACCTCGCTACCGTGCATGTCACCGATAACTACGGGAGGAACGTCCAGGAGGGCTGGGAGGTGGTCGACGATGCGCTCGCCGATCAGCGCTTCGCCCAGTTGCGGGCGTTCACGGTCCAGGCCCTGCGAAGCCAACTTGAGCGTTGGGACCTTCCTGACTCCATGCCCTCATCCCAAGCCCGTGGGATTCTTCGCATGGTGGCCGTCTGAGCCGTGAATCTGATGGCGTACGGGCGGTGTAGCACGAATTAGTGTTGGAGCCCCGACTCGCGCCCGTCTTCCGCTTTTGAGTATGTAATCAGGTTTCAATTCAAACATTAACCAATTAATTGTTTCATTGTTCGTCCTGATACATCCTGGCGAATTTCGATAGAATCGCAATAAGGTATCACCGGCTATAGAAAACACAAGCGCCCACCAATTGCTAACCTACACTTCGAATTGTGTGAAGACCTCAAGCTTTAATTTGTGTGTTACAGGCAGTCAATTCTGTTCCGCGATGGACCTGGATTGAACAATAAGTATTGACCTTGAGAAGTTTTCGCAACTGTCAGATCAATTAATATTACTCCGCTGGTTTACTTCAGTCAGAGCACATAATTCCTGCTTGCCAAACATTCCAAGAGGTCGGTTCGCAAAATGAAATGAAGATAACGTCACGGGACCACCCCTTTCAAATTTCAAATTTGTCTTTGACTCTTTTGTTCTTGTCTTTCATCCGCCTCGTCGCAACTTGACAAGAACCACCCACTTTGAGACCACCCTTCGTATGTGACTCGTGTATCTTCTGCACGGTACGACACCTGACTTACAGCGCTTGGAACGCAAGACTATGGCCCCTGATCTGCCGGCGGACGTTCTCCAGCTGTTGTTCGACGAGTTTCAGGACGAGAGCAGTGGCAATGCTGTTGGTCTGTGCGGACTCGTCTGCAAAGCCTGGCTACCCACCAGCAGAAGCCGTCTGTTCACCACTGTCGTCCTCAAAGAACGCAACGCCCAGTCGTTCCTCGATGTGGCGCGCACATCCTCTTTGCCTATCAGGAATTTTATCCGTACCCTGTGATTGATCGTTCGCGCACGAAGCACATTCTTCAAGGACGACTCGAAATTGGAAGCCCTGGGCCCGTTTCCCAAAGCCACAACTCTGTTCATCGACGCAGACATCAGGAAATGGATCCCGGAGATGGCTGGCACGTTCTTCCCAAACAACTTCCCTCGCCTCGCGAACCTTAACCTCTCCCTTTCTGACTACACTTCCATATCGATGTTCGATATCCTCGCTGCCGTAACGCCCTTCCCGACGCTCGAAAGCTTGAGGCTCGACATAAACGGCCACGGATTCGACTTTATGGACGACTCTGTGCCGGAGGTCTATCAGATTCCTCCTCGCCTGCACACCTTGCACTTGGGAATGGCGATGTCCGAGAACTTCTGGGAAATATTGTACGAGTTGGCAGAGAACGATGGGATTGAGATCCCTGTCTTGTCGACGCTCAGCGTTCAGGACAGTTGGCCCCAGGGACGCAGTTTCCTTGGAAGATATCTCTGGAGCTACGGCCACAAGATGCAGCACCTGTGCTTTGATTGTTCCAGCGATAATAGTGAGTCGAATTCGTTGCAACGCCTCTAAATATTCCACTGACAATTGATTAATAACTAGTGTTTAATGAACCCGAGGCCCTCAGCTGCTGTACCGCGCTCCGCCGCCTGGACCTTCGCATCGCCACCAGCAAGGTCCCTGGCACGCTCATCTCTATCGCCGAGCACCTCGCTTCGCCCGTCCTTGCTGAGATAAACGTCATCGATCCGCACCAGCGGACCGGCAAGTCGTTGTCTCGCAAGGCGGCTAAATGGCAGGAATTGGATCAAGCGCTTTCCGAGGAGCAGTTTGCTGGGCTGCGCAGCTTGAGTTTTACACTTTCACGAGAGTTCACTGACCTGCTGCACGAGAGTATGCCTTTATGTGCTGCCCGAGGGATTCTCCGAATCGTCAAAGCGTAGTCTGCGCCTTGTTCCGACTCAACGTCAAGTCAGTAATTGTTGAACCGAGGTTGAACCTAGAGGACAAGTCGAGGATCGGCGGAAGCTAGCGAACGTTAAATCAATCCGAAATGTCGCAAAAGCTGTATCCCTGTCAACTTAGGCTAAAACTTGAATTTTCGGATTGGTTATTTGTCAACTTTGTACAAGCTTGCGCCAAGGTTCAAATGATGAACCAACCTAGAGCCTCTCGTCACAGCCTCTCACCGTCGCACTCCGACTGCAGCCGGTGATGCTTTTTTTAAATTGTTGTCGTCCAGAGGCTGAGACTCACGACTCGGACATAGCCCCACTGTTCTCACGCAAATTCGCGAAATGGCCCAAAAGCTACCGCAGGAGCTTGTCGATCTCGTCCTCCAAGAGAGATCTATAGACATCTGCAGCGAAAGAAGTTTCATCGCTGAATGCGGACTCATCTGCAAGGAATGGCTCCCATCGAGCAGACATCGCTTATTCGACGACGTCGCACTCAATGACGGCAACATGAAGAAGCTAGCTCTTAAGCATCATCAAAACGGCCCCCTTCCCTATCCCGACGTTCATTCGCTCTTTGGGTGTGGCTTTTGGCCGAAAAGACGGATCGTTGGAGGAAAATCTTCGAAAGCTGTGTCCGTTCCCTCAAATGAAGTCCTTGCGCATCACCATGGATCGCGTCATATTCATCTAAAAGTCTCGATTTCTTGCCAATTTCTTTGCGAAAACTGTATCCAGCCTGACTCTATACAACTGCCACCTTTCGCTAAGCTCCATCATGGAGGCTGTATCGCATTTTCCGACGTTTAAGCTTCTTTGGGTCTAGTTCGACAGAAGACCCCTACCTCCAGCTGCAGAATACCAACTCCCCTCCGGCTGCTGGGCACTATCCCTAGATCACCAGGCACACCACATCGAACTCTTGTTCAAAGCCATCCTATCCTTCAAAACGACTCCAATCTTTTCGTCACTCTCGGTCCGCGGGAAGAAACCAACAGAAGGCTCCTCCTTGGGAGACTACCTTCGTCGTGCTGGCGATGGCATACACCACTTGCGATTCGAGTCGGATTTCTCCTTTTTCAGTCCGTTCTCCTCTTCTCTACCCATGCTCGACCTTATCAGCCGATAACAGGGTCTAGTCCAACCAATCTTCAGTTCTGCACGGGTCTCCGACGGCTAGAGCTGGTATTCCATCATTCCTCGGATATCCCGGCGGCGCTTCTCCGAGTCAGGACCCTGCCGCACCTTCGTTCGAGCCACCTCGTTACTGTGCATGTCACCGATAACTACGGGAGCAACGACCAGGAGAGCTGGAGGTGGTCGACGATGCGCTGGCCGACCAGCGCTTTGTTCAGTTGCGTGCGTTCACGGTCCAAGCCCTGCGAAGCCAACCTGAGCGTTGGGACCTCCCTGACTCCATGCCCTCATCCCAAGCCCGCGGGATTCTTCGCATGGTGGCCGTGTGAGCCGTGAATATGATGGCGTACCGGCGGTGTAGCACGAATTAGTGTTGGAGCCCCGACTCTCGCACGTCTTCTCTTTAGCCCTTCACCTGAGACTTACCGAGTGTCGTTTTTTTGGGGGGGATTTTTACTCAAGCAAAAATTCCACTTTTGAGTATCTCTTGTAATGTAATCGGTTTTTATTTCGAACATTGACCAATTGCAATTAATTGTTCGATTGCTACACTAATGGCTAGTTTCAGTACATTCGCTGGAAGGTATTACCTGGGAGATAGAACACAAGCGCCCAACGATCGCTGAGCACTTATTTTACACATCGAATTATCATACCCGGTGTCAAGACCTTAAGCTTTGCGTGTTGCGGGTAGACAATTCTGGTTCACGGTGGACCTAGATTGAACAATATGTAAGTATTGACCTTGAGAAATTTTCGCATGCGCAACTGTGAGATCAATTAATAAAATTTCACTGGACTACTTCAAGTCGGAGTATATAGTTCCTGCTTGCCGAAGCACTCTAAGACGCGGTCAGATACCAATACCTGACGATAATGTCACGGGATCGCGCTCTCAGCTGAGTTTGAAACTTGCAATAAGCCTATCTCCGGGCCGGCGAGCCGGCCCATCCCGGAGAAAAAAACTCAGCCCGGATCAATAAGCAATGGAACGGCAGGCTTGATCCGAACCTAGAGATCTGACCTCTTGTGTCCTCGTGGCCGCCTCGTTGCAACTTGACAAGAACTACCCACTTTGAGATCTAGACCAAGCTTTGTATGTGACTCATTTATCTTCTGCACTGTCCGATGCCTGACTTACAACTCTGCAATGCAAGAGTATGGCCCCTGATCTGCCGGCGGACGTTCTCGAGCTCTTGTTCGACGAGTTTCAGGATGAAAGCGGTGGCAATGCTATCGGTCTGTGCGGACTCGTCTGCAGGGCCTGGCTACCCCCCAGCAGAAGCCGTCTCTTCGCCACTGTCGTCCTCAAAGAACGCAGCGCCCAGTCGTTCGTCGATGTCGCGCGCACATCCTCTTTGCCCATCAAGAATTTTATCCTTACCCTACGATTGATCCTTCGCGCACGAAGCACTTTCTTCCAGGACGACTCAAGTATCGAACACCTGGGTCCCTTCCCCGAAGCCACAACTCTGTTCATCGACGCAGACATCAGGAAATGGATCCCGGAGATGGCTGGCACGTTCTTCCCAAATAACTTTCCTCGCCTCACCAACCTTAACCTCTCCCTTTCTGACTACACTGCCATATCGATGTTCGATATCCTCGTTGCAGTAACGCCTTTCCCGACGCTCGAAAGCTTGAGGCTCGACATAAACGGCCACGGATTGGACTTCATGGACGACTCTATGCCGGAGGTCTATCAGATTCCTCCTCGTCTGCGCACCTTGCACTTGGGAATGGCGATGACCGAGAATTTCTGGGAAATATTGTACGAGTTGGCAGAGAACGATGGGATTGACATCCCCGTCTTGTCGACGCTCAGTGTTCAGGACGGCTGGCCCAAGGGACGCAGTTTCCTTGGAAGATATCTCTGGGGCTACGGCCACAATATGCAACATCTGTGCTTCGATTGTTCCAGCGGTAACAGTAAGTCGAATTCGTTGCGGCGCCTATAAGTATTCCTCTCACAATTGATTAATAACTAGTGTTTGAGGCACCCGAGGCGCTCAGCTGCTGTACCGCGCTCCGCCGCCTGGACCTTCGCATCACCACCAGCAAGGTTCCCGGCACGCTCATCTCCATCGCCGAGCACCTCGCTTCGCCCGTCCTTGCTGAGATAAACGTCGTCGGTCCGCACAAGCGGACCGGCAAGTCGTTGTCTCGCGAGGTGGCTAAATGGAAGGAATTGGATCAAGCACTTTCCGAGGAGCGGTTTGCTGGGCTGCGCAGCTTGAGTTTCACACTTTCACAGAAGTTCACTGAGCTGCTGCACGAGAGTATGCCTCTATGTGCTGCCCGGGGGATTCTCCGAATCGTCAAGGCGTAGTCGTCCCTCCATATTTTTTTGTGCGGCTTGTTCCGTCTCAACAACGTCAAGTTGGAATGAACCAGTAAATGTTGAATTGAGGTTGAACCCAGAGAGGACAAGTAGAGGATCGGCAGAAGTTAGCGAGCGTCCAGCTGCACTAAATCTATCCAGAAAGTCGCAAGAGCTGAATCCCTGTCTTATATATGCGACTCACGCCAAAATTGTAATTTTTGGTTGATTTTTGGTCGACTTTGTACAAGCTTGCGCCAAGGCTCAATGTCAAACAGAACCAACCTCTCGTCACAGCCTCTCGTCGTCGCACTTATCTGGGTTCGGTGATGATTTTCCCTGCTGATTGTTTGCGTCCAGAGACTGAGACTCATGACATAGCCCTACCGTTGTCACGCAGATTCGCGAACTGGCCCAAAAGCTACCGCAGGAGCTCGTCGATCTCGTCGTTGGCGAGGTCACTGACTGTCACTGACAAGTCAGACACCTGCAGGCTGCAGCGAAAGAAGCTTCATCGCTCAATGCGGTCTCATCTGCAAGAACTGGCTTCCATCGAGCAGATATCGTTACTTTGCCAACATCGACCTCAATGACCGCACCATCCAGCGGTTTATTAGCGTGTCGAAACATTGCCTTTTCATCTCCCGAGCGTCATCCAATCTTCGGGCTTATCTTCCCGCCCGGAAGATGGATCATTGGAGGAAGATCTCAGAAACCTGGGTCCGTTGCCTCAATTAAGGGACTTGCGCATCACCATGGATCGCGCCATATTCATCCAGAATTATCGATTTCTCGGGGAATCCTTTGCGAAAATATTCAGCCTGACTCTCTGCGATTGTCAGATCCCAGTCAGCCCCGTCATTTTTGCCATGACGTATTTTCCGGCGTTGAAAAGCCTCGGGCTCCAGTGGGCCCGTTTCGACAAAGAACCCTTACCTCCAACCACAACACACCAACTCCCCTACGAGTGCTGTGCACTTTCTCTGGATCTCGCCCGGAGCAGCATCGACTCGGAGTTGTTTTTTAGAACCATCCTATCATTGGATAGAATGCCAATTTTCGTCGCTCTCGATACGCGGAATGATCGCACCAGCAGAACACTCCTTGGGAAACTATCTACGTCGTATCGGGAATGGCCTCCACCACCTGCAACTTGAGTCGAATGCAGGATTCTTCGGTCCGCCGTTCACCTGCCGCGTCCATTCTTGAACTCACCAGCCAATGACAGCCTCTAGCCCAACCGATCTCCATTACAGTACAGGGCTCCGACGCCTCGACCTGGTGTTCTATGATCCAACGAGCATCCCGTACGCGGTCCAACAGATCCTACTACATCTTTGCTCGAGCCACTTGGCAACTATCAGCATCGTCGATACTTACGGGAACTCTTTCTTAAGCTTGCAAATCACCTGAACGAATTTTGATCGGGAGCTGATGAATGCGCACTGGCTCGGTCATCTGCACAATTTAAAGTCAGCTCAGTGTCCTCGGGGCTCTAATCGCTGAGCTGCGGGACGGCATGCCCCAAGCTCATGCACTCGGGATACTTCAAGTCGCCGTCGAGTAATAAATCGTGAGCCGTATACTTCCACCGATGCTCCGACCTCAGTCACGCGTCTGTCCAGGTTCGCATGCATAGGCATGTTTACGCTATAAGCTATCCGTCGCCGTACTTATGTTCTTTCTTGATGATCTCATGACGCGTGCATCGCTAATAGTAATAAAAATACAGGCGGCCCCGCCTCGTGTCTTTCAGCGCTTCCGATTGTTATCGACTGGTCTCTTTAGGTCTAGAGAAGACGGCCGCCGAGTTCACAAAAGAGCGGACTCTTAGAGATTGACAGAAAGACTGACCGCCAAAACTCCGGTGAGACTTTTTTGACTTTTTTGGACCATGGATCGCTTCCAGTGAGACACCTCGATGGGGTTGCAACTGCGCAATCTTGATTCTGCTAATACGGTAGCGCTCCTATTAAACGGCTCTTCGGACATCCGTCCTCGAACACTCCCATATCTTGAGATTGCCCTTTCACTGCGCCGAAATCTTGTTCACTCTATACTCCCTGCGCACCAGGCATATTTATCGGACCCGAGGAATCCAATCTAATTGGGCTGTACACTGACTATCATCAATCCGTAGTTACCGCAGCACTGTCAGTGATCCAGGCTATCAATACCGAGCTGCGGATGTTGACTTGTATTTCCCGTCGCACAGGTCACATAAAGCCTGTATCCTGAACAGAACCGACCCCCCACCCAACTACATCCTCGTGCATTCAGTTCTCAGATACAATGTCGGATTCTGAAGCCCAGCCCCTCCTTGTTGACGCTGATGTTGCCGACAACGCCGGCCGTTCTCCGCCCCAGCATTTCTGTGCCCGGTGCTCCTCCGAATTGCAGGTGCACCAAGATCACAAGGAAACCAAGCCATGGACCCTTCGCCACATCCTCATCATCGGTAATACACCAGTGTCGCTTGTCGTTTTGAAGAGACTCAAATATTACCAGTGGCAATGATCCTTTCGTGCATAATTTTCATTTTGGCAATCGCCGAAATGAGCACTGCCAAATGGTTCGAGTCACCCAGTATGGCAATCCACCCACTCATTCAGTTCGCTATACTGATTGTCCAACTAGGCATTCTTCAAATCTTCGTCACCCTTTGGACTGATGTGACAATGACGCTCCTCGGCCTTTTGTAAACATTTCCTCCCGTTGACTTACTCGCATGGTTGACCTCATCCGGCACAGGCTGTACTTCGGTCGGCGTAGCCAAGTTCATAGAAAGTGGGGCCGCACCGCCGTCCAGATCAAAGTGTTGTGTGTCCTAGGTGTTTCGTGGATTAGTACGCAAAACGCTCCCACCCTCAACGTCCATTTACCTTTTATCTTATAGTTTTCGTGATCGCAATGATAACCCAGAACACGAGCGCTTGTCAGAGGCGGCGCTGGAGGGACGCGACCGTGACCTGCGGCCTGTTCACAACAGTCCATGTTTTCTCTTGGTTCCTCGTAATCACCTGTAAGCTTGGTCAACTTTCCAGGTTCTCTATGACGTCTGATGGCCGCTTTTAGTATTCTCGGCGGCATATGCTACCTATCGTAAGGCTGTTGTCACCCATGGCACCAACATGGTCCCCCTTCCAAACCCACCCATGGTGGCTGCTTGGCGTCTTTCCAATATCGCAGACGTCGGAGGTGCGATAAAGATTTAGGCTCACCCATCGTTACTGCATATGCGCTTCTGTCAAATTTTGTACCTTTTAAATTCAAGTTGTTTTATGGGTCGAAACCTGTTGGGATAATTCCCCATTGCTCGTGTGAACGACGACCCCCTTAGAGCGAAACACCGGAGAGCTCACATAATTTATAATCGCCGCAGCCCATAATCACCGAAAATTAGCAAAGACATGGGGTGAGATGTTTCTGACAGGGTGAAGCTTTGGTCAAGGTCTGGTGCAACTTGAACTTCAATTGAAGATTAAACATGGTCATGTGATCGCGTAGCCGGCATTCTTTGATCATCATTCAATTTGATGGGTTGTTCCGCAGCTCTCCAGTCGACCACCACCTCCTCAAAACTCGCGCTCGATAGAACATGATCCTGTACTCCGACGAATCCACCGGGGAACTTGGATTAGGGAAGCTGCCCCAGATTAACGTGCTACAAATGTACGTCCACACGAACAGCGCCTTCTTATCCTGAAACCGTTTTTCAGCCACGGGTGCCCTCATCGTTGCGCCCAATGCGATTCAGAGAAGTCGGGTCCATTCCCGTACTTTGTAGAGCCGAATATGACACACCAGGACCATTATACGGTAGGATTCCCCTTGAAGTCCTGGTTCTTCTTATCTATGTTTGTATGTAGCGGCCACTTACCTCTCCTGCTCCATCTTCGTCCTAGCGGTGGCGGGAATGATCATCCGATTCGCAGGTGCGTTAGCTCACACATCCACTTCCACCCCGTTCTTCATATCCCCCAGGAATCATGCAGCTCTTTGTAGCTCTTTATTCCGCGGCGACGGTCACGACCCTCTTCATATTGTGAATACTCTGTTTCTACATGGCCCACAGCAGATTCTAATCCGTGTTCTCAGATTGCGCCTGGGCCGACGGAGGGGCTCTCAGCTCACTCTCGCTCGCACAACATCCCAAATCTATGTCATGTCCGGCCTGGGCTTGACTTGGATCGGTGAGCAGCTTTACGGGGCTGGAATTTCACTTGCGTTGCTAATTTATCAAGGGTGGTTCACATGCTTGCTGGCATTCCCCTATTCATTCCGTCGGGAGTCATCCGCGGCTTGCGTTACCTTCGTCGCTGTGGACATCCTCGTTGGGAGTCTGGCCCTCGCATGTGAGCTCCAAAAATCACTTTTGCTGAATGCCCAAGTTTGAACTCTGTCCCTGAACAGTGTTCTGGGCGGCGTACGCCGTGTATCGCAGAGCCGTCGCTCTCCACGGGGCCACGATGGTACCCATCCCGGGGCCTCAGCCGCTCGTGCCGGCATGGCGTCTCGCGCATGTTTCTGATACCGTCAGCCTGAGCGTGGAGACGAAAAATTAAACATGGGCTGAGGCCTTTATTCCCCCGCGGGTAACTTGAAGGGTCTGTATGTATATCCCTTGTATCTTTTTTAGAAAGCAGAATCGAATCGGAGCGGAAAATTCGATTCGACACATCCACGGCGTGTTCTCACTCACACCTACGCGCCACGACTTTTCGCTCGATTTCTCCGCTGATCTAGATCTCTCGATGGAAGAACAAAAGTAAATGTGCACTATGTGGGGAACTGAAACCGAAACAGTAGGTTATCCCGATCTCTTAGCCGGAGTCGCTGTAATACACCTCTGGAGCCACCCCAGGAACCCTCATTAGGGCAATATCAGCGGTTGTATGCTGCACTAGCCAAATCCGCCCGCCTGAATTCTTCTTGAAAGGCACCTTCAACATCGGCGAACTGGAAGTGGCTCTGGCTCCCGTATCGGTACGACCCAGAGGCATAGCTCTTGATGGCAGCCTCGCGCGTATGATACAATCGCACCGTCGTCTCCCACCCGATCTTCTCCGCGTCCTCCAACGAAATGCCCTCCTCGCGCCGTGCGAGCTCGGTGTACCCCAAGCGGAGCCAGGGCGCCACGTCGTATTGTCTGGCAAGCAGGATGCGCTCGACGCTACCCAGGCCGCCGCGCTCGGTGAGTTGCTGGATCGCCAGGTCCCGCGCGTCGAGGAAGCGCCACAGGGTCGACAGCTTCAGCACGGAGATCCACTCCTCCTTGGGCATGCTGAGGATCTGCGGGATGTCCCTGCAGCGATAACAGACGCCATGAGAAGTCAATTGAGTCGAACTTGAGCGCGAACAACGGAGCGAGGGAACGCACAGGGGGTAGAGGACCTTGAGGAGGCGGTGGAAGTCGACGCTGCTGATGCCTTCGAGCACGAACGGGTTGGCGTCGCTGTGCCCTTCGGCGTGGGCGTCCGCGGTGCCGACCGTTGGGCTCGGAAGCGTGAACGTCGTCGCGAAGATCTCCGAGTTGCGCTCGAAGTGGTACCGCGGGACTTTGAAGATGCGGTCTTCGACCTGCGGTGTGTATAGACGGTGAGTGATCTCAGTGCGTGGGGATTGGGTCTCGCCTTGAATGTTACGCTCTCCAGATAATAGTTTGGGCTAGTATCTCGGGGAACAGGAGGTGTGGCCGCCCTGGCTGGCATGGGCATGGCCACTTGTGCGGGGGGAAACGACATGCTGGCTCTGGAAGTGGGGCGACAAGTGAACTCGGGGCTTTATGTATGTAAATGCCCTCATGGTGCTCGCATGGTCCACTGTGGGCGTCAATTGGTCGATCCGGTGCGGCATTGAGCTCTGAGAAGCGGGTCCTGGGACGCAGCACGTTGAACGTCTCGTTCGCGGTCTTTCTTCTGGCTCATTAATTCTAACAGACTCTTTCAGATCTCCTAATCGAGTTGAACCAACAGAATACATCCTCTCGGTTTCGCGATTTTTTATTACAATATCCCTGCTTTCCGCAAGGAAAGCCACATGCTCTTGGGCGTCTGAAGCTTAAGGCCATCTGACAGACCGTGTCTACTGCGGGGATTTCCGATTCCATCCACTTTTTCTCGATTAATATTTTTCGAAAAGCGACTCGAGTTGCTCTGACTGCGCCTACCTTGGCGGCTTTAATCCTTATCGACTTCGAGACCGGACCAATTCCGATATCTCAGGATATGCTATGGATCTCCCGCACTAACGGCCCACGATCAGCCGAGAAGCTATTTAGTTTTTATGCCTCAAGAAGCGAGAGTATCCCTTCTGAAGAGTTGACGTCGCCCTACTCCGCAAGAACCTGATTCTTTTTAAAAAAACCCCCGAGGGAGCCCAGGCGTTTGAAGGCATGTTTTTGACTTGTTCAACAAATTGTTTGTTTTTCCAAGCTTGCAATCGCGTCGCGAGAACGCGACTGACATCTTGACACGTGCTGGGAAATATCCCTTGACACCCACCTCCACGACCACAAGTCCCTGCGTTAGATCTCGAGGAGGCCACGGTACACGATCCTATTTATCTCCTCGCTCCCTATAGCTATCGTCGGCGCTTCGGGTTATCATATTCGATAGATAAGCATAAGCCGGCCGCGACTTTATCCTGGCACCTTGGCTCCCACCCTCCGTCTTCGGCAACCTCCCCGCATTACTAACCACCACTTCCAAGTCTTCCAAGTCGGACTACGCTCCCTTGCCCCAACATCTTGCTTGCGATCTTAACGAGGACGGCTTTGAAATGGCACAGAAATATGGAACCGCGCCTTTGAGCGCGACAGACGAGCCTGCGAGCCCCCATGGAGCGGGAGAGAGCAGCGCGCTCTTGGGCGGCAATCGCGACACGACTGTAAAACGCGCAGTAGGGAAGCGGGAGGGCAAGGCCAGCATGGTTAGCTCTGTCAGCAACCTCGCGAACACGATTATTGGCAGTGGTGAGTCGCACGCGCAGTCCCGACCGTGCAAGATGCTGACGCGCGCGACTTGTGAAGGGATGCTCACATTTCCTTTGGTACGTCAGGCCTTTTCCTGCCGTATGCTTTAGTTGAGGTTGGACTATAGGCGATGGCGTCCGCTGGCATTATACCAGGCATGATTACATGCCTATTCAGCGGCTCCGTCGCCGTTTTTGGGCTGTACCTGCTGTCGCTCTGCGCGGCTCGAGCTCCCCACAGGCGATCGTCCTTTTTCGCCGTCGCGCAGATGACGTTCCCGAAAGCAGCGATATTTTTCGACGCTGCGATAGCAGCGAAATGCTTTGGTGTCTCAATCAGGTGCGACATCCCCAAATGCTGCGGAGTCTGTGCTCATTGTCGCCGCAGCTACCTGATAATCATAAAGGGTCTCATGCCCAATGTTGTCACGGCGCTATACCATGACTTGTCGTCGACTACGCCGCCTGCATGGGCGCTCTCTGGGCGCAACTGGATAAGCATATTCATGATCATCCTCGTCCCGCTCGTTTTCCTCCGGCATTTGGACAGCCTCAGGCACACGAGCTACGTCGCCCTGTTCTCCGTTGGTGGGTAGTCCCTGCACGCCCCGCGTAACTTTTGCTGACGCGTTGCGCATTAATAGCCTACCTCGTTGTGATCGTGATCACGGTGTACTTTAACCCACTCGAGGGCATGCCCGAGCGGGGCGAGGTCCACCTCGTGCATTTCACGCCAAACTTCGTGTCGACCTTCCCAGTGCAGGTCTTCGCATTTACGTGCTCCCAGAACGTGAGTTATCCGATCCCGCCCCTCGAAGTGCCCGCTAACGTCCTGCAATAGCTGTTCCCGATCTTCAATGAGCTCAAGGACAACACGCAGAAGCGTATGAACGTCGTCATCGGGGGCGCCATCGGCTCTGCGACCCTCACGTATGAAGTGATTGCAGTCTTCGGGTACCTAACCTTTGGCTCCACGGTCCGTCTGTACGCGCCTCTGCCGCGCTGCCCGTGCTAACCCTCCGCAGGTCGGCGCAAACATCATCGCCATGTACCCCTCGACCTCGCTCTTCATAGCCGTCGGGCAGCTCGCCATCGTGATCCTGGTGCTGTTCTCCTACCCGCTGCAGGTGCACCCCTGCCGCAACTGCCTCGACAAGATCTTCCACGCGAAGGAGGTGCTCAAGCAGGTCACGGCCGCCGCCGCGGCGGAGGATGACGTGCTGCCCGAGGTCGACGACGACCACGCCGCGGGCGAGATGTCCGCGCTCAAGCACGTGCTGCTCACGACCGCGATCGTCGTCTCGGGCTTCACGATCGCGTTCTTCGTTAATGATCTGCAGCTCGGTGCGTCGCGCTTCTCGTCTTCCCCTCATCTTCGAGCTAATCCTGATTCGCGTGACGCAGTGCTTTCCTTCGTGGGGTCCACGGGATCGACGACGATCTCGTTTATTCTCCCCGGGCTGTTCTACTGGCAGGTGCGCGTCGCCCCCCTCCCTGCTTTAGCTCCTTCTCATCCCATTCCGGTCTTCATTTTCAGCTGACGCGCGCGGACCGCAACCGCAACAACGCGCTCAGCCTCGGTGCGCTCGCGCTCGCCGTCTACGGGGCGTTCGTCTTTGTCTTCTGGTACGTCTCCCTCCTACCGCTCCCTCCTTGCGCGGCTGATGGATGGTGCTTCGTGGCGGCAGCCTGACCTTCAATATTTATCAGGTCATTTATCCGGCCTCTGGTGGACCGGCTCATATGGTCTAGGGTCTAGGTTCGTACTCGTACAATAAATATGTAGTGATTCTTTGTCGTAATCAGGGCAGATATAAGGTACTCTATATAATCGGACCTGCAGCTTTGGAGGCACGTCCGGCAATGGCCGAGCGGAGTTTGAAGGCCTTGATATGGCCTTGTTGGAAGGTTTTTCCAAATTCCTCGTCTTCATTTCAAAATTTGCTTCAGCAACAAGTCCTGGCCGCCTTGTCTCCCGATTTATTTTCGCTTGATAAACCTAGCGAGCTTGTTACCCTTCCCTCAGCCCGCCTTTCCTCCTTTCAGGGTCCCTTCTCCGAGTCTATGTTCATCCAAGTCGCTTTCCGCCCTACTAGTATCTTGACTGGCGCCGCTCGCGAAACGCTGTCCTTTCTCTCCTTCTGCATCTGACGCACTTGATTCCTCCTTCTCCAATATGAGGCATTTGTTGGCGACGGAATGGATGTTCTGCAAAAGCGTTTCCGACTGTTGCTTTTTCTTCCGAGGCTAATAGCTTTTACAAGTTATGGTCAACTGGGTCCGCAGCATCCATGTATGCGCCTTTCCGCTCTCACATTGCACTCACCATTCCACGTTATGCATTATAGTTCATTACAGGCATTAATGTAAAAACGCAGAAAGCACATTCAACCATGTCGGAGGTGCGAGAATTATCAATGCACTCACTACTAGGTTCTTAATTCGCTTCGAATTCATCTTACACCGTGCCAGCGTAATACCTCGTCGAGTTCACCCAGGGCTTCTCCAACCCCGCCTCCGCATACCGGTCGAGCCGCCCACGGGATCGCTCGTGGTTCAAGATATACAACTGCTCGCGCTGTGCGTGGGTCGCAAGCTCAGTGCGTGCCCGCAGCTCAGCATCGTGGTTCGAGGGACGCCTTAGCGAGCGGGGTGTCGAGTGCGGCGGAGTGGGATAGATATGTTGCCGGGGGATATACGGCGACGTCGAGGCCCTGGGCGCGGGTGGGTGTCGCCCCACGGCCGTGTTGAACTCGCGCTGCTGCTCGTCCCACGCAAAAACCGTATCCCTCTCGATCTGAACTTCCCTGTCTCTGGGGCTTTTAGCGATCGTGTTGTCGCGGCCCCTGGGAGCCGGCGCACGTCGCTCGGGCTCTGCCCTCGGTCGAAGCATGGCATTGACAACGGACGCGGGCGCAGCATCGGGTGGGTTCGTTGCGCAATGCAGTCTACAAGCCAGTTCGAAATCCGTCTCCTCGTGATCCTGCACCGCTATTTCTGCGGAGCGGTCACCGCGTACCGTCGATGGGGTTCCGAGCGCGCCCGGAGCCGACCCGGCGCTGGGCGTGGCACTGGCCGCAAGACTTGCCTCTGTTTCTGAGAAAGCACGTTGGGCGCCCAACCTCAGGGCCAGGACTATCACCGCCGTGTGCACCCGGTGTCGGTGGGCGTCCGAGTCCATGGTCGCGCGGGAGACGAAAAAGTCACCGGATAATTCAGGGGATGAACCCGCCCCAGGGTCGCATATGGCAATGAGGTGCGTGGTGGCAGCTGCGCGGGAAGTGTGCACGACGGTGGAGGCGCCGCGGCCGAAGCGCTGTGCGGAGTCGAAGACGAGGAACAGGGGAACGCGGTGAGGGATGTAGACGCAGACGCGGTGGTGGAATCCAGAGGTCAGGGTTAAGGCGGCGTTGAGGTTGGTCTCTTCGAGAGCGCTGGACGCATGTGTGGGTCAGGGAAGCAACGGAGGGGATGGCGAGACTCACGCTGCGAGTTCTGCGATGTGTGCAGGAGAGTAGACCTTCGGAGTGCCGTACAGGAGCGGACTGAGGCCTTGTGCCCAGTCGTTGCTGACTCCGCTCCGGAAAGCCACTTCGATAGGATAGGCCTGCCCTCCGGGATTCTGACCGCAGATAGCCAGCACCTCCTAAGGGAAATGGGCATGAGAATACATGGCTGTGATTTCGTTTTATAGGATCTTACACCGAAGAAATCGCGTCCGAGAACACTTGTGAGGAATCTCCCGACGTCGGCGCTTGCATGGCTTAGGTCAGTGTGGGCCTTGTGGAGGACGAGTTGAGCGAATCTAAGACATGCGAGGGAGCAGGAGTTGGCGCCGCCGGGGCCATATTGGGCGTCGAATTGGCTGTGTGCGTCACTGACGATCCACGGCCAGACCGACAGACCAGAGCGGGCGATTGTGGTTGCTAAAAAGCTGTTGTCCGCCTCTGAGAGGGACTGGAACACCTGTCGCTGCATAGGCTAGGTGGGCGTTGTGTGTGCAGTGTACAGGTATATCCGGATCCGAGAGTGAACAAGTGTGGCCAAGACTGGGAGTGACTCGACGTTTGTTGAACAAAGGCTCGGCGGGGCCCGCACAAGCGAGGTGTGGCGTCCATTCCGCAACAATAAAGAAGCGTAATCATCTGCATCAATGTGAAAGAGACAAGAAAGAGTGTTCGACTAATGCGGATGCAAGTTGTGGGCGTCTGGGTGTGAGTCAAATGCTGATCCCAACAGACTCATCGCATCTGATCCCAACAGGTATCCCCAACTGGGAGATTCCCATCCGCATCATGCTTCTTTCCTCTTACGCTCATGGACCAGCGACTACCAGACGACACAGGACGCTAGTCGACGCTGGACAACATCGCTGGGATGGCCCCTACCCGTTTGAGCCCCCGCGCCTCTTTCCTGCATCACGGAACAATGCTGCGGCTCGGGGCTGCGACAGTGATGCAGCAGTCAGATTCCAACTGTCTGAGCGCTCGGTTTAGAGGGGAAATTTCCTCCTTGGCGGCGCAAGCTGGATACAACGAGGTTGAACACTAGCCGACATCCAAGAAACTCTCAAGCGAGTCGCACCTGCCATTGTTGGACCGATTTTGATGCACTCGCCTCGCCCGCCCTGTCCCTGCAACCCCTGCCTCTTATAGTGATCGCCATCGCCCGCCTGGAACTAGATGATGTTGACTCTCAATCTGGTCCTAATCAAACCTCCGTTTATATTCCGGAGCTCCCCCCAGCAAGAAATCTCCGTGTCCCCTTCGATCTCGAAAACGTCAACTAAGCGACGCCGTTAGCTGAACCCTATCCGGTCAATGTACACCGTCCGCCCAAGATTTATGACACTAGGTAATGTACCGTATTTAAAAGATCCTCAAAGATCCTTGGTATGCATTCTTCTTCTCCGCATCCATTTTTTTTCTCATTCATTCTTTTAGGCTGCGATCTGCGATCGTAGTTATTTTCTCTACTTTGCTTTTCTTTCGTGAATTCGTCTGCGCACACCACGCACCATGAAATTCTCCACGATCGTGATCCTCGCCGTCGCAATGACCGTCTCCGCGGCACCAATCGAGCTGCTCCCTACGCGCCGCCTTTTCGTATGTCCACTGTTCCTTTGGCATGTCGACTGCTGCTGAGGTCAACGTTCTCTACGACAGTTTGACGACCCTATCATCGCCTCCGTTATTAGCGTGCTCCAGAACCAACCACAGCCGATCGCGAACATCGGGACATCCCGATCGGCCATCTCCCTGAGGTCCTGCCCCCTTCTCGCCGTGAGCCTATATTCAACGTACGTCCACCGTTCCTGTGAGCCTTCCGGCGGATGCTCAGGCCTTCATCGACAGAGCCCCATCATCGCCTCTGTCATTAGCGTGCTCCAGAACCAACCACAACCGACGACGAACATCGGAGACATCCCCATCGGCCACCTCCCTGAGTTGCCGCCTCCAGGTGTTGTCGTAGATCCCGCACCTGCTGTAAGTCATGGCTTTTCGCAGCTTATGACTCGAGCCTGACTTGTATTTCGTTTTTGAGGGCCCGGTGCGGACGGCGCCAGTGGACGTCCCTCCCGCTCCTACAGCGCCAGTGCCTCTGCCCACACCGGACGGGCCGCGCCCACTCCTACGGCGCCAGTTCCAGTGGCTCCCGTTCCTACGGCACCCGTGCAATGAACGTTGGCGAAGTTGTACACATATACCCTCTCAGTTTTAGCCGGGTGGACAAGAGATGTCGGAGTGGCTCTTCATGAATGGTTGGGCTACTTTTTATATGCCTAGGTCACTTATCCGGAGTACGTGTTATTATTTCGTGGGACGAATTCATGAGCGTATATGTGCATACGTTGTATTGCAAAATAAGCGAAGAATTTCGATTGCAACAGCCAGTTTGCCTCCGTTCGACCCTCAGACACTCTTTCCCGAAATTCGAGAACCCATTCATACCATCGCAAAAACTCCCCAGGTGCACGTCGTGCCTTCGATTCAATTATTCAAGACCCACCAGTCAATGCTACTCCTCCTCCTCCTCCTCGGTCGCAAATACGCATAGGAGAAAGGGACTACCAAGGTTGGACAGTCACAAATCATTTTTGTCTGTGAGTATATCATTTGTTCTGCTACGCCGAAGGATACTCGAGAATATAATTCAGAAGCTCATTGATCCTGAATGTCCGATGTCCTGGAGGAAATGAGCCGTTGCTGAAAGGCGTTAAAGAACGGATGCTTTTTTCAGACATCCATCAATGCTTCAACAGAAAATAATCACAAGAAATTCTCACCCCACTTGGGCTGGCATGAGTCGGGTCGAGGTATGACTATCTAGTAGCTCGCAAAATTTATACAAGGATTAGTCTTAAAATGCGATTTATCGAAGGAAAGACGCTTCCACGCGAAGCAGTTGGAGAGAACACGTGAGCGCGTTTAGCCGCCAAGAGGCGTGACCAACCCCTAAAACTTAAGATTTCTCTCATCCGAGTCATGAGCAGCTGTATGTCCTCCGTTGCTGAGCGCTGAGCGCGTGCAGAACCTGGCTTTTTTTCTAGTTCGGTTCCTCAACCTCGTCCGACCTTTCTTCCGACATGGCCAGATGTCTCACCTCCACAGTGCTATATGGACTCCGAGTCGGAAACCAATCAATTTCTTGACGAATCCAGTCAATTTCCTTCTGGACCACGTTACGCCGAACAAGACATCTCTCATCGACATGACCACCACGTGCATACCCACTGACCAGGCGACTCGCCACGCGAGATACTATCTCGATACGCTGACCTTTCAGGTAAGGTATCCCCTGCGATACAGGAAAGGAATAAACCTGTTTCACGTCACACAGGTCGAAGATCGTCTCTTCAAAGTTCCCCGCCATCATTTCGCGTGCAACTCCGAGGTCTTCGCGGAAGCCTTCGCGCTACCAGGAGCCGGCGACGAGGGGACAAATGATGAAAATCCCATCAAACTGGAGAGGGTCAGCATCACTGAATTCGAGAGGCTGCTTGAAGTCCTGTATCCCTTGTGAGTTGAGGCGGTGCGATCTTTGCAGCTGTAGATGGTTAACGAAGGGCGGTCGTACTCAAGGACGATCCCGTTACCGTCTTTGTCTAAGGAACACTGGATCTCCGTGCTCAAGCTGGCGACCTGGTGGCGGTTTTTAGACACTCGAGAGCTTGCAATAAAAACACTGGGCGAGCACAAGATCGAGAGCACGGAACAAATTATCCTCGCCAGGACGTACAATATTGGACACTGGCTTCGGTCTGGATATGTGGCCCTTGCGCAGAAGGGAATCTCCGTCGAAGATGCAGGGATTATTGGAATGGATACTGCATTCAAGATCTGCCACCTACGCGAGACGTCCTTCTCGAGATTCCTTAACAATAATGGTAACTACGGGGAGTCCTGCCCGCCGGTGACTCATTTCGACGTGGAGAAAGTGTTTGCAGAAGAGTTCCGGCAGGCAGACTTGATCAGCGCAGGGTACATCCCGGAGAGCAACCTCCGGGCCGCAGCTATACAGTACTACGACCAAGTATTTTCATTGACCCAAAGCACTATACTACCAGTACTCTTAGACAGTTGATTGTTATTCGACCACGCTTGATTTTCAAGTTTAAAATGAGAACATGCAAGGCCGCTACTATTATTGGCCCCCCTTTGAAAAATGGCATAGCGTTGAAAGAAAAAGGAAACTGATTACGAGTCCTAAAAAGTATTTTTAGACTCGTTTCTTACCAACCGTTCCCCCGCCATGATTTTTGCGGTTTCTTTGAGCCCTGGGAAGATCCTATCCCAGATCTGATCCGGTGATCCGGTGGTTGTGTCATTTGATATACGCCGTCTCTCCAGTCTTTTCCTCTCCTCTTAAGTACTAGTCTTGCTACAGTATTTGTGTCTGCGCCATCGGGCGACCACCGTTGCCTGAAACCCCTTGGATGTCGTTGTTTCCTCGCAACCGCTTGCTTGGCCGTCGTTTATTGAAGCCTCTCGGCCTAGCTATAAATAACAGTGAAGCTACGTGCGCGTGTCTTTGGCTCTGTGTCGCGCTCGGTGGTCGCGGATCTGGTACTTTCAATTCCCAATCTTCAATGGCTCTTGGAGATCAGCTGGCTGGCACAGGGAACCCGGCCCAAACTGTGCTCCTCCACCTAGCTATGTTTTTGCTGGATTGCAATTGAATCCCATATGGGCTCAACCACAGGCTCGAGACTTGGACACATTCCTCTCTGTACATCCCCATACCATCGACCTTCCTCTCCGTCCCTCTGTCATGCCAGGGACAGGCCCCCCCAAAGCTGCCAATACTACACCGACACATTGCCCCGACTAAATTACTATGAAGCAATATATCAGCATGTAGCTGAGTTTCCGAACCCAGTGGCAGAAGGGCTCGAGACCCTCATGTTTAACACCGAGATGACGGCAACCTCAGTCATCATTCCAGTACTCAGTGCACTGGCTCGTTGGGCTGAAAGCATTCAGAGTTAGTCTCGGACGTTTTTGAGCATACCGCTCTGCAAACATCATTGCTGGATTCCCCAATCTGACCCGCTTTGCTGTCGAGTTCCGCCACAGGAGCTTAAATCACGACACGGTCCGTGTGTTTCCCATGTATCCATGGCTGACTTGAACATTTCTCATAGAACTACATCAAGGAGCTCTCCAGACAACTGCAGCATCTGCCGCGGTGGCAGACTTTCAGCCTCACCAAGAACTATCGCCTCGAAGACGAGATGATGCTGAGTTCGGCGCTGATACTCCTGGCTGGCAAGTATACATACTGTCTTCCGATTTCACGCAAGATATAAGTACTATAGAGGCTGAAGCGACCCTACAGGAGGGTCAGTACCGGATTCTGATGGACCCGGAGCACAGGAAGTGTATTAACGTGGTAGAATGTAAGCTGTGGAGGGCCTCGGACGTGGCAACAAATAGCACACAAGCCGAATGGTTCCCAATGCCTTTTTTTGGCGCGAAGGATCTCGGTGTAACTTGTATTGTATAGGGAGGTCGCCCAATGCGAGCTGGTCGACGCGATAGCGTCGAACCAGCGAGCATTGGGGTACGACCGACCTTTGGATTAAGGTTACAACCTGTTAGGACTCGTAACGCCATGCGCAGCAATGGCCCTAAAAGCCACGTTTTTTGACCTCAATGTGGCCTCAATTTCGTTGAAATAAAATGGGATCACATAGATCTGCTTCCCAGGAGTCCAGCCGTCAAAATTTTAGAGAAGATGGAGGGCAAATGAGCTCAGAATAAAATCAAAACTTTTCTTTCAAAGCTATGTAATTTTGATGGCTACCTCGGCAACTTCATTGCGTCTTCAGTTGGGCCCCAAATGTTAAGCCGCCCGGGATTTGGCATATCTACTGTGCGGAGATAGTGCCCGCAAATTCCGAGAAACATTTGGCGAGATTTGGAGGCGTAGCATTACCATCAATCTTTTTTTTTCAAAGGGGGGTACTACTCAACCCCTAACAAGCACGGGGCCCGGACCGTGTGTATTTGGACACAGCTTCATGGCTCAAGTTCTCCCCGCCAACTCATCGCGCTCCACAAGGCGGTCTCAGCAACCTGCCAAGTAATAAAAAATCCTGGGATATCATCCTCCAAGCTTACGGCGACTCGAAAATAACACTCCAAACTCGAGTTAGCTCGAGTCGTCTGTTTTGCATCTGGCTCAGAAATTTCAACAACGCATCCTCCATCCATGTCTAATAATGCAACCGCAGAAACTCAAGAGAAAAACCAAGTGAGTACTAGGCATGAAGAAAACAGGGAGCTTCATGTCGGAATTTACACGCGCAGAAGCTAGGTTTGCCCGATGACTTCCCGCCAGAAATCTTGGCGCAGATCTTGTGCGAACTCCCCTACCCGGACCTCCTCACCGTTCTGCGCGTCTCTAAAGAATGGAAGGCTGTCGGGAAGGCGACTTTGCTGTTGGGGTTCAGATGTTCAAGAAAGCGAGTGATGTGTATGTTGGCGCAGGTGCGGATTGAAGCAGAAATCTCGCGGGTTGTCATTAATATTCTGACTGGATTTCGCGAACAGGAGATGGCTCCGCAGGCGCTGATACGCAACTCGGGAGCGAAGAGATCAGGGCAAGTGGTGTTCAGTTCAAGTGCAGAAGCTCAGACGAACAATCTAAATTTTCAGATGCATCCGGTCCTCCCGAAAGTGGCCTTCATACTCGGACAAGAAGTATCTCAGGCGTGCGTATTCGGAGGGAGTCACAACTTCGAGACCACGCTCGCGTCATCGGGCACCGGGGCCGATCTAGTGAGCATCCCCGCCGTGCATACCTTTCCTATTCAAATCGAGGAGGAAGTCGAAGAGTACCTCACGTTTCAAGTCGAGGTCAAAAACAGCAATGGAGTCACTGTACTCGACATTTTCACCGAATTGGCGAAAGCGTAAGTAGAGTGGAACGATGTGGGATTCTGGTCTGAAGCTTAGAGGGAAACGGCAGGTCACGACTGAGGAGGGAACCATGTCACTGGCGGACGCATTGGGGGACCACAGGTGTGTATCTCAAACCGTGAAGGGACCCGATTAAAAATAATCCGCGCGCGCAAGTTCTATGAAGGCTTCGGGGCTTTGAAGCGCACGGGAACCACACTTGAAGGGTATCGACATTTAGGTTCTTGAATTCACGGTTAAATACGTCTCTCTACTACTCTTTTGAACTTGACCATATGGAAATTCACCGAGAGTTCAACCTTCATTTGCGCCTGATATTTCAAAGTACCACGACCGTTTGACAAGGAAAATACAACTAAAAGAATACGATTCAGTCGAGTTTGAACCCACCACTTCTATTCATTCGACGTTTCATCTTTTTCTCCATGATTCATCCCTATGCGCTGCCCTGGAACCTGACACCTTCCTCCCGCTCAAGTACCATAAACTCCATGCAGCCGCTGAACCAGCCCTTCTGGTGTGAGCCCACGATCCTCGCCGTCTCTGCCGCCTGCGCCGCGTTGATATGCACCGTCTTCGTGTTAAGCGCCGCCGCGGCCGTGTCCGCGAGGATCTGCACCTGGCACGCGCGCTCAAGCGCAATGTAAAAGTAAACCGTCGCCTCGATGGACGACGTCGCGACGAGGAGGCCGTGGTTTTGGAGGATCGCGGCCTTCTTGGGCCCGAGCGCGGCGGTGATCGCGGCGCCCTCCACCTCGTCCAGGACAATGCCGTTGTACTGCTTGTACAGCACGTGGTCGTCGTAGAACCTACATGCGTCCTGCGAGATGGGATCGAGTGTCTTGCCGAGCGCGGAGAACGCCTTGCCGTACGTCGAGTGCGAGTGCGCGGCGCAGAGGACGTCTGGGCGCGCGGCGTGGATCGCGGAGTGGATCATGAACGCAGCGGTATTGAGCAGGCGGAACGGGCCGTCCTTCTGCCCCGACTCCTCGAGGATCGCGCCCTTGTGGTCCACCAGCAGCAGGTCCGACGGCTGGATCAACTTGAAGTGCAGGCCAAAGGGGTTGACCCAGAAGCAGTCGGGGCGGATGGGGTCCCGCACGGTGATATGGCCGGCGATGCCCTCATCGTATCCACGATTGCCGAATATGCGGAGCGCCTGAGCGAGGCGGAACTTGAGGAACTCGCGCTCCTCGAATTTCGTGGTGAATACCGGCGGGGCCAGGGGCTTTCCACGATATTCTTTGGGCTCGTCTGTGTCATGGGCGGTAGACATGGTGGGTGGGTACAGGTGTGAGTAAGGGTGTGGGGTAGCCTTATACTTATATTTAGTGGGAGCGAATCGTTTAAACCCTTCGCGTCTAAAAATTGCACACCTGCCAATAACATTGGATGAGCCAGAATGCTGATACTTAAAACGAGGCAAACCTTCGGTCTTCAATTGATAATTGTGAACATCTGGGAGCTAACCATCAGGAATTGTATGAACTCATTGTGCATTGTATTGTGTCGCCTCCAAATTGCATGGCTGTTGAGCGGTCTCCACAGACTTCCATTGCGCTTGTCAATTTGAATGGACTATCGTTCACGCGTCCCATGAGTATCCTGGACAGATGACCAGACCTAGTGGTTATTCATTAAAAGTCTCGCACGAGAACGAGGGAGTGTGAAAAGTTTGGGCAAAGCGCAAGTTCAGCAATTTTGTGAAGTAAAATGGTCTTCATGTGTAGCCCAGAAGTCGGTGTTGTGAGGTGCGCAGTCGGACTGAGCGCTTAGCATCGGTATGCAGGTTTGGGATGCTGAGAGTAGCAAGCTGAGAGAGACTGGTGGCAGTGCTCGGAATGCAGGGCCGACTCGGATCTCGCGGTAACTATTTGTCACTTGCCACCATCTTGCCACCATCTTCTTTCGCTTTTCGCTCACCGCGCATATCTGGCTGGTTATGGACGGTATTGGGATGTTTCCTTTGAATAGTCACCCCAAGGATTCCCCGTTTCTGGCAGATGCACATTTTGGATCTCAGTTGGCCGCCCCTCTTTAATTCCACTGAATGCGTTCCAGGCGCGCACTTCATCACATCTCAGGGACAAGACTGGTGCGATCACAGAGTTGATATCGCTCGGGACCCTGCGGGGTCTGAAGGTTTTTTTTTCTGTTTGGGATCCGAGCTTTCGCTCCGTGACTCATGAATTATACGCCATCCTTCGCGACTAATTTCCCCACCCGTAGAGCAAGCACTTTATGCCGTGGATCACAGCTCATAACTGATCATCACCCGCAACACAGGACTGTGATCATCTCCCGCAGAGAAGATGGGATGTCGGGGAGCGTCTTGATTTCTCGAAGCGATCGTAATGAATCCTCAGCGATCTAACCACGAACCCGAGACGCTCATGAAGTGAATCAGGTTGGTCGCTCTCCGCAGGGTGCAACCACTGATCGTTTATATATACAACACTAGGGTTCGCAGGTTAGTTCACACGCGCTCTTCTCGAATATGATGTCCTGAGAACATCCTACAGTTTCTCGTCGTGTAATGATTTCCGGGGTGCGATGCCACCGCCATGATCTGAACGTTGAACAAACAATTTGATCTCCATCTTCGTATACTTAAGATGCCCGGTGGTCTCCCCGTCAAGAAACATGGCCCAATTCCCAACTCTGTCCGCGGCTCAAATCTCGTCCGTGTTCGCGGTTCGCTACCTTTCGGGTAGATTCGTCCATTCCCTTGGGAAAAAAAGAGGATCTAACCTCTTGATACAGCCGTTGGCGTCTCAGCTTTTTTGTACGACCATCTCTTGACGTCAGTGGACGAAGTCCGCCTTGTTTGGTTCAACCCACAGGCAGGGTGGGCAAATAAGATGGCCTTTGCACTGAACCGGTATATAACGGAGGGCATGGTCGTTTACTTGGCATACAGGAAGTGATTTCCCTCTTCCTTTGGCCTATTTCTAAAAATGTTCCTCCCAGTGTTCAGCGGTGGAAGTAGCGGTCTCAACGACGGAGTAAGCTAGCCATAAGAACCCTTTCCCTACTCTTATTCCAATTATGCACAGGAGTACGTCCCAAAAACCCAGCTGCACTCCACTGCTAAGCTACACCAGTTGTCGACGGTTCATTTGGGTGTTTGCCGTGGCCACTTCCGCTATGGTCGCGATATTTCACTGTGCGTCAAGTCATCCATTCCGAGTGGGCTACTCACTCCGTTCAGTCGTCATCATCGCCCGTGTCTACGCACTATGGGACCGGCGCGCGAGGATCAAATGGATACTGTTGGTTGCGTTTGGAATCGAAATCTCAACCACCGCGGTATTCACTGTCCTGGCCGCCGAAGAGGTCAAGTGTAAGCGCAATCGGGTAGCCACCACGGCTTCACCGCACTCACGAATTTCAGCGTTCATCAAGTACGACGATTTTGCGACCCATATGTGTGTATTAGAAAAAAAACCTTGGGCGTTGCCCTTCGCTGTCGGAGCCCTAGTGCGTCTCCATCTCATGACGCCTACCTGACAATAACCCATCCATCTAGCCGGTGTTCGATCTTTTCGTTATCTTCATGACCGTCTGCAACGCTCTGGATCGACCGCATCGAAAGCAGGCTGACATCGTTACGGCGCTAATTCACGACGGGGTGCGGATGTTCTTGGTACGCTCTTATTCTCTCCTAGTTAATTCCCAAATAATTTTCATCGAGCAGTTCAACTTCGGCGAGTATCCATATTTTGTGCACCGAATCAACTCTATGTTGATTGATAATCCTCTCGTTCCAGTCCTGAGCGCTGTAAATTTCGCCATGATCATCGCCGGAACCGTAAGCCAGCCCACACCACCTCTGCTCCTTATTATTTGCTGTTGACCGCTCTTCTCTTCGTTGTTTTCAGACGGCAAATTTTTTCGCTACGATGCCGTGGGTTGTTCCCGCTCGAATGCTACTTCTTCGGCCTCACACCCCACAGAGTTGTCTTGATGCTGGCGTCCACTCTCAACTCAAGAATGCAGCTTCGCTTCGAAAGCTTGCGATTTTCCCGGTTTACAGGACTGCCTGAGGGTATTGAGCTGTCTGAGATCAGTTAATTCAACAATGTTGTACACTAGAAAGTTTTCTTTGGTTTGTGAATTAAAATATGAACTCCATGGAATGCCAGAACTGTGAGACGGGACCTTGATGACCCAGCAGGTAGGCGAAAAACACCATCTGCCTGTTATACGGCTACTCCGAGTCCGCCAAGGGATACGGCCGCACTGATATTATTTGTCTGGCTCAACTTCAAAATCCGAGTCCCAATCGGATTTGGCCTTAGGCCGTTACGTCCGTTTTACGTAGGATGCCACAGCACGGCATTTCTTCCTTCCTTCCACCTACTACCATGGCGAAAATGGTGAGCACTGCGTTCTTCAGTGCCAGATCCAATTTCTCACTGCCTTAGGCCATAAGCGACTTCTCCACCGAGGTCCTGACGCGGATCTTCCTCGAGCTCTCGTACAAATCCCTTCTGTCTGTGCTTGCGGTCTCTGTGCAGTGGAACACTATCGTCGTCAAAGATCCCGCGCTCCGCGTGCAGATGTTCAAGAAACGTAGCACGGTTTATGTCGAACCAGGTACGGACTGCTTGCTGTCGCCTGCCGTGCAAATCTGACGCACGAACAGGTTGCCGCGAACCAGCCAAGGCTGGACTGGGACTGAACAGTAGTTTCGCAGAGCCAACCAGGGTAAGGTGCATGGCTTGGTTTGCTTGTACTTCGGTTAACAAATCATTTCAGCTACATCCCGCAGTTCAACAGGCTTCATGCACGATCGGCGATGGCGTCGAGGCCGTGTCTTTCTACACCGGCGGTGAGTGGGACGACAACCCCAAACTCGCGAAACTCGCGATCGCCAACGACTTCCTGTCGATCCCTGCGGTGACGGTACTCAAGATTGAACTCGCACCCAACTTCAATGTCACTGCGAAAAACGCCAAGGGCGTCAAAGTTGTTGATCTTTTCACTGCGATAGAAAAAGAGTAAGTGCAGTTTCAAATTCATCCGCATGGTCATATTCAATGTCCCTTGTGTTCAGAGCGAGCCGTAAGGTCAAAACCCGCAGAGGGTCGATGGAACGCTATGAAATGCTCGGCGACCATCGGTGAGAGTTCCTAAGCGCCATAACTGTTTCGTTGTTTTCCTTACGTTGGCTGTATCGTACAGGTTCTACGAGGGCCTCTCCACCTTGATCAGAATTGGACAAGAGCTCAGGGCGCAGGCGTGCCTTGGTTCTTGATACTTACTTTCGCATTCTTCACTTGCTGATGACGAGATTCAGCTCGAAAAAGCCTCCTTCAAGGGCAATTAAATCTTGACGCACCCGGCGATTGTTGTACATAACCTGCAAAATAGACTCGACGCGATTTTGATGTTTTTTGCCCACTGGCCTCTCAGATCACTTCGTAGACTAGAAAGTTTCACATCGCCGAGAGAGACTTATAACGCACGGAGCGAGCGAAATATTAGATGCACAATCATTAAAAAAGATGTCCCGTGGACTTTAGAAACAACAGCATTGCTACGTAGGGACGGCCCCTGAAGTTTCACGCGAGCGGCCCGGGAGATCTCTGGTCTCCGCGGTCTCGGCCCTAATTTGTCGCCACTACGCGGGAATCGAACCCGCGGCCTCCCGGTGTCGAAGGGCAAACCTGAGTCTAAACGGTCCGGGTATTCTACCACTAGTACCATGTCCTACATAGTAAACTGGCAGTTCCAATTGTGGGACCGCGTCAGTATAATATATCCTCCTCCTCCTCCTCCTAGACTATAGTGGCGACAAAAGTAGCAAAATCTCGGTGAATATATGTCAATGACTGGTCGATCCCCGCTTTTTTGGGGATGGTGGCATCACAGTGTGACAGAATCTGCAGATCAGCCTGTCGGCAATCACAAGCCGACCCGCCGCCTTCCCTCCGAGTCTACCACCATGTCGTCAACAAGTTCACTGTCTGTCCGCGTTGAAAAAGCTCTCTTTTCATGGATTTTGTCGAATACTCTCATCGGCAATCGACCGTCGCGCATTGCGAGGGTCAAATTTCCTGATTTTCTTGTTCGCCGCTCTTGTTAAGTTGTCCTGGCTGCGGCCTTAAGTTCGCGCACTAAACTCGTTGTGCTGTCGCATCACTTTTCACTACACTGAGCTGCGACGCAAGCATTTTCGGGATCTTCGTCGTCATTGGGACTGATGTGACGATCCCGGCCTCGCCCTTTGTCAATGGTCCTTTGCTTTGTGTCTGTGGACCGCAATCTACTTCACTCATGCTGTACATGGGCTGTCGTCGCAAGTCATCCGGCCTAGCTTGTCTCGGTTGCACGGCGTATTGTGCGCCCTGAACTTCAAGTTGTCTTGGAAGATTCGTACGCAAATCGGCACTCATCCTCGATATTTCTTCAACTTACTTTCTAGGCCTCTCAATTCGCGATGATGCAGACAGAATGTGCGTGCTTGCCACGGCGCTGAAGCGCTTTTTTGGGTACGAATAATTTTTGTTGATTATGGAGTCTGACTATCTGTTCCTATTTGCCGGCGTGGGCGACCTTCCTTGCTTCCTCCCACAATGGCTGTCGACGGCCTCCGAGACCTGGAGGAGGATGGCCACACTGCTGAGCTCAGGGAAATGTTCCCCGAGTTATACAAGAATGAACACCGGAGGAGGGACGGCCAATTGACCCCTGGCGAAATCTTCTGGCGCGACCATTACTCCTGGCTCAAGGACTCCGGCTATTTACTGCGTCCTCGGTACTCTCCGGGCTGGTCTGCTCCCTGGAAGGGGACTAATAAAGCTTCCGTAGACTTCGAAGAGAGTATTCTACCGCCAGTACGTGGGTTTGTCATTGTCATTGTGCTTTCCGGAGTAGCCTCTTGCACTTCGGGCAGGCAACGTGCTGGACGCGACTCGGATCTCGGCCGACCGTTATATTATCCTCAAGAAGAGCGATAGGGTGGACCCGTCTGTTGTCTGTGGCCCGGTGCGAGAGGTTCAGATGTTCCGAAAATTCGCTACTGAGCCACCGGCCTCGGATCCGAAGAATCATCGCGTCTGCATGTCGGAAGTCCTCCCCGTACCGGACGATGAGGCTACGGAAATCATTGTTATGCCTCTCATGCGGCGCTGATACCACTTTCAGTTCCAGACGATCGGCGAGGCGGTGGAGTTTTTTCCCAAGTCTTCCAGGTCAGTACCGTCATCTGGTTCAGAATAAATCCCCGACAACCAATTTCGTGAAGGGCCTGCAGTTTCTGCATAACCACAACATTTGGCACGGGTGCGTCAAATGGCATCGACTGTCCATCGCTCTACTCAGGTACCCGTAGCGATTGTAAAGCCAACAGCATCGTGATGGATGCTGCCCATCCCTTCAAAGAGGACATCCTTGGTGCCCCAAAAGGACCCGGAACTATCATCGAAAGCTGCCCCCATTCGACGTCGCACGCAGCACCCAGTAAAATATTACTGGATCGACTTTGATCTTTCGGATGAGCACGATCCCTTGAAGGGCCCGGCCCGGGTGGACCCTGGTTGTAGATGGATCCACCATGTCCCCGAATTTGCGTTTCGCGACAAGAAATGCGATCCGTTTACGGTGGACATTTGGTGCCTGGGCTTCATGGTCCAGACATATTTTACTGAGGTGCAGCGCGGCCCTTGTTTTCTCAACTCGTTTATTCAGTTCTCTAAACTATTTAGCGCCACCAAGAAACAGGGGTTTGAATTTATGGAAAGCCTTGTTGCAGATATGGTCCAAGAGGATCCCGCCAAACAGATGATGTGGTTCGTCGGAGCTCTGAAACTAAGTCTGGCCTGAGCGAGTAGAAGCTTCGCTCTCCTGTTACAGATACTATCGATCACCCACCTCTGCAAAAATAATTTGATGGAGGTCGTTCTCAAGCGTGTGGACTCGGCTTCCTTTCAAATTTTGGCAGAGCTCAAGCTAACAATGTAAATAATGTCCTCAAATATTTTTAGCTTTTATTGGAACGTGGGGATGGAGGTATAGATGTGCCGATGACTTGATACTTTTAACCTACCTTTGTAAAAAAAATTGGCGGGCGATCGCTGTCAACGAATGCGATCAAAATAAGCTCGAAATCGAGCTTTTCATTTTCTCGTGGGCCGAAATGTTGGAAGGATGGGCTACAAACTTGGAGGCATCTTTCAGGATACTGTCTTCATACCCTCCTTTTATTTCGAGCTAATGGGACTTAAATTGGAGTCGGCGGGGCAGATTTTTGCAAAGGTGGGCTGTTTTGCAGAGGTGGGTGATCGATAGTACGCAGAGTCGATCGCTGTTCAGGTCCGCCGCGTTTTGGACCCGTCAATTGTACTTCAAGGCGAGGCATATACTGCAGTACCGATGGTTCCTAGTTGTTAGCGTCGAATTCAAATTGATGGCCCGACCTCAATCATATTGTATTGCATCCTATTCATACGTCCGTTCAGACAGGTCGCGGCTCGCCATTGAGAATTTGGTGTTAGACTCGTTGATGATTGAACAACGCGCACGGCAAGACGATCGCGAGACGCAGGTGACGTGCGAGTGAAGCCCCAGCCTCGCTCTCTCTTTACTCTCATGTTCGCATCTTCTTGACCGCTAACCGCTAGTTCTCGTACCAAGACAAATTTATAATCCGGGCTGTAACCATGAAGCCTGGATCCAGCATAGTATCCCAGCATCATATCTCATAAGGAGTTCAGGATTTCGTGCTGCCCAATGATCCCTCGTCGTAACGGACAGTCCTCTCCGTCTGAACATTGATTTGGAGGTCCTGACAGAAGTTTAAAGTGTATTCCCAGACAACAGCCACCAAATGAATAATTACCCCCGTAATTTTGGTAGATGCGTCGACCTGCCGTGTGCCATTTGTCAGAAACTAGCCTTAGAATCGGAGTAGAGACGTGCCGGATATTCCACATGGTCTTCAATTCTACTCGTCCGCGGCTCCAAGAACAGGATGGGACCTCTCTGCTCACCTGAACCAGGCGACAGGCCGTAGAGGATATTGTTCCGCATATTCAATCTACGGAAAGTTATAATCATATTAATATTAAAAAATGAAGACGTGGCCGCACGTTGTCAACAATGAATTAGCGTAGACTGTATCCCGCATACGTGTTTGAGCAACATCCATGAACCAATAGCGGAAACGCAATACGTACACTTCCCGATTAAAAAATATAATCCCATGAAGATCAGATTATGGGGCATAGTAAGCCACTGATGAAGAAGGTAAGTAGTTTGAGAGAAGGGCCAAAAAATAAAATGCATACACATATCATTGAGGCGACTGTGCCAATGCTGGATGATCCGCATTAAGCGAGAAGCGTGAGATCCATCTATAAAGGCATACCATGTCACTGAACCTGGAGACAAGGAGAGATTACACTCCTTAAGCAGAGAAGGAACAAGGATTGATCAGCCACCAACCAGTTTCCAAGCCGTAGACGATTAGCTTTTCAAGGATATGATTGAAGCTTAAAGAGCTAATATCAGTTCCAGCCCTGACTGGGTCAGATGGGCGCTCACCGTCCATTCTCCGTTCGATGCATCAGAAGTAGGTAAACCAACAGGGAAGCGGTAACGATATCAAGGGCAGTAGAGATAGCCAGTGCCAAGGTGAAAAGCCACTATTAAATAACCGTCAAAGAGGAAGGGGGTGAAGTCTACTTGTAATGGTGTGCTTACACTGGCATGGATCTCTATCAGAGCAAGGCTTTGAAGCTGTAACCTAACGGATATATTAGACGCTAAACGGGGGGGAACAACTGAACATACATTTTCGCTGCGGTTACTGGTTGACGGCATAAATTTTTGATTACAAAACAGGCACAGTATAAGAAACTTACCTGCTGCTAGGACTGAACCATCCAGTTTCGGAGATCATTAACGACGGATGTGTTGACAAAAGCGTCCAGTCTTACCGAGACGAAGTGCGACGAGGACAACCTAGCTCATCATTATATGAATTAAATCTGAACCAAACTCACAAAACAAAACAAAACAAAAAAGCACGTACGACAGGAACGGTCATGAACCAATTTCTCTTGCTGAGCATGAAAATCCGGTGTGCGAAGAAGCTATAAACAGAGAAGACATTGTACTTGAAGTAAGTCATTCAAGTTTTCGTGCTTACGAGTCCACGAATACAGTGACGAGTCCCTAGGTACCCTTAGAAAATAAAATTTTAAATAATAGGAATCCCTCACGGTTTGGAATACGATCATCTGAAAATCCAGAGATGAGAGTTTTGAAAGAACTATATCTGGAGTCATCACGCACCGCTATACTCCTAAGAGAGACGCTCTAATGAGCCTCTATATAGACGACCAGAAAATCATTGACGAACCATGGAATGTGGTCAAGCTTCTCAGGTTCTCCATAGTTATCAATCAGATAGACCCATACAGCACCCCAGATAAAGCCGGTGTGTACATTATCCAGGATACTTCAAATCACGTATGACTTTTCTGAGGTCGAGTAATTATATTAGCAGACCATACCAAACCATCGCGACCTTGAAAATGTGCTCAGAATCCGCCCCGAGGACGGGAGAAAAGAACCTACCAGAAGCTTGATTCGTATGGGGTCCTGTCTGTAGGCCTTGAAGTAGTACATGCCCTGGAGATCAGCAATCCCCGAGATGCTTTGAAATCTGTCGGGAGCCAGCACTGAGATAGCAGATGACGACAAACACTGAAGCAGAGAGCGCTCCGATGAGCAATGCACCAAATGTCTTCGGAATGTCAAGGCCGGGAAACATCTTAGCTGCCAAGATCGAGTTGAAAGTGCCCGCTATAAGTACCATCGAAGTTGTAAGGTGTACCTTGTTTAGGGAATCCGCAATCATGATTTTTACAAGTGCAGTGCGCACCCAATGGACCCGCTGGGCGCCATTGATCCAATTTCGGTCCAATACAGTCTTGCATAGAAACGGTTATCCAGGGAAAAGGGATGTCAGAATGCAGTTAAAGCATCAAGTTCCGTGCGATCTGGTATCTGCCAATCACCGGCGGAAATGACATTGAAGCTGGCCACAGAGTAAATATAACATCCAAGAGATTCCTGGAGAGGCACCAGTCTGAGGATAAGATGAAAAATTTCCCCCAGGAGGACGAGAAAACAAGCCGTCAGGACATGCCTATGGAGTCAATTAGTACGCAAGGCAGATACAGCTGAGATGATATCCCAGTGGTAAATGACGGTCAATCATCCTCCCAGAACGTGGACCGTGTGCGGACGCTGCTGGGAAATTAGCAGTTCGGGACAGGGAAAATATCAAGGAAGGGCTTATCTTTGAATCATTCAGATATCATTCCACCCATCCCAGGAAGTAGGGAGCAATGAAAGACGGTTTACGCCGTTTTCAGGCGACCCAATGGCAGATAATTCTGGAATGCCCCTCACACGCCCCGGGCCGCTGGATAACGTGAAAATACAAAAATACCAGGAAGATGTTCTCCCGATCTTCCCAATATCCCGATCTTTTCGTTGAGAGATCGGGAGAGTGAGAATACAGGGTCCGAGTCAAGAATAGTCTGAAGTTAGCTGTCTATGACCGCAGTACCATAATAGGACCGAATGCCAGTAGAAGCTGCAGCGGAAGCCAGGAGCTTCGCTCGAGATCAGAGTTCAGAATGGCCCTCGAATTGGAGAAACCCGAAGGACTTCTTAGAGTGGTCAAGTTCAAGTTGTGAAGAACTGTTTGGCCTGAGTGCTGAGGATCAGTGTCGATACAGCGAATCAGTACACAGACCAATACAAAGAGTTCTCACGCACGATTCAAATTGCTACGGCGAGAACCGTTCTAGTAATTTGCGCTGAATTCCTTTGGAAGAACGGACACTGCTTGGAAAGCTTACATTTCAGGATAGATTTGAAAACATGGATCACAGAGATATCATCCCGCTCAGAAAGAAATTTAATGTTCACCTGAACGAAATTTTCGGGAGGGGAAATGCCTGCCACCCGGCAACGATATCAGAAGTTCGAATCCTCGCTATTTTAAGTGTCGCCGCTGTGGTCACCCGGGCCACTCGAGAATCTGAAAACACCCGAAAGGTGTTCTTCCGCTCATCTGACAAGATGCGGCAGTGAAGGCGGCTTTTACTCATACTTCCCGCAGAACCGCTGAGATCAGGGGGACGAGTTGAGTATGACAATAGTGCAGTGCTGCAGTTTGTGAATTGGGTTCGACATTTTCACACACCCATGATTCAGTCCCCAATATTCCAGCGAACATAATTTGCACCAAAAGACACAGCATAGAGGGGTCAACTAGAGATACAAGGATCAAAGCCGGGGCATTTTTGAGCGGTCGAACGCAGCAGTGGCGGCCACTGCCTCATAGATAGAAGTAGCAATTTCATCAGGGGCCTCCTGCGGTGCCTGCCAAGCAAGGTTGGATGTGTTAACTGCTGAAGTTGAGGGCACGGCACGGCTTACGAAGTGACCTCCTCCCACAATCGGTGTTACTCCCGCAAGAATATGTCTGTGTTTCTCGATGAAGCGGAAGAACGCTTCGTCCAGCACCTTGGGCCTGCATACTGTGAGTACGGATTAAATGGAGGAAGGAGGGTTTACCAGTAGTCCCGACGTGACCCATACATTAAGTAAGTTGGAACTTTGGGGATTCTTGCACTCAGCCATCGACCCATTTCAACAGTTAGGGTCACCTCTTTGAAGGCGGAAATCTCTTGGGATGGAAGAGTTTTAGTTGTCAGCCCACCAGGCATCCCCGTACGCCGGAAGAACGTGTTCTATGGAGAATTCAACATGGGGGTAATCACACAAATGAATGGGAGACGTACCGCGATGATAGCACGGACCTCGGGGTGAAATTTTTGCCAGCTCTTGTTTGAAGCCATCGCCTGGTCGATGGTCGTCCAGGTATTCCTCTGGTTTTGCAGGAACTTCTCTACGCGCCGTATCCATTGTTCAAAAATACGACCGTCGCAGTAGTCAAAAATTGTAGGCTCTATCAGGACTAGAGACCGGACCCGAGACTCAATCTGACATGCAGAAGGGGCGTAAACTCTGCATTGGCACTGCCTGAGCATTCGATTTTGCAATGGGGTGAAGACCTACAGGGCAGATATCCCAGCAGAGTGTGCCACAACGATCAAGTTGGCTCGCTCGCTGGAACTCAACAGAGGCGAAGATAGAAATGCTGCAAATGCCGCAGCATACTCGACTGCCGGCGCTTTCGGAGTGAATTGTCAGATCTGAGTGTGATGGAAAACAAAGATGAGACCTACAAAGTTCGGGGCACTCGGCCAAGAGAGCTTCGTTCCTTACTCCTGAGTCTCCGTGGCTGGGTCTATCGATGGCCCAAATGGAGTCCAAGAATGGTCCCCCGTTGAGCTGTGTTTGAATCTTGTGCAGACGTTCAACAACTGGGGTCCAGACATCCGAAGCTGAATGAAAACACAAAGCAAATAGTCAGGCAACGGAATATTTCGAGGGTGAACGAAACAATGGCACCCACTTAGACCAATGCCCGACAGCAGCACCATTGTGACACCGGTGGGCGAAGCATTATTGCGCCTAAGATCCCACTTGGTTGCGATGCAGTGAAAGTTGCGGGAAGTGCGAAAGCTGAAGAGTTTTTTGGACGAATGCATGGGCGTCTCAGTGAGCTTCAGTGTGATCCATGAGATACTGGGGAACACATATTGAAGAAGGCGGCTGTTTGTGAAGATAAGCAGTCAGAAAACAAGCGGGAGAACATCAAGCAGATGATCAAAGGGATCTTAGACGGCAGGATAAAATTGGTCAACGCCCGAGCATGAGAATTCCAGCATGAGAGAGATTGTTCCTGCTGTGAAAACAAGTTCCGTCTACCAACGAACCGGGTTAGCGATCGACAACGACGTGCAAGCCCCGCGGCGACACCCGAGAAAGGGTGAGCCTGTATGGATTGGTCTCTTCGAGGTATCCCGAATTCGTAGCTGCTAGAACATCTTTGGAAGTTCATATTCCATAAGTCGTAGCTTGATCGTAGCCACCATGTAGTCGACTGGTGGTGGGTGAGGCAAAGAACATGTGCCGGGCGATATCGGCCCGGGACTCGAACAGGGGTCAATCAGGACGGGTACGGTTGGCATTTTGTTACTGCATTTCGTGAACAGAACACTGGCAGGAGATGGTTCTTCAGGCGCTAAGAGCATGTGAATGAGGAAAGGAGGGTAAGTGGAGGTCATTTATAGCTCAAGTCCAAAAGCTCAGATGAACAACATCCGGCTTGACACCCGGTCCTTCCACGAGTCCTTCGTACTAGGATTCTAGGAAACGAAGCATGGTGTGAACGCGGCAGCGATGTACGTATGCAGCTGGTTAATGAAAGAAATCATAGGCTGGTGATCGACTTGAAGTTTCAGAAAAACGATCTGCGTTAGATTGCGGAGGAGGCGCAGCCGCAGCTAAGAATTGGTTCACCCCCACTGGTACTGAGCCTGGGCGTCGCACTCTGACTGCTCATTAATCAGGTTGGCGATGGTGAACTGCATGCCACTGGGATATTTTAAAAAACCGTACCAGCGCGCTTGTTGCTCACCTGACATCCATCTCTCCTTGATTTCAACACGAGCACCGCGAGGAATTAATTGCCTTGGACTGTTTTTGGCTCTGTGTTCGAGATTGCTAACACTCTAGCAATTTTTGGCCCCAGATTTCGCCAAGTACAATTATGGCGCGCAAAAAAATGTGAGCCAAGACATCTTTTGCTGGAAGATATTGCTTCCCTCGCGCGGGTGCTGACCTCCGGAGGCAGCCGCAGCGCCGCTGATGTGATGTGCTTCGCCTGATTTTCTCAACCGCTGACTCGGAAGCTCCGCCTGATGTGCTTCGTCCGCAATGGGCACAGCGACTCGTACACTTTTGAAGATCCTAATAAATCTCGCTTCGGATGAGAATATCGGTATCCTGTGCTGACGGTTTATGCAGTAGTAATTTTATACAGCATACCACGTAATGTCGGAGTCCCATGAGCGTGGAGAATCTTTCTTCACTCATACAACCTGCACTGAAAAGTTGGACAATATCAGATCATGTTCGGGAGAAGAACAACGCCCAAAGATAGAACGGATCTGTACCGCCGCCGGACTGCAAGCTTAAGGCAACGTTAACCAGTAGAATTGAGTTACTACACGCAGGAATCGGAGTGCCGCGTTTTCAGTGAAGCGCGTGCACACGAGAGACTGAAGATTAGATCAATGAATTCCGTATTCTTGTGAAGGCTTTGCTTGGTTCTTGATACTTTTCAACCAATGAGTGAACTGCGATGCCTTGAAGAGACTTCCTTCGAGAGCAATGACGCCTTGACATACCCCTAATTTATAAACCCTGTAAAATATTCTACCAATCATGTTTGATCCGTAGGCGTACGGTCAGGAGTTCACGAGAACTCGCTTTGACCACACGTGACCCTCGGCACACCGGCGCCGGCCCCGAGTGGCTCTGTTTGGCAGCGGCATCTTCTGAGTCGCGTACACGTCTCTTCGCAGACTCTTGCCTCCTCCCACCGTTTGCTGAAACCTGCTTCTGCGCCATGGACACGACGCCCTCCGCTCCAACCTGGAAGTTCTTCAGCCCGTTGAAGCCGTTTCGACGCCGCCCCTGAACTTTTCTTCTGCTGCTCTGTTTTTCAAAAATGAGGCGGATAGGACCTTAAACCCGATCTGCTATCCTAGCGGCTAAATCCGCAGATCGGTGAGCCCTCCTGTCCCCTAGGTGTGGAGACCTCGGCGTGCTGTGCCTGGCGACTCGCGAGTACTTTCTTGTCGCAACGGTGACGGTGGCGCGCACGATGCGGTTTCGCGGTGCGCTTCGTCTTGGCCTCGGCCCCCCTCTCCAGAGGTTGCTGATAAATAACATAGCTTGTTTGACATTCTTGCTAATAAGCGCTGCCCAGCCTAGCGACCCCACGCCATGAGTCTACCCGCCATGGCTGCGGGATGTGTTTTCGACAGTCGGCGGCGACTTCTGTCTCGGCAAGAAACCAAGAAATCAATGCCAGAGATATTAGATGCTTGTTCAGCACAGGATGCCTCCGCTGCTATTGGCGGGCGGGGAATTTGTTTTGCCCGGCCGATTGCATTTGACGCTGTCAAGTGCCTCTTGACGTTTACGTTCCCGCGACGAGCACCACTAAAGGGGTATACCCTTGTCATGAACGCCCACCTTTACTCTCTTTTCCACCACTAACGCCCACTGCTCGCCGCACCAGAGGCACCGTCCTGCTAACCAGCATCCCATTCCTTTCGGTATGCCTATCATTTCGGAGCCCTAACGCGAAGACGCTCACGCGCTAGCCCTTTGCAGTCCAGCCACACTCTTTTTCGCACCCCCTGGAACGATGCTCGCCTCAGAGCCCATTACATTGAGTGCGCCCCCTCGTCGCCATAGCCCCGCCCCGTTGGCCCAGCAGCGTCTGCGGTCCGCGAGCGAGCGGCACCCCTCTCCCGCGAGCAGCCACCCGGCCCCCGCGCTCAACCGGCGCCACAGTCTGAACTTCATGCGCAAGCCGCTGCGTTCGTCTCCTCTCGCAGGGCCCGCGATGTCGAGCGACGGTACGTCCGAGGAGGACGCCCCCGCAGCCCGCCCTGCGCGCACATTCTCGACCCCGGACCTTCCCTCTCTTTCACGGCTCAGCCCGGCTCCGGCCAAATCCCCGGCCCCAGCACCAGCACCACCAGCTCCATCCACGCCCGCAGCCCTGGCCCCGCCCCGGACTGTGTCGAAGCGCGCGTCGCTCATGGAGATGGTCAAGCGCCCCCTCGCCCTCAGATCGCCCCCGCCCCCTATTCCGCTTCCGGCGCCGCCCTCCAGCGCATCAGCAGCTGGCGCCAGCCCCTCCAGCGTCATCTACACGCCCCTCCCACCGCCGCCCCTCTCCCCGCGCCACCACTCGCGTACGCGCCCGCGCTCGCGGGGCTCCATCTCCACACCGGCAAGCATGACAAACATGCCCGCAAGCATGTCCCTGAACGACCTCTCCGCGTCCTTCCCCCTCCCGCCGCCCAGCTTCCCGCGCGCGCTCACCGCGCCCTCGACGAGCCGCCGGAGCGCCACGCTCCCTCTCCCGCCCGCGCGCGCTGCGACCCCTGTCTACGGCGCGCCGCACGACAGCGGGGACAGCTGGCTCACGTCGCTCCCCTTCGGCGACACGCCGCGCTTCTCGCGCCTCGCGCTCGCCGCGCCGAACGTCGTGCTCCCCGTGTCCGCGCGCGCGGCGCGGCGCACGTCGATGCGCGGCGAGGGCGGCAAGCGCGTGTCGCTCGTGTGCGCGCCCGTGCTCGCGCCGTCGCGCAGCAGCAGCCTCGTGCACCCCATGGCCGCGGCGCCCGAGTACTTCGCGAGCACACCGAGCCTCCTCACGCGCAGCCGCTCGCGCAGCCTCTCGTCCGAGGGCCCCACGACGCCGAGCGCGGCGTCGTCCGTGTTCGGCGCGGACAGTGTCAGCGTGGGCGGCGCGGAGGACGACGACGAGTTCGCGCTGGACGGCGCGCTGGAGGTGGACATCGCGCTCGTGAGCCCGCGCGACTTCGAAGCGGGCGCGTACGCGGCGCAGGACGCGGAGTCGGAGGACCCGCACGGGCTACGCAAGCCCGCGTCTGTGCACGCGCCGTCGCTCGCGCCCGCGCGCAGCACGTGGAGCCTGTCAATTGGGCACCGTCGCTCGCACGCGCACGCGAAGGGGACGAGCTTCCTCTCGTTCGGCTCGGGCGACTCGAGCTCCACGACGTCCGTGTCCGTGTTCTCGCCCGTGCACTCGCCCGCGCCGTCGTACGCGCCCGCGCAGTCCGCGACGCCGGCGGTGCGCGTGGAGCTGTCGCCGTACGACGCGGCGCTGGCGGCGTACAGCCCGTCGGAGGCGGACGGCGCCTCGCAGAAGGGCGGCGCGGACGGGGGCGGGAAGCTCCCCAAGGCCGCGGGGACGATGCGCCGCATCCTGCGCTCGCTGTCCGGCGTCGGCCGGCGGGCGAACTAGGGCGTCTCCGTCCAGGGAACAAGCACGTCTCTGTCGAGGGAGCTATCCCGTTTCCGGCGAGGGGACTCCCGCGGCCGCCTCTCCCGGTCGATGCACTAAATTAACGTCCGTTACTTACTTTATCTTTATAGACGCGTGGTTATTTATCGTATTTTTTTGCACTTTGTTGATGTACAGCTAGTGGAGGAGCCTTGTCTTGGGTAATACATCTTGGTGGTCTTGTGTAGGTGTTTGTGGCGATGAAATACAGTGAAATACCTGATCCATGCGGCAAGCTTAGTCGATAGCCCTGGCGTTCGTCACCGCTGAGCATGGCCAGGACTAGTCTCAGCCTTGGAAGCCTAAACGAAATCCATTAACGCGAGCACTCTCACCGCGTAAGTCTAACCATTATACATCTGAGTGGGGGTTTCCTCCGCGTCCATCCGTGCGCGCGCCTCTTCAAGTCCCCCGTATCCCGCCCTCCAGGGCACTCTCTCTAATCGCAGCTCCCATCCGCGGGCCCATCCTTCCACCGCTCGTCCGTCTTCTGAATCGCACAGTCAAACGTCTCCTTCCCGAGCTTCTCGTTGACCTCATTGTGCCGCTCGCAGAACCACCTGCTCAGCCCCGCGCGCCCGCTCACGTCCGGCGGATTCCTCCGCACATCCTCCCCGAAATCGTCTGCGCAGTGACTGCACGGGTACAGGGCGGGCAGTGCGCGGATGAGGGAGAGCATGTGCGTCTGGTGCGCGGGGCCCGCGCGCTCGGGGTAGTACGCCGCCGTCGTGTGCAGGAAGGCCCACGTCGCGCGGCCCAGCGCGTCTTTGTCTGGGGGGCATGCGGCGGGAACGCTCTTCGTCATCGTTGTCGTCGTAACAGGAGTCGTGGTAGCAGCCACCCCCGCCACGGTTGCTTTCCCCCAGGAGCGGAACGCAGCGCGGTTGGAGCACGCCTTGCACGGCTTGCCATCGGGCCCGAGCACCATGCCGGGCGGGAGCTGCTGCTGCTTTTTCGGATCCGGTGCTGGCGAGCTCGTTTTCGATTGGGAGTCGCCCATTGCAAGCGGGAAATGTGGAGGAAGGAGGGAGGTGCGGGTTGTGCACTGCCAGGCTGTTAGCAAGACGCGCGGTCACGTGAAGCGGACGCGTAGTCATCAAGCCGAAGCGCGCCGTCCTCGGCACTGTGGGCCAATCCAAAAAAAAGACTGCGCTTGCGTGCGTTACAGCTCCGACGCTGTACGTGCATTCAACGAGCGAGGTACGAGCTTCATTTGCCGAAGCGTCTCTCTACGAGAGACTAGTACGTGCATAAATCTTTCGCCGACATCGGGACGATGCCCAGCCTCTCCCAAATCGACCTCGCCGACGGCCTTTCGTATTCTTCGCGATCAGATGAGGCTGTCTTGTCTGCTCGGAAAAAAATGTTGGTCCTACGAATACTACCATATATCCCAGAATCTACCTAGGTCCGCTGTGCTGCTATTATATTCAACAGACGCTCGATATTCGCGAGCCCATCCGTCAGCCTCGATTCGACCTCTCCGATGCGGCTGTTCACCGCTTCGAACCGCTCATTCACGAGCTCCTGCACCCGCTTCTCTATATAGCCCCAATCCCTGAGCGGGGACGACAGCACTACGCCTTGCGGGTCGGCGTTGCCCTCCGGTTTGGCGTCTGGCACGGGCGCGCGCGCGACACGAACCAGGAGATGGAACACATTATGGTGCCGCGAGCCGTCCGACACCGCTACCTCGCCCCGATATCGCTTCTGTAAAGCCCATGGAGCCATCTGGTCGATGACCTTCTCGCACGAGTCGCACACCCACGAGTCTAGAATCAACATCTTTAGTATTGCAGGCCGATTCAGTTGGCGCTGCGTATACTTACCATAGCAGTCCAGGCAGTACCAGCATGGCGTGACCACGCGTGTACAAGGGGATTTGGATCCGTCAAAAAACCCACTTGGGCCGTATTTTTTCGTTTTGACCTTCTCGGCGGACCTACCTACCACGTGACACCCATATAGGTAATGTTCCCATGTCGGCCGGTCTAGAAGTTCATCAATTTCTGTTGACAAGTTGTACCTTTGGTTCTACCATCCCGCAAAAGCATCTCGTTCAACTTGCATTCAACCTTTATATCATCTATAGGTAATTGAAGGCTTCTCAAGGACTTCAGTGACTTGGAATGTGTCAAATTTCAGGTTTGACCGGGCTTGCTCTTCCTCTGCCAGTGCGGCCGCCGACCAGCATGAATTGAAGGTAAGAATGTGTTGTAAGAATGAGTGATTTATTCTGTGACTTCCAGAACAGTATGTGAGACTGGGACTGGCTTGCTTGTACTCCATCTGACCAAGCCTGGGAGACGGGTCGTCAAGAAGCTGAGCCCGACCTGGTACAACACTGCCCGAACTTGATTTAAAGTGTTAACACTCATTTGACGTTCAGGACAAGTATAGAATGCACATAATATGTCTCTGAACACATTAGACAGGATGTGCAAAGCCGCACAGAGCCACATGTGGCTCTTGTGCATTGTGCAAAGCCGCGTGATAAACCGAAGGATTTATGAGCGGATCCTTGGTCATTCAGATGAAATCTGAGTAAATTAGGTGCTATGCAGTACACTGAACCACTTACCTAACATAAGGTGCACCACTTTCACGTTGTTATTTGGTTTCGCCACAGCCGCTGTGCGGTAGTGCTGGCCAAAAATATGATACGGTAAAATATATTTTGAATATATTCAACTAAATACAAATACAATACGGGCTCCAGGGTCAACTGAGAATATGAATACATCTGAATATGAATACGATATGATATGAATATAATACGATACGGGACAAGTCGTATTCAAATATATTCAAATACGGTAAAGTGATTCTTTGCCGCCCGGGAGCACCACCCGGCACGGTTCAAACCATGAAACTTGACTCCCGAGCCTGAAACCCCGATCTGATTTGCCCTGGGCCGGCCAATCGGCAAGCCATTGGAAACAGTTGGAAGCCTGCCGGGCATTGAACCATCAAAAATTTTGATGATCTCTGATCTTGATGACAGTTGAAAGTTGCCGACTACCTGAATTTACAGATTCCATGTCCACATTCTTCAGTGAGAGATGCCCATACGTAGGCAGTGTGCGGCTATGGCCGCAATTCTGCCCAAAAACCATTTTCCACACTTCCTCCTTCCACCTGGAGCCGGAGTCAACACCAACAGCTTCAAAGCACTCTATGCAAGGTTTATATACTTAACGGATAGGGAATCAAAAGCCGCACGGTGCCGCATGCGGCTTTGCACAATGCACAAAAGCCGAATGCGGCTCTGAGCGGCTTTGCACATCCTGTCTATTATGACCAGTATCCAACCTCTTGACTGAGAGGTCCATATTTTTTTTTTCCGGCCTGGCAGCCGAACCTACCTACCTGCCCCTTGTCCCGGCTTGACCGGCCCGGAGCCCCTTGCGCGTGTACGGCAGATGGCACACTCCAGTGGGCCTGCCCCGGGCGCCTCATTCGGTGGGTCTGGGATCGCCACGAGATTAGTGGTTCCAGAATCCGCGGGGTCTGGTGACTTCTCAGGGACGACCTCCGGCGCTGGCACAGTCGTGTCCAGCGGCGAAAAGACAAGCGATGGGATCGATGTTGAAGGTTCGTCCACAACCGGCGTCTCAGGCGTCGACTGTCCATTGGGCGTCGCTTCCGACGGCGAGGGGGGCAGTGCGACGGTCAGACTGCGATCCTTCTCCTCCTCTGGCTATGACGGTTCGTTTGTACAAATAAAGATTTACGCACGCGCGAGGTTTTAGCGCGCGCGTGCGAGGTTTTAGCGCGCGCGCGAGGTTGTATACGTATATGACCTAATCACATTTGGGAATATCTCTAAGCGTCCTCAAGTCAAGCTTGCCATCAATGGCTATCAATGCCATAACACACGCCGGCAACATCGCCTGAAGCTCCGACACTCGCCGGAGGCAGCGGGTGCATGGAGGGCGTCCTGAGGGCGACAGCATTGGCACTGAGAAGTTCTGTGACGGTGCTGAAGTTCGCAGTGGCGCAGAATGGCACCGGCAGTTCAAGTTCAAATAAGCAAGGTTGGAAGCCTCGGCGAGAGAGGGATTTAAAATAGTTTATACTGAAAGGCCAGAAAGGGATTCCCATATTCAAGATGTTGTCAGACTGTTGCAGACCGGTGAAGATGAAGACAAAGGGAGGGAAAATCGGAGACTCGGAAGGGTTACTAGTGTCATACCATGTCGAAATGGTCCGTGCGCCTTGACGTGATCAACCAAACAGGTCCAACTTTTGCCAGCGCATTTTCTTTTCCCCCATCCCCTCGCCTTCCCCGCTCATCGTATACAAGATCCTCTTTGCCCGTCCATGGACGTCTCTAGCCCCCTCCGGCTTCCTTACACCCCATTGCCTCACTCTGAGATGCTGTAAGAGTGCCTGCGCCTTTCCAGGATGATGGTGCAGCGCAGACCGCTGCGCAGTCGGCCGTTCTGGTGAAGTCGAATACTGTCGTCGGGCGAGATCGGATGTAACGTAGTGTAACTTAAAAATAGATTGACCCTCGCGCGCGCGCTGAAACCACGCGCGCGCCTGAATTTATTATTTGTACAAACGAACCGTCATACTAGCCATTCCCCTTAAAGATATGGTTCGCTTGGCACTTTCCCCACAAACTATTGAGACACTCGACCTTCTCCCTCATGTGCGTATTTCAACCTCCTTACGACTCTGTTCACTCACATTATGCATCCAAAGTACTTTGCAGCGACGCTCGACCTGTCCTCCCTACCAAACCTCACGCTGCTCCGCATCTCTCTATCCCAGCATCGCCGATCATGGGCAATGGTACTCGAGATCCTCCGTACAATCGCTCCCTGGAGTCGAATCCAGCGGATCATCGTCAATCCCAAGGACGCATACATCGACAAAACAGCGCTCGAAACGCTCGACTCGATGCTGTCGGCTCTGCCTGCGCAGCATACCCCCGTTCTAGAGCTCGAGATGTCTTTCTCCCAGTATGCCGAATGCGTGACACTGTAAGCAATTGCGATCGAAACGTCTGGTATGACTCTTAACACCCATTCATTCGATCCTGGCTCACTCATGCGTGGAAGCTGTGCCGCGGGGATCCCGATGAGGAATGGTTCGAGGTAAGCTGTTGGATTTGAGGATTCACATTTGTGTGGCTTACAACGGATCGTAGTATTTTCGTCGCAACATCTGATCGCTTGAGCCTGGGTGCCGTCAGTATGAGAAGTCGAGTCCCAATTTAGCGCCAAGTGCACGACACCACCTGTCTACCGAGTTAACCGAATTTATCTTTGAAAGAATACAATACCTTCCCGAGCATTCGTCAGCTCACCGTCATGTGTATGTGGCTTGTACAAATTCCAGTCCCAGCCACCAGTTGTTCGACCTGTCAACGCGCCTTTCTACTCGCAGATTTGATATCCAGGCTCCGTTTACCTATTACTCCTCGTCGCGCGTCATTTGCACTCACTCGATTGATTTTTGACTGATTCCCGAGAATACCAGCGGCGCGCAAGTTAAGCTGTTCACCTCCAGCGATACCACAGCGCCATGGCCCACGGCGTAGAAACTCAGCTCTCCCGCTCCGTCTTGCTGGTCTCGCGCCCCACAGAATTACACCATTGTCTTCTTACTTCGCCGTCAATCGCTCTGCACTAGCTCCATCCCCTTCGAAGGTACCCTATCGCCGACTGACAAATCCCTAATTTAATCCGTCATCAAATTTAGGCTTTGTTGTACCCATTGGGCCACCCCTTCCGATCTTCAGCCTGGCTGCTCAGAAACTTCAGCACTCCACTCTCCTACCTCTCATTCATACCCTCACCAAATAGTATATGTCTAGGATTACCCCTTCCAGCGCAGTGAGATCCAAGAAATGCCTTCACTTTGCACGCAACCCCTGGAGGCCTCCCCGGCCACCCTGGAAAAAACCGCTATCCCGTCCACTTCCGGCCTCGTAAACTTTCCTAGTCGATGTATTATATCTATAACACGCCGATTCCAAAATTTCAGAACATCCATATGAGCGCAAACCGATTTCCTTTCTGCTCTTACCGCGGTTGTCTCAGTAGTAGATGTAGACATTGTGGGACTAACACCGGCCATTGCACTTCGAAGGAATGGACATCTTGTCCAGGTCTGTACAGGTTGATCCCCGCTTTCCGTTCAAAGCGCTGATTCAATCTCAGGTCTTTGAAACATCCGAAATCAAGACTGAAATCAGTACTGCTCTTGGTTTGCAGCCCAATGCTATGCGTGTGCTGGATCACCTTGGGATCTCGAGAGACAACTTGAAGGGCGTTGAACACATTGGGGTGCGTTTTGAACTGGGATTTTCCGCATTACTTAAATATCGTAGCATATCGCCTTCTGCAGTGAGAGCGGGGAGGGCCAAACCGCTCGTTTCGGGAGTAGGCGGGAATGAGTTGCCCGTATGTTGCAAATCGTGCATATGTCCATCAGTTTCCTCACTGATATTGTTACTGTCCCAGGGCTTACTTCGCCAACGGAGCGATCTGCACAACAAGCTCACACGCCTCGCGGTCGGCAAGGCGAAAGCCCACCTGTTCACATCCGCCTTGGATCTAAGGTTGTTAGGCGCAATACCGAAGCGGGAACCAATGACCTTGGCCAGCGGGAAAGTCGTTCGCACTGATATCGTCCTCGGCGCCGACGGGGTCAATGTACGCACGCAAAGATATGTTGTCGTTGGCTTTACTAATTATTCCCATAATCCGTGATGCGTACTGAGACCCTAAGATCCGAGGTACCCGCCGCCCCGTCAGGTTGGTCCTGCTTCCGCACCGTCTAATCTTTGAGGCACAGGAAGTCCCCGAGTTTGAGGGGCTGACCGGGGAGATATCTGGCACGCGGAGCGTTATTGTGAAAGAAGGGCCATTCCGAATGTTCATAATTTATCCACTACCCACCCCGAGGTGGACGTCTCGTCAACTTCATCGGCTTCTTCACGGACTCGCCCGAAGCTGAAGCAGGTGCGCAACTCAGCCAACGTAGAATCCCAGAAGATCAATCTTTCATTGCACTAAATCTAGGCTGGACACTGACGGGATCGCGGGAGATCTTGGAAATGTTTTCACCCAAAGTTCTTGCGTGTCTTGGATCTACCGAGTCACACCGCAATTCACAAATGGAAGCTGCGGGTGGTACCGAAACTTCCCACCTGGATCTGTGGGCGCGCAGCTCTCCATGGCGATGCTGCTCATGCCACAGCGCCTTTCCTCGCCCAAGGCGTGGGGACGGCGATCGTGGAGGCTGGCTCGATCGGATGCTTGTTACCTCCCGGGACCAGACGGGAAAACGTTCCGGCGAGACTATAAGCGTATCAGGATCTTCGGAAACATAGGGGAGACTTCGTAAACAAGGAATCTGTCAAGCAGATATCGCGGGTCCGTAGTGCAATCGCGTGGCGCCAATGTACGTGGGAAATACCCGAATACTGCCCCATACTTACATTTATTCGCCAGCTCACGAAGCGCAAACTTACCTCCGCGATTATGACGCAATCAAAGCTGCCAAAGAGTGTTATGAGGAACGTTCAGTCATAAATCCTAGTTAAATCAATCCTAAACTCCCGTGTTTATATGAACCTAGGCATAATTAAACTTTTTGAATCGTGGTTGAAACCGTCACGTGCAGACTCGCCAGCCAGAGGCAAGATTCAATAACACATATTCTTGCAGCGGTACTTGTTTCTTGCTTGGGAGGATGGAAGAAATATATCTTCCCTCCTACTCTCGCTTCATTTACTGGACTTGGTAAACTGTGGTTAAACCATCAACTTCTTTCGGCACATATTGGGCACATTATCCGAATCTACGTCTTGCGGCACTTCCATGCGTAATACGTATTAACACACATGCGATTTGAAGTCGGCCCCCAATGTAGGAGACATGAATCTTCGACGACCAAATCGCTCTGCAAAAGCGGTGGACTCGATTACATATACATAGAAATTGAATCAGAAGTGCAAGGTACGAATGTCAATCAATCAATCGGCCTGTCTAACCCTCAGAGGCACATTAGCCGCAGGCTGGCCAACGACTTTTGGCCTGGGAATAAGCGCGCGGTGCGTCCCGATCTCAGTCTCCGGCCCATCAGGGAACTCGAATGTGAAGTTCCGGATAAGGACCGACAATGCCGCCTGGCACCACCCACAGGTAAATATATACCCGGGACATGTAGATAGGGGACACACACCTTGAACTCTGCGAGCGCAAATGATTTCCCAAGGCAGATTCGCGGCCCGTCGATGAATGTGATCAGATGCCGGTGGCCTTGGATCTCGGTCGCGCGCAGAGGATCGTCGTCGAGGGTGAGCCACCGCTCCGGCTCGAATTCTTTCGCGTTGGGACCCCAGAAGACTTCTGACCTGTTCATGCACCGCATCGATACGGTGATGAGGGAGCCTTTGGGGACCGCAATACTGTTAACGACGTCTCCCGACGCCGTAGTGATGGCCTCGCTGATGGGAATTACGTCGTCGACCATAGCCTGCAAGAATTCTGGTCAATGGCACTGAGATGGATGCATCCTCAGAGCAGAGAGAAATACCTCACGCGTGGTATTATCCACAGGGGGGTGTAGGCGCAATATTTCGAGGACCACAGCGTCGAGGTAAGGGAGCCCCGACACCAGTTGGTCCCAGGTGGGGTCCGTGGCGCCGAATTGGACAAGTTCTTTGCGTAACTTGGCTTGTTTCTCCGGCTGCTTCGCAAGTTCAATCAATGCCCACTACGAACATATTCAGGATCATACGGAAACCGATGGTGAGAATACACACAGTGAGACTGACTGTAGCCGAACCTACTCAGTCTTATTATGGATAAAATATAAAGCACGTACTGGACGTGGTTTCATAACCTAAGAATATTTGAGCTACAGACATAGTGAACCGAAGGAAAATAAAGTCTTACCGGCCAGCAGCAGGGCATTCTAATCGTAGGGGAGTCAGTCTGTAAAGGACAATAAGAAATGAAAATAAGTACCATCTAGAAAAACGGACAAGATGTGAGTCAGTTGATTTGAGAGGAAGAGAGTTCGCACTTGAGCCATCACTTCGGTTTCATTCATCTGAAGCTCTGCTTCATCATCCTCTGCTTTAACTAAATATTCGTGAGCCAAGAAGTGAGTCATTCATTCTAGAGCTGTTTTACGTAGAAGGCCGATGACTGATCTGTCAGCAGTCTCGTCAGTGACATGACTCTTCTTCTCGCGCCGTGTTTTCTCGAGTAGACCATCCGCAATGACGCTGATCGACCGGCGCAGGTTCCCCATGATGCGGTTTCTGTGCGTCGGGAGTTTTGCAAAGAAGGAAAGCTGAGTCCCTACGAGAAGAACAAAGGCAAGGTTGGAGAGGACGCCGCCACCTTCGAACGACAGCGAGTCAAAGGCCTCGGCGACCGCGGCGTACTCTCCGTCAAGAGAACGGAAGTCGTGCGAGAATCCGGCGATGCCTATACTGTCAAGGCTAGAAACATCTCAGAAAAAAAAACACCCATCCCTGAGCTGGAGGACAAACTCACGCAACCCGGTTCATCCTGGAGAACCAAATCAGTAGACGACAAGTTAAAAGGGGTTGTTATTTGCCAATGTTCGACGTCAATTATGGCACCATCTGGCGTGTTGTCGATGGAGGCGTCCCAGTATCCTTTGAGCTAGTCGGGAGTCATTCAGCATCTCAAAGTGCGCCTATCAATTATCCCACTTTGTATGCGGAATCGTAGAAGATTGAGGTCAACCTTCGGATAGCGGTGTTGCTGAATGCTGGCGTCAGCGCTTTCCGCTGTCTAACAACCAGGATGAGTAGAATCTATATATGCGAGACGACTGCGCACCTCTTGTGGCTTTCCCCCTCCGCCCACACCAACCCTTGACCGAACTGGAGAGATAATGTAAATCAGAGAAAATCAACACCCAAAACAGCTGCTCACAAGATTCGAAATGACATCCCGAGTCACCTTCGTCTTGACGTAGATGGATCGCTCCATACTGTAGAAGTGATTGACGGCTTTAGGATCACACAGGATGATCCTGCTCTGTCCAAAGGCAACCGGTATTTGGTATACAGGCCCATATTTCGCGGCCCATTCTTGATAAAGCGCCCCAGAATCGGGAGACAGCGCAATCTGTCGAGAAAACCCGAAAAGCCAGCTCTCCCGAGGAGGACCATTTAGCTTTGTTCCATGCGCATTGCGATTCAAAAAACGGCGAACGATCTTGGTTGCGAGCCAGAGGCCCACACCAAAGATGAGGATGTCGGAGAACCCCAGCTGGTGCACAGGAGTCATGGGAGAGGACAAGAAGTGACGCCGTGTACCCGTCGCGGTGTCAACATATGTGCTCCGGATCATTCATTCTGTCTTCCCACCCCGGCTTGATTGTCAGTTACAAGTTAAAATAAAATAAAACAAGAGTTCGACTGTGCATTCCTCACGCTTTGCGTCGATTATATCATATTGTTGTGCAGCCAAATCCGAGTACAGGCAGATAGCACAGGCCAGAGTTCGACGGAGTTCGACGCGGTAATGGTTTGCGTAGCACGCGCTCCATGAGAAGAAATTGTGAGAATGGAGTAAAGACGCGGAGAATGGCAGGCCCCATGGTCACCTGTGGCTGCATCTAGACCTGTGTAATATTCCGACCGCCGAGCTCGCCGACTGGGCTGAAATGTGACAGTGGGAACGGAGAAAGGCACTTCTTGGCGAATAAGGCAAGGCAAAACTCGGAATCTTCGGCCAAACGAGGGAGACCGTGGCAAATGCGAAAACCGATAGCGAAAGCCACAAGGGACAAAGTGGAAATCGGCGGGGAATAAATCCCATAAAAGGTTGATAAGAGGTGCTCTGGAATATAGAATATAGCGCTAGCATCTCTTGACAGACCCCCTTGCTCGTGCCTCCGAGTCGTTCTGAGCTGTGGAGCAGGCCTGGAAGAACCAAAGCTCCAAGGAGCTAAAGCAGTGCCAGACAGCCTCATGTTAAGTAAATTAAAGCTAGATCATCCAGTAAACAGCTGCGGCATCTAGGCTGGGAAGCAATAACAGAGAAGAGGTCTTGGGACAAGTCGTAGTACAGGTCGGGGTCGTCGGGCCGAGTCGGAATGGTGTGATCCCGACATTGATATGTATCGGCGCATCATATAACCACATCGTTAATTCTTCGACCAGAGTAAACGGAACTTTATCTTGGACGTTTCTTTCAGTTTTACTGGATCCTTTTGTCCTGAATTTTTTTTAAAAAATCTCCTGGGCCTGAAAAAAAAAACCCAGTCGGAAGGGGATAAGATCGCGCCGAGGCGAGTTGAAGCTCGTGCAACGTCATGACTGTAGAATGAAATTCATTGTCATGGCACAGACGGCCGGAGAATTCACCAGGTTCGTCCAACCCTACGCCTTTCCTCCATTTGGTTGTGCTTGCTCGCATTTCAGGTTTCGGGCGACGCGCTGAGCACATGATAACGTCGTTGATCATCAACCGTGAACCCTGATCCCAACTTTTCGGAGTAGGTTTTCTTCCTTCTTGCCAACTGCCTGCCAAGCATATAAGCGTGGTTTCGACCTATTCCGCTCTTCTCAGTACCTGTATTCCACAACCAACTCAGTCTCACACTGACTCGTTTGCTAGGAATGTCAGGCCTGGCCGGCGACGGGTAAGTCCTCGAGCTTTCACCGTGACGCTGGCGTGAAAAGGACTGACATTCACTCAGTGAAGCCGACATTATCTATCCCCCTCTGAGCCTGGATCGCCTATCCGCATTGAAAAACGAGCCCCTTCCGACATCTGAAGCTCTAATCGCCCGGCCGTGGCTCGTTGACGCAGAGGCAGAACTCGTGCGCATAGATGATGAAATCCGACGCCTCGAGGCACGCAAGCATGCACTCATACCATCCGTGGAAGTGTACCGCGTCGCTTTGGCTCCGCATAAAAAGCTCGATGTCGACGTCCTTCGAGAAGTCTTCACGCACAGTGTCAATGGATGGAAGGTCGACTTTGACAAGGACGTCTTCCTCAAACGGGGCCAGAAGATGGACATGCGACTGGTTCTCTCTCACATTTGCTCTCATTGGAGATCGGTGACGGTCGGTATCCACGAGTTCTGGAGTGATGTGAAGATCATTTTCACGGAGCACAACACAACACACCGGCGGGAGGTTCTCGACGAGTGGCTGCGCCGCAGTGGCGAGATTCCCCTGTCGTTGGATATCATCCACCGGAACCTGGAACTGGATGATCCTCGCATCACCGAATTACTCGCCTGATATTATCACCGATGCCGCTCGATCTCTGTCGATGCCACTGATCTCCCGCGTATGTCTGCGTGGGCACCGGGGTCCGCGGATCTTTTGGAGACATTGAGTCTTGGCTGTTACCACCTTCGACATGAAACCAGAATTTTTGCCCAGGCGCCTCGCCTCCGACACGTAACTCTACGCTTAATTGAATCGGAAAGCCACGTGGAACTCTTGGATATTCCGTGACACCAACTCCGCGAATTGTGTCTCCCCGAGACCCACGCTCCCCCGATGCTACAACTTTATCGCATTCTGCAAAGGTGTCAATCCCTTGAAACTGCCAATGTTGAACTCTTGTCCCCCATCCAACCCTCGGAGTGGGAATTTTCTCTTCCGCAACTCCGGGAATTGGTGCTGTCCACAGCTTATCTTGTGGATGCTGAGCGGTTTCTCCAGCGCATTTCGCTGAATGCCCTCGTGAATCTGGAGTTGATTCTCGGGCAATGCTGCGACACTGCGAGCTCCCCAACCCTCTCTTTCCCTCTTTTGCAACGGATCACCATCAGAAGTGATGATGGTGCGGAGCCCTCGGGAGCGAATTTGGTGTCTTGGCTGCGAGTCTGTGGGTCCGCGATAGAGGTGCTGTTGCCCGAACTTCCCCTGCCACACTCCGCGATTGGCGAAATAGCTGGCGGATCGCTGCTACCGAACGTCAAACTACTCATCGTTTTTAGTGCCGATGTCAGTGCAATGGCTGCGGCGCTCGCGAAATGGCTGGACAGCCCCGTCCATTCGACAATCACCGAAGTGGGAATCGAAGACTATGAGTCGTGGGAGGATTTAGACGAGGACCAGCTCTTTCCAATCTTCGAAATGCGCGAGCGCGGTGTATTTCTGGACAAATTCTCTGCGGGTATGTTCAAGTTGGATTATGCTCGTGGCATGGTATGTCATTAACCATGTCTTTTCAATCACTGACGGTCGGCCCACTCTCCTTCCCAGATTGAGCACCGAACCTGGGACAACCCGATGGCAGAAAATCTTCTATCAACCTTGCTAACCCTCGTAACAAGAAGATCGCCGAGAGCCTAGCATCAAGCTAGGGGTGGGTGTGTGCACATCTAATATGTCCAAACCGTATATATGAGAATGGTAGATATCGTCAACGAAATTGAATGTACAAGCATCCCCACTCAACCAACATATTTGGCAAGGTAGGTGTGGCTTCGCTGCGGATGCGCGAGGCGAGGGAGAGGAGAGAAGGAGGAGAATGGCGCTGTGCGCGGGGATGAGAGAGGGAGAGGACGAGTGTGTGGGTGTGTGCAGGGGGCTCGGCCGTCCCGGCCGACGGGGCCCTCGCAACGCAGCGGCAAAAGCCGGCGGGAGGTCCGGTCGAAGGAGGCGGGGGCGGGGACGGCCGAAACCCGTACGCAAAGGGCCACCGGGGGTCAGAGAGGAAGGAGACCCGCAGCAGCCCCAAGCGTAAGCGAGACACAAACAGGGAAGGGAGGGTGGGGCAAAAAGGATGCTGTAGGGGCGAGTGAAGTGAGCAGAGCTTTTCGACTGCAGCGGTGTCGACGCGCAGAGAAAAGCGGGTGACAGGTGGCAGTGTAGATGTGATTGGCACAATCTAATCTACACACGAAAGGGAGGAGGCGATCCTAGCTGCGCTGCCACTACCTTGCCTTCCACTCAGGCAGGCTCGCAAGCTTGCCTCGCCTGAGCTCGCAGCATTGCATTGAAGTATAAACATCGAGTGTGTAGGGAACCCGGCGGATAATATTCTTCACGATCTCAACAAGGCCTCAAAGACGAAGGGCTCATAGGACGTCCCGCCTGCGGCACCTCGCTCCGCTCGTGGGAAGGGATTCAATATATCAAATCACCCCAATTGTGTGGGTTGAATTCCAGGATTTTTTGTGGGGGGGAGGTAAGTCAAGTGGTGCGAGTAGGTGTTCATGCAAGTCAATATACGTCCTGTAAAGCCATCCGCAACGTCATTTGGCCTTCTGTGCCCTCTGAAAGTTGCGCTGGGGTCAGTAAGCTACGGCCAATGATCGTGCCTATTACTCTCCGCGCTGGAAGTAAATATTGAACCAAGACAAAGAACCTCAGAATCTTCGTTTGAATACTTGGACACATACATGAGGACCTCCTGTTGGACTCCGGATACGCTGTGGGTACAAATCTGGTCTTGACTGACGTCTTTGGCCAGTGGTCAACGACCCTGGATTTTGGCTATTTTCGCCATTGACATGTCGCCGCAGAAAATTCACCATGGACTCAAACCACCGCTTAAATTTGGCCGAATGGGTTTGAACGAGTCGTAGGATGCACGCCTTTGTTTCTGAACCCGTATGGACAGTGTAACCATTCTAGTGAGTTTTGCCCGTGGGCCGAAAGGCTTAGGTGGTCCACTACCCAGTCACCAATAGTGTACATAGAAAGTGAATCATAAGAAAGTGCAAGGTACGAATGTCAAACAATCAATTGGCCCGTCGAACCTTCAGAGGCACATTAGCCGCAGGCTGGCCAACGACTTTTGGCCTGGGAATAAGCGCACGGTGCGTCCCGATCTCAGTCTCCGGCCCATCAGGGAACTCGAATGTGAAGTTCCGGATAAGGACCGACAACGCCGCCTGGCACCACCCACAGGTAAATATATACCCGGGACATGTAGATAGGGGACACACACCTTGAACTCTGCAAGCGCAAATGATTTCCCAAGGCAGATTCGCGGCCCGTCGATGAATGTAATCAGATGCCGGTGGCCTTGGATCTCTTTCGCGCGCAGAGGATCGTCATCGAGGGTGAGCCACCGCTCCGGCTCGAATTCTTTTGCATTGGGACCCCAGAAGACTTCTGACCTGTTCATGCACCGCATCGATACGGTGATGAGGGAGCCTTTGGGGACCGCAATACTGTTAACGACGTCTCCCGACGCCGTAGTGATGGCCTCGCTGATGGGAATTACGTCGTCGACCATAGCCTGCAAGAATTCTGGTCAACGCACTGAAATGGATGCATCAGAACAGAGAGAAATACCTCACGAACGGTATTATCCACAGGGGGGTGTAGGCGCAATATTTCGAGGACCACAGCGTCGAGATAAGGGAGCCCCGACACCAGTTGATCCCAGGTGGGGTCCGTGGCGCCGAGTTGGACAAGTTCTTCGCGCAACTTGGCTTGTTTCTCCGGGTGCTTCGCAAGTTCAATCAATGCCCACTACGAAAATATTCAGGATCATACGGTAAACCGATGATGAGAATACACACAGTGAGACTGACTGTAGCCGAACCTACTCAGTCTTATTATGGATAAAATATAAAGCACGTACTGGACGTGGTTTCATAACCTAAGAATATTTGAGCTATAGAGATAGAGAGCCGAAGGAAAACAAAATCTTACCGGCCAACAGCAGGACATTCTAATCGCAGGGGAGTCAGTCTGTAAAGTACAAAAAAATAAATAAATAGGTAGTACCATCTAGAAAGAAAAACGGACAAGATGTGAGTCAGTTGACTTTCAGAGGACAAGAGTTCGTACTTGAGCCATCACTTCGGTTTCATTCATATGAAGCTCTGCATCATCATCCTCTGCTTTAACTAAACATTCGTGAGCCAAGAGCGAGTCATGCATTCGAGAGGTTTTTACGTAGAAGGCCGATGACTGATCTGTCAGCAGTCTCGTCGGTGACATGACTCTTCTTCTCGCGCCGTGTTTTCTCGAGCAGGTCATGCGCAATGACGCTCATCGTCCGGCGCAGGTTGCCCATGATGTGGTTTCTGTCCGTCGGGAGTTTTGCAAAAATGGAAAACTGAGTCCCCACGAGAAGAGCAAGGGCAAGGTTGGAGAGGACGCCACCGTCGAACGACAGCGAGTCAAAGGCCTCGGCGACCGCGGAGTACTCTCCGTCAAGAGAACGGAAATCATGCGAGAATCCAGCGATGCCTATACTGTCAAGGCTAGAAACAACTCAGAAAAGAAAACACCCATCCCTGAGCTTGAGGACAAACTCACGCAACCCGGTTCATCCTGGAGAACAAAATCAGTAGACGACGAGTTAAAAGGGGTCATTACTTGCCAGTGTTCGACGTCAATTATGGCACCATCTGGCGTGTTGTCGATGGAGGCGTCCCAGTATCCTTTGAGCTGGTCAGGAATCATCAGCATCTCAAAGTGCGCCTATCAATTATCCCACTTTGTATGCGGAATCGTAGAAGATTGAGGTCAACCTTCGGATCGCGGCGTTGCTGAATGCTGGCGTCAGCGCTTTCCGTTGTCTAACAGCCAGAATGATTAGAGTCTATATATGCGAGACGACTGCGCACCTCTTGTGGCCTTCCCCCTCCGCCCACACTAATCCTCGACCGAACTGGAGAGATAATGTAAATCAGAGAAAATCAACACCCAATACTGCTCACAAGATTCGCGATGATATCCCGAGTCATCTTCGGCTTGGCGTAGATGGATCGCTCCATACTGAAGAAGTGATTGACGGCTTTAGGATCACACAGGATGATCCTGCTCTGTCCAAAGGCAAGAGGTAACTGGTATACAGGCCCATATTTCGCGGCCCATTCTTGGTAAAGCGCCCCAGAATCAGTAGACAGCGCAATCTGTCGAGAAAACCCGAAAAGCCAGCTGTCCCGAGGAGGTCCATCTAGCTTCGTTTCATGCGCATTGCGATTCAAAAAGCGGCGAACGATCTTGGTTGCGAGCCAGAGGCCCACACCAAAGATGAAGATGTCGGAGAACCCCAGCTGGTGCGCAGGAGTCATGGGAGAGGACAAGAAGTGGCGCCGTGTACTACCCGTCGCAATGTCAACATATATGTGCTCCGGATCATTCATTCTGTCTTCTACCCACCCCGGCTTGATTGTCAGTACAGTTCGATGGAGTTCGAGCGGCGATGGTTTGCGTAGCACGCGCTCCATGAGAAGAAATTGTGAGAATGGAGTAAAAGACATGGGATTTTGCTGAGAATTGCAGGCCCCGTGGTCACCTGTGGCTGCGTCTAGACCTGTGTGACATTCTGACCACCTGGGGAATAAATACCATAAGAGGTCGATAAGAGGTGCTCTGAAATATAGAATACAACGCTAGCCACTGCGCCGAGGAGCTAGTCTCTTGACAGACCCCCTCGCTCGTGGCCTCCGAGGCGTCCTGAGCTGAGGAGCAGGAAAGCGGTGCGACACAGCTTCATGTTAAGTAGTAGGGTTAAAGCTAGATCATCCAGTAAACAGCTGCGGCATCTAGGCTGAGAAGCAATAACAGAGGAGAGGTAGTCGTGGTAGCCGTGTCATGCTGTGATCCCAACATTGATATGTATTGGCCGCATCAACCCGGCAGCATCTACGTTCGACTTTATAACTTGAAGCTAATCAGTCCTTTGAACACGTTGAACGGCATACAGCCAAGAAATCGAATACAAGGTATCAAACAGCTCTGAAGAGGGAAAAGGAGAAAGTGAATCATATGAGCTGGCCGCTTCCCCAAAAATGTCAACAAAGTTCAACCGTGGTTCAAATTGCCAAAAAAAACAGAAAAAGTAGGGATCAATTGACTGTGTATTTCGTGTGGGTCACTGCATTCGACATCATTTCTATGGGTGAGTTTTTTTCAGCAGCAGCGTCGGCCTCCTTGCTTTCGCCGGCGGTAGCGGAAGGTTCAATTTCTATCGAAGACAGTTTCCCTGAAACAAACAAGTACGAGAGGGCGCTTTATCAGCGTAGAATTATTAAGACCGAGGTGTCAGAAATCGTACATTCGGGATTCACAACACAGTATATCCATTCCTCAGGGTCTCGTAAACGCGGCGCCGGCGCGCCGAGGGACGACGACCCGGCTCGTGCTCGAGGCAGGAGGACGCGAGACTCTGAAACCAGTTTGGTATCCCCTCGGTCCACAGCAGCTGCGGGCTCGCGTACTCCTGCTCCCTTTCACCGCCCCCAACTTCTACCGCTACGCACCAAAGGACTAGCCCGAGAGCAAAGACATCGCCCTCAGCAGTGCCCTCCCATGGGAGCTGTTGCTGCGCCTCCGGCGGGCACCACGGCGGCGTCCATCCGCCCAGACAGTAGTCGATAAGCCGACAGTGGCCGTCCGTGCAAAGCAAGATGTTGTCAGTCTTGAGGTCCGCCCAGACGATGGCCTGCGCATGCAGCCATGCCACCGCTGCAGCTATGTCGGTCGCCCAAGCCAGCTTGACCGGCCAACTGAGCGATGATGTGGGGATCCTAGCCAGCGAGCTGCTGCTCTGATCAACACCGGACGGTGGTAACACCGGCGGTGTTAGTCTGGCGTCAGGGTGGAGCACCTCCATCGTCACCCGGAGGGACGAAGCCGGATGGTGGTCGCTCAGCAGCCCGCGAAAGAGCCCGGCTTCATCGAGAACCACGTGTGTCGGGCGTAGCAAAAAGTCGACCTCGGGGAGGCGGGTCATGAATTCGACCTCCTTGACCAAGTGGGATGCCTCGTCACAGAGCTTCAAAACCCGGACGTTGTCGGAAAGAGGTTCTAACGTCGTTTTCACAAGCAGGACGCCATGGGCGTGCCGGTGCCGATGCGTGGCTCGAAGCGAGGACAGGAGCACGGCCGGGAGAGGGACAGGGCTGGGGAGGACGCCGGCGCCACGATGAAACGGCTCGACGCTGGCTGCCACATGGAGGGAGCCGCTGGGAAGGGTCCTGAACCTGACAATCGTCCGCAATCCCTGCTTTGGTGGTATGCGGCGGAGAATCTGGTTGAAGTCACTGTCAGTGCACACAAGAGCAGATGGGGTGTGTGTTCGCGCACCAGCTCGATGGTGTCCGGGTCGAGTGAATCGCTATTAGGGCTGTCCAGAGCGGTGTTCTCCTCGCATTCGGCCAAGTCCGCGTTGCGCTCGTATTGGATCTCGACTGCGGCCCCGGTACCCAAGACCTGGGGTTCTGCGTCGACCAAAAAACAAGTTTCACCACCAAAAGGAGTTTCACCTGCCCCGAACCACAAAACCGTGCTGAACTGGGACAGTCTTTGTCGACGGATAGGTTCAATGTGCCACTTATCGCACAGATTGGAAGGATTGGCTAGAGCTGCTGCCCGATTCAGCAAGTTGGCCAGCGAGGGGACAGGGACCGACCCACCAACAGCTTCGGCCAGAGCAGCCGGAGGCAAGACGCCGAGGCTGAGTTCTTGCTGCGACATGGCAACAAGGTTGGGTTGAAGAGCACGTGGTAACAGGAGGACGTAGCCGATCGAGTGGGGGTCTCCAAGTACCGTTTTTTTTTTTGAAATTTGAAATTTGGGGGAGGAACAAAAACCTGATAATAGTGGCCTCCTATTCCACTCTATAAGTGAAATGTAATTCAGGCCTCCTCCAGGTGCTATACAAGCTCCCTTTAGCGTGAGTTTCATGCAGTCAGAGTGGGGAAAACATGTGGAGACCATTCCGAAAGGGACGTGAAGCCGACACCGAGACCTTCCCTTTTGGGAAGACGCGGCTATCAAGATCAACTGATGCGCATCAACGGCCCGTGATTTCCGTCTCCCCTTTAGGATAAGTGGTGTTGCATTGTTTGTCTTTTTCTCCGTTGGAGGGCGCTATCGACCATCCCTCTTTGAATGTTAATTAATCGAGAGTCGAAATCCATTGTCATTACATATACACTAATTTAATGAGGGGCAAAGGACTGGTGTAACGCGTACATCGAATTGATTGCGGCGCGCTGAGCAGCCGAAATTTTAAGCTGCGCCAAGCGCATCGGAGGCAAGGCTGCATCCAGACTGCCACTTGTCTGACCAGGGGTGTAGGCTCCAAATCGAATTTTCTTGTATTGCGTTGCCGGTGGCACCGCAGTGGGGGTAGGTTGCAAAGAGGCCGCCGCCGTCGGAGGGCAGCCGGGGATGCCAAACTTGACATTCTCAGATACGAAGGTGAATTCAGCCATAGTAGAGGTAAGGAAAATAGTTTCAGTTTGTGGTAGGAGGTTAAGCAGTACTTTAAAGCCATCTTGCCACCCAATGGCTCGAACAATAGCGGGCCACCCAAGTTTGCGAGCTGAATTGGGACGACGGTCCGCATCAATGAATCACCGGCACTGTTTGCCGTTGATGGCCGTGGGATCCCAAAAGGGAAGGAGTCAGTGTCGGCCCAAATTCCTTCCGAAAGCTCCCAGTTTTGAAAGCCATTCGCCATTGAATGGCTGCTGCGCACCCTCTCTAATGGTGGGATTTCATTCGCCATTCAAGCCATTGAACGCTCGAAGCGCGCCCTGCATCGAGCAAAGAAGAACAAGACATGCCTTCGCTACGCTCCGGCACTTGAATCCGTAGATACTTATTTCAAGACGTTTTGCATCCGCCAATTTATATTAATTCTATTTCACGCTTGTACATCGCAGATTATTGTACCAACATGCTTGATCATGGCGCAGTGGTCCGAGCCCTTTGCGCTTCGCACGACACACCTCTGTTATGCATGTACGCGCTGCAAGTTCATGTCCATATGCACATGAGATGCTGCAACTTGAGCGTGATGGATCAGCACACTACTAATGCAGATTTGACAGCGCGCACGGAGCCCACCCGAGGGGATTCAGATGCGAGAAATGCATGCTTCAAATTGATGTGTGAGGATCTCGCCACCGTACTGTGGGTTTTGTAAGTAACAACAGAGGAGAGTCTGGAATATATGTCGTGCACCTTCGGTCCTCGGGGTGAATGTACGCGGTCGAAAATTGGCTCAAGTGAAATCGCCATTTGGGCAAACAGTTTGGCGCTGGTGCATAGGGTATCATCGTCTCAGGGCAGAAACGCGGGCCCAGTGAATAATTGCGCCCTAGTTGAATCCCAGGGATAGATCTCAAACGCACCATTTTGAGGGCCGGGGTGATTGAGCCAAGAGATGCGAGAGTACACGGACACCGAACAGATACAGCGGACGGTTGAAATATTGATGATTCAAAGAGATGGTGTTTGGAGACAGTAATGCAGCGGCAAGGAAGAATCGACCAGGATGCACAGTGAACAGGGGCAGGAACTTGAAGTGTGTGCCAGACGACTTGAAGGGAAACGGCCAGGGCGCTGGTCCTTTATATGATACGTGCCCGCAGTGTGATTGACATCTTCCTGCGGCGCGGTGAGAAACTTGTGCACATAACGGGAATTTTTGAAAAGCTGTAGGCACACGGGACTCGCCTTATCACCTTGAATCCTTGATGGTTCGAATTCGTCGGATATTCCGCAGCGCAACCAGTCAGAAGCAGTTAAACTTGAAGGAAAGTTCGAATGGGGAAATATTTATGCTGTGGTGGGCAGCTCATTTCATAAAACGGTTAATCGAGACACGTGGGAATTAAAGAGACTCGCGAGGGGGGTAGGGAGGCATAAATCATATCGCATCGCATCGCATGAGGTCTACCGTATAACTACGACCACCTCGCCCACTCCTTCTGCACCCCCGTCTTAGCACGCGGCGGCGCCTCACGACGCGCAGAGCACCTAGAACGTGCTGGGCCGGTGCGCGATGAACGTCGAGCGGACCTTGGTCACGCGGTGCGGCAGCGGGAACTTGAGCGCGGGCGTCATGAGCTGCTTGATGTACGGCCGGCGCACGTCCGCCGATTTCTCGATCTCGATCACGCGGTGGATCTGGGCGCGTTAGCGAACAGGCGTGCGGGATGGGGGGGAGCAGAGGAGGGAGGGAGGGGAAGAGGGAGGAGGTGAAGGACAGTGAATGGAAAGGCGGGAGGGGGGGAGGAGATGCCTGCGGCGCGGACAGATGGACTGCCTGCGGCGCCCGAAGGGGAGACTCGCGCGTGCGCGAGCGAGCGAGCTAGCGCTCGCCGGAAGGGATGGCCTGCGGCGCCCGAAACACTCGCAGGCCCTTCGGGCCTCCTCGCTCGTACTCACATGAATCGACCGGAAGCGTGCCCGACATATTCTGGTAGAGGCTTTTCACCGCGTCCGCCCTGCTCAAGTCGCGGAACTCCTTGTACATGTTGTGCGTGCCGGAGCGCGAGTGCGCAAGTGCCCCAAATTTAATTTTGTCTGTTAGAATGCGATCACGTCGTAGTGCAGCATTAACGTTTTTCAACCAATGGTTGTGAATTCCCGCGTTGCTAAGCGTGCCATCGGGATTTTTAATTACTCGGCCCACACGGGGGTTCCATATCAGATGCCATCGTGAATCTTCGACGGCCAAATCGTTTTGCGAAATCAGTGGACTCGATTACATATTTGCACACTCCTCACCTTAGAACGCGAATGGACGTCTTGTCGGCTTCATCGGATTCTTCACGGACTCGCCCGAATCTAAAGCAGGTGCGCAACTCAGTCAACGCATAATCCCTGAAGATCAAATTTTCATTGCATTAAATCTAGGCTGAACATCGACGGGACCGCGGGAGGAGATCTTGGAAATGTTCGGTGATTTCCACCCGATGTTCTTGCGTGTCTCGGATCTATCGAGTCACACCGCAATTCACAAACGGAAACTACGGGTGGTACCGAAACTTCCCACCTGGATCCGTGGGTGCGCAGCTATTATTGGCGATGCTGCTCATGCCACAGCACCTTTCCTCGCCCCAGGCGCCGGGACGACGATCGAGGAGGCTGGCTCGATCGGATGCTTGTTGCCTCGCGGGACCAGACGGGAAGGCATTCCGGCGAGACTAGAAGCATATCAGGATCTTCGGGAACACAGAGGAGACTTCTTCAACAAGGAATCTGTCTAGAAAATATCACGGATCTGTAGTGGAACCGCGTAGGACCGATTTACGTGGGAAATACCCGAATGCCGCCCCATACTTACATTTTATTCGCCAGCTAACGAAGTAAAACGAAGTGCAAATTTACCTCCACGATTATGACACAATAGAGCTGCCAAAGAGTGTTATGAGGAGCGTTTCAGTCGTAAATCCTAATCGAATTAATCTCAAACTCCCGCGTTTATGTGAATCTAGATGCAATTAAAACTTTTTGAACCGTGGTTGAACCGTCACGTGCAGACACGCCAACCAGGAGGCAAGATCAAATAACACATACTCTTGCAGCGCTACTTGCTTCTTGTTTGGGAGGATGGCCGTAGAAATAAATCTTCCCTCCGACTCTCGCCTCATTTACTGGACGTGGTAAATTGTCGCATTATCCGAGTCTACGTCTTACGCCACTTTCATGCGTCATTGCATATTGACGCACATGCGATTTGAAGTCGGCCCCCAGTGTAAGAGACGTGAATCTTCGACGGCCAAATCGCTCTGCGAAAGCGGTGGACTCGATTACATATTTGAATCATAAGTGCAAGGTACGAATGTCAATCAATCAATCGGCCCGTCTAACCTTCAGAGGCACATTAGCCGCAGCCTGGCCAACGACTTTTGGCCTGGGAATAAGCGCGCGGTGCATCCCGATCTCAGTCTCCGGCCCATCAGGGAACTCAAATGTGAAGTTCCGGATAAGGACAGACAACGCCGCCTGGCACCACCCACAGGTAAATATACCGTACTAGTGTCCGGGACATGGAGATAGGGGACACGCACCTTGAACTCTGCCAGCGCAAACGATTTCCCAAGGCAGATTCGCGGTCCGTCGCTGAATGTAATCAGATGCCGGTGGCCTTGCATCTCTTTCGCGCGCAGAGGATCGTCGTCGAGGGTGAGCCACCGCTCCGGCTCGAATTGTTTCGCGTTGGGACCCCAGAAGACCTCCGACCTGTTCATGCACCGGATCGATACGGTGACGACGGAGCCTTTGGCGACCGCAATACTGTTAACGACGTCTCCTGACGCCGTAGTGATGGCCTCGCTGATGGGAATTACGTCGTCGACCATAGCCTGCAAGAATTATGGTCAATGCACTGAAATGGATGCATCAGGACAGAGAAAAATACCTCACGAACGGTATTATCCACAGGGGGGTGTAGCCGTAATGTTTCGAGGACCACAGCGTCGAGATAAGGGAGCCCTGACACCAGTTGGTCCCAGGTGGGGTCCGTGCCGCCGAATTGGACAAGTTCTTCGCGCAACTTGGCTTGTTTCTCCGGGTGCTTCGCAAGTTCAATCAATGCCCACTACGAAAATATATAGGATCATACGGAAAACCGATGGTGAGAATACACACAGTGAGACTGACTGTAGCCGAACCTACTCAGTCATATTATGGATAAAATATAAAGAACGCACTGGACGTGGTTTCATAACCTAAGAATATTTGAGCTATAGAGATAGAGAACCGAAGGAAAATAAAATCTTACCGGCCAACAGCAGGACATTCTAATCGCAGGGGAGTCAGTCTGTAAAGTACAATAGAAAATGAAAATAGGTACCATCTAGAAAGAAAAACGGACAAGATGTGAGTCAGTTGCTTTCCAGAGGACGAGAGTTCGCACTTGACCCATCACTTCGGTTTCATTCATATGAAGCTCTGCTTCATCATCTTCTGCTTTAACTAAATATTCGTGAGCCAAGAAGCGAGTCATGCATTCTAGAGAGGTTTTTACGTAGGAGACCGATGACTGATCTGTCAGCAGTCTCGTCGGTGACATGGCTCTTCTTCTCGCGCCGTGTTTTCTCGAGCAGACCATCCGCAATGACGCTTATCGTCCGGCGCAGGTTGCCCATCATGCGATTTCTGTCCGTCGGGAGTTTTGCAAAGATGGAAAACTGAGTCCCCACGAGAAGAACAAAGGCAAGGTTGGAGAGGACGCTGCCACCTTCAAACGACAGCGAGTCAAAGGCCTCGGCGACCGCAGAGTGCCCTCCGTCAAGAGAACGGAAGTCATGCGAGAATCCGGCGATGCCTATACTGTCAAGGCTAGAAACAACTCAGAAAAAAAAAACACCCATCGCTGAGCTGGAGGACAAACTCACGCAACCCGATTCATCCTGGAGAACCAAATCAGTAGACGACGAGTTAAAAGGGGTCATTACTTGCCAGTGTTCGACGTCAATTATGGCACCATCTGGCGTGTTGTCGATGGAGGCGCCCCAGTATCCTTTGAGCTGGTCAGGAAATCATCAGCATCTCAAAGTGCGCCTATCAATTATCCCACTTTGTATGCGGAATCGTAGAAGACTGAGGTCAACCTTCGGACCGCGGCGTTGCTGAATGCTGGCGTCAGCGCTTTCCGCTGTCTAACAACCAGTATGAGTAGAGTCTATGTATGCGAGACGACTGCGCACCTCTTGTGGTCTTCCCCCTCCGCCTAAACTATCCCTTGACCGAACTGGAGACATAATGTAAATCAGCGAAAACCAACACCCAAAATGGCTGCTCACAAGATCCGAGATGATATCCCGAGTCGCCTTCGTCTTGACGTAGATGGATCGCTCCATACTGTAGAAGTGATTGACGGCTTTAGGATCGCACAGGATGATTCTGCTCTGTCCAAAGGCAACAGGTAACTGGTATACAGGCCCATATTTCGTGGCCTATTCTTGGTAAAGCGCCCCAGAATCGGAAGACAGCGTAATCTGTCGAGAAAACCCGAAAAGCCAGCTGTCCCGAGGAGGACCATTCAGCTTCGTTCCGTGCGTGTTGCGATTCAAAAAGCGGCGGACGATCTTGGTTGCGAGCCAGAGGCCCGCACCAAAGATAAGGACGTCGGAGAACCCCAGCTGGTGTACAGGAGTCATGGAAGAGGACAAGAAGTACCTGTCGCGATGTCAACATATATGTGCTCCGGATCATGCATTCTGTCTTCCCATCCTGGCTTAATTGTCTGTCACGAAATAAGATAAGAGTTCGACTGTACATTAAGCAGCATTCCTCGTGCTTTGCGCCGATTATATCATATTGTTGTGCAGCCAGATCCGAATACAGGCAGATAGCACAGGCCAGAGTTCGACGCGGTAATGGTTTGCGTAGCGCGCGCGCCATGAAAAGAAATTGTGAGAATGGAGTAAAGACGCGGAGAAAGGGAGGCTCCATGGTCACCTGTGGCGGCGTTTAGACCTGTCTAACATTCCGACCGCCGAGTTCGCCGACTTACTGCCCAAAGGGCTGAAACGTGACAGTGAGAACGAAAAAGGGCACTTCTCGGCGAATAAGGCAAAGGATTGTAAGGTCAAGGTAAAGCTCGGAATCTTGGGCCAAACGAGGGAGACGCGCGGCAAATGCGAATACCGATACCAGCAGCGAAAGCCACAAGGGACAATCGTTGAGAAGGTGAGTGAGCGTCGGAGCGAGCCGGAGGCGAGGGCGAGGGCGAGCAGGGCCCGAAGGGCCCTGCCAGCAGCCCTTCGGGCGCCGCAGGCGATCCCTTCCCGCGAGCGGAGCGAGGAGCCGCAGGCGGGACATCAGGCCCCGGGAAGCTCCGCCAAGAGTTGTCCGGAAACAAACCATAATTTTGCGACAAGAGCTCAAAAACCCAAAGTCGGACCTTGGTGCGTGACCCCGCCAAAAATATCACCAATGTCGTGATTTTTGTCGGTTTTCTCCCCACAAGCGATTAGGTCGAGTACAGCGACCTTCCCGAGGAAAAAAGCACGTACGTACAGAGGGGGGAAGACGTGCGTGGTGATTTGGCAGGGGCCTGCCGCGCTCCAATTTGCCACCAAACTGGGCGATTTGGCGGGAGTTGAGTGAGTAAAGAGTCTTAGCGGCGCGAGACGCCAAGCCGAACATCAGCGCCGTGGTGCTGCCGGCCCCGTTCACGGAGTCGAGACACATAGAACAGCGCATGCGGCGCGGTGAACGGCCACATCGGAGAGGTCGAATCGAGGCTGACGACTGGGGATATCGAGCGGCTCTTGTATTAGCAGCAGCACAGCGAACCGTGGCCTAGACAGACGTCCGGATCGCGTATATAGTACTAGCGTTTTTTCCCGCTTGTCACCGTCGATAGCCCTAGAAGCACCGCAAGAAGCTTAAGCGGAACTCCTCCAACGCGAGCACGCAGCCGGGAGAAAAAAGCACGGATTCAGTCAGAAAACTTGGAGCAAGAGACTCGGAGGGTACACTTGTGCGGCGCAGACGTTCCTTGACGGTAGCAGAACCTTCCTTGACGACAGTAGAGCGTCCTGTGCAGCACGGTCTGTTTTGTCCACGGTCGAACTCGCTCCGGGGGACTACTCGTATTCAAGTCGGATTTGCGCCGATAAGAGTCGGAAGCGGAGCATGAGAGAAGGGGCTTAGGGCTGCAGTAAAGTAGCGAGGCGGCACATGTGCAGCTTGAACAGTCGAAGCAAAGAGGATGAGGATGTGGATGTGGGGAAGATGTGGGAAGATGCAACATAGGTGCTGCAAAGCAGCTTACGTGATGTGATCGACTAGGACTTTTGGCGTGGGAACTACAGGCCCGCGACGGGAGGGTAGGGAGGCATAAATCATATCGCATCGCATCGCATGAGGTGTACCATATAACTACGACCACCTCCGCATAACCCGCCCACTCCTCGGCACCCACTTTCACCCACTTCCCCCATGCACGCCGCACGCCGTACGCACGCGCACGCCTTAGAACGTGCTGGGCCGGTGCGCGACGAACGTCGAGCGCACCTTGGTCACGCGGTGCGGCAGCGGGAACTTGAGCGCGGGCGTCATGAGCTGCTTGATGTACGGCCGGCGCACGTCCGCCGACTTTTCGATCTCGATCACGCGCAGGATCTGGGGGGGGCGTTAGTGCCATTCTAAGGTACGCAGAGGAAGTGATGGTAGGGCGGGGAGGGGGGGAGGGGATGGGTGGGAGGGGGAGGGGGAGGGGAGGGGAAGAGGGGAGGGGAGGGGAGGAGCGAAGGATGGGTGGGAGAGGGATGGGACGGGAAGATAGAACGCCTGCGGCGCCCGAAGGCCTCATTCGACGTCCCGCCTACGGCTCCTCGCTCCGCTCGCGGGAACGGACTGCCTGCGGCGCCCGAAGGGGAGACTCGCGCGTGCGCGAGAGAGCTCGCTCCGCTCGCCGGAAGGGATTGCCTGCGGCGCCCGAAAGGAAGGGACCGCCTGCGGCGCCCGAAACACTCGCAGGCCCTCCGGGCCGGCTCGCCTCGCTCGCTCGACACTCACATGAATCGACCGGAACCGTGCGCGATGGCGCGCGGCCATATCCTGGTAGAGGCTCTTGACCGCGTCCGCGCGGGAGAGGTCGCGGAACTCCTTGTACATGTTGTGGGTGCCGGAGCGCGAGTCGTAGCGGAGCCAGATGCCGAAGTTCTTGACCTTGAGGGGCTTCTTCTCGTGGATCTACACCCGCAAAAGTGGGGGGAAAAAAAGAAAGGGAAGGTTAGATCCCGACCGCCTGCCTCTTGGGGGCTGCAAGGGATGAGCTGCGGATACGCACGACGTTGACGCCGATGATCTCGCCGTTGGCTTTTTTGACCTTTTTGAGCTGGCTGTGGGACGCTCAGCGGGGGACTGACGGGGGAAGGAAGGGGACGCACCGGAGGAAGTACCAGAAGCGCGACTTTGCGACGACCTCGTTGGGCGCGAAGATGCGCATGCGGAAGATCTTGGGCGTGGGGTCCGCCTCGGTGGGCAGATGGCGCCCGATGACCTGGAATTCTTGAAGGCCCATTTTGGTGTGAGTTCTGCGAAACGGCTGTTAGCCAACGGTATCCACACGCCGAGCGCGCATCCAGGCCGCCCGTGCGCTCCCTGTGCACGCAGAAGAGCACGCAGGGCGGCGCGGGGCGTGCAGAGATCAGACGGGGCTCACTTTGGCGAAAGACGGTCTTGCAGTCGTCGAGAAAAGAGAGGAAAAAGTTTTTGTCGCTGGCGATGCGGAGTGTGACGACTTGTGACTATGTTACGCTATTACATAATCACACTCCCTTTGTTGAGCGCCATGTCGTCGTCGTCGAGCACGGCGCTCAAGACGTTCTCGCTGGAAAACGACGTGCTCAATGTGGCCCCCGAGGACGAGATTTATCGCTTCGACGCCGAGGCCAATCGGCGCATCAATCGCGAGCAGCCGTGGGCGAGCGAGTGCGTGCGCTCTTTATCTCGATGCTGTATAACTCACAAGCGGAGCGCAGCCCACACTACTTTAAATCGTGCAAGATATCCGCCGTCGCGCTCATCAAGATGGTGCGTCCCCCTCTTGTCTTTCTTTCTTTCGGGATGTAATTGTACTGTAGGTGATCCACGCGCGCTCGGGCGTCCCGCACGAGATCATGGGCCTCATGCAGGGCAAGGTCGTCGGCACCGCCCTCGTCATCATGGACTCGTTCGCCCTCCCCGTACAGGGCACCGAGACGCGCGTCAATGCCGCGAGCGAGGCGAACGAGTATATGGTCGAGTATATTGATAAGAGCGAGAAGGTGAGTGAGCGAGACGAGCGAGCCGTAGGCGAGTGAGGGCAGCACAGGGCCCGAAGGGCCCTGCGAGTGCTTTGGGCGCCGTAGGCAATCCCTTCCGGCGAGCGCTAGCGAGCTCTCTCGCGCGCGCGCGAGTCTCCCTTTCGGGCGCCGCAGGCGTACTATACTCGGGCGCCGCAGGCAATCCCTTCCCGCGAGCGCTAGCGAGCTCTCTCGCGCACGCGCGAGTCTCCCCTTCGGGCGCCGCAGGCAGTCCCTTCCCGCGAGTGGAGCGAGGAGCCGCAGGCGGGACATCCGACGAGCTCCTCGGGCGCCTGCGGCATTATACCGTTGGGCGCCGCAGGCGGACTATCCTCCGCGCCGCAGGCATTCTTACTGCCCGCGCCTGGGGCATACTATCTTCCTGCCTCCCTCTCTTTACTCCCCACTTACACGCTAACCCCCCCCAGGCCGGCCGGCTGGAGAACGCGATCGGGTGGTACCACTCGCACCCGGGGTACGGGTGCTGGCTGTCGGGGATCGACGTGAACACGCAGCTCAACAACCAGAAGTTCCAGGACCCGTTTGTCGCGGTCGTGATTGACCCGAATCGCACGATTTCGGCGGGGAAGGTGTGTGCTGCGCGCCTGTTCTTGGTTTTTTCTTTGTTTCCTTCCCTGTTTCCCTCTCTTTGTCGAGCCCCCTGGTCGTCCGTGTCCAACGCGAGCGGGGCGTGAGGCGCGTAGGGCTTCCTCTTCCCCTTCTTTCTTTCCCTCCTTGCCTCTCCCTCTTTCTCCCTCCTCATTCCCTGCCCCCTACCGCGCGCTCCTTTCTCCCGCTCTTCCTTCTTCCCCGCGTCCCAGTGAACACTCCCACTGCCCCACTGCACGGGCGCGGGCGCGGGCTCTCCACTCCACCACACTTGATCGCGTGCCCGTGCTCTTAGAAGGGGAGAAAACCGCGGGCGGTATCTGATGAGACGCGGTCCTTCCTCGCGCCCCCCTTCTCTCTTTCCTCCTTTCCTTTCTTCTACGACCTTCTTTGAGTCCCGCTCCCCCCTTACACGCACGGGCTCTCTGGCGAGGACGACGGACGACGAGAGGTCTTGGGCGTCGACGTCGACGGGACCGCGTTGTTTTGCCGAGCCCGAGGCGGGGCGTTCGCGTTCGAGTCCCTCTCGCTCTCCCTCTTCCTTCCTCCCCCCCTCCCCCCCCTCCCCCTCCCTTACTCACCCCCCCAGGTCGACATCGGCGCCTTCCGCACCTACCCGGAAGGCTACACCCCGCCCTCCGCCGCGGCCTCCGAGTACCAGTCCATCCCGCTCTCCAAGATCGAGGACTTTGGCGTGCACGCGAACCAGTACTACCCGCTCGACGTCGAGATCTTCAAGTCCAGCCTCGACGAGGAGCTGCTGGGCCTGCTGTGGAACAAGTACTGGGTGAACACGCTGAGCCAGAGCCCGTTGGTGTCGGTGCGTCTCCCTCCCCCCCTCAATGTCAATGTAAGAGATGGGATGGGACTGACGGGGGTGTAGAACCGCGCGTACGCCGTGTCGCAGCTCGCGGACCTGCACCAGAAGCTCGCGAAGGCGCAGAGCGCCGTCGCGGGCACGCGTGCATCGGCGCCCGCGCTGCCCGCGCTGTCCGAGGGGCTGGGGGGCGCGAAGAAGGATAAAGGCGGCGAGGGCGAGGGGAAGAAGAAGGAGAAGGAGGACAATGCGCTGGCGAAGAGCGTGCGGGATAGGTGCGTTTTCTTTCTATTTGGTGCATTTCTATCCCCCGTACCACGCGCCCGGCCCCCGCCGCATCCTGTGTAACCCGCTCTCGTGTCTCGTCTCCTTCGCATCCCGTACCACGCCTCTCCTTCCCTCCCGCTTACCCGCCCCCCATCCCCCTCCCTCTCGTCCCCCCCCTGCCCTCGTCCCTTCAACGCACCGGACTGACGCCCCTTGACAGCACCAAAATCGCGGTGGAGGCGCAGCACGGGCTCATCGCGCAGGTCATCAAGGACGTTGTCTTCTCCATGCGCCCGCGCGGCGCCGCCGGGTCGTCGTCCGCGACGGTTGGCGAGGCGGTGGACGATGCGATGACGATCGGGTAGCGGCGTGGAGTGCTTCTGCAGGCTGGGTTTCATTGTCGTGCATGTGGGGAGACGCGGAGACGTGCGTATATGTGGGAGGCTAGCGCTGTAGACGGGACGTGTGCGCAGACTTAGGCTTGTGAAAGGAAAGAGTCCGACTTGCTTACACTCACTCTGTATTATCTTGGCAATTGCTTTTCTTTTCTGACTTCATCAAGTCTCGCACGATTTCCCTTGAACCTTCGTGCCTCGGGATATTCCAGTAGTCAGATACGGTATCTTGAGCTCGCGAAAGTTTGCGCCGTCTCTTACGTGAGTCAGCTTCATCCATACTCTAGTCTCTTGCGCTTGTGGCACTGCCACTGATCACGCTCCTCTCGCAACGATTACTTACACCACCACCATCGCGCGGTAAGCTATCGCTCCGAGGACCAGATCTAGGACGATAATCTGTCCAGCCCAGAACGCGCTCCTCTTTCCGACTACACCACCATCGCGCGGTAAGCTATCGCTTCGAGGGCCTGGAACAATAATCTGTCCAGCCCAGAACGACGTATTCTACATCTATATGGCCCAAAACCTACCGCAGGAGCTTGTAGATCTCGTCCTCGGCGCAGTCAGTGAAAGCCACACCATCGCCCAATGCGGTCTCGTCTGTAGGAACTGGCTTCCATCAAGCAGATATCGCTACTTTGCAGAGATCGACCTCAACGACCGCACCATCAAACTGTTCATTAGCGTCGTCGAAGCATCGCCCTTTCCTCTCCCGAGCTTTATTCGATCTTTGCGCTTATCTTCCCGCCGGGAAGATGGATCATTGGAGGAAGATCTCAGAAAGCTGGGACCGTTGCCTCAATTACGCGCCTTGAGCATCACCATGGATCACGCCATTTTCCCCCGGAATTATCGATTTCTTGCAAAGTCCTTTGCGAATATATCCAGCCTGACTCTCCGCAATTGTCATTTCCCACTCAGCTCCCTCTTGGAGGCTCTACCGCATTTTCCGACGTTGAAGAGCTTTGCGCTCCTTTGGGTTGGTTTCGACAGAGAGCCCCTAGATGTACTTCCGGCTGCAGCATACCAGTTCCCCTCCGGCTGCCATTCACTATCTCTAACGACTCTCGAGTGGGGGCCCGTAGACGTATTTTTCAAAGCTATTCTATCATTCAAGACAATGCCGGTCTTTTCGTTGCTCTCGGTGCGCGGGATGGAACCAACGGAAGGCTCCTTGGGAGAATACCTCCGTCGTGTTGGCGATGGCATACACCACCTGCGAGTCGAGTCGGATTTCGCATTTTCCGGTCCGTTCTCCTTTCCTACACCCATGCCCGCCCTTATCAGCCGATAACAGGCTCCAGCCCGACCAATCTTCAGTTCTGCACGGGTCTCCGGCGGCTGGAGCTGGCGTTCCACTATTCGTTGAATATCCCCGCGACGCTCCTCAGGATCCTGCCGCACCTTCGCTCGAGCCACCTTGCTACCGTGCACGTCACCGACGCCTTCGGCAACACCGATGCGCCCTACCTCTGGCGAGAGGTCGACGACGCGCTGTCCGACGAGCGCTTCGCCAATTTGCGCGCATTCACGTTCCACTGGCAGGCCCCGCGCGGGCGACATAAGTATTGGGACCTCACTGGACTCATGCCCTCGTCCCAAGCTCGCGGGATTCTTCGAGAGGTTGCTGAGCCGTGAATGCGAGCGCGTACAGGCTGTGTATCATTCCGGGCTTTCTTGAAACCACTTGGGTAATTTGTTGCCGATGGACATCCTCGAAGTTTTTCTTGCCGCACTCCGGAGTAGAGACAGCCAGCCTGAGACGACCGCATAGAAGAATACACCACTATCCTTCACCTAAGTTAGTAACAATGCCAGACACAAACACGAATGGGCGAACGGACGTAAACACGAACTTTCAGCTTCAAAGGGGGGTTTTTCTTTTTATTTGAACTGTCTTCCTGTGTTTGACGGGTAGCGGCTAACACAATATGATTGGGGTTGTGCCATCAATTTGAATTCGACGCTAACAACTAGGAATCACCGGTATACGCCTCGCCTTGAAGTACAACTGACGGGTCCAAAACGCGGTGGACTGGACAAGGCTGAATAGCGATCGAAGCGATGCCATTTGACGCACCCATGCCAGATGTTGTGGTCATGCAGAAACCGCAGCCCCTGCACGAAATTGTCATGCTCTCTGGAAAAGATGACGGTACTGACTTCGAAGACTTAAGACTCTACTGCCTCACCGATCGTCTGGAACAGAAAGTGGTACCAGCGCCAGATGAGAGGCATAACAATAATTTCCGGAGCCTCATCGTCCGGTACGTGGAGAAATTCTGACATGCGGATGCAATGATTCTTCGGATAGCGAATTTTCGGAACACCTAAACCTCTCACAACGGAGAGAATGGCTCAGTATAGTGAATAGCTGATGTGATGGTAACACAATCTCAGCGCCCCAACCTGAAGGCCCAGGCGAAGAATAAAATCAGGAAATTTCTCTGGCCTTAACGCGGGCAGACCGTGAATTTGGTGAGGACATACCGTGAACTTGCTGAGGGCATGGTGGGAGAGAAAGCGGCGTTGGTTTGTGATTGCCGACAGACTGATCTACAGATTCTGTCACACTGCCACTGATGCCAGCACTTTCCCGAATCAACAGGCCATATATTCTTGATATATTCAGCGAAATTCTGCTGCTTCCGTCGCCACTATAGTCTAGTGGTAGAATGCCCGGCCCGTTTAGACTCAGGTTTGCCCTTCGACACCGGGAGGCCGCGGGTTCGATTCCCGCGTCGTGGCGACAAATTAGGGCCGAGACCGCGGAGACCAGAGATCTCCCGGGCGGCTCGCGTGAAACTTCAGGGGCCGTCCCTACGAAGCGATGCTGTTGTTTCTAAAGTCCACAGGGCATCTTTTTTGAACGGTTGGGCACCTTATATTTTGGCCGTTCCGTGCGTTATAATTTTCTTCAAGTTCTTCACGCAACTTGACCCTCCACTATTCTTTCAGGGACGCTGCTTGAGATGCGTGTCACCTTTTTCAAAACATTGATGGTCGAAATTGGGGGGAATAGGCAAGACTTCAGGCTCCGAGTCAACCGCCTGAGATGAAGTTGGTGCGCACTATGAGGCCTTAGATATTTTGTGGTGGCTCTTCGTAGAACCTCAGCGCCAAGAACTTTCGATCAAAGCAAAGCTGTGATGCATCCGTTACCGCGTACCACTACTCGTGAAGTTCAAGTTGATATCAACATCAAGAAGTTTCGCAAGAAAACCAAGGAATTGTACACAACAAGCAGAACCGGTTTCAAGCATCAACCGCTTGGATGCATGTATGCCCAGAGAGTCAATCCCTTTCTATACAATTCATGAAGACCCTCGTATTGCCTATATATGCATAAACGTCGGTCTCATCTCAGTAGGGATTACGGATTACTCACAGATGATCCGATTCAAATAAAAGAGACAGCCCTCTCGGCACCTTAGTTCCAGCTCTGGTTTTAAAGGGGCGACGTAACCTAAACCAGATGAAGTCAACTGTGCGCCACTTCATAACTGCATGTACTTACTCTGTTTCAATCTGTGAAAAAAGATCAATCACCCTGAAGCCTTCATTGTTTTTAATAATAAACGACAAGGGATCGTCGGGTATAATTTGATTGATTTTTATCGTCGTTACAGCGGGAATTGATATATAGTCGTTGACGATCGCCAGGTTGACGAGTTTAGGCTCCTCGACCGTGTCGGACCAGAAAAACACACACTCTAGACCGCTACCGATCATGTAGTAAGTGGGCAACTGCATTGCAGGGTGCAGCTGCAAAGACTCATTAAATAGTGTACGGAAGGAGGCGCAACACTTACCCTGACTGGGTCGGTCGTTTCGCGCTTAGTAGGATCGTCATATGTAGTAGATTGGAGACTCGGATTTCTCAGGAGAACCTGTTTCGCCATCCATAACGTCAATCTGGGCGGTGACTAACAAGTGTCCATACCTGCCTCGACATAAACATACTGCGCCTCTTAAAGTACGGCGAGTGGTCGGCTTCGACGATGGAATTCCATTGGACTTACGACTTGAGGTTAAGCACCATTAAGCACGGCAGTGAAGGTCCCGATTTGGATTTGAGTAGAAACACGGTATTATTCCCTTGTACCCCAGGAGTCCTCATTTACGGTGGCCGTTACCCGCCAGGCTGAATTTGGGTGGCTCCCATCAGTCGGAGTCCCAATTCCGGCGGCCACCCGGCGCCATCAACAGCTCTCCGGTCCATTGTTCTCAGTGCACCCACCGAACGCTGTGCTTGCTGTCTCAGCCCTCAATTGTCTGCAATTAGGAGGGGCTCGGGATCTCCTGGCCTTTGCGGACGGTGTGTGATTTGCTTTTGCGCGCTGAGTGCGGATATTGATGCTGATTCTGATCATCCCTGGGTGTGGGTCCCAGCGACCGAAGATATCCCTCCAGCCACCTGTGCTGCTCGCAAAGGAGTGCGCATGGCGGGGATCAATGAGGGCGTGCGTGGCGTGTATTTTCGGGGAGATGGTTAGGCCGCCACCCATGCCGTGTCTTTTTGAGCGGTATGCGGCCAAGTTGACAGCGGTAGTTATGCTCTAGATACCAGTACTACAATAAACAATCCATGAAATTCGGAAACCTTTCGAGTGCACTCGCTGTTCGCCCAGTGTGACCTGATTGTGACACCACGCGTTTGCTCTCTACGACACAACGACACCAACACGCGCCTTTTGCGCGACTTGTGAAAGCTACCATATTCAGTGCGGGCCTGCAAAGATGCCTGAATCACAGGTATCCAACGCCAAGGCTCACCAGGTCCGGAACGAGCTCAAAGCAGAATTCAAGAAAACCGGCATTTGGCCCAAGGGTGATAATTCCTACAAGTGCTCAGTTGCGATGAGGTGGTTGCAAATTACTATTTGAGTCCACCGATCACCTGTACCAAGCCCAATCTCCGGGCACTAATGGGGATGGAAAATTACCAACAAACCCATCCTAAAAAAAATTGAGGGCGCTCTCTAGCATCGAAAGAACGTAGGATAATTCCCACAAGTGTGCGGGTGCACTGTGGTGGTCACAAATTGGTGCGCAAGTCCGTCAATCAGACTTGCCAAATGTGCAAGCCCAATCTTCGGGCACTAATGGGGACGGAAAATTACTCAGCAGACCACAAACCGCGGGTGTGGATTTTTTTAGCACCGGGTTTTCGCATGTTGCTCGCATCACGGTCTAGAACTCCGCGCACATCGTCTATGAATTTTCTACTAGGCAATGAGATACAAAAAAGCGAAGGAACTAGTAGATGACACACCTCGGAATATGAACGGATTGCAGAGAGAGCTTTTCCTTGATCTTGCGACCACCCCATCGTCCAAGAGGGTCCTCTTGAGTGATGGCCATAATGGCAGCGCCCTTGTCCACATCTGTGAGGCCTGAGTGGCGGGATGTGTGAAGGTCGCTGTTCTTGATAATCCTTTCAATGCTCCGCAATCTGAAGAGGGTCTGGTTCAAGAACAATGTATTCCGGGACAAAGCATGGAGACATACCCAATAGTAATCCCATGGTCGTCCAGGATATTGCGCGGCATATCCGCTTGCTTTACACCATCATCAATATACTGTTGAATCCACTCCGGCAGTTCTGGATGTTCCTTGACTGGGAATGGCCGAATGAGCTGCCACAGAATTAGAGTAGCGGCAAGTGGCACAACTTACGGAGCGGTTTAGAGCGGTGCTGATTCCCTCCCGAAGGATTATTTACTGGGCCCTTCTCTGAGGTCCGGTCGGCGGGCATGGGGAGTGCGATAGATGTTGAATGGATGAGTACGGAGTCTGGAGCAATGTGAGGGAGAAAAGGGCCGAGAGCCAGAGCCAAACAAGTTTATTACATGTGTAGTACATGTGATCTCTTGACGCGCTGTGCCACCCTGAACGGCGACGCGTCAAATGGACGCGACAATTGTTCGATTATACCTGTTATATACATAGTCAAATGACTGCCCGATGGTGGAGATTTTTCAGTGTATTGGAGAATATACACACTACCTACATAGAACAGAAAGAATAAAGAACTGGACGAGGCAACAGAACAGGGGGGAAGGTGGGGCTAGTAGGACAATAGGGGAGGACAATGTAGCGTGGCCGTTACCCGCCAGCTTCATTTGGCACGGCAATCAATGTCGGAGCTTGAATCTCGTGGCCACCCGGCGCCACCAACGGCGGGCCCGGCCCATTGTCCTCCCCTATTGTCCTACTAGCCCCACCTTCCCCCCTATTCTGTTACCTCGTCCAGTTTTTTATTCTTTCTGTTCTATGTAGGTAGTGTGTATATTCTCCAATACACTGAAAAATCTCCACCATCGGACAGTCATTTGACTATGTATATAACAGGTATAATTGAACAATTGTCGCGTCCATTTAATGCGTCGCCGCTCAGGGTGGCACAGCGCGTCAAGAGATCACATGTACTACACATGTAATAAACTTGTTTTGCTCTGGCTCTCGACCCTTTTCTCCCTCACATTGCTCCAGGCTCCGTACTCATCCATTCAACATCTATCGCACTCCCCATGCCCGCCGACCGGACCATCTCCCCGAAAATACACGCCACGCACGCCCTCATTGATCCCCGCCATGGCGCACTCCTTCGCGAGTAGCACAGGTGGCTCGAGGGATATCTTCGGTCGCTGGGACCCACACCCAGGGATGATCAGAATCAGCATCAATATCCGCACTTGTCTGGAAGCAGCACTCACCTGCAATGCATCCTGGGCACACGTTTTGCGTCAATGTCGTTGTGGATCGGCGACATGAAGCGCTGTTGGGCATATGCACGACCCACATCCATGTGTTAGTACACAGAATGAATAGGGAAGGTGACACGCACTCACCAAAGTCCTTGAATGCGGGGCACACGGGGAGTATCTCGGGGCCATCGTCCGTCGAGAACGGCATTGGGCGGTAGCTGGTGTCGCCCGTGAAATACACAGTAGGCGGTGGAGGATCACGTATAGCTGTGAAGTGCTCCCCGGGCATCAAGGTGACGTCGAAACTCGACTGCGAGCATCGTGGAGACGTCGGGGGGACGCGGCGCACATTCGAGGCAGTACATGTGCACCGCGGGGACGCCGGGTCTGCGGGAGTACGCAGCGTTCCCGATGGGGGCGAAGACGTGTGACGCGGGGGCTGCAGGCAAGGAGGTTCGTGAGGACATGCTGCTGGGGGTTCAGTAATCTGCCAGGGGGAAAGACGGACAGCAAGCACCGGTCGTAGTAGTTGTGTGAAATGACCATTGCCTCGATTTCAGGGATGTCCTCGTGTTAGGCAGGCGGGGCTGGATTGTAGTATCCACTGAATACGGGGTGGAGGAGTATGCATGCGGTGCGAGCGCCTGCGGTCGGATGGCACCTCGACGAGTAACAAAGCGTGCCCGAACCAGGTCGCATTGATCTTGTTCACGTTCTTAGCGACCTCCTTCGCGTTGGTGCCCCATGTCGACTTAAATCTGGGTGATGGTGCGAGGGGTCAGGAGAGAGGAGGCTGGCGAGGAAGCATACCTCGTTGTCGGTGCCCCAGGGAGTTATGAGGTCGATGGAGTGGCAGGGTCGCGAGCAGGGAGAGCGGGGGGATCATACCATGGATCGTGAGGACTGAGAAGGGCATGATGATGTGAATGAACGAGATAAATAGGGGAGAGGCAACACACGGATAGCGCTGAAGCAGAGGTGCTCGAGGCGGTGATGATCGCAGCGCAGGACGAGTGTCTTGAGGTGCACCACGGAGACCTAGACCATCATGATGCACTCAGCGCG